>JAVJAQ010001368.1:8096-688891 GCA_032362365.1 Zygogramma bicolorata
ACTCTTGCTTCAACCGCTTCCTGGTTCCCAACAATAACTTTCTATGAACTTACATTCCATACTAAAATCCATAATTATAATCCCTATAAAAATTTTATTATATGAAAAACCCTTATTTGCATAGTATGCTGCCCCTTATAATCTTGACAATGCTTGTTCAATTATACGAATCATCATGAAAACTCAAATGAGTTAGAGAATTCCGCAAAACGCAAAGTGTACACTGTGCCGATTACGTTACAAAAGGATATACATGTAACTTAATTGTAATACTAAAACGCAGAGAATCAGGAAATCCGGTTATAAAAATACTTGCGTGTCACTACACCTGCAGTCCTCGGCTACGGTTATTCGAGCAGTAGCTTCAGGAGTTACGAATAATGGGAAACTACAGGAGCCTGGCAGCGTACATGCAGTGACAGGATAACCCGTAGTACAGAAACATAGAATGAAGATGGTCCACAATAACTTCTTAGGCAGGTTCAGTATCGGTGGATACATCTGTATACTATGCAATGAAGGTGAATTCCAGAACAGAGAGACGCAACCTCATTGAATTATATCCTAATCATCAATCTCAGTCATTGGGGTGATCCATATACCTGTGGTACCCCCAGAAGCACTTTGAACTAATAAAAGAAATGTCACCAATGACCTTCCTGATTGCTAGGTAACCAACTACATACCTTCTCTGGAGTCACAGCCTCGAAAACTCTTGAAGAGGGCAATAATTGTGATGGAATATATTTTCTGTTAGATGAGAGTCGACGATGCCCTGATGTCTCAAGAAAAGAGTAATATGGTATGATGTGAAAGTCTCTAAATCTCACCAATGTGGATAATTCTCAAGGAATAACACCCAAAATGGTTTCCAAACTTCTCCAAAAAAGGAATACAATTGAGCCCCAGCCGTTATCAACAGGCTAGTGGCCGACTTTTTCACAACCATATCCAAAAATATGACTAGACGTCAACCAATCTCAATTCCGTCAAGTGTCACTCCAGATGACAGACCTAACATTCAACACAAACAACCATCGCGACCTTAGCCAACCTAATGCCAGATAATAATTATTAGCCATCCTAATGCCAGACAATAATTACTACCCATTCTACCAGACTGACGATTTTGAAGAATATCTTACTTCTCCATGGTCTTGCAGCTGTATACCGCTCGTTGATAGACACCACCGTTGCGAAGTCACATCTGTCAAATCTCAACCACATTACTTACAAGCACAAGCATATGTCAATAGTTCAATCATAACCAACAATTCAAAATTCAATAGCACAAAATGAAAACAATTGCTGGAAGTATGAGAATAACAATGATTGCTCCCGATTGAAGACAATGGGTGATGATCGAGAAGACTGATGAAGATTTTTAGAGTATGGTAGTCACAAAGGCAGCATGAGCAAAAGGTGCATTATTCATCCAATCTCAAAAACTGACGAAAAAATCTCGACTTGAAAATTCATAGGTAACAATACGAAGGCAGACTGACTCCAGTTACCAGCAGGTGTTCATCCCAACCTGGTATTCAACTTTACTTCCTCAATCTGAATATCCGAGGCTATATTACTATAACACATTAAGGGAGAGGTCGAAATATCCGAGGATCCTACTAGCCTTCAGCTTCCTCCACACAAGGATACTAACCTATAGATACCCAGATCAATCGTGACATTCTGATGCCCTTCGAGATAATCTTGATTCCCACAATATTCGCAAGAGTTGAGTTGGAACGTCAGAGCTGACAAGAACCATGAAAAAGTGAGGTAATTTTAATACCTCACCAGGCTATATATCTGAAGAATAGTCTCTCAGAATCAGAATAGTATAATGACACTATTTATGTATGAAATAACCGTTACAGTTTTTTCGAACGGCATATACAGTATGTGGCACTTTTTTTTCTCCATCAAATTTAAGTGTGTACAAGTTGTTGGCTCATACAGGCTGAACCAATATAACGTATCAGCATATACAGGGTGTGGTAATTCTTTCCCTCCAAACTGAGGTGTGTACAAGTTGTTGGCTCATACAGGGTGAACCAATATAACGTATCAGCATATACAGGGTGTGGTATTTTTTTTTCCTTCAAACTGAAGTGTGTACAAGTTGTTGGCTCATACAGGGTGAACCAACATAACGTATCAGCATTTACAGTTTGCGTCAGAATTTTTCTCTCGAGCGTATGTACAGGATGATGAAGTTTAACCGTCTCGATTCATAGGTTGCCGGCTCATGGGTCCAAGAGACTTGGACACACGCACCGCCCAAAAAAAAAGGTGTCTGTGTCGGGATAAGGGGCAACCCTCACCTTCCTCAGACCGTTGTGATGCGAAGACAATAGCCTTACCATCGGTAAGATCGTGTGGGTGCCTACTCGCTGGCGGGCCTGTCTCTTACAGAACTCAATGGATATAGAGGGGAATCCTCGATAAAAAACCTCCTGCAGACACACAACTGGTGTGCAGGGATGGCGGACCCTGGGATTTCTCCGGCCTATCTCACCCCTCTTCAACTTGTCTGGGTGAGATATCTTCTTCCCTATTTCATCGACCTGTCTTGGTCAATTCTTGTTCCTTCCGACCCCGATGCTATTAGGGTACCCGAGGGCTAGGGGTCACTCATTTTCCTACCACAGGTTCCAGGGGAAGTGGCTATAACCTCTTTTCTTCCAGTCTCTTTCTGTTCCCTCACAAACCGGGGGCGGAGCTAGAGGGAGAGTACCGCGTCCCCCAATCCCAAGGTGTAGCACCATCGTGCCGGAGGAATGCGTGGCACAGGGGTGACTAAGTGTGTCTTGAGCAATGCCCCTTGGATAGGGCGACCCAGGGAGGATTTTAGCCTTAGCCCTGCATGCGGGGCTCTGCAGGGGTGGACCGAAGCTCCCTAGCTACTCGTGGAAACAAGTATGAAACCTATTCCAAAAAAAAAACATTGATCCACCTGAGATGCCAAGGATAAGACACCAAAGCATATCTGGAACATCGGGTATAAAAGCGAAACCAAGTATACCCAAAGTTTCAGCACTCAAGAAGAACAGTCCGAGAAGAAACACGACTGGTAGTTCAGAGTTCGGCATTGAACAAACTGACACGGCCAGCGTGGCCGTAAATATGGAGAAACCAGGGCACTACGCTGATATGACTGAGGACATAACAGCGGAGATTGCTCAGACGTCTAAGGACAGCCAAATAGGAGGGAAACCACAGGGGAACCCTATGCCTATCAGAAAGAGATCGGCATCAAGCCCACCGCATAGGCAACATCGCACAACATCAAATGTGGGAGTCATAGACCTTACTTGGGATGATGGTGTGGGAAAATTGGAGAATGCCAAAAAAAAGACAGGAAGAGGAAGGAAGAGCGGAAGCTGTACCCAAAAATTCACACCTGAGAAGCCCAAGGACAAATAAAGGAACTGGTTGGCAGTTAGAAAAAATGAAGGATCTAACTGGGGAGGCAGAGAAAGCCTCGAAGGACTTGGGTTAAATGCTTAGGGACTCTCCCAATGATATCGAGCAAATAAGAGAAGTGGCGGATCGGATCCGTAGTATTACTAGCCTGATGATGACCAAGGAGCTGCAGGAGGTATTCAACACGATAATTCAAATAACCGCTCCCAAAACCGAGGACGAGAATGACATTCTCACACATATAGACCCTACGACAGATTATAACAGTTCCAGGGATATCCAAGGAAAAGCGTGGGCCGTGGCACTTCATGAAAACTCTTAGGTGATGGTGGGAAATCCACTGGCGGTAGAGAACACTGTACCAAAGGTTGTTTTCATTGAACCGAAAGACCCTCAAAAGAATAACAGTATGCAGAGGCAATTTAGGGAGAGACTCCCCGAATTAGGAAACCTCGAAGGAGAGATTAATGTGGTGAAGCAGGAAACAAGGATCCGGGGCCGCGATGAAGCGCTAGCTACTGAATAAATAATTAAGGTTACCCACGATGGGACCCAACTGGACGTGTGGGAAAAGCTCCTGAGGGTCAAAGAGGAGGTGGGCCAAGACAAAAGGGTGGTCATGCACCACATAGATGGCATCAGGGTGGAGGTCATGCAGAAAATGGTGGAAGCCATATTCCACAAGTCAATAACCAGAGTGGATATTTTCACGACGGGAAAGCAGAACTTCGATGTCAAGGTAGAGAAGACCAGACCTACGTACGGCATCATTGTTGATGGGGAAAGGAAATCCTTCAAGGAGACCCTAGACAACGTGAAGGAAGCTGTCACCAGTGACGGTACGGTGAGCTTTGTCAGAGGTGTCAAGAACACCACAGGGGGAAAGCTGGTGCTTGCACTGGACAGAGACCCAGAGACGCTAAACAAAATCAGCTCTGCACTGAGGAGGAATGATCAGCTCAAAATTCGTAGGCTAGGCCAGGAATCTCTGTTTACGATCTCTGTTCGAGACATGGTGGCCTTCACCACCAAGGGGGAAGTAAGCTCCGCTGTAGAACAGGCCGTCGGTGCATGGAACGATGCGTGCAAAATAAGTGAAATCAGGGATGCACAGAATGACACAGCGGCAGTTACCTTGGTCATGCCGAAGACGTTGGCTGAAACGTTGCTGAGAAAGGGGCATCTCAAGGTGGAACTAGCCAAGTGCAGAGTCGAAGCTAGGCTTAGGGTAGAAAGGTGCACGAAGTGCTGTGCTTACAGTCATTCAAGAGAGAAGTGCGAAGGTCCTGACAGGTCAGCGCATTGCTATTAATGCGGAGAGGGTTGACATAGTGCTAGCGCCTGTGAGAATGAAGAGCGTTGTCCGGTTTGTGACGGGAAGGGTCATAGAATGGGCACAGCCAAATGTCCAGCGTTCAAACATGCGCTAAAGGGCGCGAGACGCAAAGGAAGACCGAGACCGGGATCGAAGAGCAGCCAGAACGCACGACGGAGGAATGAAGTGTCTTGGACTCCATAACCCAAACCATAGATAAGGTTAATGCATCAGTAGAGTCTATTGGGGTCCTGAGGGGCATCATAGACGCATAGGCACACTTCCGTAACAATGCCTCTACAGATCCTGCAGATAAACGCGGACAGGAGTAAAATGTTCACCATCTCTTGCTTTGTACTGCCGAGGAAATCAACGCAGACATAGTAGTTGTACAGGAACCGACTAGGGCCATCACTCAAAAGGACCCAAGGTAGATCCCGTACCTAGGAGAGGTCTACATCGACAGATTAGCAGAGCATGTTAGGAGCGAAGCAGAAGAAGCGATAATAGTCGGTGACCTGAACGCGAAATCGCAACTGTGGACAAGGAATAGGACAGACGCTAGGGGGCAGTACCTAGAAGACTAGATCGGCGAAGCATAATACCGGCTACGAGCCCACTTTTGTTAGAGCCGCGCAACAGTCTATTATTGACATAACGCTGTCTACTTCTGGGATATCTCCTGGTATCGGGGAATGGCATGTCTCGAAAGAGGAAAGTGGTAACCTGCATAGGTGCATCCTGTTTAAGGTTGAGACTGGCAAAAGGTATACTCGTGAGGTACATGGACCCGCCCTTATTTAGGAATTCCCTGAGGATTATACAGCATAACATCACAAACTTATTTGAACTCACGAAGGCCATAACAATGGCACAGAAGATCAGCCTTAGACAGGATCGTACTGGGGTTACAAAATTGCAGTAAGGGAGCTGAAGGGCTTCAGGGCCCCATACGAAATGGAACCTACAAAGAAAGAAACGCTCTTACGGGAACTGTTCTTAGCGACTGGGCCAAGCGAACAGGAGCGCCAGGAATGCAGAGGGGAAGTTTCCCCTCCATTTACGATGAGTGAACTGAAAAGCACACCTGAAAAGCAAGAAACCCCCTGGTCCCGACGAAGGTAGAGCAAACAAATGGCTGAAACTACAACTACAACTATACCGACTCCAGGCCTTGGAAGAGAACAACACTTCATATGTTGCTTTCTATATTTGCGTTATATTGATTGTTACAATAACTATTTTCATTATTTATAATTCGTTTGAGAAAAACCAAAAATAGGATTTTTAAATATTTTCAAAACAATAGTAAAAAAGCTAAAGATTTAAATTCAGAAAACAATACTACCGTATTAGTTTCATCTTAGGGATGGAGAAGTTATATATGTGAACCCTCAAAAAGCCCTCAACTTATATTTTCTTTACAATGCTGACTTAGGCCTTTGCGAATAGAATTAACCGCTCTCTGTTCTTAGCTCAGTTCTGTTAGCGACGTTGTATAAGAAACATATCTTCTAGTACAAATAAAGTTTTGTGCTGTAAACTCGATTTTTGACTTTTTAAAAAAACATTTTCTTGGCCCGAAAGCTTAATTTGCACGACGATACGAGAGCGAAATTAGATGATGAGCTTTCAATTACAGTTTTTTGATTTCAGTATTAATTCGCACGACACTAAACACTTCACTTACACTTCACTTCACAGGCCTTGAAGCACCTGTTCGAGTCATTTCAACTTGGAATAAATGAAATAGGGTCAGATTCATCATCAACAAATTATTTCATCATCATCATTGTCATCATTATCAATATTCCCTTGGTGCAACCGGGTCGGTCGGTGTATTCAATCCAGATATCCCACCAACCAGAATTGGTATCTAGACAAACAAACAATTGTCTATCGATCATAAAAATTCTTCCCCGATTGTGGATTGAATCAGCAGTGGCAAAGCCGAAATGAATAGAAGAGCCGCGCTCAAATCACGGTTAGAATTCAAGAAAGTTAGTCATGAATCGATCAATGATGTTTCATTTCGTTCTTCATTCAGAAAGGCCAATTCATTATAATATTTTGAGCTGATGCCAAGAACTGATTTCCGTTTCAATATCTGATAGGGAAGTGGAATATGTATAATAGCCAATTAATGTAAACGAAATCATTATTCACCTTTTCCGTCACATCCGTCACAGCAACGCTAATATCTGAAGATGAGCTTCCAGAATCCAGTTGATTGGAATTTTTTCGAGACCTGGGCTCTGAAAATCCCACTTCCCAAGGACACACGTCTTCCGAGGTTGATGATCCGGCCACGACAGCAATACAGTTTTTTTTTGTCCTATAATAAATGTCTGAATAAATAAACTGATATTTTCATATATATATATATATATATATATATATATATATATATATATATATATATATATATATATCACGCTATAAGGTAGAACACGAATAAATTTCCACAAAATTTATTGTCTTCGCGACATGTTTCGATACACTCTATCTTTTTCAGGCGAATGTATTATAGACACTTAATTATTCTTTGTTAAAAGCTCCTCAAATACATCAGGGCATACTCTAATTATCCCTAATTCCTAGAATAATACAACTGATACTGATGATGATTCCTTATGAACTGATGCCGATTCCTGAAATTATACCGATTCCTAGAATTACAACTGATGATGAATATGATATCTGAACCTAGTCACTACTTATTAATTGAATAAGTTCAACAAAGGGGAACTATTGAGATCCAATTGATCATTTAGCAAACAATTATTTGAATTTTTCAGTTTATTGATTTCCAAAAATTCTAAATAATTAAGTCTAATGCCCCCATTTTCAACATGCAGAATTTCGAAATTCTGCGAAGACCATAAATTTTGTGGAAATTTAATCGTGTCCTAACTTAGCGTGATATAATATAGATAGATATAAACCATAGGAGCGAGTGACAGTTCGATAACCCCTTACATCAGAAACATATTGTTCGATGACCCGAAGACGACATCAATTATTTATGCTGATATCTGCAAAGTCGGCAATAATTTATATATATATGGAATCAATTGAATTATATTCGACAGTACTTATATTTCATAGTGTTAAGTTGTCACTCTGTTCTAATAAAAAGTTTTCAAAAACCCTTTTGTGTGAACGAGAAATATTATTGGCGCAGTCATTAGGATAGTGGAAGAGCCCTTAGAAGATCCTCGTCGTTCTCAAACGTTTTTCCACTATTCTCCAAACCAAGTTCCATAGAAAAGCAAGTACTCCAAGAAGAATTTCGGCCGTAGACAAGAATACCTCTTCACTATCAACCATCAGGAAATATCGACATAGGAATAAGTTATCAGATTGGTGACCGAATATGCAACGAGCCATCATCGTAATCCTCTGAGCACAAATGAATCCAACCTCATCACCAATTGCAAATAATATTTCACGTCCTCCTACCTTAGTTATATCAAATCCACTTTCAAATACCAATTCTATCCCACCAATTATTACTCAAATAACTGACCAACCTATGAATCCCATCGACATGGTAAACCCAAATCCCATAAACAAGGCAAACCAGTTCGACCTGAAGAATTTTTGGATTGTACCAGAATACGATGGAAACTCAAATGAATTACACCAGTTTATCAACCCATCAACAATGCTACTGAATGAATACTGGAATACTGAAGATCCCGGTTGTTTCCAGAACCATGTAGTGATACAAGGACTCCCCAACAAACTACGAGGCAGAGCCAAAGATGTCATCTCAGTTTATGGATGTAGTGACTGGAACAGCATCAAAGGAACCTCAATCCAAAACTTCGCTGACCAACGGAACGAAAATTCCTTGACGAGAGATTTGTTTAACCTGCTACAAGATCAGAATGAAACCCCACGACGTTCTCCAGGAAAAGTCAAGGGGCTTTTGAACACAATATCGAAATATATCGACTTGAACACTGCCGCCAATACGATAGACCAGCAAGAAGAATATTTTCCAACAACAAGCTCTAAAAACATTCCTAGCCAGACTACGAGAACCCATGGGATCCACTATAAGAGCAATGAAACCACTAGACTTGGCAACAGCTATGCAGTACATTCAAGAGGAAAATAATATCCGTTATCTGCAAAGGACCTTTAGACCCCCACAAGTCTCGGAGAAACCACTCTAGACTCCACAAAGAGCTACAAATCACCAATATGCCCAGCATTCAATACCACAGCGGATGTACCAACCCATGCAACACTTTCAACGACCTGTACAACAATCTCATCAACCAATGGAACCACAACCACAGCTTCAACAACCGACCTTTAGACCACATTGGCAACCAAACACCCAACAGAGACAAATGTGGCCTTCAGTCCAACTACAACGTTTTGCACAGAATCAACCAAATAGGCAGAACGAACAAGAACCAACACCAATGAGCATCAGTACCAGAAATACTCATGGAGCCCCAACAAGGAGCATGAGAACCCAACCCCAAGCAGGAGCAAATTTCAATTCAGCTCCCATGTTTAACATTGAGCAGCATGACGAAGACTTTGGATATGAAGCGAACCCCTATTACGATGAAGAAACATATTTTTATCCCAATCAAGAAACAACTGAAGATTTCCAGGTTCAAGAAGACCAACAGGAACCAGATGTAAATTTTCCATTGGATCCAAGACAGAATCCAGAAACATAGAGGAACTGCATACCTTCGACGATAAGGGAGAACTTCCCCATATGACCATTTCAAATCCCCCTCTCTAAACCCCTCTTCGACACCGGATCAACAAAATCCTCCCTTGATTCCGATTCAGCTTTTTAACATTACAAGGGTTGCATTAAAAAGGATCCCTTTGTCGTCACCTCCATTTTCCAAAACTATTCTCAAGATAACAGTGCAGAAATTCCCATATTCCCTGAGTTCAACTCAAATGGTATTCTCAAATTCTACCTTTTCAAATTTCACAAAACTTTCGATGGCCTCATTGGACTCGACAATCTGAAATTTCTCAAAGCTGAACTAAATTTCCCTGAATCCTCCCTTTCAACCGAGCACTCCTCTTTCCCAATCCAGTACTACGAAACCAATAAGACTCAGTTCTACTCTATTCAATTGAAGCCAGACAGCGTGACGCAAGTACGACTACCGGTAAAAGAGAAGAATGGAACCATCATGATACCAAGACAAGAACTGCAAGGCGCTTACATCCGAGAAACTCTCACTGATGCCTGTGACCATCAAGCCTTGACGGAAACTGTCAACTTCGGTCCAGAAAAACTCCAAATAGTTCTAGTCGAACCAGTATACAGCAATATCATAAATCTTCAAGAGCATCATATCTATCTATTCCGCTGATATAATCCCATCAGGGAACATAGACCCAATCAACAATACAGATGATCTAATCAGTACAAACCATCTCAATCCAGAAGAGGAGATATGTTGAAATAATACACTCTGTATTTATTATTTCATATCATGGCACCTTTGCAAAATGTCCTAAACAGTTTATTTTATATAGTTGATATTCAGTTATTCTATTTGCCAGATGTGACAAGTTATATTATAGAAAAAGTTACAATTTTCTCTATAAATAAAAAACTACTGTTCAGCCCAGTCCTCATTCATCAGGTTATGAACCTGCTACAATCATTGATGGTACTATCGAAGAAGAAAGGGAATCAAAAAGAAATCGTAAGCCACCAACCTACCTGAAAGATTATCTTTGCTTAGCCAGTCCATTAGATGAGTCTAATTATTCAGAACCCGTGACAATGACAGAAGCTCTAGAAAGTGACAATTCTGAAAAATGGAAACAAGCAATAGTCCAGGAACTGAGATCACATGAAGTTAATAAAACTTGAGATGTTGTACAAAAGGTACCCGATGGACGGAAAGCAATAAAGAGCAAATGGGTCTTCAAGCTCAAAAAGGGAGCTGATGGAAAAATTGAAAAATTCAAGGCACGACTTGTAGCCAAAGGATTTAGTCAAAAGGAAGGAATAGATTTTGACGAAACATTTTCACCAGTTATCCGACAATCTACCCTGAAAGCCCTCATAGCACTGGCAGCTGAACTGGATTTGGAGATGGAATTAGTAGACGTCGTGACAGCCTACTTGAATTCCGAATTAACAGAAGAAATATACATGGAGTTACCGAAAATAAACCCTTCGGAGGACTGCCAAATTATTTGCAGACTGAATAAAGCCATTTATGGGCTGAAACAATCTGGTCGAGTATGGAACAAGAAATTACACGCTGAAATGATGAAAAACAATTTATCTCAATCGAAGGTAGATCCCTGTCTGTATTTTCGAATTGAAAATCAAGAAATTTTCATCGTAACAGTTTATGTGGACGATATTTTGATATTCGGCAATAATAAGAAAACAATTGAAGAATTCAAAGAGAACTTGAAAAGACATTCGAAATAAAAGACTTGGGACCAGCGCATCAGTGTTTGGGAATAAAAATTCAGAGAGATAGAATAAAAGGAATCATCACTTTGGATCAAGAAAATTACATAAATTCAATTTTGAAAGAGTTCAACATGAGCAATAGTCATCCAGTTTCGACCCCTTTGCAGAAGAACCAGAAATTAACTGCAGATATGGGACCTAAAAACGAAGAAGAGAGAAACGAAATGAAGAAAATTCCCTACAGAGAAGCAGTGGGTAAACTGATATATCTCTCACAATGGACCAGGCCTGACATCAGCCATCCAGTGAGTGTGATCAGTAAATTCAACAATGACCCAGGAAAAACCCATTGGACAGCAGTGAAGAGAATTATGAGATACCTTCGAGGAACGACAGGAAAGAATTTGACCTACGAGAGGAGTAGCCAGAAAGAAATAGTAGGATACTGTGATTCAGACTGGGGAGGAGACTCAGATGATCGAAAGTCCTACGCCGGTTATGTCTTCAAACTTGGGAAATCTTCAATTTCATGGAATAGCAAGAAACAACCCACAGTCGCATTATCAACCACAGAGGCTGAATACATGGCATTGAGCCATGCAACGAAAGAAGCTTTGTGGTTGCAACAGTTATTCCAAGAAATAGGTTTGGGAACTATCAAATACCAACCTATTGATATTTTTTGTGACAACAAAGGAGCCACTGAACTGTCGAAGAATAATGTTTTTCACGCAAGAAGCAAACACATAGATATTCGTCACCACTTCGTTCGAGATGCTGTTGAGAATGGAAATATTTGCGTGAAATCTATTGAAACAGAAAACATGCCAGCAGATGTCTTGACGAAGATCACAACTCAAGCAAAGTTTGAATGGTGCATTCAAAATATTGGATTATTGTGAGGTTCAGGATTTTTGCAAAGTAGCCAAGTAGGTGGGGTGTTGAAATAATACACTCTGTATTTATTATTTCATATCATGGCACTTTTGCAAAATGTCCTAAACAGTTTATTTTATATAGTTGATATTCAGTTATTCTATTTGCCAGATGTGACAAGTTATATTATAGAAAAAGTTACAATTTTCTCTATAAATAAAAAACTACTGTTCAGCCCAGTCCTCATTCATCAAGATACACATCAGAAAATTATGCAGGAGATATGCCGACATTTTTCACCATCCAGATTCCTCACTCACATTCACCAATCAGGTCGAACACCATATAAGAACCAAGGACGAAATTCCAGTTTACACCAAATCATACCGATATCCATACGGGCACTACGAGTACCTGAGGGAGGATGCCCTTTAGACTGAAAAATGCTCCAGCGACCTTTCAAATGGTTATGGACAACGTCCTAAAGGGCCTACAAGGGGCTATCTGCTTGGTTTATATGGACGATATTATCATCTTCTCTACATCTCTGCAGGAGCACATGGTTAACCTTACAAAAGTTTTCCAACGCCTACGAGAAACTGGTTTCAAGATACAAGTGGACAAGTGCGAATTCCCGAAAAAAGAAGTCAGCTTTCTAGGACATATCGTCACTCCAAACGGGATAAAACCAAACTCAGCAAAAGTCAATCATGGACTACCCTGTACCTCGAACTGTCAAAGAGATCATAGGATTCCTCGGACTCCTAGGGTACTACAGGAAGTTCATCAAGGACTTCGCCAAGACAACCAAACCGTTAACCTCCTGTCTTGAGCAAGATGTCCATATAGAACATACGCCAGAATTCCTAAAATGTGTTCAAACCTGCAAAAACCTGCTTACCAATGAACCGCTACTTCAGTACCCGGACTTCACAAAGCCCTTCAATCTGACCACATACGCTAGTAACTTCGCCATAGGAGCCGTTCTATCCCAAGGGCCCATAGGAAAAGACAAACCAATAGCTTACGCATCCAGAACCCTGAATGAAACTCAAATGGAGTACTCCACCATCGAAAAGGAAATGCTAGCAATCGTTTGGGCTACCAAATATTTTCGACCGTATATTTTCGGAAGAAAATTCAAAATTCTGTCAGATCACCGACCCCTCCAGTGGCTCTTCTCCTTGAAAGATACACATTCAAAACTGGTCCGATGGCGCCTGAAGCTAGAAGAGTATGAATACGAATTGGTCTACAAAAATGGCACGAGTAATACTAACGCCGATGCGCTCTCCAGAATAGAGATACACACGGAGGAGCTTCATGAAGCGAATTACGAAGTCTCTATTCAACCATCCTCCATCAGAAGTTCCTGAGTCTGCGGATGACATCATCAGCGAGATATATGAAGATTGCTTCCGTCACCACTTCCATGAAGATAAAGACCCCGTACCGCACGAACAGGAGATTCAGAATGAACCCTCAACCGAAGGAGACAAGGAACGTGTGAATCTGAGCCAGGAAGCTACCCCAGATGAAGATACTAGTGGCATCGCGAACCATACAGCCAGAGAAAGCCCAATATTGGAAATACCAATATCGGAAAAACCTCTCAATGTCTTCAATAATCAAGTCATCTTCAAACGAGTGAGCTATAACCCAGCAAGAACGGTGATAGAAGAAATATTTCCGAATAAGAAGAGATACCACGCTCAGTTAGGAAACGACAATCTAGATGGAAATGTTTTCAACTTTTCCAAGGAATATATCAGCCCAGGAAAGAAATACGCATTGATGTTTGAAGACGAAGAACTGTACCCCAGCATGTGCAGAATCCTGAAAGAGACATTCAAGAACTCTTTTTTCGATCTCATAAAATGCAATCGCCTTCTGGAAGATGTCAATTGCCCAACTAGACAAAAGGAAATGATTACGCAGCAGCATGAAGGAAAAACAAATCATAGAGGAATCACCGAAACGGAAACCCGAATCGAAAGATTGTACTATTGGCCCAATATCAAAAAGGATATCAAAGATGCTATCAACTCTTGCGAGATCTGTCAAATCAACAAGTATGATCGAAGACCAGAGAAGCCAAAGTTTATGTTAACACCTACCCCAACAAAAAAGCCTCTTGAAATAATACACATGGATATCTTTCAGGCTAGTGGACAAAAATTCCTAACGAATGTGGATGCATTTTCGAAATATGGCCAAGCGTATCCAATAGAGGGATCTTATGCTATCAACTCTGAACGCTCTCTTAGTATTCATCAATCACCATGGATTACCACATATGATCGTCACAGATAATGGAACGGAATTCAAAAACGGACTGATCCAAGAATTTGTTGACACATATAAAGTCAATATAAACTATACCACTCCAGAGAACCCTCAGTCAAACGGAATAGTTGAAAGATTCCACTCCACACTGATCGAGCACTTGAGAATATTGGGAGAAACGCATAAGACAAGAGACATCAAAGAACAGATGCTCTTTGTCTTCCTAGGATACAATAACTCCATCCATTCAGCAACAAGACATAAACCCATGATATTCTGAACGGACATCTCAATAGTCAAGATTCATTTGATATCGATATAAGACGAGCCTTAATCAACAACTACGTCCAACAACACAGAGAAAAAACGAAGGAAATATATAGGAAAATCAACGAAGATTTACAGAATCAGAAGACAAATATCATACAGAAGAGAAACAAGAAAAGAGAAACTCCTATTACCTACAAACCCTGCACTGAAGTGTACACAAGAAAGACAGCGAAAAGAAACAAACTGCTTCCACCCTTCTCCCCAAAATCCATCCAAAAAGACCACACAGTAACTGTCGAGACAGAGAATGCAAACATCCATAAGAAAAATATAAGACATTTGCTCAATAAGATAACTGAATTCTTCGCCCCTTTGAAGCCTTCATCTGACGAGAGGAGAAGAAATCGAGATCCAAATCCTCAAGAGCAATCCAGGATTACTTCCCCTCAAACTGGGACAAGCAAAGATCAAGACTAGCATCCTCGATTTCATCCACTACTACGATCTTCAACCAATCCACGATGAGATACCTGCCATAGATTCCCAATATGATGCCGTCTCTACAGCAATTCGTAACGGACTTAGCGACCCTTATTTCTTCAACCTGCAGAATTTCAATCAAGGACCAAAGTATCAGCTGAAAACTGCCAAAGAAAAGCTACAAACCCTTTATCCTCTCAGTGGACCCAAACGAGGACTGATAGATGGCTTAGGAAGTGTGATCAAAGCCATTTCTGGAAACTTGGACCAAGAAGATGCTAGGAAATATGAGAACGCTATTACTCCGCTCGAAAATAATCAAAGAAACATAATAAGCCATATGAATCAACATATCAGCTTGAACATCAAAATAATGGAGAGTTATAATGAAACCATCTCATTACTAACACATAATCAAGATACCATCCCAGTAGAAGTGGAAAGAATTGAAACCGACCCCAACAGACTCGTTTTCGACTTCAATCACTATCTAGAAACCAGAAACGTATTGGATCAAATCAACCTGATACTTCAAGTTATTTTACAAACACTGAACGACTTAGAAACTGCAGTATCTCTGGCAGGGATCAATACAGTCCATAACAGCGTTCTTGAAAGAGAAGATTTAAGTTAGATCATAAGGACACTGCTCGCCTATCACTCAGAGAACCAGTTACTCTATAACCAGGAGGATGTCATCCATAAGTACTACGACGTCATCAAAATAGACGCCTACCACACGGATCGTAAAATCGTTTTCATCCTTCATGTTCCCTTAATATTCCCCGATACATTCACCTACTTCCACTTATTTCTCATTCCTACACGAAATTCTACGATTCTACTCCTCACTCAACAGTAAGTCCTTACCTCTATCAATACCTGAATTCACCTTGTGAACGAATTTGCCTCGAATACCTCTGCGAAGAAAATTTCCTTCAAGATACTGGCCGATCTCCTGACTGTGTCACCCAGATGCTGGAAATAACAGATGAAGAAGCAAGATGTGAACACATTCCAGTTTCGATGAATTCAACCCTGATTCTGGAGATGTCAGAAGCCCATTACATAGAAATATTTCCACAAGCCGCAAAAGATCTCGACTCGTTGTTCCAGCACGAAAGTAATGGTTCTGGAGGGAGTGCACCCGATAAAACTTTCACCAGGTTGTGAATTCAAAACTAACAACGAAGCCTTCGTTAACTCCAAAACGGTCATCTTGGACGAACCCCCCACTTTACCAAATATCAAGACAGCCCACATCAACTCTTCGTTGATATTCAAATCGCTGAAACTGGACAAGATTTCATTGGAGAAACTACAACATTTGATCCTGGAAGAAGAAAGATTACAACTCATCCCAGAAGAAACCAGGCAATCTGATTTTAGCCATTTCTGGATGACTCCCATTTATATTTCACTCACCATCTTCATTCTATACGTATTTTATAGATTGAAAAGGCAAACAAAGAAAGAACCATCCAAGGATGATCCACCAGTTCCCGAACACGAAGTATCATCTTCAGTCTTGTTCGTCCCTTACAAGACTTTCCCAGGGGATGGGGAAGTTACAGTTCGATAACCCCTTACATCAGCAAGATATTGTTCGATGACCCGAAGACGACATCAATTAATTATGCTGATATCTGCAAAGTCGGCAATAATTTATATATAAATAGGATCAATTGAATTATATTCAAGCCGAGTCATTTAGAAGGACCCGATTTCCAATTTCAGGGGCGCGTGCGTACGTAATCATAAACTCGAAGCACAAAGGTGTACTTCAGATTTTCAGCGACGATCTCAACCCATTCAAGCGTCGTATAATCAACGCACTGAAAAAGATTGAAGTATTGCTGAAAGTGAATGCATCTTACTGTTGATTGTTTTTTAAAATCTCCACCGAGCAACGTGAGAATGTGGAAATTAAGGATTTCAACACAGAAAACGTAGTGATTGATCAGGGGACCGACTTGAAAGCGTGTTTCGTGTGAAATGTCCACGGAAAAATCTTGAAAAAATTGGACGAATTCAGCGGGAGAAAAAGCGGGTGGTCTCAAAAGAAAATGGTGAGTCTGGAAGTGAATGTCGATAAATTGGGATATGGGAATGGGCTTGGTTCATCTTTCATCGATCTCCCAGTACCCATCAAAAAAATCGAAAAAAACAGGAGCTTGCATCAATGTCAGAAATGATGACGATGCATGTTTCGCATGGGCAATCGTTTCGGCTTCATATTGTCGTATAAAAGGCCTTAATGAAATACCTTTTTCGGAATCAGGTCGCGACATTGACTTACATGTACACATTCATTGTCATGAGTTGATGCTCGTTCAACTGTTTTGGCAAACTTCATATCCAGCAAATCGACTGTGTTATAATAAGTTTCGTGGCACTGATGGGGATTAGTAAATAGGTCTTCGAACGATTGAGACATTGAGATAAACAAAAATGTAGTCATTTAAGCCATTCTGCCCTCGGGCATGTATATTCAGTGATGTTAAGTGTTTATTTATTAAGTATAGGTTTATAATGGATGATTGTCGTTTTGAGTAAATGTGTAAAATCAATGAAGTTTCTATTTGTGTTTTCACCAACTAATTTCACCCTGGTTATCACAAAGACCGTCTGAGCTGAACCCAAGGAAGGACTAAATGCCTACCTGACTTCCCAACAATATCCATCCCCGGTAGAAATAAATCCAGTACGTACATTATCGAATCCGAATTGGTGTGAGAATCTGAATTAAGAGGGTTTGAAGTTACCCATGACCATCAAACGAATCGATGAATTCAAAAAATTCAACTCAATTTCGGTCAATGTGTTCATTTTGGAAATGATCAAAGCAGCATTAGAGTCTAGAACCTATTTCGATGTTGCTCCTATTCGGCAGATGAAAAAGAAAGCAGACAAACATATGATTCTTCTCTTGGTTGAATAGAATATTATTTTTTTTATTCTTTATTTAACGTCGACCTATTTCCGCTACCAAGGCCAATCACCGACGCCGGTGAGCACACTTCCCCCAACCGGAAATTTTGCCGAACCCTCTGGTATTCCAACCAGAGGTAGGGATCTTTAACGAGCCCAACATCCATGGACTCGAGACCGACGGCTTAACGTCCCCTCCGAAGGACGGCATTTCCTCAATATATCTTGTGCTCATTGATATATTGTCTGCGAGCTATGATATGCTACTCCGCTGCAGCTGTACGGGCTTTCGACACGGTATTTCCCTGTATGGTCACCCATCCAAGTACTAACCGCGCTCGGCGTTGCTTAACTTCAGATATCGAATGACTGTCAGTCAACCTGAAGAGCTGGACCATGCCCTGTTGAATAGAATTACACAAGCGAAATAAATGACATTGACTAATTAGCGACCATATAAGCGGAAGACGAGGACGACACATTCGATGTCGTCACAAACTTTCCCGGACATTACTGCTGGAACAAAGACAAGTCTCGAATTGTCAGTAAACAACTCAACCACTTTTCGACGCAGGAGAAACTCGACGATAATACGGCTGACTGTGGGAATACAAATCCGAATAACACTTGTCGAATTCCCCGATTTCATTTTCAAGAAGAAAGCTCCTTTTGTGATATACATAGACTTTGAAAGCCTTTTGGCGCCGTTTGATGACAGCTTGAGCTGATCCAAATGAGCAGAACCTAAAAGAACCCAAAACATTCGGCTTTCAACACAGGTTTCTATTTCAAATGCACACTCGAGGACTCTTTATCGTTTCGCGATAGCCATCGAGATGCACACTCGATGGAATGGTAATGCGATCGTATGAAGGACATTGCCAAAGAGGTTGAGGGCAGATTTCACCAAATCATACCGATGGATGCATATCCCTCGGGCCGAGATTCCACAGCCACATTTGCGAACACCCCTTCAGGGCAGAAGACGCAAAAGTGGCCGACCATGACTATTTCACTGGCCATTTCATTTCATTTTCGTTTTTTCACTATCCGCTAATTCACTATGAGAGTTTTACAGACGTCGTCTTCGCACAGATGAAAACAGACTCCGCACTTCCCCACAAACCCACAACTTTGTATCTTCGAAGACGGTCAGCGTCAATTCGCAGAAGTCATTCACTGAGGAAGTATCAGATCATAATCGAAAGCGTATCTCTTGATCGGTCTTGGAGGTGCGAGTAGCTAGAGACAGATGGGAATTATATTCACAGACTGAATAAGGAAATGCGCTGCAGGAGGTCCGTAAGTTGTGGAGAAATCTTCAGAGCGGAACCACCATCAACTGACTTGGGCAAACGAGGCGTTCTTCCAAGCAAGTTGTTACTGGATATACATTGGGTGACGGTGACTTCGAGAGCTATGCTACAAAAAAATTGAAGAAAGCGTAATGAGAATGACTTCGAGTCATCGTCGTCATCCGAGCCACTGCCACGCACCAGTTAGTAACAAGAAACAATTGCCAAGTAAGTGACAATTGACTATGCTCGCGACTAAGCTGCAGTGGAGCAGGAAGTGGTTCTTTCTCAAATAATTCAAGTATTTTAATGCCAGGCGCCAGGTAGATGTGACTGCCACATACCCACAACGAACTATTAATACTATACCTTATCTACCTAGGATGTATTCAAAATAGAAGACAACTATTCCGTAAAAATTGTGTCACCCTGTATTGCAAAAGAAAATAGCTAACAGATGTTTACAGAATGGAATTTCCCAAAAATTACCCTGGTAACTTATTTCAAGAATATAGACAATGTTCCAAATTTTACAGTGTCATTCCACAAATATTCACACTCCTGAATTATGGAATATTGAAAATTCCCAAAGTTCAAAATCCCAATTGACACTCAAATCAATTCAACCTAACTCAGTTTCAGATCAACAAATCTGTGGTAAAAACTCTTGTTTCAACCGCTTCCTGGTTCCCAACAATAATTTCTTATGAACTAATATCCCATACTGAAATCCATAAATGAAATCCCTATAAAAAATTATATGCTATGAAAAACCAATATTTGCAATGTATGCTGCGTTAATGATCTTGGTAAATCTTGTTCAATTATACGAATTATCATGAAAACTCAAATGAGCTAGCGAATTCCGCAAAACGCAAAGTGTACACTGTGCCGATTACGTTACAAAAAGATATACATGTAACTTAGTTGTAATACTAAAACGCAGATAATAATAATGAAATTCGGTTATAAAAACATGCGTGTCACTCCAACTGCAGTCCAGGAATGGAACTATACCCCTCAGCTTCGGTTGTTCAAGCAGTAGCTTCAGGAGTTACGAATAATGGGAAACTACAAGAGTCTGGCACCGAACAGACAGTGACATGATAACTCGTAATACAGAAACATAGAATAAAGATGGCCACAATAACTTCTTAGGCAGGTTCAGTATCGGTAGATACATCTGCATACTATGCAATGAAGGTAAATTCCAAAACAGAGAGACGCAACCTCCTTCAATTATATCCTAATCATCAATTTCAGTGATTGGGGTGATCCATACACCAGAAGCACCCTAAAACAATGAAACGAATGTCACCAATGGCCTTCCGTTTTTGAATGCTAGGTAACCAACTACATACCTTTTCTGGAGTCACAGCCTCGAACACGATTCAAGAGGGAAATCATTGTGATGGAATATATCTGCTGTTAGATGAGAGTCGACGATGCCCTGATGTCTCAAGAAAAGGGTACTGTGATATGTCGCGAAGTCTCAAAATCCCACCAATGTGAATTATTCCCAAGAAAAAACCCAAAATGGTTTCCAAACTTCTCCAAAAAGGGCATATAATTGAGCCCTAGCCGTTATGGTCCTTCTAATCGAAGATGAATCAATATTCAAATCAACAGGCTAGTGGCCGACTTTCACACAACCATCTCAAAAATATGACAAAACGTCAACCAATCTCAATTCCGTCAAGTGTCTCTCCAGATGACAGACCTAACATTCATCACGAACAACCATCGCGGCCTTAGCCAACTTAATGCCAGACAATAATCATTAGCCAACCTAAGGCCAGGCAATAATTATCACCCATTCTATCAGATTGACGATTCTGAAGAATATCTTACTTCTCCATGGTCTTGCAGCTTTGTACCGCTCGTTGGTAGACACCACCTTTGCGAAGTCACATCTGTCAAATATCAACCACATTACTCTCAAGCATCTGTCAAGAGTCAAATCATAATCAACAATTCAACGGCACCAAATGTAAACAATTGCTGAAAGGATGAGAATAATAATGATTGTTCCTGATTGAAGGCAATGGGTGATGATTGGGAAGACTGATGAGATTTTTAGAGTATGGTAGTTACACAGGCAGCATGGGCAAAAGGTACATTATTCATCCAATCTCAATAACAGTCCAAAATAACTCAACTTGCAAATTTATAGGAGACAATACGAAGGCAGACTGACTACAGTTACCAGCAGGCGTTCGTCTCAACCTGGTATTCAACTCTACTTCCCTAATCTGAATCTCCTAGGCTATATTACTATAACACATTAAGGAAGAGGTCGAAATATCCAAGGATCCTACTAGCCTTCTACTCTCTCCTCACAAGGATACCAACCTATAGATAGCCAGATCAATCGTGACATTCTGATGTCTTTCAAGATAATCTCGATTCCCACAATATTCGCAAGAGTTGAGTTGAAACGTCAGAGCTGACAGGAACCATGAAAAGTGAGGTAATTTTGATACCTCACCAGGCTATATATCTGAAGAATAGTCTCTCAGAATCAGAATAATATATTATTTACATATGAAATTACCGTTACACCACAGATTACGACCTCGATATTCAACGTGTTTCGGAAGCCAAAATTCGACGAATCTATTCGCAAGAACGATAACCGCTCGTACACACCTTTCGTCTAGGCGTACAACTGCAACCATATCGTACAGTTAGTTCAACATCAATTGAGTTGACTGGTTTTCCGCCATGAACGAGTCTAAAATGGCGATCAATGGAAAGCTGAAAATTGCGGGGACGGGCAACTTACAACTTGATACCAATTTTGCTGCTTTCCTCTTCGATTCTTGCACCTACAGCGAGAGCGATCGGAAAATCGAAACGGCTCGCGATCTCAGAATTTTAAGCGCCATTCGAAACATGATTTGATACAAGCGTGAAGACTCCTCACACTGGGCTATAGATGGATGAAATTATTCCGATTCTCCGCCTGTTATCAACTTTCAGGATAAGTCGTTGATCGTACTAGTTCCGCTGAATTAGCGGCAGCGGCGGCTGCAGGAACGACCACCCTTTTAATTGTCATCGAAAACATCGAGCTGAAAATCAAAGACATCTATCCGAGAGATGACTTTCGAGAACAGTTGATGCAAGCCATCCAGGCGGATGAACCAATAGTTTTACCGTTCAGAAAATGGGAGTTGGAAGAACTGCCCGCTATCACGAAGGAAATTTGTGCTGTCAGGACAAGTATAGCTGTGGGAAGAATGCGTTCCGTTGTGGTATGTTTCCGGACGGACAAACGAGACGTTCCAGGTGCCGACCCGACGTTCTTCGATCATATCCACATTCAGAACATTCATTTATCTCTGAATGCGAAATCACTATACGGAGGTCCATTGCAATTACACAGAGTTCCTGCCGGGCTACACCAATATGGCGGCAAAGAAGTTGGCCATCTCGAATAACGCGTCGTCATTCAGTTGCCAGCTAGTACCAGTATAAGACGCACATTATGAGAATCGCTCTTGTCGACGTTCAAGGTTTATTCGTCAATGGTGCGATCTACCTCAAAAAACTCATCCTCAAGCTGCCAATGCCCTTCGTCGTGCTGACGATCAAAGATAAGAGGACCTCCCGGTATTCGAAAAACTTCATCCACAGCATCCCATATCCTTTGAGAGACATCGAATTCCACGACGTCGATGAGCCACCTGTACTCAGCTGAAGTTACATACGAGGTAGCCTCTCGAAAAGAGTACAAGAAATCGGAGTGGTCTTTCCGTCCATCCAGGATGTGTCCCGATTCGAGGGTACGACGCAGGTAATAGATGAGATTTTCGAGCAGATTGTCACGCGGTGTCCGAACCACGTCGCAACCGCCGCTCTCCACTCCAAGTTGATGTGAACGCATTCTAATGACTCTTTGCTCAGATGGTTTTCCAATACCATTTTTCCTCATTGAAATTTGTTTATTCTTTATCAATAAATTGACTATTCCGAAAGGGTTGTTATGTTTATCTCTTTCAGATTGAGAGGGGTAGGTACGGGATGGAAAGGGGTGAGAAAAAATATGAAAGAGAAAAACTCGTACAGTGTGGGATATACTTTTCACTGATATATCACTCACTGTATGTGTTGGTTAAGAGTGTCGTAGATAGATGGCGTCCACCACTCATCTTGGAGCTTCATCTGTCATTCACGTCCTTTTTCATTCAAATTATATGTCTGTCATAGGTCAGCTGTCATTTGAGTCGACTCCACGTTATACGTCAGCTGTCAGTCATGTCATCTGTCAGTCAAGTCTTCTGTCGACCGTAAATGAAAGGCCTTTTTTCATTCAATGTATTATACTTATGATTTCTGCAGTATGATTCCATATTATATTACCCTAGGTAATAATGGCGAGGGATTAACAGTATCAGTCTTTGTTCCCTCTTGAAGTCCTATTACAAATTTTCTCGAATTGAATATTATCATGGAAATTATATAACCAAACTCCGAAGTGTCAGTGTCAAACGAGTAGGTAGTGTTTATGTATTTGCAATGAGATGAATAAAACTGTACAATCATTCATTTATGATAAATAGAGCCGTTAATAAAGTAGAGTATACTACTCTCAATAATGACTATCATTATTATTCTGACGCGACAAGGAATTTCAAATCGTGCGTTCCTCGTTCAGCGGCCATTTCGAGGCTCGATGACGCCGATCCATTCATCATCTTCAAGGAGGAATCCAGCATGATGGTTCGTTCTTCTGTCTTCAGCTTGAACTTGAGGTACGTCATCAAATTGCTTTCCATGGTCAGTTGCTGGAAGAATACCTCCAGCCCTCCATTGATATGAGTTCGCTTCATTTTCTGCCAAGCTGCGTCGACGTGGTCGATACATTTATCGAAACATACTGCACCTTCATGTATGTCATTCGGTGCGTCGACATACAATCTGCCTATCATACTGACAAATAGAAACAGGACGTATGAGGTGGCTGCCCCTATCTTCAGAGTTTTCCTGGCTGGATTCTTTTAACAGGTCCTTGAGCGATAAAAGCGGTATTGTTGTTCCGTACATTCCGAAAACCTTGTCCCAAGCGGTAGACAGTAGTGACAGACATATAATTTGAATGAAAAAGGATATGAATGACAGATGAAGCTCCAAGATAAGTGGTGGACGCCATCAATCCACGACACTCTTAACCAACTCATACAGTGAGTGATATATCAGTGGAGCGTATATCCCACACTGTACGAGTTTTTCTCTTTAATATTTTTTCTCACCCCTTCCCATCCCTAACTTTACCCTCTCAATACGAAAGAGATAAACACAACAACCCTTTCGAATTAGTCAATTTATTGATAAAGAATAAACAAATTTCAATGAGGAAAAATGGTGTTGGAAAACCATCTGAGCAAAGAGTCATTGGAATGCGTTCACATCAACCTGGAGTTGAGAGCGGCGGTTGCGACGTGGTTCGGACACCGCGTGGGAATCTGCTCGAAAATATCATCCATTACCTGCGTCGTTCCCTCGAATCGGAACACATCCTGGATGGACGGAAAGACCACTCCGATTTCTTGTTCTATTTTCGAGAGGCTACCTCGTATGTGACTTCAGCTGAGTGCAGGTGGTACTTTTGCAGACTGACATCGACGTCGTTGAATTCAATGTCTCCCGAAGGATACAGGATGCTGTGGATGGAGCTTTCCAAGCACCGAGTGGTCTTCGTATTTTTGATCGTCAGCACGACGAAGGGCATTGGCAGCTTGAGGATGAGTTTCTTGAGATGGAACGCCCCATTGACGAATCAACCTTGAACGTCGACAAGAGCGATTCTCCTAATGTGCGTCTTGTACTGGTACTAGCTGGCAACTGAATGACGACGCATTATTAGAGATGGCCAACTTCTTTGCCGCAATATTGGTGTAGCTCGGCAGGAACTCTGTGTAATTGAAATGGACTTCCGTAAAGTGATTTCGCATTCAGAGATAGATGAATGTTCTGAATGTGAATATGATCGAAGAACGTCGGGTCGGCACCTGGAACGTCGCGTTTGTCCGTCCGGTAACATACCACTACGAAACGCATTCTTTCCACAGCTGTACTTGTCTTGAAAGCACAAATTTCTTTCGTGATAGCGGGCAGTTCTTCCAACTCCCATTTTCTGAACGGTATAACTATTGGTTCATCCGCATGGATGGCTTGCATCAACTGTTCCCGAAAGTCATCGCTCGGATAGATGTGTTTGATTTTCAGCTAGATGTTTTCAATGACAACTTAAAGGGTGGTCGTTCCTGCAGCTGCCGCTGAATCTTAGATGACGCAATAGGTATCGTTGCGAGCTCGAACGAAGCCAAGTGTCTGTCTATCGCACCTAATGAGCAGACAATCGTTGAAAATGTTGAATATGTACTCCAGCCGAACTAGTACTAGTACGACTTATCCTGAACGTTGATAACAGGCGGAGAATCGGAATAATATTATCCATCTATAGCCCAGTGCGAGGAGTCTTCACGCTTGTATCAAATCATGTTTCGAATGGCGCTTGAAATTCCGAGATGGCAAACCGTTTCGATGTTCCGATCGCTCTCGCTATAGGTGCAAGAATCGAAGAAGAAAGCAGCAAAATTGGTATCAAGTTGTACGTTGCCCGTCCCCGCAATTTTCAGCGTTCCATTGATCGCCATTTTAGACTCGTTCATGGCAAAAAACCAGTCAACTCAATTGATTATGAACTAACTCTACGATATCGTTGCAGTTGTACGCCTAGACAAAAGGTGTGTACGAGCGGTTATCGTTCTTGCGAATAGATTCGTCAAATATTGGCTCCCGAAACACGTTGAATATCTAGGTCGTAATCGGTGGTTCGGATGTCGACGATGACTCGAAGTCACTCTCATAACGCCTTCTTCAATTTTTTTGTGGCATAGCTCTTGAAGTCACCGTCACCCAATGTATATCCAGTAAGAACTTGTTTGGAGGAACGCCTTGTTTGCCCAAGTCAGTTGGTGGTGATTTCGCTCTGAATATTTCTCCACAACTTACGGACCTCCTGCAGCGCATTTTTTTAATTTGTCTGTGAATATAATTCCCATCAGTCTCCAGCTACTCGCACCTCCAAGAACGATCGAAAGATACGCTTTCGAATAGATTTCAACACATTTCGCAAGAATTGATACCAGGGTTTATTGAGTGTTTTTGAATAGAGTTATACATTTGCGAATCGCAGTCCATGAAGATGTGTTATTATTGCATTAGTCTTTCCACAATTTGAAGGTCCAATGATGACTCCTCGAACTGATGATGGAAGAAGTGGGCCATGTCTCACTAATGCCTGCCTATTCAATCTACCCCCGAATTTCTCATCTTGATTGTCTACGACAAAATTTTCTTTCTGTTTTTCAATGCGCATCGTACCACGGTTGGGGAATATGTATAGGGAAATATGCTATGAACATTTCATTCAAATGTTTACAATCAAACGATACGGACATATTTATACTGGAAGTCAGAGTTAAGAAGGTTGTGAGTTTGTCAATGAATCAATAAACACACTTTCATTCGAAATACATATACCTGGTGTTTATCGATATTGTGGACCCGTTTAAAAACTGAATTAAAGTTTGGTACACAACGATCATGGAATCAATAAATCAGATATTGCATGTAGGAAACACGACATTCAATATTCGAATCATCCATCAGATATCATAGCGAGACATATAGCAAACAAAGAACTATAATACGCAGCTTGGGTTGGGGTAAAATCGAAGGACGCAGGGCCTTTATTACGGAAGCAAAAATACATTCGGGTATGGGCTGTTATTGTTTCAACAAAAAGAAGAATAAGAGAATACAATGGAGGAAAAATGAAATTGAAAAAGTTGCAGCACCGAAGTGGTTAGTAAAGTGCGAAATGTATTGAAAAAATCTGGTAGGGATGAGTTTGTGACGACTGATAGAAAAAAAGCTATCACTGTGGCATTGCAAGCAGCACGTAAATAACTTAAAGCTGTCGGTGGTAGGGAAAAAATTCGCACACCTCGAATAATTTCAATTTCAAAAATTGGTAGGATTTTGCCATTGATTCCGATTTTTGCTGGACTTTCCGCACTCGGAAGTTTAGCACGTGCAGCTGCAGGAACTACCAAGGCTGTGGCCTCACTGAGGCCAATCACCATAATGAAAAATGGAAGCTATCGCATTAGGTGAACGTAGAAGTTGAATATATCTTAAACCTCAACGTAAAGAATTGGGATTATATTTGAAACCATACAAACCTTCACAAACACACATTTCAAAAAACTAGTTGATTCCCTACCTCTGAGGCCTCTCATCGATTTCGATCTCAATTATTATGCACAGAAATTGAAGATTCCACACTTTCGTGGTGTTTTTATGCGTGACAAATTCCCCTCTTCAAGACCAAAACTGTTAGAGACAGCTATTGTCAATTGGGATAAAACAAGTGGTCCTGAAACGAACACATTGGGTGGCATACAAGAAATGTGGAAAAGAAGTCACATATTTCGATAGTTTTGGAGATTTAACCCTACCAATGAAATTGATTTGATACTTTCACGAATATTCGGAAGTAAAAGTCATATATGAGTATGATCGTCAACAAAAATTCAATACAGTATTCAGTGGTCATTTGTGCCTGAAGTTTCTATCTGAATCAATTTGCAAATGAAAAATGGATACAACTCCAATAATGTATCGGGAGGCCATCAAGAGAATGGGATATGCGCTTAAGATGTTCTCAAAATTTCGCATCTCGACAAAAATGGATGCAAATATGCCAAAGGAAGTTGTTCTTGCATGTGCTACACACGAGATTGCATATGTTTAAGAGAAGATACCCAAACATCTACAAGATGATATCGACATAATGAAATATGAATACTGTTATGACCACCATATTGATGAGAAACCTAATTCGGAGTTTGATGTGAATGATGGCCCTACACCTAGAAAATTATTCTGTTGCTTTTGCAACATAGAGGACATGAATATTGGTTTCAAATTTAATGACATTGATTACATTACAATGTCGACGAAAAAATGTGAAATAATTGAGATGTGTTGAAGACAGTAATAAACTGATATGCGATTTATCGAATGTATCAGTAATATAATGAAAATCCGAGCTAGTTATGTATATGAAATCCTCTCTTCTGATTAGTCAGTACCTCATGAAATGCTGACACTAGATAGGTTATATAAATGTAAAAAAAAGAGTTGTTAAATTTTCTGATTATCGTTATGTCATAATAATAGAAAAAGAATTTGGTTTCATAGCTAAGTCAAACACAGCAAAAGCCATCTTGCACTTATCGAAAACAGTTATCAATGCACTGGAGAACTCAAAAAAATGCCTTGCTGTGTTTTTAGACTCATCTAAGGCTTTCGATACGGTGTCACATAGCGAACTGATTGAGAAGATATACAGATATGGTATTCGAGGCCCAGCACTCATTCTTTCGCAGAACTACCGACAATCTGGGCATCAAAAAGTCAAAATAGGCGATTATATAAGTGAACCTGAAGAAATAAATATCGGTGTCCCACAGGGAACTGTGTTGGGACCGATTTTGTTTCTAGTATACATAAATAGTATAGGTGGTATAAAATCAATAGAGCACATCATCTCATATGCAGATGATACGGTTATATTATTTTCTGGAGAGACTTGGCCACAAGTATATCAATTTGCAGAAAATGGTTTGAAGGATATGAAGAAGTGCTTGAACTATAACCTTCTCAGTTTGAATTTAGCAAAAACTAAATTTATATGTTTCTCACTTCTCAACAATGATCAACCAGACTCAAATACTCTGAAGATTAATGAAACTGAATACGTTCAAGGTCAACATTGCAAATGGCCTATCATAAACAAAGAATTCAAACTGAAATATCTTGGAATTATAATTGACCAACACATGAGATGGGATGAACATATAATACTTGTCATTA
Source organism: Zygogramma bicolorata (assembly GCA_032362365.1). NCBI lineage: Eukaryota > Metazoa > Arthropoda > Insecta > Coleoptera > Chrysomelidae > Zygogramma > Zygogramma bicolorata. The sequence continues at coordinate 37,360 of JAVJAQ010001368.1, forward strand.
AACTACTCAGACAGCTTATGAGATCATTCTACACCTCAAGACAAATAATGAACCGGAAAAACCTTGTCACTATATATAAATCACTTGCTGAATCGATAATTAGTTATTGCATCACTGTATGGGGCTGCCTTCTTGACACCATCCTGAATAGCCTACAAACAATGCAAGATATTATAATTAAAATAATTCTTATGAAAAAGAGACGCTTTTCCACTCAACAACTTTACGATGAAACATAACTCTTCAATGTCAGAGGTCTTTTTATTTACGATACACTTTTATGGATGTATTCTAATAGATCTTCATACCCTATAAAAACAATTGAAAATACCCGATCTATTGAAAACTATAATGCTAAGATTCCGATTTTCAAAAAATCTCACACCCAAAGGTCAATTCTTTACTATGGTCCAAAAATATATAACATGGTACCGCGGTGAAAAAGACAACATCGTTACACAAATTCAAACAAGAAATCAAAAACTTCATACGCAAGAATCTACCACTCCTCATGAATGTATTCTCAGTTTCCAGAACTTGATACTCTCCCCTCCTCCCTGCTCCATACCTACAAGTTTCATGTTTGAATATGAAATATACATATCACCTCGAGTTAACTGCACTGAAAGTTTCTATAGAAGAAGTCGATTTATATGAATATTCCAGGTGGTCTTAGGGTGGATATTCACAAAACAAGTGCCTTGAGCGCTTAGGTGGCCTCCTGTGATCTGAAGGAATAAAACACGAATGTCATATGGAATCTCACAAACATGTATATATATAATGATCAAAATAGCGAATAAACTGAATTTGAATTCGAATTTGAAGTTTAAGCGCTGCGAAATAAGTCAGTCTTGTCAGTACCATTGTTAGAGCAACAAATGCAGTTTGTAAATTCAAAGAAAAGTCTTTTGAAAAAGTGGTTTCTGTGCCCGAAACTATAATTGGCGCAGTCGGTAGGATAGTGGAAAAAGATAGACCCGGAAATTCTACAGTATTAACTGTTAATCCACTATCAGAACCATCGGACCCAGGCATTGCAGACTCCAGGCAGAGATCCCGTCACACTATCGTAGTAAGTCGAGTTTTTCTCCTGTTGTTCTACGGTTCCTTTTTAAATTTTTATCGTAATCATTTCTGAAGATTTTGGAAACAAACATATTTTTCTCTTATCGAAATCGAAATTGATGACCAGACTATAGAAGTCAACTAGTTCAAGAACAAAGAAAAAAAAAGCACAATCGACAATCATCTCACATTCCATAATCATAAGCAGACAACACGAAGTACACTGCTCCCATTATTTCATTAAATAATAGAATAAAGACAACAAAGAACGGCTTGTATCATACGCTGATACAAAGTAGACGAATAAGTTAGGTATATCATACGTTGATATAAGGCGCTCATCTTGATCAACAAACAATAACGTTCCAGAGATATTTTTGTAATAGACTTCCAATAATATTTCATGATTCTGAACATTATATTCAATGGGATTGTTTTGGCTTTAAATTGATAATTGAAATACAGTTCTTGTTGATGCATTGATGATGCATTGATACAAAAACGGTATTTTGCACTGAAAAATTCTTGAACAAATGCACTATATAAATTCATGACAGACCCTGAAATTGAAAATCTAGTTCATTCACTTGGTTTTATATCCGTATCGAATTCAACGATGTCCACAGAAATTAATTACACTTTATTCAAAGTTTATTCTGACACTATACCAATATATGAAGGATCGTCAGATACCCTCGAAATTTTTATGAACATAGCCCTACTGATGATGCATTAAATCATGGTATTTTAAGTATTATAATTGAAAAACTTCGAGATAGAGCTCAGTTATTAATTGACTCAAGAACAGAATTAAATACATGGACATTATTGAAAAATGAATTAAGAAGTACGTTTGATGATAGACAAAACCTTGATAACCTTTAACAACAACTTTTCACTTTACTACCAAATAGAAACGAACATCCCATTGACTTTGGAGAACGGATTCAAATATCAAGGAGTGAATTAGCTTTCAAAATCAATTCATCCTCTAATATTGATCAAGCCACTGAATTGATTCATATTCTACAGTATGAATCACAGTCTAAAAGTATTTTCAAGAAATTTGAACATACGATTACAAGACGAAGTTATAGTACGAAGGCCAATTTGTTCAGAAGAAGCTATGAATCTAGTTTTAGAAGACGAAAACTTCAGACAAACACAAAATATGGTTTTTCGAAATAGACCAACTACTAGCTCAGGCACTAATGTACAAAAACAACAACTTCGAAGACAAATGAAACCAAATAACAATAATTTCCCAACAAAATATGAATTTTAGAAGTCAACCACCTACTGGTTTTCCTAAATTTAATTTTCAACAATTTGGTCAAAAACCACAATTTCCAAGTCAACCTATAAATATCCATTCTAGACAAATACAACAAAGATTCCTAACAAACCGACAAGTATTTGGACCACCTCAAAATGTGTTCAAACCAACAAACAAACCTGATCAAAGAAACATTCAACTCATGTCTACTACTTCAAGGAATCCTACAATTCGTACATCAAACATGCCTCAAATCATTGCAAATGAAACATTCATGCAACCTCCAAGACAAACTTTCATTAGTGAAGAACTTTATAACCACGTTGAAGAGAAACAAGATTCAACACCACAATATTCTTATCAATATCCTATAGATGATCGATACTCTTTGCATTCTGAGTTTGATGAATCAAATGAATACTGTTCTTCTTCCCAAGAAACGACTGATGAAACTTTCGAAAATGAGGATGAAAATTTTTACAAGCCTTCTCAGACGAACGAGATAATTTAATAGAACTTTATTCAGTCTTTGTAAATGGTCCACCATCTATTCAAACTCAGAACCCACCAATAAAATTATCAATAGACACTGGATGTCACACTTCCATGTTGAGACCATCCGATGCAGAAAAATATTATCCTGATAGAATATTTAGAGAACCATCTCAATTGAAAACATCGTTAAGTCAAAAAGAAATACAATATAAATCAATCATCCCAGCTTTTCAAGAATTTAGAAGTAATTATGAAACTGAATATATTTTATTTCAATTTCATGATTTTTTTTTATGGAATTTTAGGTTTGAAAGAATTAAAAAATCTTGATTTAAATATTGATATTACCAATCAACTTCCAACGAATAATAATGTACAAATTCCCTTCCATTATAGACAGCCTCATGAAGTTTCTTTTACTTTCGAAATATCACCTTATGAATCATTATTAGGAAAATACCCTGTTGACATCAGTGAAGGAGAAACAGTTATTCCAGAGGGATATATCGATAAATTATATGTTCCTGAAACTCTAACCTATGCAAAAAATTATCGTGCCACCTTCAAAATTTTTGATAATACTAATAAAAATATATCTATTACCATAACCGAGCCTTTTCCAACTCATCAAATAAATGAAGAACATTTCGAATCCTTTATTATAGAACATGTTGAGCCAAAAATCAACAATAACTCTATGTTCAATATAGCAAATAAAATTAGAACTGACCACATGAATCTAGAAGAAAAAAATTAAATTTCAAAACTTCGCCTTGAATTTTCAGATATATTTCATGATGAAAATGGAAGACTTTTGTTTACAAATGAGATAAAACATGAAATCAAAACAACAGACGAAATTCCTTTTCACACTTAATCATATCGTTTTCCCCATTGTCATGAAGAAGAGGTGAATAATCAAATTAACAAAATGCTAAATGATGGAATAATCCAACCATCTTCATCTGCATGGAGCAGCCCAATATGGATTGTACCCAAGAAGACAGATGCCTCCGGAAAGGAAAAATGGCGTATGGCCGTTGAATATCGCAAATTAAATGAAAAAACAATCGATGACAGATACCCAATTCCAAATATTGACGACATATTGGACAAACTAGGAGAATGTAATCATTTCACGACATTATATCTTGCTTCAGGGTTCCATCATATAGAAATGGAAGAGAATTCTATAAACAAAACAGCCTTCAAAGTAGAACACGGACACTATGAATATGTGAGAATGGCCTTCGGAAAAAAGAACGCCACAGCAACGTTCCAAAAAGTAATGGATCACATTTTGAAAGACTTACGAAATAAGATATGCCTTGTTTACATTGATGATATCATGATTTTTTCAATTTCCCTACAAGAACATATCTCCAACTTGAAACAAGTATTTAATGTACTGCGTGAAGCTAAATTGAAAATACAATTGGATAAATCTGAATTTTTGAAACAAGACGTTGAATTTTTAGGACATATTGTAACACCCTACGGTATAAAACCAAAACGTTACAAGATGAAAGCAATAAAAAACTTTCCAATCCCAACTACTGCTAGAGATATAAAATCATTTCTCAGTTAATTAGGATATTATAGAAAATTCATAAAAGATTTCGCCCAATTAACAAAACTGATTACTCAACGTTTGAAAAAAGGCGCAGAAATAACTCACCCTGCCGAATTTTTTGAAACTTTCGAAAAATGCAAACAAATATTAACTATCGAACCCCTTCTACGATATTAAGATTTTAATAAACCTTCTATTTCAATCACTGACGCTAAAAATGTTCTTCGATTCTCAAAGTCTGTTTTTAAAAATTTTATTTTCGTTCAAAATTACAAGTATTATTAAAATGCGTGTTTACGCTAACAAGATCAACTACTGACTACCGTTTGGAATTCTCACGAGACGCGCCAAGAGTTGCTGTGCATCAGGTGATTCCTAGAATCCGGGAAGCTGACTCTGCAAAGTCAGCAGGTTCATGGGAATAGGGGTGATATAATTCCTCCCCCCAAAGTTTCAAGTCCTGAGAGTCAACGAGGGAGTTGAACGGTTCGAAGATCGATATCTTCTTGCTGGTTCTCGGTCGGTCTTCGGGCACGCCATCTTGGAATACATTTTATGTATACCATGTATACTGCACCAATTATCGATAAGCCATAAATGATAATTGTCCATATGCTTGGAGTATTGGAAATCCCGAACTGGGAACTCAATTTGGGTTGGTTGTCTATCAGCTGATTTCGGATGTTTTGTAGCTCGTCCAGTTGAATATGTTCTAGTTGTAGGTTTGGGCTCGAGTCCGGAGATTTTTGGAATTCAGTATCTATGTCCGGAAAAAGGATAGGTTGACTGAAGCTGGCGGTCTGCTCATCATTGACAATGGTTTGTTGGTCGATGGAAATTCGACACCCGACAGGAATATCGATTAGGTGTGTCCCAATCGATTTGATGACTTCTTCTTGTTGTTGGCACTGCAACTTGATAGTTTCGTTAGATGGAAAGAGTCCAATCCATTGATCGGTTGTATCCAATCGCTTGAAGATTGGTTTGGTCACTGTGATTCGAATTTGTTGGCAGGTGGAGGTGTTCAACAAGTTCAAGAGTTGAATTTCACAGGGGTTTTCTTCCTGGATTTCTTGAAGTGTTGATGGTTTGCAGATGAACCGTTGTGGCATGATTTCCGTGCAGCGATCGCTCATGAATGTATAGTGAAAATCGTTTTTTGCCAAAAATTTGTTTTGAGGAATTATTGTCTTGAACTGACTCCCTACCATAATGGGTATAGAAAAAAGGTGAAAATATTCAAAATCAGTTGGGTACGTTATTGGAATATGAAGAATATAAGTTATTTTATCATTCGATGAATAGCAATCAACTTCTATGAGCCTTTCATACATCAGTGTATTTTCAAGATTAATTTCGATAGGTAATCGATTTTTTCCAAATTGTTTTTGCAATTTATTGAGTTCAAAATACAAATCTGTTGTTTTCATGATGCTAGGATGCATCATTCTCAATTTTGCAAATGCAACTGAATTTTCGACATCCTGAAGAATCGAATTAATTATTTCATAAAGATTGATAATTTGATTGAAAATATCATTAATGAGTATAGATCTTTCCGTTCGTGTCTGCCGGTTCACTAAATAAGATATTTGATTGATTTTTGATTCCAGTAAACCTTCATTATGACTTATCTGCTGAATAGTAGTATTGAATTTATTGATCAGAGCGAGAGATAACGAATTCTGCTTTTTAATAGCAGATGCAATATTGTGCTGATTGGCTTGCAGTTCTTGAATAACTTTTTCATAGCGTTCCCCGTCCGTTGAATCTAAATTTCCTGTTATTGATTTGAATATCGATCCTAATCCATTGATTAGACCTCTTTTAACTCTTTGGGGATGTGGTAGTATTTCAACTAGTTTGTTTTCTACCTTTTCCTCCGTGAATGATAGTATTTTTAAGTAGTTTAATGTGTCGTTCGAGAAGTCTTTCTCTTTGGTTATCGAATATTTCAAATTGATATATTGAATATGCAATTTATTCATTTCAGTAATGATTGGTTTTAGGTCATAAAAGAAAATTAATGAGTGGAATGTTTCCTCAACTTTTGCGGTTCCTAATTTTAATGGGGTCAAACCTGGATTATTACTTAAATTCCGAAGCGTTATTTTTCCTTGGAGTCCGAAGATTCCCGGAAATCTGAAACAATAGATAGGTCAAGTTTATTTCTCGAATGTGAACGTCTGCTTCAAAGGTCGTCTCAGGTTATCCATGTGTAATTTATCCTGAGTGTCAGTTGATACGGTCTTGTTATCTTTATTAACTGTTTTCAACGTTGTAGATTTACCGAACTTGTTAGCAGTTTTCTTGCGAATATATTTTTTAACGAATGCCTTTTGTTTCGGTTTGAATATTTCCGGATCATCACGTTTCTCATTTCGTTTCTCGATAATTTTTTGTTTCTTTTGCATCAGGTCGGAATTGATTTTTTCATAAAGAATTTTTGATTTTTCACGATGATCGGTGATATAGTCATTGATTAGGATTTTATCGATTTCGATATTGAAGGGATCATTATTAGTTACATGTCCGTTGACTATATCGATCGGTTTGAATTTTGTAATTGAATGTATCGAATGGTTATAGGCTAAGATAGCATATGGCATTTTCAATTTTATAGGAGTCTTAAGGAAACCTCTTGTATTGAGAAGACGAATGTGTTCAATCAAAGTTGAGTGGAATCTCTCAACTATTCCATTAGACTGTGGGTGGTAAGGTGAACAGAAATGAATATCTATCTTATGAAGGGTCAGGAGTTCCGAAACAACTGAGTTTTTGAATTCTGTGCCACCATCTGTGACAATTTGTTTGGGAATGCCGTGATGGGAAAAGAATTGTAGGAGATTATTGACTATTTCTGTTCCGGATGGGGTGCTCAGTAGGTAGGCTTGGGCATATTTAGAAAAGCTATCTACAATAGTTGTGAATTTGGTATTTTCGATAGTGAAAGTATCGACGTGGATAATTTCAAATGGTTTGGTTGCAGTAGGAGTAACATTCATTTTTATATTAACAGGATTTCTCTCATACTTACTCTGTTGACAGATTTCGCAATCATTGATATATGTTTGGATAGCATTCTTCATGAACGGCCAATAATATTTTTCTTTTATTCTTGATAAGGTTTCATCGATTCCGCGATGATTCGATTTGCCCTCATGATAGTTTTTGATGGTTTCCTTAATATCGTCTTTATCGGTTATATCGATTAATTTCTTATTGCATTTTTTAAATTTGATTGATGGCCATACGAAATTTCTTTGCACTGCTGCCGAAAAAGGTTCATATATACCGGGATTCTCGAAATATAGATGGTATTGAATATCTGGGGATACATAACCCTTTATAAAGTTCACCACATCTTGTTCGAAGTTATTTTGGGACAATTGAACGGTTATTCTTTTCTTTTTCTCAAAAAGAATCGACAATTTTGGTTTTGCTGGGGAATGCAATACTGAACTGATGATAATTTGGTTTTGTGCCAAATTCACCGCATAATCCACAATTGGGATGTTAACAGTGGGATTTTGCTCGGCATTTGAGTGGACGGTGACATCTGCGTCAATTCCATCCTCGGCTATCGGTTCATCCTGTTGGATTTCACTGATACCTGTGTCGTCATTGCCGGTTTGAACTTGCATTGATATATTATCAATATCGCGATTTTGTGGTAGGTTTTTAGTGAACTCTCTGATAACTTGGTCAATATCAATATCATTGTTATCGGGAATCGGTTTATCAGACATTTCAATCAATATTCGATCTATTTCGTCAGGGTTGTTATTGGTTACTTTTGTGTGTATTTCTACACGAGAAAGAGCGTCCGCATTGGTGTTAAGTTTGCCCTTTTTATATATGATCGTGTAATCATATTCCTCTAATTTGATACGCCAGCGTAGTAATTTGGAATTCGGGTCCTTGAGGGAGAACAACCATTCCAGGGGTTTGTGATCGGTGATCACGTTAAACCTTCTGCCGAATAAATAGGGCCTAAAATATTTGGTGGCCCATACGATCGCCAACAGCTCTTTTTCTATTACAGAATAGTTCTGTTCGGAATCGTTTAACGTTCGAGACGCAAAAGCTATCGGGAGGTCATTTCCGATAGGACCTTGGGACAGCACCGCGCCTAGGGCAACATTACTAGCATCGGTAGTTAGATTGAATGTTTTTTCGAAATCGGGGTACTGCAATATCGGCTCATTGATGAGAAGATTTTTGCATGTTTCGAAACAGGTTATAAACTCGTTATCATGTACTATTTTTGCACCCTTTTTCAGGCACTTAGTGAGTGGTTTGGTGATATGCGAGAAGTTTTTAATGAATTTTCGGTAATAACCCAATAATCCGAGAAATCCCTTGATTTGTTTGGTAGTATTTGGCAACGGAAAATTTTTTATAGCTTTAATTTTGTCTGGGTTAGGTTTGACGCCATCAGGGGTGACAATGTGCCCCAAATAGGCGACTTCCCTTCTCAGAAACTCGGATTTGTCGAGCTGAATTTTGAAGTTCGATTCTCTGAGTCGTTGAAATACACATTCGAGTCGTTCTAGATGTTCCTGTAATGATGTTGAAAAAATAATGATGTCGTCTAAGTAGACGAGACACTTTTCATTCTGTATACCTCTGAGGATGTTGTCCATCACCCTTTGGAACGATGCTGGAGCGTTCTTCAGCCCGAACGGCATCCTCAGGTACTCGTAGTGCCCATTTTCAGTACTGAATGCTGTTTTTTCAATATCCTTCTCATCCATCTCTATCTGATGAAATCCGCTCGCCAAGTCTAGGGTGGTGAAATATTGGCACCTTCCTAGCTTGTCCAATAATTCATTGATGTTTGGTAGCGGATACCTATCATCGATAGTCTTTTCATTCAACTTTCGGTAGTCCACAACTACTCGCCATTTCTGCCTGCCAGAGGCATCGGCCTTTTTTGGGACTACCCAAATTGGAGAGGACCAAGGTGAGTTGCTGGGTCTGATAATTTTAGAATCCAGCATTTTGGATATTTGATTTTCCACTTCCTTTTTGTGGATGAAAGGATAACGATATGATTTCGAGTAAACAGGTGATTCATCAGTAGTTCGTATTCGATGTTTCACCTTACTAGTGAATGTCAGGGGCGTATCTTCTTGGTAGAAGATATCTGAGTATTTCATACACAGATCAATAATATTGGTTTTTTCTTCGGCATTCAGGTGATCGGTTCTGATTTGTGAGACATCCAAAAAATGTTTTGGAGAATCGTCAAAATTATTGAAATCAATTTCTTCCATTGATTTCCTATCGAACCTCTCAACTAATATTGGTTCCGAAAAATCGAGAGTTATGGGTTCTGTAGTGTTGTTTAAAATAGTTGTTAAAGCTTCATTATTTTTTGAAATAGTGAGGCATTCTGGTATCTCACAGTTGTGGAATTTTTGATGGGGTATTATTATTTCGCCTTTGGAAATCGATGTTTTGATTTTTATAACTTGTTCACTTCTGGGCGCAATTGTCACTAGGTTAAGGTCACCTTTTGTTTTATGAAAGAGCAATTTTATTTTTGCATATGGAGTGATAAGATGACCAGTCTCAAAATTCAGATTCGCTTGTAAAATTTTCAGACTATCTAAACCGATTAGACCATCAAAAACATTATGGAATTTGAACAAGTAAAATTTCAGGAATTCATTTTCTGGTAATCTGAATATCTTTGAAACGGGTATCATGGCACTGTATTTATGAGCAGATTTCTGGAAAACTGTGGATACAATAAATGGATCGCTTTTAATTGATTTGGAAAAATATTTATTAGCTATTACCGGATCAATAAAAGATTTGGTTGATCCGGAATCGATTAAAAATTTTAGTTTGAATTCTGGAAAAATAATGTAAGCAAGTTCGCTGGAATTAGTTGTGTTGAATGAAATAATCTGGGGTTTTATGTTGGGTTTTCTGGTTGTGATCCTATTTGAAAATTTTCTTCAGGGTATTGAGCTGAATTATCGACGTTTTCATAATCAATCGAATGTTCATCTGGATACTGGTAATAATTATTTTCAGACTGATCGAATTCATTGAAATGATCAAAATTTTCATCACTGTCACGAACTTCGTTCAATTCAGTATTGAATAGTTCTTCAGAGATGAAATTTCTCTGTGGTTGACTTTGGTGTGGTGAGGAAAAGCCTTGATTGGGGTTACTTGAAGTGTTCCTCGTAGAAACACTCATTGGAGTTGGTTTGGGAAAGGTCCTATTTGGATTTGGTTTAAATGCATTCTGATTTTGAAATGGTCGTTTGAAAACTTGAGAATTGGTCGGGAAACGTTGTACTTGATTCGGTTTTGGCTGAATTGGTATGGGTTGAGACGGAAAGGTGGATTGTGATCGGAAATAATTATTTGGGCTTTGATTATTAAATGAAAATGGATTTTGGGGACGAAATTGATTTTGTTGAGGATTGCTGTGTACCCTGTTTTGTGGATTTTGCCTAAACGGGGTTTGAGGTGCTTTCATGGTATTCCTATTCGAATTGTTTTGGAAATATTGAACATTGTCTTCCTCTATAACATATTGCAATGCCTCGCTAAGTGAAGTTGGTTTCATGCACCGGATTGTGGTCCCTAAAGGTTCTCTTATTCCGGATAGAAATGTTTTAAGAGCTAAATTTTGGTATAAATTCCTTTTCAGAGTTTTCGCATCAGCTGTTGTTTCATGTAAATTCACATAACTACATAAAAGATTCAGAATATTAAGGCAGCGGTCATAGAATTGCTGTGGTTTTTCGTTAGGAAGCTGTTTCAACATAACAAGATCTCTATTTAAGCAGGATTCATCTCGTTGATCAGCAAAATTCCTTGTCAAAATGATTTTTAGGTCTGCCCAACTACTTACATTTTGGATATTGATTACTAATCGAGCATTTCCTTTCAGTTTCGATATGATCGAATTCAGCAAATAAATATTTTGAAAGTTATTTGGATTCGTTTGATCATAAAAAGTATTGAGAAGTGATTCGCATACGGAAAGATATCTACTCAATTCGTTTGGATTACCATCGAATTCAGGAATACAATTTAAATATTCAGCTTTGAATTGTTGAGTCATTGTGATTGGTTCTTGATTAGGTTGATCTATTGTATTTGAATGTAATTGATTATTGACTATTAGTGGATTCGGATTAATTTCAATTTGTTCGGTTTGTGAGTCAGTTGAAGACCTAGATATATTCAAATCGTCGAGTAAATTAGATAAATCTTCGACAGACATTTAACGATTTCACTTACATAAGAATGAACGTGACTTTGAGCATCTCCTTAACCTTCTATAAGGGGGCCGCCTGGATCTGCGATGAATGTCTTCTCCAGTACGCCTTCCTTGCAGATCTGGACAATGCTGTTCCAAATCTCGGCAAATTCGTTTCAATGGGGTCTGTTCCGGTCCTCGATTGGATGGGTGTCCAAGGATTTGGGCCGCTCCGTCACCAACAACTCCACCAGACGAATCACCAAATTGATCGATATTCGGTTAATCGTTAAAACGAAAACTGCCCGTTCGATACGCACAATCCCGAATATCCTACTGACTGCGCCAAAAATGTTCTTCGATTCTCAAAGTCTGTTTTTAAAAATTTTATTTTCGTTCAAAATTACAAGTATTATTAAAATGCGTGTTTACGCTAACAAGATCAACTACTGACTACCGTTTGGAATTCTCACGAGACGCGCCAAGAGTTGCTGTGCATCAGGTGATTCCTAGAATCCGGGAAGCTGACTCTGCAAAGTCAGCAGGTTCATGGGAATAGGGGTGATATAATTCGCTTCTAATGTGGCGATTGGAGTGGTATTATCGGAAGGAACTTTAGGTAGAGATAAAACTATTGCCTATGCAAAAAGAACTTTGAACCCATCAGAACAAAATTATTCTACTATAGAAAAAGAATTATTAGCAATTGTCAATTTTACAAAGTACTTTAGATCTTGTTTATTCGGGAGAAGATTTACTATTGTTACCGACCATAAACCCCTTCAATGGCCATTTAACACTAAAGGCCCTTCGTCAAAATTATTTAGATGGCGTTTGAAATTAGAAGAGTACGAATATAACATTGTTCACAAAAAAGAAAAGAAAAACTGTTTTGCTGATGCCCTATCACGAATAGAGCTATACCCAATAGAAAATCAATCGATATTGGGTAATTTTGATCCAGACGAAAATGACCGATTCGAAGATTTTTCTGAATTTCTCCTAGATTCTATAGACAAAGGAAAAATCCCTGATATAGAAGATATCGCTAAAATGATTCAACCATTAGATGAACCTACAAATGATGAAAAACGAATTGAAGTCATCTCGAATGTAGTGATCGTCCCAGAACGTCAGGAAGAACTAATTAATCAAACGAAACGCAAGATGAACCAAATAACAAAACCATTTGACAAAACCCGTTTGAAAATCGTAGTTTCCCAAAGAAACCTAGAAAACGATATAGTTAAAGTTTTTCTAGAATACCTAAAACCTAACCTAACCTAACCCACGGAATATTATTTCAAACAGAATTTACGAAAGTACTGATTCCAATAATGCAAAAACATTTCAAGAATAATGGTTTCAAATTGATTCAAAGCAACTTTCTTGCAAAAGATATTTAAAAAAAAACAACTTGAAAAAATTAAATACCATCACGAGAGAAAAACTGCACATATCTCTATCAAATATATATTACTGGCCTAATATGATTCAAGACGTAAATGATTATGTAAATAAATATGTAACATGTCAAAAATCGAAATATAAACGACGTCACAATGTCATAAAGTTCAACCATACACCTATTGGAGAACACCCTTTCGAACATATATATATATATATATATATATATATATATATATATATATATATATATATATATATATTCATATATATATTGACGCTTTATGCGACTAATATTTTAGATGTTTTTTTAAAATTCATATCTCATTATGGTATTCCCTATAAAATAAACTGTGACTCAGTTACAGAATATAAAAAAAAACCTAATTGAAGAATTCTGCAAACTTCATGAAATCACTTCACACTATATAACCCCAAACAATCCGAACAGTAATAGCCCCATTGAACGATTACATTCTACATTAATTGATGAAATAAGAACTTTGAAGTTAGAATCTCCCAATCGACCAATAACAACACAAATGTTATATGCAATTGTAGGATACAATGATACTATCCATTCATCGACTAAGTTTACACCATTCCAAATTATCAAAGGTAACTTAGAATACCAAAGTCCACATGATATTACTTTTGAGAAAATATCCTCAGTCTATATTGAGAAACATACTAGGAATATGAAAATAATAAAAGATATTGTAGAAGAAAATAATGAAAAAGCCTAAGATCTTTCGAAAGTAAAGGCTGATAGAAATGATCCCCCTGAAATCAAAATTGATGAGGATACATTCATTGAAGAAACTCCAAGAAATAAATTATTACCTTCATATGAGAAAATCCAAACAAAAAAGGATTGTGATATGAAGATCGAAACTTCTAACTCAAAATATCACAAAAGCAAATCGAAATATTTCAAAAAAACAAACTTTTTCAGATAAAAATCCCAAACCTTCTACTTTTCGGGATCCTAACCGCAACAGGACAGCAAATAACAATGACTAGGATAACTAATCCCATCCTTCCCTTATCACTTGAAAAAGCACGAACAACCTCCCAAAAACATACCTTTTTGAAATTCGTCGACCTGAAACAATTAGACTCTTCAATAAAAACTATAAGGAATGATGCAAAAGCACTAACAAAATTAATTTTAACGAAGGATGTTTCATATCCACAATTACATCATATGTTTTACCATCTACTATACCTACTTGATAAAATGGAGGAAAAATTACCTAATTTGAAACCTCGAAAATACAATCGATCAAAAAGAGCACCTATGAATATAGTAGGCAGGACAAGCAAATGGCTCTTTGGCACCTTAGATGACGAAGACGCTGAAAAATATAACGAAGCAATCTCTACACTGGAAAGTTATCAAAATATGGTACAGCATGATTTAGGAAACTATCTTACTATCACAAAAAGATTCATGAACGAAACTACAAGTAATTTACAAGGAATAGTCAAAAACCAACAATAAATTGAAAATCAAACAAGAAGTATAGTTTCAAGTTTAAATAAGTATACGCTATTCCTCAGACTTCAAAATTCACTTGACACTATGATAATCGATTGTCAGAATATATTATCGATGCTAAATAATATCGAAGATTCAATATTATTTGCCGAATTGAATATTATCCACAGTACAATATTACCGTTATCAGACATTGAAGAACTCATAAAAATAATGTCGAGTTTATATAAAGACAGTCTACCAAATTATCGAAACAAACTGCACCTTCATGTACGTCATTCGGTGCGTCGACGTACAATCTGCCTATCATACTGACAAATAGAAACAGGACGTATAAGGTGGCTGCCACTATCTTCAGAGTTTTCCTGGCTGGATTCTTCTAACAGGCCCTTGAGCGGTATTGTTGTTCTGTACATTCCGAAAACCTTGTCCCAAGCGGTAGACAGTAGTGACAGACATATAATTTGAATGAAAAAGGACGTGGATGACAGATGCAGCTCCAAGATGAGTGGTGGACGCCATCTATTCACGACACTCTCAACCAACTCATACAGTAAGTGATATATCAGTGGAGAGTATATCCCACACTGTACGAGTTTTTCTCTTTCATATTTTTTCTCACCCCTCTCCATCTCTTACTTCCCCCTCTCGATCTGAAAGAGAAAAACACAACAATTCTTTCGAAATAGTCAATTTATTGATGGAAAATAAACAAATGTCAATGGGAAAAAATTGTATTGGGAAACCATCTGAGCAAACAGTCATTGGAATGCGTTCACATCAACTTGGAGTTGAGAGCGGCGGTTGCGACGTGGTTCGGACACCGCGTGAGAATCTGCTCGAATCTGCGTCGTTTCCTCGAATCGGAACACATCCTGGATGGACGGAAAGACCACTCCGATTTCTTGTACTCTTTTCGAGAGGCTACCTCGTATGTGACTTCAGCTGCGTGCAGGTGGTACTTTTGCAGACTGACATCGACGTCGTGGAATTCAATGTCCCTCGAAAGATACGGGATGCTGTGGATGAAGTTTTCCAAGTACCGGGTGGTCTTTTTATCTTTGATCGTCAGCACGACGAAGGGCATTGACAGCTTGAGGATGAGTTTCTTGAGGTGGAACGCCCCATTGAAGAATCAACCTTGAACGTCGACAAGAGCGATTCTCATAATGTGCGTCTTGTACTAGTACTAGCTGGCAACTGAATGACAACGCGTTATTCGAGATGGCCAACTCCTTTGCCGCCATATTGGTGTAGCTCGGCAGGAACTCTGTGTAATTGAAATGGACCTCCGTATAGTGATTTCGCGTTCAGAGATATATGAATGTTCTGAATGTGGATATGATCAAAGAACGTCGGGTCGGCACCTGGAACGTCGCGTTAGTCCGTCCAGAAACATACCACTACGAAACGCATTATTTCCACAGCTGTTCTTGTCCTGTTAGCACAAATTTTTTTCGTGATAGCGGGCAGTTCTTCCAACTTCCATTTTCTGAACGGTATAACTATTGGTTCATCCGCCTGGATGGCTTGCATCAACTGTTCCCGAAATTCATCGCTTGAATAGATGTGTTTGATTTTCAGCTCAATGTTTTCGATGACAACTTAAAGGGTGGTCGTTCCTGCAGCCGTCGCTGTCGCTAATTCTCAGATGACGCAATCGGTATCGTTGCGAGCTCGAACGAAGCCAAGTGTCTGTCTATCGCACATTATGACCGGACAATCGTTGAAAATTTTGAATATGTACTCCAGTGGAACTAGTACAATTAACGACTCATCTTGAACGTTGATAACAGGTGGAGAATTGGGATCATTTTATCCATCTATAGCAAAGCAGCAAAATTGGTATCAAGTTGTACGTTGCCCGTCCCCGCAATTTTCAGCGAGAGTTGTGTACGAGCGGTTATCGTTCTTGCGAATAGATTCGTCGAATTTTGGCTTCCGAAACACGTTGAATATCGAGGTTGTTGCATTACGCCTTCCTCGATTTTTTTTGTGGCATAGCTCTTGAAGTCACCGTCACCCAATGTATATCCTGTAAGAACTTATTTGGAGGAACGCCTTGTTTGCCCAAGTCAGTTGGTGGTGGTTTCGCTCTGAAGATTTCTCCACAACTTACGGACCTCCTGCAGCGCATTTTTTTATTAAGTCAGTGAATATAATTCCCATCTGTCTCTAGCTACTCGCACCTACAAGAACGATCGAAAGATACGCTTTCGAATAGGTTCCAACACATTTCGTAGGAATTGATACCAGGGTTTATTGAGTGTTTTTGATTAGAGTTATACATTTGCGAATCGCAATCCTTGAAGATCTGTTATCATTGCATTAGTCTTTCCACAATTTGAAGATCCAATGATGAGTCCTCGAACTGATGATGGAAGTAGTGGGCCATGTCTCAACAATGCCTGCCTATTCAATCCACCCCCAAATTTATTATCTAGATTGTCTACGACAAAATTTTCTTTCTGTTTCACAATGCGCATCGTACCACGGTTGGAGAAAATGTATATGGAAAAATGCTATGAACATATCATTCAACTGTTTACATCAAACGATACGGACATATTTATACTAGAAGTCAGAGTGAAGAAGGTTGTGAGTTTGTCAATGAATCAATAAACACACTTCCATCCGGAATACATATACCTGGTGGTTATCAATATTGTGGACCCGTTAAAAAACTGAATGAACGTTTGGCACGCAACGATCATGGAATCAATAAATTAGATATTGCATGTAGGAAACACGACATTCAATATCCGAATCATCCATCAGATCTCACAGTGAGACATATAGCAGACAAAGAACTAGGATACGCAGCTTGGGTTAGGGATGAATCGAAGGACGCAGGACCTTTATTACGGAAGCAAGAAGACATTTGGGTATGGGGTGTTTTAGTTTCAACAAAAAGAAAAATGAGAGAAAAATGGAGAAAAAATTAAATTGAAAATGTTGCAGCGCCGAAGTGGTTAGTGAAGTGCGAAATGTATTGAAAAAATCTGGTAGGGATGAGTTTGTGACGACTGATAGAAAAAAAGTCATCACTGTGGCATTGCAAGCAGCACGTATATATCTTAAAGCTGTCGGTGGTAGGAAAAAATTCGCACACCTCGAATAATTTCAATATCAAAAAGTGGTGGGATTTTGCATTGATTCCGATTTTTGCTGGACTTTCCGCACTCGGAAATTTAGCACGTGCAGCTGCAGGATCTACCAAGGCTGTGGCCTCACTGAGGCCAATCACCATAATGAAAAATGGAAGCTATCGCATTAGGTAAACGTGGAAGTGGAATATATCTCAAACCTCAACGTAAAGGATTGGGATTATATTTGAAACCATACAAACCTTCACAAACACACATTTGAAAAAAACTAGTTGATTCCCTACCTCTGAGGCCTCTCACCGATTTCGATCTCAATTATTATGCACAGAAATTGAAGATTCCACACTTTCGTGGTGTTTTTATGCGTGACAAATTCCCCTCTTCAAGACCAAAACTGTTAGAGACAGCTATTGTCAATTGAGATAAAACAAGTGGTCCTGTAACAAACACATTGGGTGGCATACAAGAAATGTAGAAAAGAAGTCACATATTTCGATAGTTTTGGAGATTTACTCCTACCAATGGAATTGATTCGATACCTTCACAAATATTTGGAGGTGAAAGTCAAATATAAGTATGATCGTCAAAAAAAATTCAATACAGTCTTCAGTGGTCATTTGTGCCTGAAGTTTCTATCTGAATCAATTTGCAAATGAAGAATGGATACAGCTCCAATAATTTATCAGGGGGCCATCAAGAGAATGGGATATGCGCTCGAGATGTTCTCAAAATATCGCACCTCGAAGAAAATGGATGAAATTATGCTTGCAAATATGCCTAAGGAAGTTGTTCTTGTATGTGCTACCCACGAGATTGCATATGTTTGGGAGAAGTTACCCAAACATCTACCAGATGATATCGCCAAAATGAAATATAAATACTGTTATGACCACCATACTGATGAGAAACCTAATTCAGAGTTTGATGTGAATGATGACCCTCCACCTAGAAAATTATTCTGTTGCTTTTGCAATATAGAGGACATGAATATTGGTGTCCATTGAAATGACATTGATTACATGACAATGTCGACGAAGAAATGTGAAATATTTGAGATGTGTTATAGACAGCAATAAATTGATATGCGATTCATCGAATGTGTCAGTAATGTCATGAAAGTTCGAGCTTGTAATGTAAATAAAATCCTCTTTTCTGATTAGTCAGTACCTTATGAACTGCTAACACTAGATAGGTTATATAAACGTTTAAGCGCTGCGAAATGAGTCAGTCTTGTCAGTACCATCGTTAAAGCAACAAATAAAATCTGTAAATCCTAAGGAAAGTCTTTTAAAAAAGTGGTTCCTGTGGCCCGAAACTATAATTGGCGCAGTCGGTAGGATAGTGGAAGAAGATCGACCCGGAAATTCTTCAGTATCAACTGTTAATCCACTATCAGAACAAAAGCTTCGTCCACCAGCCACCCGTCAAAAGGACCGGATCATCAGACCCAGGCATTGCAGACTTCAGGCAGATATCCCGTCACACTATCGTAGTAAGTCGAGTTTTTCTCCTGTTGTTCCACGACTCCTTTTTGAATTCTTATCGTAATAATTTGTGAAGGATTTGGAAATAAATATCTTTTCCTCTTCTCGAAATTGAAATTGGTGACCAGACTATAGAAGTCAACTAGTTTAGGAACGAAGGGAAGAAAGAGCACAATCAACAATCATCTCACATTCCGTAATCATAAGCAGACAACACGAAGTACACTGCTCTCATCATTTCATCAAATAATAGAATGAAGACAACAAAGAACGGCTTGTATCATACGCTGATACGAAGTAGACGAATAAGTTAGGTATATCATACATTGATATAAGGCGCTCATTTTAATCAACAAACAATAACGTTCCAGAAATATTTTTGTGATAGACTTCCAATAATATTTCATGATTCTGAACATTATTTTCAACGAGATTGTTTTGGCTTTAAATCGATAATTGAAATACAGTTCCTGGTATTTCCAGGTATTTTGCACTTGAAATTTCTTGAACAAATTCACTTTATAAATCCATGACAGACCCTGAAGTTGAAAATCTAGTTCATTCACTTGGTTCTTTATCCGTATCGAATTCGAACATGTCCACAGAAATCAATTACACTCTATTCAAAATTTATTCTGATACTATACCAATATATGAAGGATCATCAGATACCCTCGAAATTTTTGTCAATGCTGTTGATAGGTTTTATAAAAAAGATCATAGCCCTACTGATGATGTATTGAATCAGGGTATTTTAAGTATTATGATTGAAAAACTTCGAGATAGAGCTCAGTCATTAATTGGCTCGAGAACAGAATTAAATACACGGACATTATTGAAAAATGAATTAAGAAGTACGTTTGGTGATAGACAAAACCTTGATAACCTTGAACAACATCTTTTCACTTTAATACCAAATAGAAACGAACATCCCATTGACTTTGGAAAACGGATTCAAGTATTGAGAAGTGAATCAGCTTTCAAAATCAATTCAACCTCTAATATTGATCAAGCCACTAAATTAATTCATATTCGAAAGTATGAATCACTGTTTTTTAGGTATTTTTGAGAAATTTCAACATACCATTACAAGATGAAGTTATAGTACAAAGGCCAACTTGTTTGGAGGAAGCTTTGAATCTAGTTTCAGAAGACGAAAACTTCAGACAAACACAAAATATGGTTTTTCAAAATACACCAACTACTAGCTCCGGCACTAATGTACAGAAACAACAACTTCATAGTCAAATAAAACCAAATTACAATAATTTTCCACCACAAAACTATTTTCAAAATTCCCAACAAAATATGAATTTCAGAAGTCAACCACCTACTGGTTTTCCTAAATTTAATTTTCAACAATTCACACACAAACCACAATTTCCAAGTCAACCTATAAATATCCAACCTAGACAAATACAAAAAAGATTCCCAACAAACCGACAAGTATTTGGACCACCTCCAAATGTGTTTAAGCCAACAAACAAACCTGATCAAAGTAACTCTCAGCTCATGTCTACTACTTCAAGGGATCCTATGATTCGTACATCGAACATGCCTCAACCCATTGCAAATGAAACATTCATGCTACCTCCAAGACAAACTTTTATTATTGAAGAACTTTATAACCACGTTGAAGAGGAACAAGAATCAACACCACAAAATTCTAATCAATATCCTATAGATGATCAATACTCTTTGAATTCTGAGTTTGATGAATCAAATGAATCTTGTTTTTCTTCCCAAAAAAGGACTGATGAAACTTTCGAGAATGAGGATGATAATTTTTACAAGCATTCTCAGACGAGCGAGATAATTTAATAAAACTTCATTCAGACTCTGTAAATAGTCTACCATATATTCAAATTCAGAACCCACCAATAAAATTATCAAAAGACACTGGATGTCACACTTCCATGTTGCGACCATCCAATACAGAAAATATTATCCTGATAGAATAATTGGAGAACCATCCCTATCGAAAACATCGTTAGGTCAAAAAGAAATACAATATAAAGCAATCATCCCAGCTTTTGAAGAATTTAAAAGTGATCATGAAACTGAATATATTTTATTTCAATTTAATGAATTTTTTGATGGAATTTTAGGTTTGAAAGAATTAAAAAATCTTGATTTGAATAATGATTTTACTAATCAACTTTTAACAAATAACAATGTACAAATTCCCTTCCATTATAGACAGCCTCATGAAGTTTCTTTTACTTTTGAAATACCACCTTATGAATCATTAATAAGAAAAAACCCTGTTAACATCAGTGAAGGAGAAATAGTTATTCTAGAGGGATATATCGATAAATTATATGTTCCTGAAACTCTAACCTATGCAAAAAGTTATCGTGCTACAGCTTGTCCAATCCATCTTGGCACAGAACTGAGAACGCATATGCCCAGGATTCTCTGTGAAGTATACTAAGACAAAAAAACACCTATTATATGTGTTAACTGTGTTGAACTTTATTCCTAAAAGGTATTATTTGTTTCGTCATGGTCCACACTACCAGTCTGCAGCTGGAAAAGTATCTAAGTTTGTGCCAAGATGGATTGGATGAGCTGTACCTTCGAAATTTTCAATAATACTAATAAAACGATATCTATTACCATAAACGAACTTTTTCCAACCCATCAAATTAATGAAGAACATTTCGAATTCTTCAATATAGAATATGTTATGTCAAATTTAACAATAACTCTATGTTCAATAAAGCAAATAAAATTAGAACTGATCACATGAAACTAGAAGAAAAAAATGAAATTTCAAAACTTTGCCGTGAATTTTCAGATATATTTCATGATGAAAATGAAAAACTTTCGTTCACAAATGAAATAAAACATGAAATCAAAACAACAGGGGAAATTCCAGTTCACACCTGATCATATCGTTTTCCCCATTGTCATAAAGAAGAGGTGAATAATCAAATTATCAAAATGCTGAATGATAGAATAATCCAACCATCTTCATCTGCATGGAGTAGCCCAAAATGGATTGTACTCAAGGAGACAGATGCCTCCGGGAAGAAAAAATGGCGTATAGTCGTTGACTATCGCAAATCAAATGAAAAAACAATTGATGACAGATACCCAATTCCAAATATCGACGACATATTGGACAAACTAGGAGAATGTAATCATTTCACGACATTATATCTTGCTTCAGGGTTTCATCAGATAGGAATGTAAGGAAGTTCTAGAAACAAAACAGCCTTCAATGTAGAACACGGACACCATGAATATGTAAGAATGCCCTTCGAAAGAAGAACGCCCCAGCAACGTTCCAAAAATTAATGGATCACATTTTGAAAGACTTACGAAATGAGATATGCCTTGTTTACATGGATGATATCATAATATTTTCAATTTCCCTACAAGAACATATCTCAAACTTGGAACGAATATTCAAAGTACTGCGTGGAGCTAAATTGAAAATACAATTAAATAAATATGAATTTTCGGAACAAAACGTAGAATTTTTAGGACATATTGTAACACCCTACGGTATAAAACCAAACCCCTTAGAAGATAAAAGCAATGAAAAACTTTCCAATCCCAACTACTGCTAGAGATTGAAATCATATTTCGGTTTATTAGGATATTATAGAAAATTCATAAAAGATATCGCCCAATTAACAAAACCGATTACTCAATGTTTGAAAGAAGGCGCAGAAATAACTCACTCTGCTGACTTTTTAGAAACTTTTAAAAAATGCAAACAAATATTACCTAACGAACCCCTTCTACAATATCCAGATTTCACTAAACCTTTTATTTTAACTACTGACGCTTCTAATGTGGCGATTGGAGCAGTATTATCGCGAGGAACTTTAGGTAAAGAAAAACCTATTGCCTACGCATCAAGAACTTTGAACCCATCAGAACAAAATTATTCTACTATAGAAAAAGACTTATGAGCAATTGTCAATTATAGGAAGTACTTCAGACCTTGTTTATTCGGAAGAAGATTCACTATTGTTACCGACCATAAACCACTTCAATGGCTATTTAACACTAAAGACTCTTCGTCAAAATTAGTCAGATGGCGTTCAAAATTAGAAGAGTACGAATATAACATTGTCCACAGAAAAGGAAAGAAAAACTGTGTTGCTGTTGCCTTATTACGAATAGAGCTATACCCAATAGAAAATCAATCGATATCAGGTAATTTTGATCCAGACGAAAATGACCGATTCGAAGATTTTTCCGAATTTCTCCTAGATTCTATAGAAAAAAAAACTCCTGATATAGACGATATCGCTAAAATAATTCAACCATTAGATGAACCTACAAACGATGAAAAAAGAATTGAAGTCATCTCGAATGTAGTGATCGTCCCAGCTAGCCAAGAAGAACCAAATACTAATAATCCAAATGAAACGCAAGAAGAACCAAATAACGATGATTAGAATGAAACGCAACATTCTTCTCAAGAAAACCCAATTCTAGAAATTCCAATCTCAGAAAAAATTTTAAATAGATTCAAAAACCAAATACTCATTGTAAAGTAATGACGCTATCTCTCCACGCGTGGATATAACAAAACCATTTGACAAAACCCGTTTAAAAATCGTAGTTTCCCAAAGAAACCCGGAAAACGATATAGTTAAGTTTTTCTAGAATACCTAAAACCTATCACCACTTACGGAATATTATTTCAAACAGAACTGACGAAAGTAACGATTCCAATAATGCACAAACATTTCAAGAATAATGCTTTCGAATTGATTCAAAGCAACTTTCTTGCAAAAGATATTTAAAAAAAAAGAACAACTTGAAAAAATAAAATACCATCACGAGAGTAAAACTGCACATAAAGGTATGAACGAAACAAAATTATCTCTATCAAATATATATTACTGGCCTTATACGATTCAAGACGTAACTAATTGTGTAACATGTCAAAAATGGAAATATGAACGTCGTCCTAATGTCATAAAGTTCAACCATACACCTATTGGAGAACACCCTTTCGAACATATATATAATACATATATATATATATATATATATATATATATATATATATATATATATATATATATATATATATATATATATATATATATATATATATATATATATATATATATGTGTTCGGATAGGTTTCCGCGGTCAGTTGTGTGTTGTTGTTGAGTTCGGGTTGAACCGCGTCTGGAGTTTTGTTCTCGACGTTTCGGCTCCGATTTTGGAGCCATTTTCAAGAGGTAAATGTGACTTCACGCTGAGGTCTCAATCTGCCTACTCCTCAGGTGTTGTCACAGGGGGCAAGGGTTTGTGACTTGACGCCGGGGCCTCAATCTGCCTACTCCCCAGGTCTCGTCACGAGTTCTTTCTAAGGTCTCAATCTGCCTACTCCTTAGATCGAACTGTTCGATCTAAGGAAAATTATATATATATATATATATATATATATATATATATATATATATATATATATTGAAGCTTCATCACTTGATAAAATCAAAAAATCAAATTTTTAACAATAATCGATAGTTTCTCTTGCTTTGCACAAGCATACCCTATCCAACTAAATGCGACTAATATTTTAGATGGTTTCTTAAAATTCATATCTCATTATAATATCCCCTATAAAATAACCTGTGACTCAGGTACAGAACTCAAAAATAGCCTCATTGAAGAATTCTGCAAACTTCATGAAGTCACTTTATACTATATAACCCCAAAAAATCCGAATAGTAATAGCCCCATTGAACGATTACATTCTACATTGATTGAGGAAATGAGAACTTTGAAGTTTGAATCTCCTAATCGACCAATAACGACACAAATGTTATATGCAATTTTAGGATACAATAATACCATCCATTCATCGACTGAGTTCACACCATTCCAAATTATTGAAGGTAACTTAGAATACCAAAGTCCACATGATATTACTTTTGAGAAAATATCCTCAGTATTTATAGGGAAACATACTAGGAATATGAAAATAATAAAAGATATAGTAGAAGAAAATAATAGAAGAGCCAAAGATCTTTCGAAAGTAAACGCTGATAGAAATTATCCCCCTGAAATAAAAATTGATGAGGACACAATCATTAAAGAAACTCCAAGAAATGAATTATTACCTTTATATAAGAAAATCCAACCAAAAAAGGATTGTGATATGAAGATTGAAACTTCTTACTCAAAATATCACAAAAGCAAATTGAAACCACAACGGAAAATTTTGAAGAAACAAACTTTTTCAGATGAAAATCCTAAACCTTCTACTTCTCGGGATCCTAACGGCAATAGGACAGCAAATAACAATGACTAGGATAACTAATCCTATCTGCCCCTTATCACTTGAAAAAGCAAGAACAACCTCCCAAAAACATACCTTTTTGAAATTCGTCGACCTGAAACAATCCGACTCTTCAATAAAAACTATAAGGAATGATGCAAAAGCAATAACAAAATTAATTTTAATGAAGGATGTTTTATATCCACAATTACATCATATTACGTATAACCATCTACTACACCTAATTGATAAAATGAAGAAAAAATTATCTAATTTGAAACCTCAAAAATACAATCGATCGAGAAGAGCACCTATGAATATAGTAGGCAGGACAAGCAAATGGCTCTTTGGCACCTCAGATGGCGAAGACGCTGAACAATATAACGAAGCAATCTCTACACTGGAAAGTTATCAAAATATGTTACAGCATGATTCAGAAAACTATCTCACTATCACAAAAATATTTATGAACGAAACTACAAGTAATTTACAACAACTAGTCAAAAACCAACAATCAATTGAAAATCAAACTAGGAGTATAGTTTCAAGTTTAAATAAGTATACGCTATTCCTCAGACTTCAAAATTCACTTGACACTATGATAATCGATTGTCAAAAATATTATCGATGCTAAATAATATCGAAGATTCAATATTATTTGCCGAATTGAATGTTATTCACAGTACAATATTACCGTCATCAGACATTGAAAAACTTATAAAAATAATGTCAAGTTTATATACAGACAGTCAACCAAATTTTTAAAATATTCAATCATATAATAAATTATTGAAAATTGAAATTCATTATAAAAAAGGAATTATTCTGTTGGCAATCCACTTTCCGACACTTCTGGAGAATGTTCACAATTTTTTTTATCTGTTCCCTATTCCAATTTCCAACCAAGTTATAATTCCTTTAAAACCTCATGTTATCCTCAACTCGACTTACCATCACTATGAAGATGAACCGTGTACGAGAATCGAAGGTACATGTATTTATCATGTTAATAATCAAATTTCCAAAGAAGATTGTTTACCCAATTTACTAAATGGAAATACCAACAACCAGTGCCAGACTATCCAAATTCAATTGGACCAAGATATCATCGAACCAGTAAACGACGCCTACGTCATTATTATTCCTGTTCAAACAGTTAAAATCGAGAAGAACTGTAAAGAACATGGATACGAAGACATTGATCAACCACAGCTAATCCATATTCCACGAAAGTGTAATTTAACTGCAAAAGGCGAAATATATCTGCCAATAATGCCACTCCCATCCAAGGAAAACCTATGCAGTTACCCAGGATTGACGCCGTTCAGATCCATTCTGGAAATACACCCATGAAAGTTCCGGAGAGAGTTAATCTAGACGAATTACCAAAACTTTAGGACCTTGCTGAAAAAACCCAACTACATCGACTTCAAGCTCTCGAATAAAACAACACTTCTTGTATTCTGTTATATATCAGCATTTTTATGATATTTGTAATTGTTATATATTATTTAAATTATAAGTATGGAAATAGGTTGATCAAATGCATTAAAAAGAGTAAAATAGGGAAAGGTACCGAATTAGAAAGTATTGGTGAAAATAATATCAATGTATTATTTTCATCTCAGGGATGGAGGAGTTATGTATATAAAATTCTCTTTTCGACACCTCACACATACTCCAGGAATACACTGTTGAAATCCCATGGGGTGCCTATGAAATAGTAGAAATCAATGCTGTTTTACAAAAACATATTATGTTCAGATTATTTCACGACAAAAAACCTAACGATATCAACGCAGAGGACATTTTTCACCTACATGCCAATGAAAATACATTCGAATGTGAGATGAGATCAAAATATGAAATTGATCCGAGACATGCGAATTCTATTACAAACATGATGGGATTCAGTCATGATATATCTCCACCAAATCGAATACATGAATCATCACAGCCAATGAATATTACAGTAGTGAGACTAATCCGCTTGGATTGCAATGTAATATCTGGTTTTTATATAAACAATGAAGAATCTCACAATCTCTTTTCATTCGATATTGATGTTGAGGCTGGATACAATCTCACGGGCAAACCACAAAATATTATATATATTCACAGTGTGTATGTTAGACCAAAATAATAATATCATCGATTCTGGAAGTGATGAAGAGTTTTCATTATTTGGAACTGAAGACAATCGAATAATTGGTTTTCGTTATAATACACAAAAGTCTTTTAAAGTATTTTTGAGAAATTTCAACATACGATTACAAGACGAAGTTATAGTACAAAGGCCAACTTGTTCAGAAGAAGCTTTGAATCTAGTTTTAGAAGACGAAAACTTCAGACAAACACAAAATATTGTTTTTCAAAATACACCAACTACTAGCTCCGGTACTAATGTACAGAAACAAGAACTTCAAAGACAAATAAAACCAAATTACAATAATTTTCCACCACAAAACTATTTTCAAAATTCCCAACAAAATATAAATTTTAGAAGTCAACCACCTACTGGTTTTTCTAAATTTAATTTTCAAAATCCAATCAAAAACCACAATTTCCAAGTCAACCTATAAATATCCAACCTAGACAAATACAACAAAGATTCCCAACAAACCGACAAGTATTTGGACAACCTCAAAATGTGTTTAAGCCGACAAACAAACCTGATCAAAGAAACTTTCAGCCCATTTCTACTACTTCAAGGAATCCTACGATTCGTACATCAAACATGCCTCAACCCATTGCAAATAAAACATTCATGCAACCTCCAAGACAAACTTTTATTATTGAATAACTTTATAACCACGTTGAAGAGGAACAGGAATCAACACCACAATATTCTAATCAATATCCTATAGATGATCAATACTCTCTGGATTCTGAGTTTGATGAATCAAATGAATACTGTTTTGTTTTCCAAGAAACGACTGATGGAACTTTCGAAGATGAGGATGAAAATTTTCACAAGCCTCCTCAGACGAACGAGATAATTGAATAGAACTTCATTCAGCCTCTGTAAATGGTTTACCATATAGTCAAATTCAGAACCCACCAATAAAATTATCAATAGACACTGGATGTCACACTTCCATGTTGAGACCATCCATTGCGGAAAAATATTATCCTGATAGAAATATTTAGAGAACCATCTCAATTGAAAACATCGTTAAGTCAAAAAGAAATACAATATAAATCAATCATCCCAGCTTTTCAAGAATTTAGAAGTAATTATGAAACTGAGTATATTTTATTTCAATTCCATGAATTCTTTGATAGAATTTTAGGTTTGAAAGAATTGAAAAATCTTGATATGAATATTGATTTTACTAATCAACTTTTTACAAATAACAATGTACAAATTTCCTTCCATTATAGACAGCCTCATGAAGTTTCTTTTACTTTTGAAATACCACCTTATGAATCATTTATAAGAAAATACCCTGTTAACATCAGTGGAGGAAAAATAGTTATTTCAGAGGGATATATCGATAAATTATATGTTCCTGAAACTCTAACCTATGCAAAAAATTATCGCGCTACCTTCGGAATTTTTAATAATACTAATAAAACGATATCTATTACCATAAACGAACTTTTTCCAACTTATCAAATAAATGAAGAACATTTCGAATTCTTCAATATAGAACATGTTATGTCAAACTTAACAATAACTCTATGTTCAATGAAGCAAATAAAATTAGAACTGATCACATGAATCTAAAAGAAAAAAATGAAATTTTAAAACTTTGCCGTGAATTTTCAGATATGATGAAAATGAAAAACTTTCCTTTACAAATGAATGAAAAGAATTATTATGTTTGTAATCCACTTTCCGATACTTCTGGAGAATGTTCACGATTATTTTCATCTGTTCTCTATTCCAATTTCCAACCAAGTCATAATTCCTTCAAAACCTTATGTTATCCTCAACTCGACTTACCATCACTATGAAGATGAACCGTGTACGAGAATCGAAGATACATGTATTTATCATGTTAATAACCAAATTTCCAAAGAAGATTGTTTACCCAATTTACTAAATGGAAATACCAACAACCAGTGCCAGACTATATAAATTCAATTGGACCAAGATATCATCGAACCAGTAAACGACGCCTACGTCATTATTATCCCTGTTCGTGAAGTTAAAATCGAGAAAAACTGTAAAGAACATGGATACGAAGACATTGATCAACCACAGCTAATCCATATTCCACGAAAGTGTAATTTAACTGCAAAAGGCGAAATATATCTGCCAATAATGCCACTTCCATCCAAGGAAAACCCCTGCAGTTACCCAGGATTGACGCCGTTCAGATCCATTCTGAAAATACACCCATGAAAGTTCCGGAGAGAGTTAATCGGGACGAATTAACAAAACTTCAGAACCTTGCTGAAAAAACCCAACTACATCGACTTCAAGCTCTCGAAAAAGACAACACTTCTTATATTCTGTTATGTATCTGTATTTTTATGATTTTTGTAATTGTTATATATTATTCAAATTATAAGTATGGAAATAAGTTGATCAAATGCATTAAAAAGAGGAAAATAGAGAAAGGTACCGAATTAGAAAGTATTGGTGAAAATAATGTCAATGTATTATTTTCATCTTAGAGATGGAGGAGTTATGTATATAAAATTCTCTTTTCGACACCTCACACATACTCCAGGAATACACTGTTAAAATCCCATGGGGTGCCTATGAAATAGAAAAAATCAATGCTGTTCTACGAAAACATATTATGTTCAGATTATTTCATGAGAAAAAACCTAACGATATCAACGCAGAGGACATTTTCACCTACATGCTAATGACAATACATTCAAATGTGAGATGAGATCAAAATATGAAATTGATCCGACACATGCGAATTCTATTACAAACATGATGGGATTTAGTAGTTTAGATATTTCCACCAAATGGAATACATGAATCATCACAGCCAATGAATATTACAGTAGTGAGACCAATCCGCTTGGATTGCAATATAATCGAATAATTGGTTTCCGTTATAATAGACAAAATCATCGAGAATCACATGTCCGAAACAATTACAGTTCTCGAAAGAAATGCTCACCTAGAAAGAACCTCATTCCACAAGTATATGTTGAACAGTTAGCACGCCACGCTCTGTCTGTGAAAGATCTCAAATTCTTAGAGTCGATTGGACTGAAGGTAAGGAAATAACAATGCACTTATTAACCATACGGATTACCACTGTTCAGGAATTCAGATGAAATTCGAATTGCTTCCAATGATCGAGATGTTATACTTGATAGTGCTGAGAGTTTCATTTACATAGAAGGGTAATTCACACCTAAAGATGAATCGAAAATATGATATCTTCCGAGTAATGCAATTGGTTTCCTTTTTGATGAAATCCGTTATGAAATGGGTGGTGAACAATTAGCTGTTGTTAGAAAACCAGATAAAAAATCTGGAATGAGAACTATGATCTCGTTTGAGCCATCTCATGCAAATACCTTATTGACGATTGGATATGGGGGCTTTCCCAATCAAAACAGGATATCTTGGATGTAAACAGTCACGTATTCAGCGGAAAATTACCACTGAGTTATTTGATGGGTTTCGCTGAAGATTACATCAAAAGTGTCTTGAATGCCAAACAAGAACTGATTTTAATATTCGCTCTTTCAGAAACTCATTTATTGGGGAGATAGATGCTGATTTGGAAATGAATAAGATCGAATGGAAAATAAGACATATAGTACCAGGTGATAAACATAAACATAAACTTCTGGATAGAATCAACAAAAGTGTTTTCAATGCAAAAAACAAGCTAGCTTATCGTGTGTGGGACCTTTATTATAACATGGAACATCTTCAGATTTATGGGCCATAAGAAAAAACCCTTCGGGTATACCTCGTTTCGACATCATCGGATTCCAAAGAACTACCACATCTCAAGAAGGAACAAAGAACATCCCAAAATTCATAACTGCAGATATCAGCAATACTCGAGTATAATTGAATTCTGAAGTATATCCATATGAGCGATGAAATTTGAATTTCGATAAAAAACTTGATTCTTCAGTTCATTATGCTTATGAGAACTTTCGAAGAAGTTATTATGATAAGGACATATATTTTTTCGTTATACCTTTGTACTCATTTCCTTTCATTTTCATTTATATTATTATTATGTTATCATTTTTTCAATTTTGTATTATGGGAGTTGAATGAATAAGACATGAAAATGATACTAATGTGTTTAATTTAATTTTTTGGTACATATCAACGATTCAAAATTATTTCTTCCTCATATTGATCATTTTCTTGATCATCTTCAATTTCCTCACAATTTTCATCATTCAATTGGAACGTTTGGATTATCCACTCTGGTAAATGTGATTGAGGACGGTACAGGAATCTTCTCAGGTTTAATTCAATCATTGCCTCACAAAGATGATCCATATCCAAAGTCCCAGCCAAATATGTCGCAAACTTCCGCACCGCTGTTGTAGTTTTCAGCATCACGAAAACATAATTCATCATAGAAAACACTCAGGTCATATACGGTTGCATGTTCAGCATTCTCACTCAACAATTTCAGTTGAGAAGTCAATCTCTGGATAGATGAAGCAAGATCTATGTCCTTGATCCAATGTTCACTAGCATACTGCATTCACATCTTTGAATGATTGAACTGAAAACAAATGAAAAATATCATCAGATCAACCATGAACTCATCATCATTAATAATACTCATATAAGACTTTACCGTCTTTCGATTTATAAAGTGAGTGTGTTCATCAATGTATGAAAATGTTTATGTTTCCTTTCAATTGACATCTTGATAATCCTATGTACAAATAAAACAATACCTTATACATATGATTACATCTGATGCTATTCAATGCAATTGAATTCAACAAGAGATCTCGTTTTCATACCACCAAACCTCAGGGCTCTGACCTAAATATAGTAGTCTATACTTACCACCCGAAGAAATAATGCAAGTTGAATCATCATCACCAAACTGCAATGAAATACGTTTGGGAAGCCAAGTATTGAATGATTTACCATTATAACTCACATCTTTTAAGGATAATGAAATTGATTCACCGAAGCGGGTACAAAATGGTGCCATATTTTTTGTTACATATGCTTCATTCATTGGCAGTGATGATAAGACCCTTTGCTCTAATACTTCCACATATTATCACATTATTGATTTTTTGTCGATCTATTTTTGAAATGGACATGATGGAAATGAATAGGAAATAAAAACAGTTTTCAACTGAAAATAGTATATATATTATGCAACGATCGTGTAATGATGGTTATCAAAATATGAGCATAAACCAGGATACGAAACGAGCCGAAGGTGAGTTTCGTATGGTTTATGCGAGTGTATCAATAACCATTACATGAGAGTTGCATACGCTATTTTATCTACACCCGATAAATAGTGAAGAACTACAAATATTGTATTTATATTGCACACAATAATACTGATTAAACGAATTTCTTCAAAAAATTACACAGAATTGTGGTTAATAGTTTTACTTCGAGAAATAAAACGATGAGATATGAAATGAAGATCAAAAATCGAAGAAAAAAAATATAACTCGGAACCGGATTCGAACTTATGTCTCCTACAGCTAGAATAAACAATGTCAGCGCCACAGACGGCTCGGCTACGGAGAGCCCAACGGAGAGCCCACAAAACTTGATGAAAAAATAAGTAATGAATCATGCATTTGTCAAATAAAAAATTCAATCATTCTAACTGTATTTCTGTCGGTGAAGGTGTCGAAGGTGATTCTCCGATATCGCTGGTATCAGACATTTTGTTATGATTATCGAAGTTTGGCTATATTCTTCAAAAGTCCAATACCTATACCGATTTTGACTTGACAAATGTCAAATGCAGAGCATGCACATCATGCTTGATTGAAAAATCATGGGTTTCTATTGGTTGAAAATCTGTATCGTGATGAAAAATCTGTATCATAATGGATTTCATTATAAAACGGTTTGTGGGCATATAAGTGTATTTAAGATGCAGAAAAACTCAAAGTCGTCTCCACAATTTAATATCCGAAAGATGTCAGTACGGTGATTCAGTACATGTTTCGAACCTACATAGGTTCATCATCAGCTGAATTTACATTAAATTCTACAATAAATTCAGCTGATGATGAACCTATGTAGGTTCGAAACATGTACTGAATCACCGTACTGACATCTTTCGGATATTAAATTGTGGAGACGACTTTGAGTTTTTCTGCATCTTAAATCTACTACACTCCACTTTGAGATACAATGGACTTCTACCACATATAAGTGTATAATTAGAGTACGGGTGTAGATAAACACACTTACACAATCCCTATCTGCTGCAAATATGGCACTGGATAATTCACTCACAAACAATTCCTAGCTGTTACAGATATCTGATTTTTATGATTCCATATGAAAATACCCAGTTCTTATATAATGGATAGCGAGCCACCCCACCACAAGTCAGATGTGCACGCATCGCTAGTGGGCCTCTCTCCGACATCGTAACCCCTCCACTCCAAATCGATGAGCTTACAGGAAGCAGTGCGGGCATTCATTCTTGTCTGGAGCTTGGTGAAGTGTAGATGTGAGGTGAAGTGAGTGCTCGTGTTAGTTGGTAAATCTCGGTTGATGTGTATGTGCAGGCATGAGTACTTTATAAAAACAAGTTGGTACAGAGTGCACATGAAGGAATATGTCCAACTCTCTACCGTGTATGCAATCCAGTTTTCATACTCATGAAGAGTATCTGTACCGTGTATGCAAATCCCGAAGACATTACCCCCCCACCCCCTCACTCTCTCATTGCCACTCACTGACGATATGAGCTCACACACGACATTGCTCATTAGTTGGTGTATTTTTGTGGCGTGCAGACATGTTGACTCTGTACAAGATTGTTTGTACTTAGTAAAAATGAGGGATAATCTGCATTTCCGTGTACGCCCCTTACCCATCCCAAGGTCGAAGGATATGAAGTCAGACACACACACTCAATGTCTCACACAAAATATCCTACATTTTCAGATTTGCTTCAGATAAACTATGCACCAGAAATATCGTTCAAGGTCAACCTCATTACACCACTTGTCATTAATTAGTCATTAATGATGTCATAGTGGTGGGGGGGCTCAGAACCGGCTCAAATCTCCTACTTAGTTGGTAGTTGATAGTCATATGAAATGAATACAGTATTCATCAGACAAGAATGGTGAGTTCTGTTCGACAATAATTTCTGGGTGGAGCTGAAATTTGCAAGCCTGCATGTGAGCCAACTGTTCGAGAGTAATTTTGAAATCAAATAGAGGTGGGACTCGACCAAAAAATTCTTTTTACTCAGGAGAAAAATTAAACTTCGAACACCGTTGGAGAAAGAATCTTCTGATAGTGAATACAACTTGCAGACCAGCAAAGGGTAGGAAGTACAGGGATTGAACTCGACCATATAAGCTTTCGATGGCAAAACAATTGAAACGTTGCAGGCCAGGATGTACCAAAGTGAAACTCGATCATATAAATGCAATTTTTGACAAAATAATCTGCTCCCTGCCAACCTGCTAGGTTTATTCGCTACACAAGTTTCGTTTCTCACTTTCGACAGGACAGGGGTCGCAGATTGAAATCATGTCAGAAATATACTCTGATACTCTATAAAATGGAATATTTCTCTTTTTTTTTCATCAATGATCTTTGAATCTTCAAATTCAGATATGTATATCATAACATGTTTGACAACTCTTCTTTTCATATTATTAAATTCCACTATTCAACGACATATAATAAATGATGGATCCGTTCATTCTCAATTACTTCGTATGACATTTGTTCTGCTTTCTGAAAAAAAAACCTTCATAATCGACAACGAATAAATAATTATTTTACAGTGATTATTTTTTTCGTAACAATTTCGCGCTTAATTAATGTATGATCAACATCATTCAGGTCAGATTTTTTTTTTAAATATATGTTTGTTGAAATTGAAAATTTACTTCGAAAAGTATAAGGAATATGTTAGAAAGAGTTAGTCGAAGACCAGATGCATAGAAAGCCTGGTGACATAACTTTAATACTGTTATATTGTTGATATTTTCGTCAAGAAGGCTGAACTTAAGGCTCACTCGATTTTAGATATTGGCCAAACTTCACATTTCCCAAATTTGTTCATAGATGGCGCCAAGCCAAGTGGAATCCGAATGAAAAAGTGAAATAATGACGGAATCCGATTTTCACATCATCTACCGAATTTTCTGTGAACCCCCACAATTTTTTAATCGTTTCTAGAGAGACAAAACAATATCGAATCAGTGATCTCAAAAGAGATCAAATTCATCTTGGTCGGAGGAATACAGAGTTCAGAATCAGTCCATTTTTCATTCGTGATGTTAAAGTCCTTCCATTCAGTTGTGTTATATAGATTTTGGATCCGCTCAAAAAGGGTTTGACTTGACGATCCACCGAATCAAAATATGCAGTTTCCGAATTGGATTGAACTATTCAAGTCAATCGTATGAGAAAAAAATTGGTAGGTTTTGACTGGCATCTGTCAGAAAACAACTACCACCTTGGCTAATACCACGAAGGGTATTGAATTATATGCGACCGGTGCCAGTGTAGGTTTCTT
Organism: Zygogramma bicolorata; assembly: GCA_032362365.1. Taxonomy (NCBI): domain Eukaryota; kingdom Metazoa; phylum Arthropoda; class Insecta; order Coleoptera; family Chrysomelidae; genus Zygogramma; species Zygogramma bicolorata. Next base: position 73,422 of record JAVJAQ010001368.1, read on the forward strand.
CACCGAAGAAAATCCTGCATTTGCTTCTGGCGATACGAATAAAGGAAATGATTTTCAATTATAGGAACGGACACACAGACCGGTTTCGGGCTATTTGGCCACTCGTCTATACAAGGCAGTGCCATCATCGACATAAGGTCGATGACTTCCCATAATAAAAAATCGAAAGCCTTCATAGTATCAAGTCCCGACCAAAGCTGATGCGAACAACGATTTTATTGCGCCATCCACCCATGGACGAGGTATTCCAAAAACAAACCGAATTTCGAGGTCTGAAACTATGAAGGATTTTGATTTTGATTTTTGTTTTTTTAGGTAGAATTAGAAGTATTTCGGTATACTATCAAACAAAAGGACATGCTGATATGGGAGCTACGCGACAAAATTAAGATTTTGCAAGAGCACATCGAATTATTAAAAACTCACCGCTCTAAAATAAATTCGAAGCGAGAGGACAAAAAAGACCTACAGTGCACAGGAGCCGTATCAAAAAATGTGACATAAACCACAAACAACAATGTGGATTCTAGTGGAGTCGCTGATACAAAGGTCAGTAACCTTTCAAGTCAACAACAAAATAAAAACAAACCGATCACGACGAAACTAAAATTAAGATGAATGATATAATCAATCTAACTAAAGACGATTTTTTGTGGGTCACACATTCGGACCAACCCTATCAAACTCGATAACTTTTGCATAGAAATGCATGCGGAATTTTGCGGAATAGAAATTGCAGAAATTTAATGCTGCGTTGTAACAATCTATAGATCACCAGTAGAAGGCAATACAAATATTTTTCTTACTCAGTTTGAAGAGCTCCTATCTTCTCTTCCAGATAAATATAAAAATATAATTATCGTAGGCGACTTTAACATAAAATTCAAAGTTGATAGCCCAGTTCTTTCTGAACTGATTTACACTATTTTTTCATCTTTTGGTCTTGAGGCAACGATCGACGATTACACTAGAATAATAGGTAAAACTGGTACTGGAACTTGCATAGATAATATCCTAACAAATATCGAATCTAACTCTTTTCAGACAGGAGTCATCGAAACCGGTCTGTCAGACCATCGCGCACAGTATATCACCATTGACAAACGATTGAGTCGTAAACCAACGAAAATCCTGAGGAGAATGTTGACCCCTCAAAAAATCACTGAGTTTGTGGAGGACATGTCAACTTATGATTGGAATGTCCTCGATGAGAACGGTGATGTGGAAGTGCATGCGGAGTCAATAATGAATGTTATAATCGATTATGTTGAGAAACATTTTCCACTGAAATATCAATTGGGAAATCGAAATTCTACGCCTGAAAATTTCTTTATCAACAACTCAAATCAAGTGAGAAATACCTTGACGGCCATAAAAATTGTCAGTAATTCGTCTAAGGATGAACAGGATAAAAGAATATACAACATGTATAAAAAACATTACAGTTGTGCTTGAAAAAATTCGAAAAAACTTGCATATTCCGACTTCATTGAAAATTCCCAAAATGAGTGCAGGGATGCCTGGAAATTAATTAATTCTGAGCGAAATAAACTGAAACCACTCTCGGCTTCTGAATGCAACTTATCGGCGGACGATTTTGTAGATTATTTTTCAACTGTTGCCGATATGATAACCGAGCGCTTATGTACATCCGATAAAAATATCAACGAGTTTCTGAAAACTCTTCCAAGCAATAATCAATCGTTTTTCTTCCTTCCAGTATCGAAGACAGAGGTTCTTGATGCTATTAATCGTTTGAAAAATAGTAACTGCTATGACGTACATAACCTAAATAGTAAAATCATAAAAAGTATAAAACATATAATCGCTGCTCCTCTTTCCGAATTATTCAACGCATGCTTTAGTCAAGGTGTTTTTCCCAACGTCTTCAAAACGGGAAAAATCATACCCATATTCAAAAAGGCAATATAAACTTACCTGAAAACCATAGGCCAATCACTATAATTCCGGTTGTGGGAAAGATTTTCGAAACTATTATCAAGAATAGACTCAGTTCCTATTTCGATAAGAATAATCTCATAAATGACCAGCAGTTTGGATTTACGAAGAATCGTTCCACAATACAGGCTGAACGGAGGCTGGTGTGTGACGTGGTCGAGGGCTTTGAAAGCGGTCAGCAAACCTCAGTAGTTTTGTGCGACCTTAGCAAGGCCTTCGACTGTGACTCCGGATTATATAGACCGATTGGAAACTGGGTGGGTTAAATTCCTGTATAATGTCTTCAAAATAATCTTGAATTGGATTCTGAAAGTCCTCCTAGACTCAGTTTTAACCGCCATATGCAACAGACGGATTGTGATGAGAGATTTAACTCGGCCCTCACCGTCAGAAAACATTTCGAATTTATCGACCACACGGCACCTCCTGGGACGACATGTCCTATTCATATCCACACGCGAATAAACACTACCTCCTGGCAAGGTTTCACGGCAAAAATCACCAAAAAGATATTGATTTGATGGGTCGTAGCTCCTTTCTCATACACTACCGAACGTATCCACGTATCCTCCCCCTACCTAAATCTGAGGCACTCTAGACAGTCACTCGCACTGTTGCTCAATTACGAGTATCCAATACATCAAGGTTGTACTTCACTTATAATGGATCAACACACAAAATTAATCCCACCGAACGATGTACAATATGTAACCAAATTAGGTTGGGGGTTTGAACGATGTTGATTCCCTGATTCAAACATTGATTAACACAGGTAAGGATGAGGCAAAAGTAATTTCAACTTTTTTTTGGAAAATACTCAAACTGCGAAGATTTGAAATGAATGAGTAGACTTACCTCTCTCCCAGAGTTAATTGTTGTTTCTTTGCCAACATACAAATGTCAAACCCTTGCAGTAGAAATTTATTTTTCTGATATGCAATGAAACTATTATTATTATGGAGGTGTATGGGCGTAACAATTTGCAAACTGGAAAGATATCTGATATAATTGCTTTCAATAGCTCCAATCAAGTGATCAATCAATCGAGTGACTTGAATATGGTATGATGATTTCGCAGAGACCCAGTTACGTGGTCACCGTTCCCACAGACCGGTCACTCACTCTGATGACCCAGCAGCATCATCCCAGGAATCCTAATCTGCACTTGTAAGACAACTAGTTAATTTGCAATTCAAATACATGTATTCTTCTCATTCTTTTGTCTGCTCTTCTGTGAGATAGTCGTTCTTTTCTGTAAAATAAATATTTTTGAAAAGGCGTTTTCTCGTTCGAGTTATCCAATTGGCGCAGTCAGTTGCATTTGTGCAGTGCGAAGAAGAAAATATACGTCTTTGAGTTTCAATCCCTTCAGCACAAATTCAATGAATCCTTCAAGGACCGACCCGAACGAGCGGACGACGAGACGATTCACCTCCAGGAGAACTACAAGGAATCAATGGAGAGGAAACTGGAAACTGCAGACCCGAATACTCGTACTGTAAGTGCCAAATATCTCCTTCTCGCCTTTCCGAACCCTCTGTTTGAGGACACCGGGGTAGATATATTCAAAATCGCTGTCTATTCGAGACAACTAATTTAGTTTTTTTCTCTCAATCAATGAAATAATGATTTAATGACAGATATCGAAGATATTTCAACAAGATTAAGTACATTATCATTTCATAATAATCTAGTGAATTTTGACAGTATCGAATCGAATCCAAATATTTCAACAATGGTTCCACCAGTAGATCAACCTCAAGCTCGAGTAGAAGATTGGAATTTATTCAAATCTGGAATCAGTAACTCGAAGCAATTTGATGGTGATAGCAATACATTGAATAGATTCATCGATAGATGTGACAATTTAGTAAACACATATAGAATCTATAACAATGTTTAACTCGATAATTGTATTCTCGAATGTATCCAAGAAAAATCATTTGGTGAGGCCCGAGTATATGGTAGGAAACAGAGACGAACTCAATACTTGGGATACTCTGAAAGCCGCATTACAACAGTGTCTGTCCGATAGAAGACATTTAGAGTGTTCAGTTCAAGAACTCACTAGAAATAGACCTTTTAGAACGGAAGATCTTACTTCTTTAGGTAAAAGTTTACAATTATTGAAAGGTAGTGTTGTCCGAAGAGTAATCAACGACCCAAATCCCAATCAAATACAATACAATATCATTTATTTCCCATTGAACAATAATACATGTTTTCAGGTTCGTCAACATACATACAAAGACAGAAAAAACACAATAAATGCTTGTATAACAATAAAACATAGACAGTCAAATAATTGGACACATTTGGTAAAACTCATTCATTGTGTGGAAGCAATTTTCAGTGAGGAATTTTCTTAGAGACATTTCAAATGTGCTCAGCGTAGGTCTGTCTCGGATTCCTTGGGGCAGTTTATTGAAAACTCCTATTCCCATTGTCTCTGGAGAGTTGTATTTTAGTTGAGCCACGAAAACGGAACGTAATAATTATTTTGATATCGAGTATTCATGTCAGTAATGTCATGAACTCTTCTGAATTTTAACTCAGTTTGGAAAATATGAACACTTATTTCCAATATGTATAAGGAAATCAAAGGCATGATTTTGAATTCGACAAATGAATTTCTGCAAGAATTTTGCTTGTTCACCTGAGCAATACTTCTGATAATTTTTTTTTGTGAAATATAAACGTCTTTTGCGGGTGTAGATAGACCCCAGAGACATATTCCGTAGCGTATACGGGAATCAACATAAGTGAAATACATGTTTAACAGATGTGACTTTTCAAGACTCTTACTGAGACTTCTGAACATATATGCAAAAGAAGACAATTTTGACATGAGATTCTCACAATGTTCCTTCCACGTTAAACACTCATCAGTTCTTAGACCCAATATACTCACTGAGGTAACCGAATTCATGAAAGACAGCTGCCCAGTGTCGAATGTCAGAGGTAGACAATTTTTTTTCTGAGTATGAAATCTCATAATTTGAGTTTTATTGTGGTTGAAAACCATATCATGGTTTCCGAAGAAATCACCAATGTTCTGATGCAACATCATTTTCATTTTCCCCCGATACGATAAGGGTGAAGTCATCGGCATATGCCACATAGTCGTTAGTGATACTATTTATGCTACTAAGATAAACAATAAAGAGTTAAGGGCCCATCACTGACCCCTGGGGTACGCCTATGTTTATTTCTGAATAGTCTGATAATGTGTTACAAATCCTGTTCCGTGTACAATGCTGCAGTGATATTAATTGCTTTCTGTCTAATAGAAAACTTGATATCCAGCTTAATGGTTTACCTCTTATGCCATAGTTCAATTTCATTATTAATATATCAATTTGACACAGTCAAAGTGAGAAATTGTGCCAAACAACTCATTATCAAAAAGTTGCTCTCAGTACATTTATTGCAGGCTGTTCAGATACACTCCGAAATAATATGCATTCCAGGAAACTTGCTTCATTAAAAAATACGATAGCATATGCAAACGAATTTGAGAATATTGAGTATGGTTCACTTGATGATTACAAACTCAAATTCAATGTTTTTAATCGTCAATACCTCAATACCAACATTTCGAAACCTCAAAGACCATTAAATCTGAACGAAAACACACCCATGTCAAATTTATACCCAAGAAACGACCAAAAAATTTTTACTTCTAATTTTTTAACGTCGCCCAACTGGCCCAATCAGCCAATCAATATCCAACCCAAACAACTTCCACCTCAAAGATACTCCACAAATCTCGAAATGTTTGGACCTCCTCAAAATGTTTTCAAGCCAAAGAACATTCCTTCAAAGCAATTACCAAAACCCCAACCAATGTCAACCAAACTACGTCATGGAATCCAACAAGAATATCTCAAAATTCTTCTCCATCCAACTTCAAACACCCAATTATTATCAAAATTCACAAAATTCCTTTACATCAAACAAAAGTCTAAATTTTGTGTCCGAGGGACTCCATTCGAATGAATACGGGGACTCATCTGACTATAACGAGACTAACCAAAAGTTATTCGAAAATCAATACTCGACAGATGAAAACTATTATACAGATCATATCGCGTATTCTCATAACCAACAAAACTTCCAAAACGAGTACCACCAAGACATCGACAATGACGAACCTGTGAATTTTCATTCAATGAGCCAACCAGAATGCCCACTTCAACCGAAATCCATTTATTCTGTATTAATGCCTTCCTTTACGTTGAACTGAAGTATAAAAACAGAATGATAAAACTTTTAATTGATACGAGAAGTTCGAGATCGATTATTGAAACAATGATTGTAGAAAAATTACACCCACACAGAATTTACCACTCAAATATAATTATCACAACAGCAGGAGGGAATCAAATAGTGAGATATCAAGCTCTATTACCAGCATTCTCTGAATTCAACACCAACTATGAAATAAACTTCATCCTATTCAATTTTCACGAATTTTTTTACGGTGTTTCAGGACTGTCAGATTTGATAAATATGAATCTCAATATTGATCTTTTGAATAAAAGATTAGTTGGGAACCACGTAGAAATACCTTTTGAATTCAGAAGATCCACAGATACTTGTCTTTCCTTTTCTCTCAATCCACAATGAAGAATATTTGAGTATCTGCCCGTTTCTATAGCCGACGGCGAAGTTCTCACTGCGGAAGGTACCCTGAATGATCTTTGTATTCCACAAATTTTGACTGTTTCTGAAAACGGATATGCCCTTATGGAAGTTCTGAACCCCACCGAGCAAACAATTTCAGTTAAGTTGGAAGAACCACTTCCAGTACAGAATTCAGAACGATCAACATTCGAAATGTACTCTTTTGAAACCTTTGAAAATATACCGAGAGACTCACAAAAATAGACAAATGAAATTAACATAGATGACTTGATAAGGACGGACCATATGAACACCGAAGAAAAACAAGCTATCAGGAAATTCTGTAAAGAATTTTCAGATATATTTTTCAAACTCAGAGACGAACTCACATTCACATCAAAAATCAAACGCGAAATTGAAACAACCGATGAAATTCCCGTTCATAGCAAATCGTACCGGTACCCATATATTCATAAAAGAGAAGTCCAACGTCAAATAAATGATATGCTTGTGAAAAAGATAATGACAAAACGATCAGCGAGCGATACCCACTCCCAAACATTAATGACGTATTAGATAAACTAGGTAGAGCACAATATTTTTCCACCCGCGATTTGACGAGTAGTATTCATTCAATCGAAATGGCTCAAAACTCTATAGGAAAAAGGGCTTTTAATACCGAGCACGGGCACTAGGAGTTCGTACGCATGCCCTACGGATTGAAGAATGCTCCATCAAGTCTTCAAAGAGTCCTTGTCGAAGTTCTGAAAGACAAAATAAAGTATATGTGGTATATATGGACGATATAATAATTTTCAGCATGGGACTTCAAGGACACATACAAAACCCTAAACTTGTTTTTTCCAAATTACGCGAAGCATGCTTCAAAATTCAACTAGATGAAACATAATTTTCACGAAAAGAAGTGGAATTTCTATGCCATATCATCACCCCCGAAGGCATAAGGCCAAATCCATAAAAAAATTAAAGCTGTTCAGAATTTTCCGATCCCTAGAACTCAAAGAGAGAAAGAATAATTTTTAGGTCTATTGCGACATTTTCAAAAATTTATAAACAACTTTGCTAAAGTACTACTACTTTTCTTCAGGTTTGAAGGCCGTCGTTTTTTGGAATTTCTTTCTCACGTTTCGCTAGAGCGAGTGGCTGGCTTCTTCAGAGGCTTACTCATCTCTCATCTATTATTCCGATGACTAGTCATTGGAATAATAGTGAGCCTCTGAAAAAGCTAGCCACTCGCGCTAGCGAAACGTTAGGAAGAAACTCCAAGGAACGACGGCCTTCAAACCCGAAGAAAAGTAGTAATACTGAAAACCTCGGCCGCGAAAGTCTCAATAATTTTGTCAACTTTGCTAAATCCACGAAATCCCCAACGACCTTCTTATAAAAATGCCAAAGTAGAACATACTAGAGAATTAATCGATTGCTTCAGTACTAGTGAATCGATATTAAGATCCGAACTTATTCTTGCATACACAGACTTCGAAAAACCATTTAAATTCACCAAGGGTGCCTCTAATTATGCCATTGGATCCATTTTGTCACAAAATGGTCACCCAATTTGCTTTGCCTCTCGAACTCTCGATCCACCTGAAATAAACTATTCAACCATTGAGAAAGTGCTTCTTGCTATTGTTTGGAGTTGTCAGTATTTCAGACCCTATCTTTTCGGAAAACGATTTGAAATCTTCACACTTTCAATGGCTTTTTGCATTAAGAAAACCAAATTCTAGGCTTGTGCGATGGCGTTTGAAATTGGAAGAATTCGACTATGTTATAGAATATAAAAAAGGACTTTCTAATAAAGCAGCTGATGCCTTTTCTAGAATACCCATTAATGTTGATTTGAATGCACTGGAAACCCTCTCAGTCGACAACAACCCTGTTGATCCAAATGAAATCATTAGTTATTTCCTCAACAATCCCAGAGATCTTCCTGTTTTAGACAACGACCTCTTGAACGGAATTTCAGAACCATCAAGCCATGAAAACTGATCAAAATACTATCTGATATCCAAATTGTTCTTCCAAAACCAACGGAAAACAATGCCCTCTCAGATTTAGAAACTGTTCATACCTCTCTCAAGGAACCTATTTTTAAAATTCCAATTTCAGAAAGATCAGTAAATACATATAGAAATCAAATCATCGTTGAAGTCGGTGATATCGAAAATATTCAATGCAGAGTAGAAAGAGTTTTCGACAATTTCCGTACCTATGTAACCGTCTCATCCAGAAACATGACACAAAACATCGTCAAACTTCTCAAAGAATTCATTGACCCGAAACAAACATTTGTATTTCATTTGAAAATCCTGCCCTATCACAAATCTTCAGTACAACCATCATGAATTTATATGAAAATTCTTTTTTCAAAATTGTTCATTGCCCAATCTTCCTGACGGATATAAAATCTCTTAACGAACAAAAAGGAGAACTTGAGATGTACCATACCACAAGAACTTAACACAGAGGTATAAATAAAATGAAATCATCTCTTAGTTCACGATTTTATCAGCTGAAAATGTCAGACGGTATTCAAAACTTCATCAATAAATGCGAGACTTGCCAAAGAAGTAAATATGACAGAAACCCACCTGTCATTAAATTCAATTTGACACCTACAACCTCGAAACCATTCGAACACATCCACATAGATTCTTTCCAAATGTCGAAAAAAACTTTCACGACAATTATATTGACACATCCTCTCGCTATGGTCAAGCATATCCACTCAATCGTAAACAGGAGTATTAGTACTGAAAAACCTTATCAATTCCATCACAAATCATGGCCTACCACTGAAAATCACCACGGATAGGGAGGTACCGAATTTTAAAATGAAAATATAGAAATTTTTCTTCAAATTTATAACATCGAACTACACTACACGACATCGAAAAATAGTAATTCATACTCTTTAGTCGAGAGATTTCACTCTACCTTGATCGAACACTATAGATGTTTGAAAGAGGAAGGGAAAAATTTCACCCCAGAACAGTTGATGGAAAGAGCAGTTCTAGGATATAACAACTCGATAAATCACAAAATTTACACCTTTCGAAATTATCGAAGGTCATATAAATACTGACAATCCATTTCACCACAATGACCACATCATAGTATCTGATACGTTCAAAAACACAAAGAGGACGCTCAAAAACTATACGAAGTAATCCAAATATCCAACAAACCACCAAAGAAAAAATTATACTCGAAAGAAATAGGAAAAGACATGAACCTCCAAATTTTCACGATGAACAGATTGCATACGTAAGAACAAAAGCGCGTAATAATGATCGACCCAAATTCAAAGAAACCGACATGAAGCTGAAAATGAACAAAGGCATTCATCACAAAACAATTGCCAGAAAACCAAAAATTACAAAAAACACCTTTGTTACAGAATCACAACGATCATGCATACATATACACCGATACTATATCTTCTACTTCACGCACTCCAAGTACAAAGCAGTGAAGAAGACATACAAACCACCCCTTCAATCAACTCCATCCTTCCTATCCAACTAGGAAACTCAAAAATAATATACACTCAACATACATTTTTACATCATATAGAACTAAGCCCTATAATAACCCAATTGAACAATCTTGATGGCTATTTCAAATTGATAAAAAATACTTTTGAGAAAGGGGAAATAAATAACCCAATTTCTTATCACGCATAAGCAAATGGCTTATCAACCAGAAGTGGATATTTTATCCAAACAAGACAAAACAAATTCGAGAACTTCCAACCTCATATTCGAACTGAAAGAGGTCTGATCAATGGTATTGGTAAATTTGAAAATTGGTTATTTGGAACACTTGATGCCGATGACGGAAAAAGATACGACGAAAGCATATCACTATTAGAACGAAACCGAGAAAATTTGATAAATGAACTAACTCAACATGCAAATTTTCCTTTCGAAAAAACTCATTTCTCACTACAATGAAACTATAAATACTCTCAATTCGAATCAAGAAAATCTGTAAAACAGCTTAATGATATTCCAAGAAACAACTCAGAAAACTATTAACGATCTGATGAGATATATTACCTTTCGAGGAATACTTTCACAAATCAATCTTGATTGCCACAATATTATTACTTTCATCGATAATTTGGAAGACGCCATAACATTCGCGAAATTGAATGCATTACATAATTCCATATTATCAAGCTCAGAACTGAAAGAACTAATTGATTACTTGACGAACATGTACACTGAATCGAATATACCAAAATTCAATAATATGTTGACATATCAATTTTTTGGTACACAAGTAACATTCTCGAATAACAGACTGATTTTTGCGATTCATGTTCCGATTATTAGAAGCGAAGTTCTTGTATTCTTCCACCTATTGTGAAAAACGTACCTCTGCATCGATGATCTCTTTCCAGAAGACCACTGCACGACCTACCTGTTTGAGGAAAATTTCACAGACGATTGCCGTGCCATCCAGACAAACGCACCGGAGTCACTAATCGAACAAGTCACTCGAGAAGAAGTGTTGATAATTCCAGTCCAGAACGAAAAAGTATTTTCGAAATGCGAAACCGACCGGCATTCCGAAATGAACGTACCCACCCTAGTCAAGATTCCAGAGACCTGCGAAATTCATCTCTAAAACAAAATTTGCGTCAAGGACATAAAAATACTACAAGGCAAATCGCATATTTTACCCAAGTTCCCAGTCGAAGAAAAGAAAACTTCACGAATGTGAACAATGTTGATGTCAACAAATACAGTCCACTCAATGGGTCTTCATACATCAAGTTGCCAAAGTTCACCGAGTCGAAAAAGGCGATTGTGAATATGAACAATCAAGACCATTATTTTTTTGCATGGGCCGTTACTTCAGCACTCTACCCCGCCGCCGTTTGATTCAACGAAACTTCATCATACCCACCGTTCCATACTGTACTGATTGTGGCAGGTATGGATCTTTCAGTTAAGTTGAGTGATATTTCAAAATTCGAAGTCATGCAAGATTGCAATAATGGTAAAATTGAATATGAGGTAGTCGGCTCATTACAGTATTCTAAAATGAGGATCTGAAGTCATGTTAATCTTTTGAATATCACTGCTGAGTCTGGTAACAGTCATTATTGTTGGATAGAAGAACTGTCGAAATAAGTTTCTTCTCAAGTGTCCGCAAATCAACATAAGAAATATTTTTCTGATGGATGCTTATTGTATGACTGAGCGACATTCACATAATCATATTTTCACAAGTACACCTACTCCAAAACTCAAGAGTAGATAAATTTGGAAAATATATACCTGAAAATATTTTGATATTCGAAAATATTGAGACACAAATAAAAGTTCCATTTGTTGTATACCCTAATTTCGAATCAATTTTCAAGCCGGTGCATAGAACTGAACCGAATCCTGCTCACTCCTAGAGGAATCAAACTTACGTACATGAACCATATGCTTTCTCATATTCTCATATATTGAAAATTTAAGGTCTCGTATCAAGATTCATCTTCACATATTCAAAATTATCAACCTGAATATGAATTTGGAAATCGAGTCATTATTAATATAATTCATAATTTTTCAATTCAATATTTCATTCCAAATAAATCATTCACGCATGTTATATTATTCAGCTGTGACAGTTATATATATATCCGGCGAATTTCCGAGTTCAACGTCGTTTCAGACAACAGGTTTCAAATTATATCACTGATCGTCGATAATCATAAATGAACGCTGAGAATTGCGAATTTAGCAATTGTCAGCGGAGTAGTTCATGACGACAGGATTATTTTTTATATAAATTGGAAGACTGCCTTCCGAATCGGGCTTTTTGTTTTTTGAATTTTTAGTGATCAGTTTGACGAACCAAACTAATTTTTGAAGTAGTCGGCTCCATTTTTTCAAGAATGAAGAAAGCACATCTCTCCTGCCTTGGGATGATAATGTGAGTACTCACATTTCTATTGAATCCCAACTGCATTGTTTCAACCTGATTCATTTCATTAATGGGTAATTATTTCAAGTAGTTTTTTATTCATTCACTGTGATCATGTTTGTTTTTGTCTATTCCTTTTGTTGTCAATAAACTAAGTAAAATTTCATTATCTCTCTCACGTCACCAGGCTACACGTCAAATACACAATTGAAATCACCTCTCGCAGCCAAGCTAAAAGTTCCATGTTTCTCGTTCACTTTGAAGGGCGGTTTTCTTCAAAACCCCCTTTAAAAGTCACGTCCATTCGAATGGAAGATATTCATCATGTTTTTGAGCCATTTTCCAGTAAACTAATGAACTAGTATAAAGTATAATTGCACTTAATTCACTCAACCTATTTCAAACAAACACTACACCTCATTTTCGTGACATTTGGTGAAGGCGCCCTGCTCGTTCATGGATGCTTCATTCTCCATAATCGGCCTGTAAAACAAATTCTTTCATATAAGAAGTTGAATTGTTAGAGTCTTAATGATAATTTGTTGTATTTGGCTGAAAAGTGCACCACCCTGGTGGATCTTTCTCGTTTTTTAAAATGATCAGAATAGGTATCTGTAACGGATTGAAGTTTTTTTTCTGCAGTAATCTTTTTCTACAGAGTTATTTCTGGTTGAAACGATGTTGTGTTGATAAATGTTTTAGTTTTTTTGTTTTTTATTTTTCAATTTTTTTTCCAATTATTGAATTTTTTTCTGTTGTTCAATTTGTAGTATGATTTCAATACATATAAAGCCTAATTTGTTGAAACATACTTCGCAGCAAACAGTAATTTGAATTATATTTCTTACATCTAGTAGTTTTTTGGACTTGCCTAGTTAATTTTTTCTTTGACGGAAGTTTTTTTTTCAAGTATTTCACAATAGATATTGCTTTTTCTGAATTTTTTTTTTCTAAACTTTCATCAAGCTGAATTTCAACAAAATTATGGTGAAACTTCATCAATTATTCATTTGAAACAACTGACTTGTCTTTTATTACCACTATATATATAAATATATATATATATATATATATATATATATATATATATATATATATATATATATATATTCTTGAATGAATGGAAGGTTTTGGAAGTATTTTTATGAAACAAATCATTCACTATGCGATATCCCTGACCATACGATTATTTCATGAAATTACCCTGCCAAGTGACTATTCCTTTTTTTTCCTGCATTGTTTTATCAATCTCGTCGATTATGTTTTTTGAGAATTTGACAGTGTTCCGTTTATTTTCTGTCATAACTTCATGGGTTCCATTGATTGGGCGTTGAATTTAATGATCATCCCCACGACTATGATAGAATTTACTGATTTGCAATAAACTATCGAGATTCCCCCTGATCATACTCACAAAAAGTGGTATCAATAATATAACTTTATCGACAATTATATGTATAGAAAAAGTGTCTAGACCAAGTGATTTAGTGTGGAGTGTAGTGAACAATGTGTGAAATATCATATAATGCCCCATAAACCCATAACAAGAAGCTCCAAACTTCAACTCAAAGTGACAGAAAAAATACCTACCCATTTTCATCCCGTCTCACCAGAGTAGTACAGTGATAGAAGAATCCTCCGATCCATTCAAAAGACCATCAAGAATTGAACGCTCACCAGAAGTAACAGGGACATTCGGTTACGATCCTTTCCCGGCACTCGATACAGATAACCTTCCGGAGGAAATTACATCTGCATCAGAACAGCAAAACAAAAAAAAAAAACAACATGAAATTCCAACTGAAGACAACATATATACAACTCAAAGTGAAGAGGATCTTGAGGATACAGAAACGACAATTTTACAGCCAGCACCAACAATCAGCAATTCGGTAGTAATGGCTAATACGACAATCAGTGATACCTTTCAGGCAACAGAAATTCCATCAATTCCTTATTTCATATCACCAGTCACATTCAACCCCAGCGGAGAAAACGCCAATACTTTCATCACTGGTTACGACCGGACAGCTATTGTCAATGGATGGGATGAGAAACTGAAAATTTGTTATTTCGGAAGTTTTCTGGAGGGAGCGTGAAATATATGGTACAGAATGTACACCAATGAAGCAGCAAATATCAACAAAACATGGCAAAATATTTCAGCAGACTTTATTAAGGAACTCGGGGATGAGGACACAGAAAAGAATATCGAAATGCAATTAATCCAGAGGAAACAAGGTGAAAATGAAACAGTGAAAGCTTTCTTCTACGATCTCAAAACTCTTTTCTACAACTACGACCCAGCCCTGAACCCTGAAAAATTCAGAATATTTTTCGAAAATGGCCTACGACCAAACCTATACTGAGCCTACAGACTAATCAAAGAAGATAATATGACTATGGAGAAGTTTAAAAATATTGTTTCATTATTAGATGTTTTGGAAAATGCACCAGGTTTTCCACCACCAGCAACTGGCGTTCCACCTCCAGTAACAAAACCAGCTCTCGATCATTTTAGTTCAAGACATACATTCAACAACTTTCAGCAACAACAGGGTCGGTTTCAGCAAAACCGCTACAACACATACAGGGGAACTCAAAATTCCAATCGAAATAGAAACACCGCTCCAAGATTCAATAACACTATGGGATATCAGACAAATGAACGACAAAACGACTCACGCAATGGACAATAATATATTCCGAACACAAGAACATCAGATGGAAGGCCAAGATGTTACAACTGCGAAAGGATTGGTCACTTCGCATCGGCATGCAGAGATAGATAAACAAACCACCCAAACGCCAGCGGACGCCATCACTTGTCCCAGGTGTCGTCCTGTCCACAAATGAGACCTCTAGTGGAAGGGAGCGGAATCTGAACATACCCACAATAGATGCAACTATCAATGGAAAACACACCAAAACCATACAGGAGCTGAGCAAAATATCATATCAGCAGAATCAATGAATTCGTACCGATTAAATACCAAAACAAGCTTTTAAATAACAATTGGAAATCGGAAAATACAAACTCTGGGTATTACAACAGTGACACTACAAATAGACCAACTTCAAACAGAATGCAAAGCAATAGTAGTAGAAAAATTACCCTGTCTCTTGATTTTAGGAATGGAATTTCTACAAAAATTCAATACAGTGATAGATTTGCAAAATGGGTTTGTGACATTTTAAGATATGGGCAGATGCAACAGCTCTGAACTAAATCTCCCTGTTATTGAACCCTGCCACACAAGAATCAAACGTAAACTTCAGCTTCGAGACTATAGATTACCAGGAAGGATACAGGCATAATTTTTATAAACAGTTATACAGAGAAGAATGGCTCTCGGGTTCCAGAAAAGAAGTAAAATCATCCATCATAAGTGAAAATATACAATATGGAGTTGTCAATGGGGGAAGCAGGAGCAGGAATGGAAAAACAGTAATTGTAGCAGCAACGGATTATGCTACTAGATGGGCAGAAACAGAAGCACTGTCTAGTGGTAAAGCAAGTCCTGTTGCAAAATTCCTCCTTGAAAGAGAAATAACCCGACATGGTGCATCCAGACACATATTGAGTGATCGGGGCCAAACATTCAGGTCGCAACTTGTTCACGAGCTACTTCATGTCATGGGCGCAGTGAATCAATACACTACAGCCTATCATTCGAATTGCAATGGTCTAGTGGAAAGATTCAATGGGAGCCTAGCAAAACTGCTTTCTATGTACACAAATACATATCAGACAGACTGGGACGAATTTTTACCCCACGTCACATTTGCATATAATAACTCCCGAAAAGACACTACTCAATATTCCCCCTTCATGTTGGTCTATGGAAGAGAACCGATTATTCCCACAGAGGCCAACTTGATGAGTAGGTAATATGGAATCATTTGTGGCAAATCGAATCCGTGAACGTGCTCTTCTAGCTCGCAATAATGCAATACTTGACATACAGAAATAACAGTCCAAAGACAAAGTTCGATATGATGGAAAGCATCGTCATCTTGAATTTAATGTAGGGGACCAAGTAAAAGTCTTCACCCCAACTAGAAAAGTTGAAAGAAGTGAGAAACTACTCCTGAGATGGCATGGACCATACTACATTTCCAGTCGGAAAGGGAAGATCGACTACGATGCGGAGAAGGGTAGTGCGGCCGATGCTAGAGAAGAAATTGAACATGTCAGTTGGATCCTACCTCACCACGATCCATGGACCCCGAAGCCCACTCCAGAAAATGAGGACTAAAGAAATCAACCCCTGTGTGAATACAGTCCATGAAATGTTTAAATACCTTATTGACAATGAAACCTCAATATTATTAGTGCATAATTAATAACTACGAATACATGGTATACCTATGTATTAATGACAATGTTTCAAAAAGAAGTTTTCATAGGTTAATGTGTATATAGGTCTGCATAAATAATAATAATAAATGCCATTTTATCTTTATATATAAATAAAAACTCATTCAGCCCCTTTTCGTTGTTTAACTAAGTCCCTCACTTGAATAATTAATTTCTGTATCTGCTAGGTCCCTCGCGGCAATAATGAATGTCAACGGAACAACCAATATTGAAGTTATGGCCAGAGCTGTTTGGAGGGCTTTTCCCCAAACGATGAGTTACGAGGCTATAATACCACTAATTTATGAGAGTACCTGGTATGAAAATAATCTGAATAATGAAGAAGTAGATACAGACAGCTGTATCAATATGAGAATTCGGTACTCCCCGTAATGTAGCATTATGAATAATTTGAATTCGTTACAGAATGCTTTCAAATTA
Source organism: Zygogramma bicolorata (assembly GCA_032362365.1). NCBI lineage: Eukaryota > Metazoa > Arthropoda > Insecta > Coleoptera > Chrysomelidae > Zygogramma > Zygogramma bicolorata. The sequence goes on from JAVJAQ010001368.1 coordinate 90,763, forward strand.
GAATTTACTTCGCTCGCACGAAGCTGGAGTGCAACGTATTTACGAAATTGGTCAATCTCTCACGAACATCTTAGAAGAAAAATAGGCTTGGATTTCCTAGGTGATGCGCTCATTTGGTGTTGCAGAGTGGCAACCGATAGAAAACTTGAGTCATTAGTAATGAATGAAAACAATTCAAAAGAAACTATCTCAAGACTCAAAAATGGCTCAAGTAGCTCAATCAGATCAATAAGTGAAAACTTTTTGAATTTAAAAAATATGAGAAAACCACTGCAAAATCATTTGAGGAAATAGAACAGCACACAAAAATATTGGAAACAACTTTGAACAAAATGAAAAAAGATATTGATAACCATGAGATTGGGAAAACTCGTTTACTTGCAAGTTTAGTCACCAATTTATTCCAAAATATCAAACACATTATAGAACTCACAAGAGCTTTGAAAAGACAAGGTATATTGTTGTCTTGCCGACAACACCAAATTCCAATATCAATCCTCAATCCTCCCATCCTAGTGAACGACTTGACAAAACTCAAAACAGAATTAAGAAGACACACTCAACAATTAACAATACCAACAACTGACATTGCCAGGTATTACCAATTACCCTCATGTGATTGCTCCTTTCTGAGTGGAAAAATAATTATTCATATCAGAATTCCAATAAATCAAGAATCAAATTTTTGGGAACTTTATTAATTGATCACAACTCCTTTTGCATGGCATAATCAAACTTGCAAAATTGAACATAATGACATTTATTTGGCATCATCAACTAATAAAACTATGAATCTAACAAAATTAGGCAAATATCAGGCCCAGGCCTCAGAAATTGTAAACCACACGATGACAAATTATGCTATTCACCTAGATTTTCGGCTGATGCTCACCATGGGTCAGCATGTGCCAAGCATCTATTTAGTGGTGCTTCCGTGGATGACATCAATCATCATTGCCCCATGAACTGACATCAATCATCAATGACAATAATTTCAGAAATAGAGAATAAAGTTTACATAGTAACCCATCCCAAACAAGATACCCAAATCGTATGCCCTAACAATACTACAAATATACATGAAGATGCACATAACATTCCAGGTGCTCTGAAATTAAGAGTCCCATGCAATTGCAAATTGGTAATAACTGAAGAAGTGATTATACCCACAAAATACCCATGTCCTGAAAACAATCCACAAATTTTACATATATCACACATAATTCCAGCGGCCTGGTCTAATTAAAAATCCTTTATCCTGGGCCTGAAAATTGAAATGAACTCTCCCACCTTCAGAAACTTATCAGAATGTCTTAACACCAACTGGACATTGGAAATGTCACACATCAACTTGACGTCAATAAAAGAAAATCCACAAGATATGTTAGGTATGATAGAAAACAAGACACTATTTTCTTACTCAAATACTTACGGATTTCATGGAGACACCATATTCATGATATGGAATTCCATCCTGTCAATATGCATTGGTTATATCCTTTTCAAATCCCATCGAAACCTAGCAATAATTCCTGGGTTTCCAGCAGTGCGAGCAGAAACAAAAAACAGCCCAGTCTACAATGACATCATCCTTTCTTCGGTGTGTCTAGCATTCATATTCTCCATTATATTTTTGCTTGCAAAGTTATTCATCCAGTGGAAACAGTCTCGTAACAATCCTAAACAAAAATCAAAGTCAGAAAGTTTTGAGCTAGGAAAGAAACAGGAATCAAAAAGCATATGGAAAAAAGAGGAAGGAAGCCCTTCCCATTGCTCAGGGTAAAAGAGTCAATTGTACCCTACAAAAGTATGAAAGTGAATCAGATAACGACCCTTCGAGTCAAGAATCCTAAATATAGTAAAATACAATAAGAGAAAATTCTTGTCGTTCATGAGTAACCAAACATTCTTGTATCTTTCATAACTCTCATTGAATGATAACTATACGATATTGGGGCATAAATTCGATGCAAGAAGTATTTGAAGTCATTTGTTGTTGAGAAACGACATGAATTGAAATTTGGAGATTTGAGCAGGAGATTGATCGCTCGTATGACTGTCCTAACTCTCTGATATTGGCAAGACAAAGACTCACCCTTATGTTTTGTCAATGAGGAAAGTGAACAGGAGGCGTGAAGAGATGTCTAACAGTCTCAAATCAAAATTTGACGATTTATCAGTGCATATCAACAACTGGTGGGAAATGATCTTGAAGTGGTAAATAAAAATATTCATGCATGGCAATTACCACCTTTTTCTTTACTATTGAGAAGTAAAATATGTATTTATGTGTGCAACCGGAAGTAATGAGTAATGTAAAGTTTGACTTCCTATGAATTATGATGAGTGATGATGAAATAAGGATTATTATATGAAGATAATAAGAATATATGTAGGACAATATAGGAGAAATTATTGTCCAGTTGATAACAAGAATGTTACTGTGACATAAGGGAATTATGGAAGATGATTCAGAAGGGTTAGATAATTGCCTGTGAGCAGTATTGTGTGTATTAGTGAGGTATGCGTGGGAAACTTGGCAGAATTATCCTAAGCCTGGATTGAGAGTTTTCCTATGCAGATACTTCATGAAATGAATAATGAGTTTATGAGATGAAATGAATAATGAGTTTATGAGGTGCAAAATATGAGATATATTATGAGTAATATGATGAGTAGATATGATGATATTAATGAAAGAAGTCAAAGGATTGATTCTATACAGTTGCACATTTTTTTTAGAGGGAATACATTTTGTTGAGACAGTGAGAGCCATGCAATTTAAAAAACGTTCCATGTCAGTGATACATAGTTATTAATTTCCACTCAATATCCAACATCAATACATTGACTTATGAAACAAGGTAAACAGTAACACATTATTTTTGGTTTTGTATTTTTATTGAGACCAATTGAAAGAGATGGGGAAGAACCGCAATCAACTTGCAATTTTTTTATTTTGATTAAATAAGGGGGTTAGATATATTTGTCGATTGCAAGGGTAATGTTATCTGTGACTAAAAGGAAGAGTAGAATTAGACAGAGAAACTTAACATAATAGAGATAGAAAGTGAGACAAAAAGGAATGTAATGATCTCAAATGATTTGAGGTTGTACGAATAGGGATTGTAAGAACTTTGAGAACATTTTCTCTCAATCATTGTAGGTTTGGACTTTGCACTGAGAAGTATCTATAAGAGTATAGTCAGTTATATACCTAGTAATATAAAATTGAAGGGATATGTAGAAAAGAAAAATATTAATACTTTCTATTGTAATTGAAGAATACTTACTGCAAATAATGTTTTTCATGTATCACAGGACATCACGGAGGCACACACCAGGAACAGGCACTAATAAGAAGGCAAGAAACGGTCCACCCACAGACGGAGTCCAGATCGCCAGCACCCCGCATCCCGTTTTTCATACCCAGACCACAGTATACTACATGCCAGATGTTCCTCGAGCCTGAAAAACGCTCCCCTACAAATGATGCTAAGACCCCTGCCAGGGATCGACCCAGCAACAAGCATGGTACCTGTACCAAGTCGAACTCACCTGCGACAACTACCAGTAAAGTGTCCAGGAGTCCTGACCATACTCTTTATGCAGCTATCCGTTGAAAGTTGGAAAATATGCCAATTTTGTTCCACTTCACTCACAATCCACAGACGAGAAGACCAAAATGGAGTCCAAAGCGTGCCGAATCAGCATCTAGGTAGCAATTTGCAATGGAATATACAATTTGCTTGATCGACAATTTTGCCATTTCAACAATTCCAACGTCAACCAACCAACTCAAATGTCTGCCGCTGTCTCAAAATTTCGCGGGAAAGGAGTAGTTCACGACTTCTTCACTGGTGTGACATAAGCTGCACGGAATCAACCAATGGGCGCATTCGATGCCAGTAAACCCATCAACGAGTAGCTAGGCAGCCGACAGCCGTTACCAGCTCGGATCGCCCGAATGACCTTCGCTCACACGATAGAAAAAGATGTCTGATGGGAGAATTTCACCCATTTGAAATCAGGCCCCAGATGCAGAGTCCATGAGAGGAACACGACATCATCAGTCATTCTAGTACACTACGAGGCCAGAGTCTTAGGCTGTACCTGGGGTACAGTGTTTCCGCCGTTGGCAACACTGCATGCGGAGACCTGCCACTGAGGAAGCCAAGAGCGTACGACACGGGAGCAACTTCCACGAACTGACGTACAGTGCCAGTGCCGGACTAATTTTTTTTTGTGCCACGTGAGAACTCATACCCGAATAACTGATTCGAAATATTATGTCGGGATATCTATTTTTTTTTCTAGGAATAAAAATCAGTATTCATGTTTTTCAGTTGTGGAAATTTTCAATTTCATATATCTTTTAATCAACTTTCAATTCGAAGCTGGGGTCCAGCTTTACTAAGGAGGGGAGATGTGTCATATATTGATAATAAAAGGCGTCATTTGAAGATTTATCTTCACATTTTCAAAATTATCAACCCGAAAATAAATTGGAAATCGAGTCATTATTATTACAATTCATAATTTTTCAATTCAATATTTCATTCCAAATAAATCATTCACGTGTGTTATATTATTCAGCTGTAATAGTAATATTTATATCCGGCGAATTCCCAAGTTCGACGTCGTTTCAGACAACAGGTTTCAAGTTACATCACTGGTCGTCGATAATCATAAATGAACGCTGAGAATTGCGAATTTAGCAATTGTCAGCGGAATAGTTCATGACGACAGGATTATTTTTTATATAAATTGAAAGACTGCCTTCCGAATTGGGCTTTTTGTTTTTTGAATCTTTAGTGATCAGTTTGACGAACCAAACTAATTTTTAAAGTAGTCGGCGCCAATTTTTTCAAGAATGAAGACAGCACATCTCTCCTGCCTTGGAATGATAATGTGAATACTTGGATTTCTATCAAATCCCAACTGCATTGTTTCAACCTGATTCATTTTATTGGTGGGTAATTATTTCAAGTAGTTTTTTATTCATTCACTGTGATCATGTTTTTTTTTGTCTTTTTTTTTGTTGTCAATAAACTAAGTGAAATTTCATTATCTCTCTTTTTTCACGTCACCAGGGTACACGTCAAATACACAATTGAAATCACCTCTCGCAGCCAAGCTAAAAGTTCCATGTTTCTCGTTGTTTGATTGTCCTCACTTGGAAGGGCCGTTTTCTTCAAAAACCCCTTTAAAAGTCACGTCCATTCGAATTGAAGATTTTCATCATGTTTTTGACTAATTTTTCCAGTAAACTAATGAACTTGTATAATTGCACTCAATTCACTCAACCATTTTCAAACAAACACTACACCTCCTTTTCATTTTTGTGACAATATCTCATGAAGTATTATTTTAATTTGTATTTTACAGAGGTGCAGAGGCTGGTATGGTTTTTGTTGATACATAGGGGTTGATCTCACTAATATGTATCACAAATATTGAAAAACGTCGCCTCCATGACTCCTCTCGTCGTTGAAGAAGAGCGGGACTTTAATGTTGCCACCACTTGTGGAATATGCGAGAAACCATTTGAGGATGGCAATGTCAAAGTACGTGACCACTGCAATTCAACAGGCAAAAGAGCGGCGTATTCAGTATGTAACCTCAATTTCAAATTACCTCATTTCTTTTCAATAATCTCCCACTGAGGTTATAGTGGGCATGACTGTCACTTATTCATGAAGGAGTTGTGTTGAAACGAAGATAAGGTTGACGTTATCTCTCGAAAAGTATATATCTTCTACTAAACATATATTCATGGAAAATAGGCCGGAACGAAATGGTCATGCGAATTTTTTTTTTTTTGAAATTGAGATTCATCGATAATTATGAATTTTTAGCCGCCCCTCTGCAAGAGTTAGGGAATGATTTAGATGATGAGTATTTTGTGGAGATGAGAAATCATTTTGAAGAAGTTGAAAAACTCAATCTCATGTGACAGAAAAGTGTTTTTGCCTATAGTTTCATTGATTCTATGGATGAATTGAATTATCCATGTTTACCGCCCAAGGCAGAATTTTTTGACAAATTGGGTGGAAAACATATTTCTGAAGTTGATTATGAAAGAGCGAAATTAAGGTGAATATCATGACATATACTTGAAAAGCAATGTAGTGTTACTGTGTGATATATTCGAGAATTTCCGCTCATTATTTCACATTCCCAGGTCTGTCTTGGGATGCAGTTGGAATATACAGGTGTATAGCTGAAACTATCAACCGATATCGATATTGTAAAGTTTTTCCAAAAGGGTATACGTGGAGGTGTTAGTCAATGTTCAGAGAGAAAGCACATCGCGAATAATCATTTTCTTCCAAATTTCAATCCCAAACAACCTTTTGCCTTTATCATGTATTTGGATAAAACAAACCCCTATGGTACTAGCATGTCTCAATGACTTCCATCAGGAGGATTCACATAGCTTACACTACTCGAAATTAGTCAACTGAATTGTATTCCTTATGAAATTTCTGAAGGATACATTCTAGAAGTGGATGTTGACGATCCCTCGAATTGCACGATCTCCATTCAGATTCACCCTTTTCAGTATTGAGTATTATACCGCCTGATTCAAATTCGAAAATACCGAAACTAATACCGAATTTGAACGAAAAAAAAAATTTATCAATATCGAATCTCAAAGCGAGCAGGAAAAGGAAGGAAAAAACTCAGTGCACAGAATTCAGATGATCGGTTCCCGATATTCGACCAAAATGACACTTTTAGGAGTATGAAAAAAAAGTTATGTGCAGTAGGTAACATCTGTCGTGTTTTCATATAGCATATCCTCTGCAGATCTCTGAACAGTTAATTTTCTATCTATCTCAGATTTTTGGGCTTCCACCGATGAAATTGTCTTCAACTCATTGACAGAATTGAGGAGTTGAGAATTTTGCGTACTTAAAAATTTTGCCCGATGCTGTTCAGAGTACTTCTCGTACTCGAAATACTTGATAACAATGAATTCGAAATCTCTGGAATCCAAAATATAATAACTCTTTAGAAGATTCAGCTCGTAGTTAACTGTTCTGTATTCAACATGTGCAGCCAATCCAGCAAATCTTCTGTAAATCTCACATGCTCGGTCACATTGATATTCCAAAAGAATGCATTCCGTTGATCATTTTTGATATCAATGTTGAATTTTCGGCAAATATCTTTCAATTCAACATTCACTAAACTTTTAGACAATTGTTTGTTGTTGTTGTTGTCACATCAAAATCACGAATTACTTTCATAAAATGAAACATTGTTGAGCGCTCGACTGCGAAGCAATAGCTGAATTTTATCATCTCAAGTATGTGACAAAAGTTTTCAAATTTGGTGGGGAAGAAAGTCAGGTGATTCATGGAAATCGTCAACTATCTTCTCGCATGCGCGACGCGTTGAGTTATGTCTCACTTGCGCTATCCGCCTACTAGCACCTCATATGCGCGACGCTGCCCGTCTACTAGCATTTCACATGCGCTATCCGTCGAGTATCGTCTCACTTGCGCGAGGCTATCCATCGTCTCATGCGCAACGCTATCAGCCTCCGACGCTATCCGCCTATGAGCATCCCACATGCGCGACGCAATCTGTCGACTTTCGTGTAACATGCGTGACGCGTCGAGTTATTTCTCACTTGCGCGAGGCTATCCGTCGAGTTGGGTCTCATATGCGCGATGCTATCAGTCCACTAGCATCTCACCGACGCTATTCGCCTACGAGCATCTCACATGCGCAACGCTATCCGCCTACTAGCATCTCATAGGCGCGACGCTGCCCGTCTACTAGCATCTCACATGCACTATCCGTCGAGTTGTGTCTCATAAGCGCGATGCTATCAGTCTACTAGCATCTCATCGACGCTATATGCCTACGAGCATCTCACATGCGCGACGCTGTAATCAAATTGAATACCCATTCAATTAATTTATTACGATAAAAATTGTTGATGAGCTCATGATACTGAAATTCTCGAAATAGATGAAATGGATGTTCTACATATCGAACAATTATCACAAGTGACAGCGCAATCAACTCAGCACGCTAAATACTCAAAAGGCCTGAAAACTACATGCAATATATTTTCCAAACTAATTTTGCAAGAATAACGTTAATCAATGGAGTTCAATGTGTATTTTATAAGATTTTTAATTCCAGTTTCAATCGGGCCTCTGAATTAACCTCATCTTTATATACGGAATATCTTTTTCGTCTCACATACTCTTCCTCCTCATCGACAAATGTGCAATCAGGTTGTCATCTCAAATGATCCATCAGAGGATCATCCTCAAGATCCCATCTGAATCCTTTGATGTGACATTTTGGACACACTACTGTATCTTCTCTACCGGTGTAAATAAAACCAGCATCGGCAAGTTTTTCTTTCGGGAATTCAGATGTCCAATCACGAAAAGTTCCAAGTCTATCTACAAAGGTGACAAAATTCGTGTCAGTTGTCATCATTCTCGCTAACTTCTCTATTCTCAATGCAACACATAACTCAACTGAAATGAAATTCGAAATACTTCATGATATATCTATTCCAAAAATAATGTTTCCACTCGATAAAGTACATTCATCATATAGATATTACAATCGATTTGTTGCATCTATCCAGCTGTTGTGAGTGCTATCGAGACCAAGCCACTTGACGTAAACCTCATTGCCTTTCTTCCTAAGGATTTTCTCCACCATGTAACGGTCTCGTTTCATACCTTCGATTCATCTGTTCTCTGAGGAGAGAAATCTAAAATATCCAGAATCATCTCATGTGTGATGTATGTTGCCTACCCATTAAATTTACCTGAGGTCATGATGCTGATACCCGTGGGAGAAAATAAAGTGAAATTTTGTTGTTGTAGGTATACTTGGTATTTGAGGTATACTGTAACACTCAATTGCATTTATTTTCGAATATAGTTTGACCCCAAATGGATTATCGATGTGATCTCGATTCGTCCTACCGAACTGAACTGAGAGTTAACGAATAATTTTTTTGAATACAGTGCTTACCATTTGAACTTACTTTGTATCAATGAATAACCCTGAGTAAGAATAAGTTCTATCATATACCATAAATACAGTTGAAATGAACTAACCTGTATATATTGGGACCATTAACATCTTAAAATATATCTATTTGGGTGAAATATTCAGTCTTTCATAATGAAATCAAACTAACTTATCCTGAGAACAATCTGTTTGTTATGATTTGCGATCCACGGAATCTGTCACTTTCAGGTATTCAATTTTCATTGATGTACCCGAATATCGGTTTCGTATGGGCCGTAGAGATAACTTGCCATGAGCGCCGTGAAAGGTTATTATCATTTTCAATTCCGTTTGTTCACTGTTTTGATCTCAAATATGGTTAGACCTTTTTTTTCGATAACAGCCGAACCTTACCGATTCCTTGTGTGACTCATCGTGATTCCCATCTTACTTCCGTTGTCTTTAAAATTTCCGAGTATGTCTCTTAGCGGCCCCTCTAGGCCGATAATGGGCAAGTACTCATTGTTGTTGTTCGTTTAGGAAGTTGTTGACCCGTTCAGTTGGTATGATTGGTATGAGGTCGGTCCCCTCCAATCTTATCCCAAGAGTCGACTAGAATACGAGAAACGGCAGATTGACTTGGCGTGGTTGAAGGTGAAACTCTCAGTTCCAGGAGATAAGGTGAAACTAATTATCATTGAATCTTAGTCCACCCAGAAGGGGATTATAAATAGTTTCACTGGTTGAATGAGGCCTTTGTACCGGTTCTTAGTGTGAACACTCATGTGAAAGGTCTGATCTTCTAGAAGGATTTTTTTCTCTCTCGAACTACCTGTAAGTACCTGCTTCTTTCTCTCCTCCATTTTGGAATTTCGTTTTTGCGAGTCTTGTATTCTATTTATTTCTAGCATCCTACAATCAAGTGGCTCCTCCAATAAAGAAAAAAACGCTTTCTGCCCACAATCAGGAAGAGCCACCTCAATAGAAACTCTCTTTAGTGAGGTATACTCTCATAATTTTTTTGTCCGAATGCAGTTTTATGAACTGATTTTTTTTCAGGGTTCTTTTTTTGGGGTAGGAGTTTTGGAGATACCTCGCCAAGCCGAACGAACACCAAACTGTTTTAGAATTTTTGGTATTGCCGCCTGAGTATTAATTTGTTTCCTTCGTCGTCATCCCCTGGGGAATAAGAATTCTGAGTCATCCCGACAGCTAAGTTGTGTTTGTGCCGTCACCCATTAGTGTCCTTTTTTTTATGTTTCACTTGGGATATTTCTGCTGTCCAATAAATCGATATTTCCAAGATTTTTATTGATTGCGAAACATTATGCAACTTTGAAGGACATTCATTACTTCAGGGAATATTCCTGAACAATTTTGGAAAGTACCATTATATAATGTTACCAGTTACTATCCGTAATTTTATGATTCATTTGGAATATTTGTGTTAGTTAGTTTAATCGATATTTCAATGTTTTGTATGGAGTCCGAAACGCTATCCAATTTGGAGGGACATCCATTACTTCAGAAAATATTTCTCAACAATTTCGAAAAGTGCTATTGTATTATCCCACAAGTAACGATCCGTTAAATATAATTTTTTTTTAATAACCATATACTGAGTGTGAGCCGAAGGTCTAGACGTCTATATCTCGGGTATATTTTTGGGACGAATGTACGGTCATTATTTTACCTATGTGTTTCTGTTTTTATCAGAGGGTAGTTTTTACTGGTACCGAACATCTTTCAATCCAACGCTTAAACTCAAATATATCCTGTTATTTTTTTATTGCTATCATCATATTACTTGCAGAAGTTACCATTCACAAAGCTGTGAGAGATATAATTGAGAACTAATTTTTTTATTGTTGTTGTTTATTTTAACTCCGCCCCTTGTTTCAATTTGGTGACTAATTTCAATACGAAGATCCACATCGAAAAACACACAGATAAATCTAGGGGAATAGGAAGTTTCGTGATTCGGTTTTCCTTTAGAAACCAATCACTTCTGCAAAGCCTCAACCTAAAGAATTTATTAAATCACGTGGCGCCCCCTTCTCTCTTCAGCTTTAGTTAAAAATGAAAATAGATCGGTTCTGCTTTGCAGAGTGATGAGGTCTGTTGATTTGAACAGGAGCTAGCTGGGTTAACATCTCTTATGCCAAACTTGATTTGTTTACCTAACGACCCTGAGAGCGTGGCAACCAAATAAACATCAGGGTTGGCGGTTTTCTGCAATTCCTTTTCGTAAAACATCCTCCAACATGAAAGTGGCCGCATTGGTAATGTTGACCTTGATAATTTTGAAGAGCTCTTTAGTCCAATTGGGTTTGTAACTTGTAACGTGTTTATTCATCCACACCTGAACTCAACCGTTACTTTTTTCTAATACTTCATATTCGAGCTGTCGAATTGTATTCGCTATTAATTGAAATATCTGAATGAGTGGTTGTTTTCAAACCTTCAATAAAACTCCTTATATTTCACCTTGTATGACAGTGCGCTGAACAGCTGATTTGTGGAAATTAATTCTGAATAAAACTTACTCATCCTCCATTATATTGTATGTACAGTGTCCGTCCCAATATTAATTGCTCTAATTAGTATGGTGAGATGTAAATAATAATAATCCAATGTTTGTTCCATACTCCTTTGTCAGATTTGTGACGGTTATGAAAATGATTCATCTTCTTCTTTAATTGGTGGGCCTAAACACATATTGTAATTTGTGCCATGATATGTAGTGTTGCCAACATAAACATGAACTACTTGTTTAGTTCCTCAACGATTTCAGTAGTTTTTCGTTGCTGATCAACGTTGTTTTATAATCTTGATCGTTATTATTATTTAAACTTATATCATTCATGAGTTCTGTATTCTCGATGTTAATTGTATATGTTTATGGAACGCGACAATCCTGTCAATTCTATACCTGTCGATTGTCATATCTTCCGTACGATAGGCACTTGACTTTTGACAGATTGAATCTATCTGAAGCCAAGCCAAGGGAAGCATCATCAACTCGTCTCTCCAAATTTTTCTATCGTATGTGGTCGTTGAATATTTCCTTCCTGAAGCATGTGGAATGCAATAAGCAGAACAATTTTCATCATATTCTTATTATGCATATATTTGGTGTTGTGGCTTGTCGAACTGAAGAATCTGAAGCCTTCAAATTGTGAGAACCCTCTCCGAAAAAGAGGTGAGTTTGAACCTCCATTTTGTTTCACCGGTCAGGTATAAAAACCAACTTGTTTTTATAGGGTTTTTCCTTGGGAATAAGAAAATTCCTTCGAATTTCCTTCATGAACCTTCCACAATTTCAATGGATTCAAGTAGATGTTTTTCTTCCACTAGATGGAATGTGTGTCTTGAAACAGTTTCCAAGAGATGGGATGTCTCCAGAAGGATCATATCTTCAATGTCACCCTTCTATTAATTGCAATGCCACAGATTGCTGATTGCAGAACCATCAACTTTGAATACCGTTACATCTAGGACAGGTCCATGGAACCATCACTGGATAACAGGCTAGTTATCTAACAAATAATCGTTTATTTTTTATTTTTCATTGAACCTTCATTGCAATTAGTTGTATTACATAGGACTACGCACAAGCCCTTTTTACTAAATCATATTTCATCACGTATGTAAACTCCTCCACAAAAATTCATGAATTTTTCGCGGGAATATATTTCTCTACAATATCAATATTTTCAAAGAACATTGATCACCGATGGGCTTGATTAAGATTCAATTACTACTACTACGAATATGAGGTTCAACTTTTATTACTGTTAGGTATTCAATTTACTTATTTGTTTTCAAGCTAGCATTGAATACATTAAACTTATCAGTATGGGTAAATTTCTTTTATTTCAATCGTAACATCTGCTCTCTCTACTTTAGGTTTCTGGTCTTTTCCAATTAAAATCATATAAAAGAGTCAGTGGCGCCCTTTTACCATCCATATTTATTTACAAAGAAAAATAATCAAACAGTCACTTATTCACACCCAAATGCCGCCGATGAACGGCTGCCGGATCATTGTGAAGTGAATTTTCTCAACTCGAGAAAATTGACGGCACACAAATGGCGCCCAACGTGGGGCCTGTTAACCTTTGATTATTTTTCATTTTCTTATTTTCATAACTGAATTTTGAATCAAGTTTTCAGAGAGAGATGTGCGGTGAAATAATTGAAGTCATTTATTTTTTGTTTTTTGTCTATGGAAACTTTTTTTTGCAATCATTGGAGAGTGAGTGTTCGAATTTGATGTTTTTATATTGAGTCCTTGGTTTTTATATTGAACTTTGCTGTTTCTATTCTGAATGGGATTTGATAAATAGACAGTGAATTATTTGAATATCCAAGGCACATATTTTTCATGAGTTCAAGGTGACGATCTTGAATTGTCTTTTCTTTAGAAAGGAAATTGATATTGAGAATTTTTGGCTTGCTATTCATATTGGTTGTTTTTCAAATTTGTTTGTTTTTTTTATCAAACATTTGATTATATTTCAAGCGCTGTGTCTCACCACATTTTTTTTAATTGAAATAATACAGGATGTTCCTGAAGTACAGGGTGGAACAGTGAATAATCAGTTGTGGTTGGAAAGGTTACACTACCTACCTCAGAATTTTTTTTATATATTTTAATCATATTATCACATAATGAATCCTGAGAAATTTCAAGTGAACCATTTAGTAGATTTTGAACTTGAATATGAGCTTGCTATACGTAAAGTTACAACATCACGAAATGTTACCGATAAACGAAAAATGTTGAGGAGACTTTTGGAAAGAGAACATGTGACTCCAGATTGTACAGTCCATTTAGATTCATATGCTTTTGATTTTGCAAAAGAACAGAGTGATATTAATAATACCTGTACGCAAATAGCGGCTAATATCATTGATTTTGCTGATATTGGAGACCCCAATGATAATCTTTTTCACAGAACTAAATCTAGAATTGCTCATGTCACTAACAGGAATAATAGATTAGAAAAGTTCCTTGAAATAGAGGGCATAGTTCCTCAAGATCAAACAAATAACTTGAAAACATTTCAGTCAGAATCCTTTGCTACTGTTTTGACATTAGAACCTGATTTGTACAGTAACGTTAAAGCTCCAAATATTGCTACAGCTTCAGCAAATAACGTGGTATTGCCTAGCACTGCACCACCAACTGTAGTTAGCTGCTCTAGCAATTCTACTTATATTTCTAACTGGAATATTAAATTCAATGGTGATAATAGAACTCTGTATGATTTTTTGGAACGAATCACTGAACTTGCTCAAGCACGAAAAGTTTCTGAAGCAACCTTGTTCGAGTCAGCAGCTGAACTTTTCGAGGGAGATGCTTTTGTGTGGTTTCGTAGTGTCAAGTCAACTGTTAATAGTTGGGATTCACTTGTTTCTCTTCTCAAAAGAGATTTTCTTAACTCTTGTGCGGATGAGGATATCTGGGAGCAAGTCAAGAGGCGAAAGCAAAAACGCAATGAATCTGTTGCTATTTTTATTGCGCACATTGAAGCTTTGTTTTGTAGGCTATCTAGACCACCAGCAGATGTTACTAAAGTTAAATATTTGCGTCAAGATCTTTTACCTGAGTATATTAGTCAGTTAGCTTCAGTAGAAATCAATACTGTTCCAGAGTTTTCTTCATATTGCAGAAAATTAGAAGAGGCAAATTACCTCAAACATAAAAATAATTCTTCAAGTCCTCATGTTTTTGAAATTGATCATGATAATGATAATAATACTCGTAAGAATACTAAAGATTTTCGTAAAAGTAAACATTTCAAAAAATCGTTCACAAAAAATTATAACAATCCTACCAATTTTTCTCATAGTAATGATCAACAACAGAGAACGAATCAGACTACAGATGGTGCCACAAATACAAAAGGAAATATTATTTGTTGGAATTGTGGTTTAGCTAATCATTTGTTTCACGATTGTAAAGCCAAGAGAAACGTTTTTTGTTTTAAGTGCGGAACGCCAAATGTCAAAATGGCTAACTGTACCAACTGTTCCAAAGCAAAAAACTAATTCAGGAAGGTTTGCCCGGTGACCAACAGAACCTTCATTTAAGTCAGGTCACAAATGAAACACATTCCAGCTCTTTAAGTAATTGTCTAAAAAATGAATTAAATTCCAATATTACAGATTCCCAGATAGATATTATGCCAGTTTTTATTAAAAAACCCTCAGATAATCGTCCTTACATGAAACTCAAGCTTTTAAATCAGAATATAACTGTTTTATTTGACAGTGGAGCTAATGCTTCAATAGTTGGTTCAGGTGGATTAAGTATTTTGAAAAGTCTTAAATTGAAAATTTACCATAGCTCGAATAAGCATGTTAGTACAGCAGATGGTACTAGAAAGTTTGTCAAAGGTATTGTTGATTTACCTATCGTCATCAACGATCAAAGTCAGATTATTAAAGCACTCGTTGTCCCTTCTCTGCCACAGTCTTTTATTCTTGGTGTAGATTTTGCAAAACGATTTCATCTTACAGTAGACTTCAAAGATGATACTTGGTATGTTCAATCAAATAATTTTTCAGTTGATATAGTAGAACAGATGGATATTGCTTCAACCCCAAATCTTTTGACATTGGAAGATCTATCATTAGAAGAACGTAACCAAGCAGAAGCAGTTATAGCATCTTTTAGACAAATTAGTAGCGAAGATAGGCTAGGACGTACTAACAAAATAACTTTAACTATTGATACAGGTGATTCACCACCCTTTCGTAAAAGGCCTTACGTTTTGTCTCCCTATATGCAAAATATTTTAAATAAAGAGCTAGATGAAATGCTGAAACTTGGAGTTATTGAACCATCAAATAGCCCTTATTGTTCTCCAGTGCTTCTTGTCAAAAAGAAAAATAATGAATACAGGATGTGCTTTGATGGCCGTCCACTTAATGCAATAACTAAACATGACAGTTATCCACTTCCTAATGTTGAGAGAATTTTAGCCTCACTTAGAGATGCCAAGTATATATCTTCTATAGATTTGAGAAAAGCATTTTGGCAAATACCGCTAAGTCCAGAATCTAGGCAAAAGACTGCTTTTAGTGTGGTGGGGAGAGGTCAATTCCAATTTGTTACTATGCCTTTTGGACTTTCTAATGCTGCGCAGACGCAACAGCGTCTTGTAGATGTTCTTTTTGGACCTAAGTATGAACCAAAAATATTTTCGTATATAGACGATATAATCGTAACTGGATCAACTTTCGAGGAACATATTGATTTATTAAATATAGTGAGAGAAAAGCTTTCGGAAGCAAATTTGACCATTAATCTTAAAAAGTGTGAGTTTTTCAAAACATCTCTTAAATTTTTAGGTTTTATTGTAGGTTCCAATTCTAATCGTACTGATCCTGAGAAAATCACAAGCATGGTTAATTATCCTCGGCCTAGGACCGCCACTGAAGTAAAAAGATTTGTAGGGTTATGTTCATGGTAAAGGCGTTTCATCAAACATTTTTCCACCGTTTTATCACCAATTAATGACCTTCTTAAAGGCAAAAAGAAGAACCAAGCCATAGTTTGGAACGAAGCGGCAGAAGCCTCTTTCATCAAAATCAAACAACTATTAGTATCTTCACCTATTCTGTCACAACCAGATTTTACAAAAAAATTCACGATTCAAAGTGATGCTAGTAATACAGGCCTTGGCGGAGTTCTAACTCAGGTTATCGATGGAGATGAACGCGTTATCGCATATGCCAGTCGTACTTTGACTAAAACTGAACGTAACTATTCAACAGTTGAAAAGGAATTATTAGCTCTAATTTTTTGTATTGAGAAATTCAGACCTTATGTCGAAGGCGTGAGATTTACAGCCGTAGTAGATCATTTTTCTTTGTTGTGGTTGAATAATTTACAAAACCCTTCAGGTAAACTTCAAAGATGGGCAGTGAGGTTACGTCAACATTCATTTGATTTAGTACATAGAAAAGGGTCTAACAAAGTGGTACCAGATGCTCTATCAAGAATAATCCCAGAAGATGAAACCCATAATTTGAATTTAGCCTTGTTTGATATCGATACAGATAGAATAGATCCGTGGTATAGTGACCTTAGAAATAAAATTCTTGAAAATCGAGATGATTTCCCCCAGTGGAAAGTCGATAATGATTTTGTCTTCAAATAAACACCATCTAGACTGCCTATGGAATCAAATATTCCAGATTGGAAATTTTTGGTGCCAAAACTTCAGAGGTTAGATGTTATCAAATCTTGTCACGATCCACCACAATGCGCGCATCTAGGTTTTTATAAAACTTTACACCGAGTACAAGAACGCTTTTACTGGCCTAAAATGCGGCATGATATTCTAAAGTATGTGAGATCATGTAAAACATGTGGAGCTCAGAAAGCCGACAGTTCTGGTCGTATGGGATTAATGGGAAAAGAGAAAATAGTTAATTGGCCTTTTCAAATAATTGGGATGGATTTGATTGGTCCACTTCCACCCACTAGGAAACGAAATAAATGGATTCTTGTAATATCGAATTGGTTTTCGAAATTAAATCTTCTGTATCCTTTGCGGAGTGCCAAAGCACATTTTATTGAGAAAATAGTAGAGAACGAAGTATTTTTGAATTATGGTATTCCGCAATTTATTATATGCGACAATGGTCCACAATTTATAAATATGAATTTTAAAAAATTATGTGATAAATATGAAGTTAAAATTTGGTATAATGCAGTTTATTCTCCACAATGTAATTTCGTTGAAAGAAATAATCGTACAATTGAAACAGCACTACGTAGTTATATTGACGAACACCGTGATTGGGATTTAGAGATACATAAAATTCGTCAGGCTATAAACACTGCTAAACATGAAATAACAGGATATTCTCCTGCCTTTTTAGTCTTTGGAAGACATGTACCTATTTCTGGAAAATTTTATAGTGGAAATGAGCTGAGAGATGATCTAGAAATCGTTCCTGGGGATCGCAATGCATACGCTACGAATCTCCAAGGTCTAGATGAAATTTTTACAAATGTTAGAGAGAAACTTCATAATGCTTATGAAAAGAACTCTAGAAAGTATAATTTTCGAAAAAGAAACTTTGAATTTTTTGTAGGAGATACTGTTTGGAGGCGAAATAAAGCCAGGTCTAATAAAGGAGATCAGTTCGCTGCCAAACTTGCTCCTAGATATATTTCTTCTCGTGTAAGGAAAAAACTTCCACGTTTAGTGTATGAGTTGTAGGATATTGAAGAAAAGTATGAAAATAGAAAAAGAAAAAAGAAGAAAGCAATTAATTCGAAGGGAGAAGAGGGTAATTTGAACTCAGCAACCGGCAGTAACAAGAAGAGGACGCATCGTGAAGGCTCCAGAGCGTTTTGGATTCAGTTGAATGTTCAGAATAGTTTTATGTTCAATTCGTGGTCCATATGTTATTTTTTATGGATTTGTTAGTTTGCAATTTTAACAAAATGTGTCATTACAAAATTGCAAAAGGGGGAAGAATATTGGGAATAGTTTTATGTTCAATCTAATTTTCATCTATGTCATTTTATGGGATCCTGTATATTGAAACAAAAAAGAAATAGTAGTGTCAAATGAAAGTCTTCACAATTTATACACGTCATTCTAACTGCTCTGCATTTATCAAGTTTTAAGCATTATCCATCCCAAATCTTACAGAAGGCTTTAGGGATCCTTTCACCACACTTTCCATTTATATCCGTCTCTATTTCGGTTCTGGCTCCATCTAGAGACCTATCTGCCTGAACTATCATCATATATCATCACTTGCATTCGATATGGCCTTGCTGTGACCTCAATTGCGATAAGAGCAAAGCTGAAACAGAATAATCAATCTAACTTTGTCATTTTCGTTTATCTGTCTTTCATATTGGAGACAGACATGACTTCGGTGTTTGAAAGGTCATAAGATATCTTTCTACCACGATACCGTCGTTCAGTTCCTCTCTGGAGCTCGAGTAGAAGGCTTTAGGGATCCTTTCACCACACTTTCCATTTATATTCGTCTCTATTTCGGTTCTGGTTCCATCTAGAGACCTATCTGCCCGAACTATCATCATATATCATCACTTGCATTCGATATGGCCTTGCTGTGACATCAATTGCGATAAGAGCAAAGCTGAAACAGAATAATCAATCTAACTTTGTCATTTTCGATTGTCTGTTTTCCATATTGGAGTCAGACATGACATCGGTGTTTGAAAGGTCATTAGATCCCTTTCTACCACGATACCGTCGTTCAGTTCCTCTCTGGAGCTCGAGTAGAAGGCTTTAGGGATCCTTTCACCACACTTTCCATTTATATTCGTCTCTATTTCGGTTCTGGTTCCATCTCGAGACTTATCTGCCCGAACTATCATCATATATCATCACTTGCATTCGATATGGCCTTGCTGTGACCTCAATTGCGATAAGAGCAAAGCTGAAACAGAATAATCAATCTGACTTTGTCATTTTCGTTTGTCTGTCTTTCATATTGGAGACAGACATGACTTCGGTGTTTGAAAGGTCATAAGATATCTTTCTACCACGATACCGTCGTTCAGTTCCTCTCTGGAGCTCGAGTAGAAGGCTTTAGGGATCCTTTCACCATACTTTTCATTTATATCCGTCTCTATTTCGGTTCTGGCTCCATCTAGAGACCTATCTGCCTGAACTATCATCATATATCTTCACTTGCATTCGAAATGGCCTTGCTGTGATCTCAATTGCGATAAGGTTGGAAAATGGCACATTGAGGATCTTAAAGCCTTTCAACCATTCAATGCCTCTGAAAGCGAAATCTCAGATTCCTCAATCTCTGAGTGAATATAGTTTGTATTTGCTCATCCTACACACTTTTTTGTCATTAGCCCCTTTCTTTAAATAAATTAACTCGAGTTAACTCCCTACACAAATTATCTGTGATAATTTATTGCAATGTCAGACAAAATTTCCCTTCCGTGATAATCAGACAAAATTCCCTTTCCGTGATAACCGTTGAAAGATTTCGTTTACTTTTGATGAGTACCTTTGCTAATCATTAGAATTCACTTTCATCGACCAATTGTTTTTTTTCAAAAGTCCTTAAATAAAAAAAAAGGTTCTCGTTACTTCACGTTAACTTTCAATTTTTACTAATTTTCAACTTAAAAAAAAAAGTATGTTATAACATGATATGAAAATGTATATATATTCTTGTATGTATATAATTAGTATATTGCCCCGATTGTAAATGGGCTTACAAAATTTCTGTGGTTGCGATTCGAATAAATAATGAAAACGTGCCATGAAGATATAGTATATTCGTGAAAGACTTTACCAGATTTTGACCTTACCGATTTTTGACATCACCTGAATTCACCTAACCAAATTTTGTACCTTTTTAGGCGTGTGATACGCGTAGTTATCATGTCACAGAATATACTCACTATATCGCACACTTTGGCAAAACCTTTTTTTTTGTACTTCCTCATGCAACTATCTTTTCACGTTTATTGCATGAAATATAGCAAATTGAAAAGAAATAAGTCTCTCAAGATAGCCTATTTTCTGAGAGGGGGTAGTGTAACGTGTTTATTCATCCACACCTGAACTCAACCGTTACTTTTTTCTAATACTTCATATTCGAGCTGTCGAATTGTATTCGCTATTAATTCAAATAACTGAATAAGTGGTTGTTTTCAAACCTTCAATAAAACTCCTTATATTCCACCATGTATGACAGTGCGCTGAACAGCTGATTTGTGGAAATTAATTCTGAATGAAACTTACTCATCCTCCATTATATTGTATGTACAGTGTCCGTCCTAATATTAATTGCTCTAATTAGTATGGTGAGATGTAAATAATAATAATCCAATGTTTGTTCCATACTCCTTTGTCAGATTTGTGACGGTTATGAAAATTATTCATCTTCTTCTTTAATTGGTGGGCCTAAACACATATTGTAATTTGTGCCATGATATGTAGTGTTGCCAACATAAACATGAACTACTTGTTTAGTTCCTTAACGATTTCAGTAGTTTTTCGTTGCTGATCAACGTTGTTTTATAATCTTGATCGTTATTATTATTTAAACTTATATCATTCATGAGTTCTGTATTCTCGATGTTAATTGTATATGTTTATGGAACGCGACAATCCTGTCAATTCTATACCTGTCGATTGTCATATCTTCCGTACGATAGGCACTTGACTTTTGACAGATTGAATCTATCTGAAGCCAAGCCAAGGGAAGCATCATCAACTCGTCTCTCCAAATTTTTCTATCGTATGTGGTCGTTGAATATTTCCTTCCTGAAGCATGTGGAATGCAATAAGCATAACAATTTTCATCATATTCTTATTATGCATATATTTGGTGTTGTGGCTTGTCGAACTGAAGAATCTGAAGCCTTCAAATTGTGAGAACCCTCTCCGAAAAAGAGGTGAGTTTGAACCTCCATTTTGTTTCACCGGTCAGGTATAAAAACCAACTTGTTTTTATAGGGTTTTTCCTTGGGAATAAGAAAATTCCTTCGAATTTCCTTCATGAACCTTCCACAATTTCAATGGATTCAAGTAGATGTTTTTCTTCCACTAGATGGAATGTGTGTCTTGAAACAGTTTCCAAGAGATGGGATGTCTCCAGAAGGATCATATCTTCAATGTCACCCTTCTATTAATTGCAATGCCACAGATTGCTGATTGCAGAACCATCAACTTTGAATACCGTTACATCTAGGACAGGTCCATGGAACCATCACTGGATAACAGGCTAGTTATCTAACAAATAATCGTTTATTTTTTATTTTTCATTGAACCTTCATTGCAATTAGTTGTATTACATAGGACTACGCACAAGCCCTTTTTACTAAATCATATTTCATCAGGTATGTAAACCCCTCCACAAAAATTCATGAATTTTTCGCGGGAATATATTTCTCTACAATATCAATATTTTCAAAGAACATTGATCACCGATGGGCTTGATTTAGATTCAATTACTACTACTACGAATATGAGGTTCACCTTTTATTACTTTTAGGTATTTAATTTACTTATTTGTTTTCAAGCTAGCATTGAATACATTAAACTTATCAGTATAGGTAAATTTCTTTCATTTCAATCGTAACATCTGCTCTCTCTACTTTAGGTTTCTGGTCTTTTCCAATTAAAATCATATAAAAGAGTCAGTGGCGCCCTTTTACCATCCATACTTATTTACAAAGAAAAATAATCAAACAGTCACTTATTCACACCCAAATGCCGCCGATGAACGGCTGCCGGAGCATTGTGAAGTGAATTTTCTCAACTCGAGAAAATTGACGGCACAAACTCTTGTCGAAAACATGTTTGGCTTTCGATATGTGCACAATATCTCCGACTTTGAATTTCCTAGGGCCCACTATCTTCAAGTGAGAATACACCAATTCGGGAATTTCTCTTTCGTTAGTATTTGTTACATCGCAAGGCTTCATATGGATGGTTCGATGCTTACGATTGTTGTAATTTCTCACGACTTTGGGTGAAATATCCAATCATTTGTAGGAACCATTCTAACTGAATTGTTTGAATATTTTTTTCAAGTGTTCGAATAACTCACTTGGCAATTGCAACTTTTTTTCGCAGTGTACGTACTACAATGATTTATGTTGTGCTTCTTCATTAGTTGTTGGAAGATGGTATTGTAGAATTCTTTCCCCAAATCTGACTGTAGACTTTTGGGCGTTTGTCCACCACTCCTCTTGAAGATGTTGGTCATTGCACTGGTGACATCACTGGCATTTTTACTTTTGATTGGTTCAACTCATAGGTATTTGGAGAAGTTATCGATAACGACCAGAATATACTTGTAGTTTCAATTAACTTTGGCATAATTTTGCAGATCAGCAAGGTCTATTTGCCACAAGTCCTCTATCTCCTTGATTATGGTTCTACGGCGTAGAAAGTTCTTGCGAGCTGGCCTATGTAATTCATTCACCAATTGAATTTTCTCCTTCGAATGCCCTTCCATTCTGATGGTAGATACTATACTGAAATTATGTTCCTTTGTTGCATCTACTACTACCGTATTCTGCCACAGGTTGATTTTCTTAGTGCTAGCTATCGAATTGTTGATCGATACTTTTCATCCAATTATTCAAGATGACTTGATGACTTCTGCATTCGCTAATTTTTTCATATAACCTGCGTGTTTACCAAATGTAGCTTGAATATTTTTCATGTTTGCCACCAAATCGTGTTGAAGGTGATCTATTCTATTTGTAATTTTCCTATTGTGTTCAACGAGTTGTTCATCGATATTCGTAATTTCTTTCTGAGCAAGCAGTATGGTTCCTCGAAGGTTTTCACACCTCATATCGAGATCATTCTCTACATACTTTTTTCTCTGCGCACAGAGTGATGCAAATGTTTCCCCTTCCTTAACCTCACTTTTGACTTGTTCAACCAACTTGATCGGAGTATTATCCACATATTGCTTATTGGTCGCATCCTCAGCATCTGTTGACATCTTCACATTATTTCCTCTCGGAAAATCTGCATCAATATTTCCATCGTGAGTATAATTGAGGACTATACCGGAACAGTCACAAGACCCTTGCGGCTCATCATCAGCGTCTGATGTTGATTCAGCAGTGTAACCGAACTTGTTGATGCTCATCATTGAACTGATGCGGTACAGCTGGTACATTCGAATTTATTGGATGACACCAGCCTCCTTCAATTCCTCAATAATTTCCACGATCTCATCATGTACAGATGTATTCCCTGCTGATTCAGATGCAACGAGAAGTCTTAGCCTGTTAACCAGTTCATTGACATCATCCCAATTCACATGTTCAACTGGTTTTTCGTTGAATGACAAACTATCAAATGGAATGCCGCTACCAGTGGTGTGGTGTCTGAAGAGGGGTCTGATAATATGCTTGTATTTATTTCTGGTAGTACCCTCCATACGTCCAAGACTATACAAATGAGGTGTCGTCAACTCCATAATCCTTTTATAATTTTCCAAATCTTTCTTTCCATATCCTTCAGGGTGATCATAAAATAGTAATTGATACAGGCTCGGTGCTTCTTTGAACTGATGTCCTTCTGTTATGATTCTTCCTTAGCGAAAATCAATTTCCTTTCCACCCAGGAACCATTTTGAATATAGGACCGTAAACGATATCAATATGCTCATTATCACCTGAATTTTTCATAATATATTCTCGTGACAATGGTGGATACTGTTCTAGATAAGCATTCAATACATCCTCTAGAATTTGTTGATTCGATTCCAAACTATCGAAGACCTCATATTCGTCATTTTCTGGTTCAGCTCCTGCATCAGCAACATCTTCCAGATGTAGAAATTTGGTAGGTTCCAAAGGAGCATGCTGTACCTCTTCCACTATTTCTGGCGCTGCTTTTTCAATTTTGGTATACTTCGATTTGAATAATTCTCCCAGTGATGGTGGATTCAATTAACGTTTGGGTGGTGACATTGCAGCAATTTGTTTCAATGGTTCAGATATGGGTTTGAATAACTTTCGAATACATACGAAGGTAGTAGTCCATACTCAAAGTGGAAGACCAATTTTATTGAAAAAGGAAACACGAAGTCATCTCCACAACATATTTAATTCCTGAAGGAACTATGTCCTAGTTGATAAGACATGTTTCGAACATATATATGTTCATCTTCAGTTAGGTACAAAAGGCTGAAATGGAGATAACAATGAGAAAATAGTAGGAGTGATTTTTTTATGATACTTACGAAAGTTGGGAGATCACAATTGACAAATTTTAACAATCAGAGTTAATCTGATCATTGAGGGAATTATAGAAAGGTTGTTTCAAAATTTGATAAAAATGGAAAATTTCACTAATATTGAGTAGCGCACCTTTATCACAAATATGAACCATATCGAAATCTGTTTCCGGATTGAAAAAATGGTTAGAGTTAATAATATGGTTAGCAAAAGAATTATTAGTTGAAATTTCAAAAGTAGTATCATGATTTTTATATTTAGCTATCATTCTTATATGTTCCTTTAGACGTATTTTGAAATTACGACCTGTTTGTAATTATGTCTTGAAGAACATATTAGAATGATAGATTAATATAAGAATCATGATAATACTTTTGAAATTTCAACTAATTATTCTTTTGCTAACCATATTATTAACTCTAACCATTTTTTCAATCCAGAAACAGATTTCGATCTAGTTCATATTTGTGATAGAGGTGCGCTACTCAATATTAGTGAAATTTTCCATATTTATCAAATTTTGAAACAACCTTTCTATAATTCCCTTAATGATCAGATTAACTCTGATTGTGTACCTTTTTGATTCTATTTTAACTTTCTCTTCCCATAATTGATTTTCATCAATCACAGAAAAGACATTGTTCGCCCTAATGTTAAATCATATGGAAAAACTTGTTTAAATTCATTTTCTTGCATTATAATAATCCATTTTCAAAATAATCAATTATTAGTTTCAGTAAGGACATCTGTCTCCCAAAGACTGAACCCTCAAACTTTTTATAGTTTTCTAGTTTTTTTGATTTGCCCCTTTACTCCTAGGTGCCTCCACTTGTCTCCTTGATGATTATATCTCGGTTTTGTTTCACGATTTCATCCATTGTGTTGTCTACCCACGCCACATTTGCATGGTGTTTGTTAATTTATCCAAGTTGTGATGCCCCATCTCATAACATATATTTCAACTTTTTGAACCACTTTGGTTCTTGAAAGTAGTTTGTGAGTATACCTAATATGTAATTTGTCAATTATGATCTCCCAACTTTCGTAAGTATCATAAAAAAATCACTCCTACTATTTTCTCATTGTTAACTCCATTTCAGCCTTTTATACCTAACTGAAGATGAACATATATATGTTCGAAACATATCTTATCAAATAGGACACAGTTCCTTTAGGAATTAAATATGTTGTGGAAATGACTTCGTGTTTCTTTTTTCAATAACTTTCGAATAGCTTCATCTTCTTCAGACTTGCCCGAATTCAAGGCCAAGTATTTCTTTCACAATCCTCTTGCCAACCGATTCATTATCGATTTACGCTGAGCATCAGCGATTTTATCGTCGATATAAATTCGTCAGATCCCATGCGATATCTGCCATTTCTCAAGTCGAAATCCTTGACAATAACCAAAGTACCGAATTTTTTATTCCAACATTTTGAGCATATGTCCTTGAACTCTTCGTATGATAAGTTTGGATATACATCTCCATCGAAAATGTGATTCAAATTCATGTCATCTTGGTTGAAGATAACAATGATATCACAGTTTTCTCGTATCAATTGTTTGGGAATTCTCGAGTAAGCTTGGCAAAGGTAGGCGGCATCGATAGATTTGTGTCGACACATTGCATAATATTCTCTGATTTTATTTTGTTTATCACAGGCTACATCGTTGAATATGAAAATGGAGTTTTCCTCTGCGTCAGCCGGATCGATTATTCCATCACTATCTTTGAATGGGAAATGCCCCATTCCTTTGATTTTCCCCATGACTTCCTGTAGTAATTGATAGTTCGGTTGGAACAATGACTTTGAGTATAAGTGAATATTTTTGAATTTAGCGCCATTGGGGTTCAACAGCAAACTCAACATTGCATTAGTTTTACCGCACCCACTCGGACACGAGAATATTGCGCGAAAGGAATCGGGTACCAGCACACCACCTTTGCTCATTTTCGAAATCTCCACGAAATCCAAGTTTCCTATTGGCAGTGGAGTTGCTTGTAGAGTAACCTTCATAATGTCCCACATTCAACTACAAAAAATTCGACGCGTTCATTCATTTATATACAGCCAACGAAAACGTATAACGCTCTGAAAAGCGTCTGTAAAACTTCCGTTAACGCTTTATTAGACACGGCTCACCCCCTAGAATATTACTAAAAGCTGGCGCTGACCTTCAAATATATAATAATAATAATAATAATAATAATAAACATCTTTATTATTCTCATGCCATGATTTTACAAAAAAAAACGAAAACAGAAAATTGACTACAATTTGCATGAAAATAAAAGGCGAAGTTCAATTTTTATAGTGACAAGTCACTATTAATTGCTCTTCCACTTAACCTTGAACAGTCGCTACGGTTGCTACGTAAAGTTGATCACTTCTAACAGTCTTTATAAAGCTAAATTGAAATAGGACGAGGTCACTCTTACCAGAAAAAGTATTTTATTGTGTGGTTTGTAAATATTTCTTCAATTCCGAACGAAATCGCTGCATTCCAGCTTTTTTAATATATTCCGGTAACGAGTTATAAACCCTACAGATCTGATAACTAAAGCTACGTCTGAAAAATTCAAGTCTGAAACTAGGTGGTGTTAGTAATCCCTTATTCCTCACATTGAGATTGTGTACATCGGTTCTGTAAGTAATTTTTCTATACAGGTAAATAGGTTTTTTATTTACAATCACTTTATGAAAAAGCGCGGCAGCATGCAAAGTTCTCCTGTTCTGCATATTCAACCAGCCGATATCATGTATTTTATGGGAAATTCCTTGTCTTCTCCTAATGCCATAGTCAAGACGCAAGCAAGAGTTCTGTACTTTTTGAATTTTTGCCTTATACTGGCTAGGTAAAAAGGGATTATATAACACTTCTGCATAGGTGAAGTTTGACAGTACAAGGGCCTCGCATAGTGTAGCTTTCAATCTCAATGGAAGAAAATTTCTCTATAATACTATAGATACTTCTTAACACGAAATATGAACGCTGCAAAATATTATTAGTATGCTGTTCAAATTTTAATCCAGCATCGAGTATGACACCCAGACTTTTCACCTCTTCAACTGTTTCAAGACGCTCGTTTTCTATATTTAAAACAACAGATGCCTTCAACAAGGAACGATTAGTGCGTGATCCAAAAAAAATTGCTTCGGATTTGCTTTTATTGATGTGAAGGCAGTGATTTGAAGCTGATCTGATAAATGCCTCCAGGTCCTGATTTATTTGAATGCAGGTATTTTGCATTGCTTGTGGGGGAAAACTGTAATAAAGCTGAGTATCGTCAGCGTACAGGTGAATCTCACAGTTTTGTAGACTGTCCATTAAATGGGATGTATAAATCGCATACAGTAGAGGTCCTAGAATAGAGCCTTGTGGTACACCAGATTGAAGGCTAAGATATTGGGAATCATAACCATCTATACTCACTTTCTGTTGGCGATTTTTCAAAAAAGATTCAACAAGTGAAATAGCATTTTGAGAGAGCCCTATGTAGTTCAATATTCCTAATAGCAAATCAAATTAATCGTATCAAACGCGCGGCTGAAATTCAATAAGATCAAAATCGTACAATTTTCCTGATCCATTGCCCTGAGTACATCATCTACGACATGTAGAAGTGCAGTTGCACAACTGAAACCTTTACGAAATCCTGATTGTATAGTTGGTAATAAAGAAAAAGTTGCAAGATGGGCTTTGAGCTCTCTCCAATATTTTTGATAATGTAGGCAATATGCTGATGGCTCGAAGATCCTTGTATTCAGAAGGGTTCTGCTTTTTTGGCAATACTTTCACAACTGCACTTCTCCATGATGAAGAAAAAACTTTATTCACTATACAAAAGTTTATTATGTGAGTAATGTAGGGTACAATGTGAGGGCAACATAATCTGATATACCTGATATTCAAACCATCACAACCCACAGCATTCGTTTTGATATGGCAGATTGTTTGGTACTCTGAACATATTTGGCAGTATCATGCTGACCTCCGAACGACGATGTGGTGGTATCGTGAACACTCTGATCAATTACCTTCCTGTTGATTCACACCTACCTGAATATCAGTACTGTGGACCTGGAACACGCCTCCTCGAAAGCTTAGCACTGGGCCAGAAAGGTATCAACGGTCTAGATTCTGCTTGCCGTCAGCACGATATAGCCGATTTCGAAAACAATTCTTTGGAGGACCGTCATAAAGCTGACTTGGATTTGGAGAACAATGCGTGGGAGCGATTCAAGTCGAAGGACGCTGGTTTGGGGAAAAAAGCTGCCACTTGGTTCGTAACAACAGCCATGAAGACCAAACACAAACTTGGTATGGGTGTAAAGAAGCCATCATTCAAGAGGAATATCGTGGCAAAAATTTCGACATCATTGCGAAAAAAAAATGCATCCCGATCAACTGTCTGATATGAGCGAAAATACGTGCGGGAAGCTTCAATTTTGGCTATGCGTACAGCACGAAATCACATCAATAGTGTCGGTGGACGTCAGAACGTTCGAGTACCTCGAATGATACCTATTGAAGGAAAGAGTGGGGGTATTCTACCTCTGATACGAATATTTGCTGCACTTAGTGCCTTAGGTGGATTGGCCAGTGGTGCTGCAGGGGTTGCCGAAACTGTGATCGATGCCAAGAATGCTAAGAAAAAACTTGAAGAAGAAGGGTATGGAAGGGATCGGTAAACAAGATAGCGGGATATTTTTGAAAAAGTGTCGTCGTGGCTATGGAATCTTTCTGCGCAAACAAAAAAACTTTCGTTGATAGAATAGAGCCTTGTATGATTCGGAAATACGGCGGTTTGCCCGTCAACTGAAAATATCACAATTTCGTGGAGTCTTTATGTTAAATACTTTCGTAGTAGAAAATTACTATTTATATTCGAATTCAGTACAAGTTCAAAAAATGACTACTCTTGTCTGATCTGTTATCAAGAGATAGATTCTTCATTTTCATGGAAACCATACAGAGTCGTTCAAATAGGTGAGAAATTGTAATATATAGTACGATTCAACAAAACAATAAAGAAATTGAACAAATCCAATAAAATATATAACATTCTTCAGCCCGAAGAAAAAAGTACCCTGTAGCTATGTCAATCTACACAGTTTCGAAACTGGTCGTCGATAAATTCCGGTAGCCGTTCGAACGTCAACAACTCTTATTCTGTTATCGCGTCCCGGGTAAACTGCAACAATTACCAGATCATTAATTCTCAAATTTTCAGGATCTGTATGCCATTTCGTTCTCTTATTTAGTGATGGTAGATATTCCCGAACCCATCTCGTCCAAAAATTGTCCGCAAGTTTTTGTGCCAGTACCCATTGTTTCTTGAGATTAGATTCTGGGTTACCTAATATTGGTGATCCGGACGAGCTCCCTATCAAAAAATGGTTGGGTGTTATGCAATCAGGGTCGTCAGCATTTTCAGAAACCACTGTCAATGGTCTGCTGTTAATAGTACGTTCAATTTCAGTCAGAAGTGTTGCCAGTGTTTCTTCTTTAGGAACTGCTTCTTTCAGGATCACTTTCAGCGATACTTTGACTGATCTGATAAGTCCCTCCCACGCACCACCAAAATGTGCTCCGGTCGCAGGTGAAAAATGCCATGTGATTCCCATCATGGTGAGGTCATTTGAAATGTTTTTTTGGTCAAATGCCCCCAACATCATTCGAATTTCTTTGTCAGCCCCTCGCAAGTTGGTTCCATTGTCCGAATACATATTTCTGGGACATCCTCGTCTTGAAACCATCCTTTTAATAGCCATTATTGTGGAATCAGTCTCGAGCGAATGAGCTATTTCAATATGAATGGCTCTAACTGACAAGCAGGTAAATAGCACCCCATATCGTTTTTCTCGTCTCCTTCCAATTTTGACTAGAAGGGGTCCAAAATAATCAACTCCACATTCAGTAAATGGTCTCACATATCTAGTTACTCTTGGAGATGGCAAGTATCCCATTCGGGGAACTTCAGGTTTTGATTTCCTATGTCTGCAGAATCCGCAGTTCGCTATACACTTCTTCACGGCATTTCTCATACGAAGAATCCAGTATTTCTCTTTTAGCATGTTGATAACTGTCTCCAGTCCCTGATGGAAATTTTTTCGGTGGAAGTGATCAATAAGCATTTTCGTGTATTCATGGCCTGGATGAAGAATTATGGGATTTTTTGAATTTGCATCTAGATCCGGAGAGTGCTTCAGCCTGCCTGACATTCTCACGATATTTTCTGCGTCAACTGATACAATTTGCTTTCTCTCGAAATACACTTCGACTTTTTCAATTCTTCTATTTCCGGTTGAAAATCTTCTTCCTGTGCCTTCCTTATCCACTCCTTTTCTGCTTTCTCAATTTCGATTGGTATCAATTCACCAGTTTTCTTTTGCCCCTGTTCCTTTCCAGATGCAATTTTGATATTTTGAAGAAAACGTAGCATCCAAGCTGTACTTCTGACGAGTTTACTCCATTTAGAAAATTATTTCAGGTTGGGTAATTGTGAAGGTCTCTCATTGATCATTGCCACGAACTTTCTTCTCTCAAAATTGCATTCCTCCCCTTCAAATGTTTCTTCAGGCCATTAATTTTCTGGTTTCTTCAAGAATAAAGGGCCAGCCAACCATTTCTGGAAGTTTTCGGGGTTTTTCCACTTGGTGGCTTCATCGGCTATGTTTTGTTTTGTGTCCACCCACCTCCACCTTCCTTTTGCTGTTTTCTCTCGTATTTCTTCAATTCTCAATGCAACAAATTGTTTGTAATTCCGTGAATCTGATCTCAGCCAAAGAATAACCGTTTTCGAATCGCTCCAATATGTAACTGTCCTCACAGGTATGTCATGCTCTTTCTGTATGAATTGTCCCAATCTTGCTCCCAGGACTGCTGCAAGAAGTTCTAATTTCGGAATTGACAAAGTTTTCAAAGGAGCCACCCGTACTTTCGAAGTTACAAATGATGTTTCGATTTTTCCGCCATTTTCGGTGCGAAAATACGCTACTGAAGAATACGCTCTTTCGCTGGCATCACAATAGATATGTAAATCTACAACTGTGCATCTGAAAGTGAAGTAACATCTTGGAATTTTCAAATTTTTCAGTTTTTGTATCAATTGCAACCAACTATTCCATGTTTTCGTCAAATCTTTGTGCAATTTTTCATCCCACTGGATTTTGGATCTCCAAATATCTTGCATGAGTATTCGTACTTGAACCATGACTGCATTTAAGAATCCAAGTGGGTCGAAAACTGACATAGCCACTCTCAAAACTTGTCTTTTAGTTGGAGTTGATTCAAAATCCAGAATTCTCTTGAAAATTTTATCGAAACTTAGTTCGAATCGAAATTTGTCCTGGTTCGGGTCCCACCATAACCCCAAAATTATTTCTGTCCATAAGACTGAGTTTTCAGATAAATTTTTCCTAGGTGTGGGGGTGATATTTTCTGGCAAATTCTCCAGAACTTTTTTGGAATTGCATATCCAGTTGCACATTTCAAAACCACCCTGTAGATGTATATCTGTCACTTGTTTTATTCTAACTAGTGCTTCATGCTCTGTATCTACACTGTCCAAATAGTCATCCATGAAGTGTTTCGTCACGATGGCTGCTACTGCTTCGGGGCAATCTGCAGAGAATTCTTGAGCATTTTTGTTTCTAACAGCTTGTGCAGAATACGGTGAAGATGCTGCTCCAAAAATTATTGATGTCATTTGATAGGTTTCAGGGGAAATATCTCTTCTGTTGCCTCTCCATGGAAATCTTTGTGCATCTCGATCTGCCTCATTGATTTTGATTTGCAAAAACATTTCTTTGATGTCTCCGGCGAAAGCGATTCGTTTCTCTCGAAATTTGAACAAAATTCCAATCAAATTATTGAATAAATCAGGGCCACTCATATAACAACTATTCAGGCTCATTCCGTGGCTTTTCGAGGCCGCATCGAATACCAAACGAAGCTTTCCTGGTTTGTTTTCATTATAGACAGCGAAATGTGGAAGGTACCAGGTTTTTAATGACTTCTCAAGAGATTCTTCGAAAGATAGTTTTCTTGCATAACCCTTCTTCAAATATTCGTTTTTTTAGATACGTATCTTTCACTGAAATCCTTGTCCTCGTCCATTTTCCTTTCTATCTGTTGTAGTCGTTTCATTGCAATTGATCTACTTTCTGGCAATTCAATCTTTTCGTTTCTCCAGAGCAATCCAGTCTCCCATCTCTTTCCTATCCTTCTCGTGGTTTCTTCGATAATCAATTTTGCCTTTTCATCTATCAGACTCTCTTTCTTCTCACATAATCCATAATTTTCGAGAGAAAAACTTTCTTGGACCAGGTTATGAAGTTCTTCATCAGGAGTAAGCTTCAATTCTTGAATATGAAAAGAATAATCATCATCTAGATGAGATTTGAGAGGCACATTTCCATGAACTACCCAACCAAGCCAAGTTTTTGAAAGAGCAGGGCCATTCCAAGTTTCATAAATGACATCTCTTCCTATTATTAGAGGCTAATTGTCCTGCCCTATCAGAATTGTGGGTTTCAGATCTAGGAAGTCCTCCATGTTAACCTCTTTCATGAACCTGAAGTCCTGCCGTAATTTTTCGACATCGATTGTTTGACGAGGTAACTGTAGATGCTTTATAGTCCTAGCATTTTTTATGGTGAATTCCTTTTTCTCTTGTTTTCCTTTAATTTGCAAAGATACTCTCCTGGAATAGTTTTCTTGTTTTATTGTATCATTCGTCCACTTCATCACCAATGGCTCTCTATCTCCTTTGCACCCCAACATGTCTGCAATTTCTTCTTCTATGATGGTAATCGTTGATGCCTCATCACA
The DNA here is from genome assembly GCA_032362365.1 of Zygogramma bicolorata. Taxonomy (NCBI): domain Eukaryota; kingdom Metazoa; phylum Arthropoda; class Insecta; order Coleoptera; family Chrysomelidae; genus Zygogramma; species Zygogramma bicolorata. Next base: position 124,344 of record JAVJAQ010001368.1, read on the forward strand.
TAAAGCACACGTCTCTATCGATCCTTTCGGACCTTTCAGAGTAACTGGTACTATTTTCAGAAGAACTAAATTTTCCTTAGGTTCGAGTTGACGGGCATGAAAAGTTGTCTCTATTGGTGCCGAAGATTCGTTCACAGCTGGCGAATTTTTTGATTCTGGATTATGTAACAATTTGTTGTGCCAACCCTTGCAACCGTCCACATTACACATTCGTTTCTTTCCGCATTGATTACTTCTGTGGTTCCCCGAAAGGCAACAAAAACACAACTTCTTATCTACTATGAATTTCCATCCAGTTGCTACATCAGACCTTTTGAATTCATCGCAATTGAATAAATGACCGTGATCAGATTTCTGACAGAACAAACAAATTCTAGATTTTTCAGCTGCATTTATTGTAAAATAGGATTTCTGTTTTCGCTCCTTTCTGTCGGTCGATAACTGCATGTATCCGATGGTTTCTGTAAATTCCTCCAACCAAAGGGAAAAGTCTTTGATGGATAGAACAGATTTCCGAAGCAATTTGACGTGCATTCCCCAATTCATTTTCAGACTCAAAGGCAGTTTTTCCACTAGTTCTTTCAAAATTTGAGGATTTATCAAATATTCTTCACATCCTAAACTTTCTAAACATACCGTCATATTTTGTAAGGTATTGGATAATTCGATGAGATTTTCGAAATTTTCCTCTCGTACGGGTTTTGTAGCCTTAATTTGAACGAATATTTGCTCTAGTATATCTTCTCTTCTTCCGAATCTCTTCTCCAATAGTTTGAGGACGTCATTTAATTTATCTGGAAAATTCAATAATGCTTGGACTGTGTCCCTAGCCTTCCCTTTGAGAGATTTCTGTAGTCTGCTCATATTTTCTCTATTTGTGAAATGGCAGAGTTCGGTGGTTTCTCGGAATTGGATGATAAAATTCTGCCATTCCAACGGATTTCCAGAAAAGTAAGGTAGGTCTTTGTTGAGTGATTGCCTTGTTACTAACTTTTCCAAGAACTGTGCTTTTTCTTCTGTGGGCAAAATGGGTTTATTATCACTTAATGTTAATAACTGAGAATTTTGTCTTCCTCCAGATTTCCATCTGAAACTTCATGTGGCATGGTGTTTATCCACTTTTGAATTTCAATGTGGTTTGGTTGACTGCCTGCAGCATCATCATTGACTTCGAGTTTTTCCTCATCGGAATCAAATTCATCTATTGTGGCATTTTTCAATTTCAACTCCAACATTATTTGTTGTTGCATTCTATCAAGTCGTTGCAATTCCAATATTCTCCTTTCTTCTTCAATCTTTGTTAATTTTTCATGGGCTTCAATTTCGACCAGGATTTTCAGTTTTCTTGTAGAACTCTTTGTAGTTGTAGATTTCTTGCTGGGATTTTTATCCGAGGAGCCTGAGCTGCTTTCCATTTTGAAAGTGTCACTTTTATTCTTGACATCTGCCATCAATTTCTTTCCGGATCTCAGTGTTTTTGACATACTACCTCCAGTAGACATATTTTGGCTTCTGGTTCAATAAAATTTCTCGAAGGACCAATGTTAAATACTTTCGTAGTAGAAAATTACTATTTATATTCGAAATCAGTACAAGTTCAAAAAATGACTACTCTTGTCTGATCTTTTATCAAGAGATAGATTCTTTATTTTCATGGAAACCATACAGAGTCGCTTAAATAGGTGAGAAATTGTAATATATAGTACGATTCAACAAAACAATAAAGAAATTGAACAAATCCAATAAAATATATAACACTTTATGTGTGATAAATTACCTACTAGCGGTCCTTGGCCGCGAGAATGTGCTTTGATCAACTTGGATTCTCAGTTGAAAGCCGGCACTCATTGGGTGGCTCACAATTATAACGGCAATGCTGTACAATATTTTGACAGCTTCGGTAATTCGAAACCTCAGCAGTTGGTCCGATAATTGGGAAAAAACATCAAAATTTTCTACAACAAAGACTGCTATCAGAATTTCAATCAGTCAAATTGCGGACATCTGTGTTTGGAATTCCTTTATAAAACTAAAAGTGGTACACGTTAAGGCTCAGTCATGTCTCTGATCGTCACGCTGACAAGTCATTCTTTCACAGCGAGTTGTGATTTTACCAGCCCAATTGTCTTGGACCCTAATGCAGAATACGGATTAGCTTTGGTTGGTTTCCACTCGTACAACAGCATTACATACATAGACGAAGGCAATGAAAAACTCCATTATTCCAAGAACGCTGACAAGACCAAGAGAGAAATAATCAATATTTCCATTGCTTCCTACGAAATCACTAACATTGCCAAATTCCTAACGAAATCCATAGACACACCGAAAGACATCAAGAAAAGAAAGAAAAATGACGGAAGTGAAGAGGAGGATATAACTGATAAAGAATTCTCTTTGAAAGCTAACCCCAATACTCTCGAGTGTGCAAACTACACACCATAGATTTCCGACCTGAAGACTGCATTGGAAAATTGTTAGGATTCTCCAACGATTGATGAAACCTGGTCAAGTTCACAAGTCTGATTTACCTGTGAGAATTGTTGAAGTTCGGACAGTTCATCTGGACTGTGATATCACTTCGGGTGCTCATTTCAACGGACGACCATCTCATACAATATACGAGTTTGCACCTCGAGAAGATCCTGTTTCCGCAATCGACGAAGTTCCATTAAGTTTGATTCATCTTCCTGTGACTAGCAAAGAAGAGATTGGTAAAATCATTGTGAATATACTTGATCAGGATTCTAACCCTGCAGATTTCAGAGGTGTACAAAACATTATTCGATTGCTTTTGAAGGAAAATTGTAATGGGACTGGTTTTCGATTATATGTCCAGTGCTCACACGTCAGCGGCCAGTAGTGGATAATCTCCCGAGCAGATCAGTCATTTCGAATCGACAATTTCTACAATCATTGGGTTACAATGTTATCCAAACAAGTGTTCGACGTTTACCGCGAGCCAATGTTTGATAGATCCATTTAACCTTTGGAAACAAAAACTCATTACCCATATGTGAAATCCTTCGAGAACAATGATATCATCGAAATTGCCATTCAGCAGAGCGAAACATGGCTACTCATGTACGATGCAGTCGTTAGCGTCAGAGGAACATTTGACAAGACATTTTTTTTCGACTGTACTTCGTACGAACTCAATGGTAAAGAATTGGATAACGTTCGAAATCCAGGGATAGTAAGTACACTCAGAGGATACTTGTGTTATACTGCAGACGAGACCAGTCACATGTGTATATCTGGATGGAATTATCCGAATGGATCTATACGAAATGAGGCTGATGGATTTTTCAACTTCAACATCCCTCCCAAACATATTTTGGGAATATTCACCGATTACACATTGGCCATGTGTGGAAAACAAACAATACGATTGGTCAGAGCTCGCAATAACAACAACAGTATAATGATTGAGGATGTTGCGAATGAAGTTGCAAAGATCAAAGCCCAACTGAATATCGACAGTATGGAATTGAAGGTGAAACATGTTTTTCCCAACGATGAAACTCGTTTGAATCTCCTCCAATCGATGAAATCTGATCTTCCTATGATGATACCGTTCAGGAAGTGGGAGTTACATGAGCTTCCTGCACTGACTACAGGGTCTACAGAAGAAATTTGGGCCCTGGAAACGTGTTCTGCTCTGGAGAGTCCACGATACATCATCACAGTATTCCAAACAGATCGTGTAGACAATTTACGTAAAGATCCCACCTACTTTGATAATATCGATTTGTTGGATATCAGATTGACCTCGAACAGTGATATTTACCCACATGAGCGTATGCGATGCTACATGGACACACTGGAAAAAACAGTAGATACAGATACATTTATTTATCACTGAAGTTTCACACAGTACAGTATATAACAGCACAATATAAAACTTATCAGACTCAGGTAGAGATGCAAAATAGATACAGAAAAACGAATCGTACAATATAAACATACACATGAATCAAATATGGATGAATATAGTATTATGGTTTTGTCCTAAAATATATAAAATTCGGCATAAAAAGTGCAAATAGTCATTGATAAAATTTCAGAAACTCTTCCAATGAGAAGAATGCGTGATTAATCAGGAAATCAAATAGTTCCGCTTTAAACATACTGAAACTTGTGATTCATCCTGATTAAAGCAGTGTGGTCACTGCTCATATTTTTTTGTTGAAATGATATAGAGTATTTTTTATTGATATCAACTAATAATCCATTGTTATCTCACCAGTCATGAAATTGATTCGTACAGATATTTGACATTGCCACCGATCTTTCCAATATGTTTTCCGCTATGAGCTGATTTGTTTCGTCTGCATATATTATCATCTTGTTTTGGGATGCACAAGAGTGCGTTATATCACTTGTTAAAATGATGAAGAGCAAAGGACCAAGAATGGAACCTTGTGGCGCACCTATAGAAATAGTTGCTAGTTTCGACTTTTTCGAATCCATGACCACGATTTGTGATCTATCACACAGGTATGATAAAATCCATCTATTAGCAATACCCTGAACACCTACACGATGAAGCTTTTCTAGCGATAGGACGTGGTCAACTGTGTCGAAGGCTCTGCTCAAATCAAAGTATAAGGCTATTGGAAATTTTTCATCATTCAAGTTATCATAAATGATGGCACATAATTCTCTGGGAGCCGTTTCAGTTGATTTTGAAATCTAAATCCATGCTGACAATTTGGTATGAGATCAAATGATTCCATAAAACAACTGAGTCGAGTGTTGAAGGCACTATCAATTACTTTAGCAAATTGTGATTGAAGGCACACATTTCTATAGTTAGCCACTTCATCTCTTGATCCCTTACCCTTGTATATTGGTACTGATTTTGATACTTTCAGTGCACTCGGGTACTGTCCCTTAACAAATGATACATTAATTATATGGGAGAGAGGAAAACATATAATATCACTAACTATCTTGAGAGTGTGAATATCATCTATACCCGATGAGGATTTTGTTGTTTGTCTTATATTTTCCATATCAAGTTTAACTGCTTTCACATACATAAAGAACTCATTGAATCTATTACATATTTTTTGTTTGTCTTCTTTGATATTATTCATTATTATATCAGCAAAACACTCATCTTCTTATTTTTTGCTTCAATTATTTTCCAAGTTTCCTTTGATATATTATTTGCCTTACTTACCCTATCGTTACTATATTTGTTATATGTCCAAGTGATGAGAACTGATTTGAATTGAACTACTTTATTTCAAGATCGATCATACAAGACCAGAAAATAATAGCTTGACAAGGACTTCTGTGTCATCATGACATAAATCACCATCTTGTGACGTAAACCAGCAAATTGCAAATAAGGTTGCCTACCTTATAACACCTTTCCCTCTTAAGAACCAAATACATTTTGATTAGTATGAAAAGTAAAGTAACATTGCCACAAAATAAATTAACACATGAGGAATAAATGTTCTTAAGAAAGGCAAACACATTTTATCCTAATATACAACATACTCATTAAGTCTAGAGGGCTGTCTTATTGTTCTACTAGGTCGAGCACTTCCCTGACTGGTTGGTTTCTGATTATTATCCGATAACATAGGACTTACAGGATTTTCCGAACTAGAATCAATCAAGGAAGTATCTGCCTCAACATATGTGGAACTATTCCTACGCCCTGCATTTATATTTTCTAGATCACTGGAAATGTGATCTATTTGACGATTTGCCAGAGATTTTCTCAAATGAAAACTATTTCTTCTCAACAAATTCGTTCCCGTATTTATTAAATATGAGCGTGGTGACTCATGGCTGGCTATTATAGATGCAGGCTGCCATTCTCTGGCTTCATTTCTAAACACAACTTTATCACCATTATGAAACTCTGCCCTTTCCCTTATATGCCTATCATAATACTTTTTTGAAAGTGAATTTTTGTGGTCTAAATTTTGCTTAAACTCTTTTATGAAAGCTTTTGGTTCATCAATTATAGGCAATTTAGTCTTTAGTTTTCGAGAGAACAATAACTCAGCAGGGGTTCTTTTAAGGCCAGTAAGGGGTGTGTTACGGTACTCTATTAAGGCAACATCTAAATCACAACCCTTCTTAAGCATATTTTTAGCGGTCCGAGCATACCTCTCAGCTGAGCCATTCGACCTGGGATAATGTGGGCTACTGGTTTTGAACTCAAAATCAAAATCCTTTGCAAATTGCAAACAATCGTAGGAGGAGAAGGGCATATTATCAGATACAACAATATTTGGTATACCATATGTGGTGAAAACTTTTTTAAATGCATTTATGACATCACTACTTCGTTTGTTTTTTATTGGGATTACTTCCAACCATTTTGTAAGATAATCTACAATAACTAAATATGATTTGCCTCCATAATCAAATATGTCAGAAGCCAACTTTTGGAAAGGTAACTCTGGTATTTCATGCATAATCAAAGGTTCTTTGACATTTGCAAACTTATATTTTTCACATTGTGCACAGCTTTTGATCATGCTTTCAATATCTCTAGTCATGCCAGGCCAGTATAAGATTTCACGAGCTCTGTCTATTGTACGACTTATTCCAAAATGACCTTCATGTAAAATTTTCAACATATCACGCCTTAAGACTCTTGGGACACAAACTCTGTCCTTGAAAAATATCATATTATTATACTCATAAATGTCATTCCGAATTTGATAATATGCCTTTAATTCTCCTTCATATGATCTGTCGGCCCACCCATGCAATGAGTACTCACTCACTTGTTTTAAAACTTCATCACTACGACTATGCTTTCTGAATTCTTCTTTTCTAGATTCACTCATTCTTAAATGTCTCTCAACAGAATGCACCATTTCATTCAACTCATCATCATCCTCACCTTTCTCACTACTAAAGTTTCTAGACAAGCAATCAGCCACATGCGAGAATTTTCCTGGTAAGTATTCAATTTTTATATCATATTTTAGTAATTTTAGTCTGAGTCTCTGTAAACGTGGTGAATGTACTTGACAAATTTGTTTATTCATGACACTGACATTGGGTTTATGATCTGTAATTACCTTTATAGGACGTCCATAAATATAATTATGGAATTTTTGTGTTGCATATAAAATAGCAAGCATTTCTTTTTCTATTATAGCATATCTTTTTTCCGTGTCACTGAGGCCTCTAGATGCATATGCTACAGGTTTTCCGCACTGCATTAAACAACAGCCGATACCATTGTTAGATGCGTCGGTGTGTATGACGATTTCTTTATTGAAATCAAAATTTATTAAAGTAATATTTTTATTAATTTCATTTTTAATTATTTGGAGGGCTTTATCATGTACACTCAACCACTGAAAATCTATTTCTTTTTTCAATAGGTATCAAAGTGGACTTGATAGTTCTCCTAACCTAGGTATGAACTTACGGACATAATTTATCAGCCCTAACAATTTTTGCAACTCTTTTTTGTTTTTAGGTGGTTTAAGTTCGTTAATGGCTCTCACTTTTTCATTGTCAACCCTCATACCTTCTTTACTGAAAATATGTCCCATATTTTTTACTTCAGTTTTCTGAAATTGTACTTTTTCTTTGTTAAATTTCACCCCCTTCTCTCTGGCTCTTTCTATGACCTTTTTTAGTGTTCGACTATGTTCCTCCAAAGTATTGGTTGCTATTAATAAGTCGTCAAAGTAAATTATGGTGTTTTCAATATCACCGAAATTCTTAAAATTAACTTTCTGAAAATATTCAGGTGCCAAATTTATGCCAAATGGAAGCCTGCAAAATCTATAGCACCCAAACGGGGTTGCAAAAGTTGTAAGTTTACTGGATTCATTTGAGAGTTTCACTTGATAAAATCCATCTTTAAAATCTAAAACAGAAAAATATTGCTTGCCTGCCAATTTGCTGCTAATTTCCTCTAGACTGGGAATTTCAAAAAATTCCCTTTCGATACATTTGTTCAGCTCCTGAGGGTCTAAACATAAACGTAATGTTTTGTTAGGCTTTTCAACAATAACTAGTGGATTAACCCACTCACTGGCATTATTTACTTTGGAAATTATTTTCTGTTCCTCTAAGCTTTTGCCTTGAAATCTCTCTTTTATTACTAAAGGTACTCGTCTACATGGCCTAGCAACAGGAATGCTATTTTTCTTAAGGATATGTTGCACTCTTCTGGAAAAGAGCCTAAACCTTCAAAAACATCTTGATTTTCTTTTATAAACTGTTCCCTATTTTTTATAGATTCAATACTACTTGTTTTCTTTATAAACCCTAACTCATAACAACTAGGCAATCCAATTATTGGTTTTACATTTAAATCTAGCACCAAAAAGTCCAATTCTAAAGATTTATCTTCACTTCTACAATTCAATTTTACTATACCTATGGGATTCAATTTGGCGCCACCATAAGCTTCTAAGACTATGCTCGACTTCGTTAGTTTACCCATCGAAAGCTGATTATATACCTGTCTTGGGATAATGTTCACCTCTGAACCTGTGTCGACCTTACAGTTAACTTCTCTTCCATTTAGTTTTATAGTTTCCATCCACACTGAGCTATTGTCTTTTTTCACTTCCCTCACTTTTACAACACTGCATACAAATAACTGATCGTCTTCGTCAGCTGGTCTTGTTTCTTGTTGAGACACCTCCCTAACCTTCCTCATGTCCGACCTGCATGCTACTATAAAATGGTTCAGCTTACCACATCTGTGACACTTTTGTCCGAATGCTGGACACATTCCATATTCATGTGTTTTGTTGCATTTCATGCACTTGAATTTTTTTCCATTATTCCTTCCACCCTGCTTGTCCTCTCTGTTTGAACTGGTTCTTCTTTCTGGGGTATATTCATTCTTTTTAATAGCATCTATACTTGTTTCATCTTTATGCCTCACATATTCTAAATGCCTTTTTGTTGCTTCTGCATTTCTACACATGTCTATTGCCACATCTAGTGCCAAGTTTTGAATATTAAGTAATTTCTCTTGGATTCTAGGGTCGTTTGTACCCAGGATGATCCTATCAACAAGAATTGACTCTTCTTGAGTGTCATACTCACATGACTGTATGAGTTTTTTTAATTCCTCAAAAAAATGATCGAATGGCTCATCCGGTGCTTGAATACGATTGTTGAAAACAAACCTCTCATATGTTCTATTTTTCCGAGGTGCACAGTATTTCGTAAACTCCCTCACAACCTTGTCGTACTCTTTCTTATCATCTGGCGATTCAAATTTGAAGGTATTAAATGTTTCGACACCTTCACTGCCAATTGTGTTCAAAAACAGAGCAATCTTTATTTTGTCCGATTTTCCATCTTTTTCAGTGGCAATCAAATATGTTTCAAAGTTTTGAAGAAATCTTTTAAAATTCTCGTTGAGATTTCCTTCGAATTTCATGGGTTCTGGTAGCCTTCCTTCCATTTCTTGTAATTTGTTTTTAACCTATTTCACGTTAACTAACGTCTCTGCTTTGGGTGTCTTGTACACGTTTTTTTTTTTTTTGTGCGATTAATGGTCCTTTCTCGACTGCGCCATGTTATATGTCCAAGTGATGAGAACTGATTTGAATTGAACTACTTTATTTCGAAATCGATCATACAAGACTAGAAAATAATAGCTTGACAAGGACTTCTGTGTCATCATGACATAAATCACCATCTTGTGACGTAAACCAGCAAATTGCAAATAAGGTTGCCTACCTTATAACAATATTCAAGTTTAGATTTTTTTACTCGCTCCTTATAAAGACATTTAAGACTTTTGTAGCGTTCTTTGATGATGTCATCTTTGACATTTCGCATAATGTTTGATGAAGCTGTTTTATTTCACTGTTGAACCAAGGCTTCTTACTTTTGTTATTTTTTCTTTTTCTTAAGGAAAAGGCCATATGATGGTGAAATTCAAAAATGGAATGAAATTTTTTAAATAATTCATCCACGATATCAGAGTTATGAAGTTATGACCATTTCTCGGACATCAACAAGCTTCTAAAAGTCATCAAGTTTGATTCTGAGTATTCCAGCACGAATGAAGTGTCATCTGGGGGAACCCCCCTTATTGGAATCAGAAATTCACATTTCTGAAATGTATGGTCTAATAGGTGGGTGTCTTCAACATCTGTTTTTGATGTTAATAGATTTGAGAATATGGCATCTATACTCGTAGATGTTGTCCTTGAAATGCGTGTGGGTTTATCAATGTGATTTTTCTAGTCGAATTCCTTGAATAAATCAACAATTTTTTTTGTGTCTCGACTATCAATCAAAAAGTTCTCAGATTTGTATATATGACACATCAGACCATACACTTCATCCACAAATGTGTCAATACAACTGTCTGGTGTTCTGTATATCCTTACTTCATACAATTCTGTATTTTCAATGAAATTTTCTACTGTAGCTATAGTCACTTCACACTGTTTTTCAATGCTATGATTAAAATTGAATGGTTTAATGATAGAACTCGACTTTGCGAATATACATACACCTCCATGATTGTATTCTTTTCTGCTGAAATAGTTCACCAAAGTAAAGTTATTCAGTGTAAGATATGTTATTTCAGATAGCTACAGCCAATGTTGACTAATACACAAAATATCAGTCCGGTTTAATTCGAGGAGTACTTCTAACTGCTGTGTTTTTCCTGAAATTCGTTGAATATCAAGTGCATTATATGGAGTTTCTCATTTCCAATATCATTCAGTATTTCCGTTCCTAGACTTTTCATTTCTGATTTTTGTTTCTGTTGTCTATAAAAGAATTTTGGTCTTGTTTCTTCTTCATCATTTAGGACATTTCTGGTATTATATTTTTCGTAATGTCTCTTGAAATCGAAATTGGCCTCTGCTTGATTGTGTAAAATGGAGTATGGTGGATGTGAAACTTGATCTTGAAGCCAAAAGGGGATTTCCAGCCAACACACGTGCCTATTGCGTCATCATTCATGATTGCATTATGGAGCATTTGGCCTTGAGCTAAATCATTCGACATTTATCTTGAAGTAACGCCGAGAGAAGCAATCAGTTGTGTGAGAAACGTCGAAGATGAAACTTGTAGCAGTGGACATTCAAGGTTTTGATTTGAGTGGTGTATTCTACCCAAAAGAGATTGCTATAACCGATGGGGTGCAGACGGATCATTTCTGCCTTGTCTGCCGGAGAGAAACAACAAGTGAGATATGTCGAGCAGAACATGCACGGCTTGCGATATTCTGATGGTTTCGTGGAATCACTGTGATCTGTATAGTATTTGAAAGAGGTTGGAAAATGCCAATGTAATATATGTAAAGGGACATCAAAAAGCTGACATCATTCAAAAATACTTCACAGAATCGACATCGGCTCCGCACATTGTCAATTTGGAGAAATTCCATACTCCCGCAGCGAATCATCAACCACCTCCAGTTTTTTCCTTTGAAAAGCCTCTGTGTATGAAACACAAAGGTAAAAAAGTACGCTCTAGCCTGATACACAGTTCCGCAATATGGAAGTGGATAGAGGACCAGATGATATGGTGAACAATGCTGAATCTGAACAGAGCCATCACCGGCAGCAGCATGGGAAGATTTCCAGTCGAATAAGATGTAATTTCAATACGTAGAATAACACCTGTACCTATTTCTAATGAATAAATATATCATATGGGATTTGTTGTTCAAATGTATGTTTGAGTTTATTGGATTCTCAGTTGTTTGTCTGCAATGGGCGTGTTAAGATCGAATTATATCATTTTGTATGCAGTTTTTTCCGATATTTTATACATTTATACTCCAAATGAGGTTAATGAAGTGTTCATTACTTTCGAAAATACAAGTGGATATAGGAACCAACGTGGCCTCCAAACTGGATACCAATGATTCCAACTGTTATCAATAAAGGTCATTTGTATGTACTGAGTGCCGGAATACCTGTTCATTCTGTTGCTTACAAGTTGGGACTTGGTTTTGATGACCGTATCTATGGTGACTTGCCGGATTAGAGAGAAAGCGAACCATCCGAACTTTGCATCAAATCTGATTTCAAAACAATTTCTGCATTGAATCACCTCATTACAAGTGTGTCGTTGAAACAAATTTTCAAATTTCTGACTCAATATCTATTGAAGTACGGTGATATGAAGAAGGTGAGATTCAGTGAGGACGACAATCGCATTCACTACCTCTATGTATGGCAATTTGCTTACAAACAATCGAGGAACTAATTTTGGGAGTATTTTACAATTATTCGAATGGGTTTTCAAAGACTCATTACTGAAACATCCCGATCGATCGCACCAATTTTGGAAGCAATGCACCGAAAAAATAAATTTGACGCGAGATCTGCAATCCAATCGAGAGAATGAAAAGCAAATGTTTCATTCATCTACAAGGCTGTGATAGCTCAATGGTTAGAGCGTTGAAAATCTTAAGACCCCTGTATCGCTGGACGCGACCTCTACGAAACGCTGAAATTCCTTATAAATGACTATGTGATACCAAAATAAATATGATTCATGAAAATGTTTTATATCTCAACGAACGGCGGTATGACAGCCCCTGTAGAACACGCCACCTATCAGTCACTGGCTGAACATGCCCCACACTACGCCACCTGTCACTAAACATGTCCGAGCGTTACGGGTGACAGAACAATGAAGGATAAGCGACAAACGGTAGACTGAACGACATCGCACGTTGAAATATGAGGACCCCGTCAAGGCGCGTGCGGCAGAGGTTCCTCTGCAAACCCCCAATGGCGGCCATGTTTTTTCTCTTTAATGTTGCAAGCTCCGTATACTTCCATAGCAGCCATGATTTGTCGTCAAAATCCCTAATATTGTCCCCCCTCTATCACAGACATGTTTTTTTGTACACCCCTATTCATGTTCATGTTCCCGAGTCACCAACGGAAGGAAAGAAAAAGAGAAGAAGAGGGTATCATCACAGACATCCAGGGGGAAAGATATGTCCAAGTTTCTCCGGACGTTTGCTGACTGTGACTCCGAGGACGATTTCAAACAAACACCACAAACACCTCAGACCAAAAAAGTGATGGGTTGGAAGAAAAGGGGGCTGACAATCCACCACCAACAGTCAGCAAGTGGTAGAAGCGGGCAACGCCAAAGAAGAAGACGCTGCAGCCGCCGAAGCCGGCATCACAACCCCCAAGAAAAGAAACACCACCACTGCCACCAAGACGGCTGCACCGGTTGGTAAGCTGGATGCCATTCGGAGGAGATGTGCGCTGGCTCCCCCCTATAAGTTGTGGCCACGACGAGAAGAACCAGTTGTCGCACCTCCTGCAGATACTGAATCAGCACTGTCATTGCAAGAGATGGAGGCACCATCTCTTAGGATAGGGGCGTAGAGGCGGGTTCAGTCTCTTCCATTTCTGAGGAAGAGACTTCTGATGGTGGAATGTCCAACACTCAGACACATTCCCAAACTGAAAGGGCGTTGGGCAATTTGGGAACCACCATGCGTGCCTGGAGTTGAGCATACAATGAGGCAGATGGGAAATGCGCCGCATATGATTCCAGGTGTATTGAGCGTGATGCTAAGTTCAAGTGGAACGCTGAAAAACATCGAAAATTATATCGACAGATTCGAGAGCTAGATGCCGTAGACGAAAGGATGAACGATTATCAAGAGAAGGACCTCAAGTCTCTTCTGCAGAAATGTGGGAAGTCGTCCAGTGATTACGCGAAATTGGTTTCACCACCAACCCCGCCCACTTAGTTCTTTCTGTTTTGAACAAAGTTTCAATTCTTTTTTGTAAATATGATATAGTGAATGTGATATTTGAGTGGATTTTGAATAATTTTCTGTAAATATTGTTGGACGCTAGATTTGGTGATTCTATTGTATATATTATTTTAATTATGAATTATTAGAATGAATTGTATTTGATGAATTTCGGTTGTTGCACACACAATACTGCAGGGCTGGGGCAGTATTTACATTTATATTATTTTGATAAAAATATATCAGTGAATATCATTTTATTCACACTCGAAAAAAAATGTTGAACTATCTGAAATAATTATATCTTCTATCATATTATGATATTCAACACAATTCAAAGAGAAATACTGGAACTATCTCGAATGAATACTCTTTTGAGAAAAACAATAAGAATAATTTGGAATGAATTATAAAAACAAATGTGAATGTCGACTCGGCATCAGAGATATAAAGTGAAGGGCCCAAGTGGATATTGAATTTCAACATCTTCAAAAACTTTGGGCTATTCAAGAGTATTCAAGTCAAAAATAGCAACAGAGGAGTTCATTCGTTTGAAGAAATCAAGGTTACTGAAGGGAGAACCTCTTTATGGTGGATATGTCTTCAGAATGTCTATTATTTTTGGAAGGTATCTATATTGTCAGAGTTATATGGAAGAAATAAATCATAGGTATAATGGCCATTAGTGACAGAAGGGTCCATTCGAAAAAGTCAAGGATACTGAAGGAAAAAAATATTCACAAACTATGTGTTTCAAGCTTCAACATTCGAAAAACTTCATAAGATCAAGGTTATTCAGGGGCAATGAAACCCTACTTTTCACCCCACCCCCCGCAAATCATACAAATACGGTTGCATTCTTCACAATTCCCCACTCCAAATTCCACCATGAATCTACCAGTTACTCAGGAAGCTGATCCCACCAGCGAACCACAATTTGAAGACCATGTCAAGGATGTTCCTAGCGATGGTGACATTCAGGTTTGGGCAAGTTTCAAAGTTTCAGGACTCTCCTAGCCCTGAAGTTGATCCTGAATTATGAGTGGAACCATTCGATGAATCCCCAGAACTCGACATCATCCTCATTGATGATTAGGTTGGATTTTGTCCTTGTAGTGCACACTTTCTGGCTCATGCACACAGAATGCTGCAGGGTAACGTGGTAGCATTCAGCCTAATCATCTGACAGGATATTTCCAATCTTGAGAGAGACAAGTTACTCATCAGGCATTCATTGTTATGATTCAATGAGATGTTTGAGAAGCATGTGAGATTTTTTGGCAGTACGATCATCATTCATTTGCTATCTACAACCAGTTCTAGATGAAGGCATCATGCGCATTGCTTCTGTTGACATCCAAGGCTTCACTGTCGATTGAGTATTCCATCCAGACGAACTGTCAATTCACATTGGTTACCAACGACTCAACTTCCTATTGAAACCACCAGAAACCATATACAGCACTGTCAAACATTGACAAAAAGACCTGTGGGTACTTAGAAAAGTTCATTCCACACTCATCGGGAAATATTGAATATTACAAAGTTGACTCTATCTGGCAAAATAGCCTTCCACAATGAACTGATCTAATCTATGTGAGGGGTAGTAAGAATGCTGATGTTTTATTGACCAAAATTCGATAAAATAGGAATGACCTCTCCATCGGTCCAGGGTGTATCTCGATTCGATGGATCAGTGTAAGAAATGGTAGGAAAATATCAGCCAACGTCCACACTTTGCTCAAATCATATCACCTTCAATTTAAGTATATGTGTACACAATTTGATGGAGATTCTCCGATACATTGGTTTTCCAATGTAATGTTGCCTCATTGAAAATGATATATTATATTCAATTTTTGTATGAATGTACGTGTTTCATTTTTGAGATGACGTAAATGTGTGAGATAAGGTTGAATGCTGCTCCAACCGCGCAGCATTCTGTATGTATCAGCCAAATCATATGCACCCCAAGACTGAACAGTCTAACCTAATTCACACTCACTGACGCAATGGTGGAACAGAGTAACATGTATGACACGCTTGTATCAATCGAAATTGACGCAGTGGGACATTACATGTCCTACAACACAATTGCGTCACTTGATTGAATGGTGATGTTAAATGGTTCGATACATGATCGTACCATCCACCGTTATCATTACGGCGCCAGTATCGTGAAAAACATATCAAACATATTTTCTCGATTTCACCATCGGTTTTTTCGAACTCCACATAGGCGCCTGTTACACAGAACAATTCTGTATCATCAAGAGTGCTACTGATATTGAGAGTAGTTTGCCTTGAAATCACCACATCGCCAGACTCATCTCCAGGGCGATCGGCGTAGGCGTCTCAATCGATACCCTTATTGGAGTCTTCTACTTCGAAATTTTCGAGTAATACTCCATTGGCGGCTACCTCACCTTCTTCCAACTGTTCCCACTGATGATTGTTGATATCATCAGCCGCTAGCATATCAAAGTTTTTATTTCTTGCAGCCATATTGCTATTGAACAATTCTAAGAGTTGTATTCTTCAGAAAAACTGTTGAATACTAACTTCTGAATCCATAAACTGAACAATTTATATAATGTCGACTAAAGTCGACTCTGAATTACGATCAACCTTAATGTGACTGTGTCTACCCACCTAATACTGAATGTCAGGTATGTAGCAACCCCCACCACTTACTGAATGGTATATATCAGTGAGAGGCTTCCATGAAAAAATATATTCAGTTTCAATAGCTACAGCTAGAATCTACTCTGAACTTGAACTAACAACATTTTTTCTGCAAAAGAAAGGGTTGTAAAAGTCAAAATACGTGTATTACCCAATGCAAATCCGTGGGGATATTATTATGTTATGTTTCAATTGTCAGATTACTCGAGACAAAGTAAAATCAATCCTTGCAGTGGCCTATGTAACACTTGTATATTACGGAATCCCGTTTCATCTCCGAAGCAGTCAGATTTGGAGTCAACGTCAGGAGATGGTCTTCGTCTGTGCCGCCTCGAGAGAATCGAATGCAGTAATATGGGCATTTGTCGGAACATTTGTGTGAAGCGTTCAATAGTCGAGAATCAACCTACATGGCATCCAATGCGATGAATACACTACAGACTGTTGGAACAGTTAATGTAGTACGTGCAGAAGTGGCTGGGGGCTATGTGGAAAGGTTGGTGCACTCCACCACAATAGAAAGACACACATCCTGAACTGTTGGTGTCTCAACCGTGAGGACCAGAACGCAAGAAAGAAAATTCACAACCATCGGAAATCAGCCTTTGTGGGGTTCGCAGAAAAACAGTCAACTCAATAAGAAGTGCTTGTTTGTCAAAATGTAGGAAACAATTCACAAATATTCTACAGATGAATTCTTGAATGTATTTTGTATCATTATTCGATCAATAAATTGGTGAGATGGTGTGCAACCATAGGTATGGACTCAATAATGATTCAAGAGTAGGAAAATTTATTTTATTTTTATTAATACATGTGAAAAATGTATTGCTACATCAAATAAAATTCGTTTCACTAATGAACTTGTATCGATTCATGAGTTATGATCTATGGAAAATCCGAGCCATTTCACATAAAGACAGCTTCCTTTTCTCTTAAACACTCGCTCTAACAAATATGTGTGTGGGTCTTTTGTTTTATTCAATTCCACTTCGTAAAAAGCATCTTTGAATGGTTGTACATTCATATCTTCATGTGCGTACGTTACGAGTTCTGTACTGTTCACTTTCACGACAGTGAAGATCTCCGTAGAAAAGTTTGCAGTGTAACCCTTGTCGAACAAACCTTTATACGTACTGATTCTGGCTTCATTCCCAATTTTGAATTCACTTTTTTCACATCTTCCAGTGTTTTGCCATCGTTGTAGCTTCTTTTAAGATTGTGAAAAGATATACATCTTTGTAGAAGGTGTAACATCTGCAGGCTTCATACCGATGGTGCGATGGACTTTGTTGTTGAACCGATCACTGATGGTGGGAAGAATATTCATCCATTCGTAGGTACCTCGAAGAGTAAACTCATTATGGAGTCAAGTTTTCTATTCTTATAACAAGCTCAGCACTTGCTGCCTTATTAGTAAATTTTGTCAATACAAAACAATATCGGTGAAGTGAGAGGTTTTGAGACATCGATAGCCTCCAAAAATCACATCTTGTTTTTGTGTCCAGTCACAGAAAATGAGGTAATAGCAATTGTCAAGAATATGAAAAACAAAAAGAGCTGTGGAATTGATGACGTTCCAATACATATCATTAGAAGTTGTATACATGAAATAGTTAGTGTTTTAACTCTCGTGATAAATATTTCATTCGAGCAAGGAATTTTTCCTGATGATTTGAAAACAGCTATAGTGAAACCACTACATAATGAAGGAAGTAGGTCAGACATCAATAATTACAGACCAATTAGTCTTTCGACATGTATTTCAAAGGTATTCGAAAATGTAATGGCCACAAGACTAACATATTTCTTCTCAAACTTTAATATGTACTGTAGTCACCAACACGCCTATTTGAGAAAGGAATCCATTGTGACAGCTCTTGTTGATATTAGTAATGAAATTCTAGAAGCGATGGGATTTTCATGGACTTATCCGAAGCCTTTGATTGTGTAGATCATGATCTTCAACTAGGCAAACTTTACAAATACAGAATTCGAGGAAACTCCTATGACTGGTTGAAGTCGTACCTATCTAAAGAACAGAAGACAAATCGTGGAACTGAACTTGAAAGATACAACAGCGCGGTTGGATACTCTGGGGACGTCTATGGGAGTTCCACAGGGTAGTATATGTACATATGCTATCAGAATCCTCAAAAAAGCGTTGACAGTGATGTTCTGATGACTGTATACCATGCTAATTTCTACTCTGCAATAAGGTTTGGTATTGTCATTTGGGGCTACAGTCATGAGCCCAACAGAGTATTTGTCTGCCGAAAAAGTTCAATCAGAAAACTTTTCGGTATGAAGGCCAGGGACTCATGCAGAGGAATTCTCGAAGTGAACGGTTTATCAACAGTACCAGCGATAAAAAATTTTGAGTCATTGAAATTTTTAGTAAATCAACCAAGCTACTTTGAAAAGCATTATAAAACACATATGTATGGAACAAGATTTAGAAATGGTTTTTTATATCAGATACATAAGAAATCCCTATATAAAAGAAGTACTGCCTACAGTGCGATTGAATTTTTCAATTCTCTCCCACAGGATATAAGACACATTGGGATGGCCGGTAGTTTTCTGAAGTCTGTGAAATAATTTTATGCAACCTAGAGCCTTATTCTATAGATGAATATTTTAACAGTCTATTTTAAATTTTATTCTAATGACTTTATACTCATTTGTGCATGTGAATTGTTTTATTCAAATTTTGTATCATATCAATCTTTTGTTGTTTCGTTCGCTGACGTATTTTCCGGATAAAGTATTATTTTTACCTCTGTACAAGATTTACATATACTCTGTGGAAATAAATGAATATCTATCTATCTAGTACTGAATGTCGAGTAATGATTAATATGGTTCTCATTCATCAGCGTGCTACGTGCTCAACAGTATACAGAAACACAAAAAAAATTGAATAGCTAAGATTTATAATTTTGACTAACAAAATCTTCTTGGTAGCAAACGGAGGCGGTAATAGCACGAGCAATAGTTTACCCGAGCTCAGTCGAAGACGGGGTGGGTTTTACTAATACTCTACTAGGATAAAGAATTCACTATAAGATTATATATAATACCTGGGCGCCACTAACTTGTCTACACCGCAAGTTCAAATTAGAAAACTCAAGATCTTATCTCCGTTGTCTCCAAGATATATTTGTTCTATATGTAATATTCTTTTGAATGATAGCCTAGCCTTAAATGAAATGCAACCTTTTTCTAGGATACGAATATATTTCTAATATTTTTTTTCAAAATTGAAATGGAGAATGAAATATATTTTTAGGTAGGTACGTAAATTAATGCGGTATGATAGAAAATGTCTCTCTGATTCTCGATATTGGATTTCAGATAAATACTATACTATACGTGCGCACGTAAAGTTCACAAAAAAATACCATTGAGGTGGATCATATTTCTGACATCCTTCAGACTGATGTATACCAACAAACATTAAAATAAGAGGTGTACCACTTCCCTATAGCTCATAAAATTACACGAATAAAAAATATATAAATAGTGGCGAGAATAGAAACACTTTAAAATTGAAATCCGCGGAAGGAAAATTGAGAAAGTATATGCATAAATATATAAATATGAAAAATCAGCATTTGATTATCAATAAGACATAACACATGACATTCAGCTTATCTGATGGTTGGATCATTCCCATAGCAGTTCCTCAGTAAAGTCAACCCTGGACATGCAGGAATTGTCGAATTGTCGAACCTGTCTTTCGAGGCCTAACGGATTACCATATATGAGTTTTGGAGACCTTATTTTTTCTACAACAATGCCTCTGGTTGTTTCACGCCGTTGAGACGAAATTTATCAGGATAAGCTTGCAGGCGGGGTGGTATAAAAGAGGGGTGCGGTTTTACTATATCCCCGGACGACCCTAAAATAATTTTAATTATGAAGCATCTGAATATCGAATGAAAAAGCTGAGTAATTTACCTCGTTGGAGTTGAGGGTATTCTTCTGGAGTATTCTAGAAGTATGAATTGGTTGGTTTGCAGTCTACAATATGAATAAAATAATCCTTCCAAGAAGTATATCAATCTTCATCAATACTGAACCAACTTCAGAAACGGTAATAACAAGATTGACATTAAAAGTATGTATGTGAATTGATCCCATAAAATGGTCGAATTAAAATCGAGAAACACACACATATACTTGATTCTAGCAGACTGCCGTTGCTTCCTATTTTGCCCAGCGAAAAAGATTCGGTTTTATTCGCATTCCCAAGCCGCGGTGATATGGGTATTGAGATACAAAAACTTGGAGCCAAATTTCGACTGAATACGGGGCGTTCAAAACATTCTCGAACGAGGACGTGACAATGGAAATGATCACCATCGATAGAAATGATGGGAAAACAATGTACAAAAAAAAACGGAGTGTTACAAATCCCCCCTTACTTTAAAAGATTTTATCAAAATCTTTAGTGGGAATTTTCCCTAGTCGTCTGGTGGATGCGCCTTCAAGTCTTTCGCATGCCAAACACCTTGCGATTTGCCATTGCTGTTTTTCAACTCGTATGTCCAGGGCGACAAACGCTTGGCTACTAAAAATGGTCCAACAAAACGAGGAGCTAATTTTGCGGTAAAATATTTGGATGCATCCGACAAGACATAGTTACGACGCCAAACTTGTTGATTAGGAAGAAATTGTTCTTCTCTACGACGAAGATCATACCAATTTTTACTTTGCTCGTAGGCAGACGCCAGCCGTTCCTTAACATCTTCATAAAGTCTAGAAAATCCGTTAGCACGATCGTCATTGATATTCGACCGGTTAAATTGCAAAGAAACGTCTTTAACACAAGATTCTCCCTGAAGAGTGATTTCGCGACCAAACATTATGTAGTTTGGGGTAAATCCCGTAACTTCGTGTCGTGCCGATCTTATAGCACACGCGATTTTAGGCAAATTCTGATCCCAATTCCTATGATTTTCGGACGCGAATGAACGAAGCATGGTTTTGAGAACTTTATTTATTCTTTCACACGGATTCGCTTGAGGATGGTAGAGGGCGGTATATTTAATCGAAACTTTATATGTCTTCATAAGTTTAGTGAATTCTTTCGATTTGAACTGAGAACCGTTATCAACTATAATGGATTTCGGACACCCAAACACAAGAAACACATTATCTTCAATGAAACGAACAATGGCCGGAGCACTAGCTTTGCGGAGAGGAAAAAACAATGGAAACTTACTGAAACAGTCGGCAACTGCCAAAATATATTGATAACCCGACATGGTTTTTGGTAGTGGACCTACAAGATCTGCGCATAACAATTCGAAAGGTTGAGAAATCGCTACCTGTGAACTCATCATCAAGCCAGCTGGTCGTTTTTGTACTGGTTTAATAGCCTGACACGTTTGACAACGGCGAACAAAAGAAGATACATCGAAACGCATTTTAGGCCAATAATACTTTTCAGAAACTTTATGAAAAGTTTTATACCCTCCGGAATGGCATAATAAGAGATGAGCTTCCTCAATGATTTTATGACGAGCCGGACGTGGGACGACTTCGCGCCAGTAATCGGTTTCCGAAGCTAATTCCGGATACAGAGGAATGACCTGCTTGTACATTTTATCATCTTCCACTCTCCATGCCGAGTATTTCTGTGGATACTTCAGGATGTTTTCCCGCATGGAATTATACCACTTGTCCGCAGTTTCTCTGTGGGGAATTGTTTTGGATAAGGCATCGATAATGGGAACGGCTCGAGATAGAGTGTCGGGTACAATATGCTCTCGTCCTTTTCGGTGGACAATCTTATAGTCATATTGTTGTAGCCTAATTGCCCAACGAGCTAATCGACCAGTAGGAGACTGAAGACGGTTTAGCCACACCAAACTATGATGATCCGTGATCACGGTAAATGCGGTCCCTTCAATGTAAGGACGTAATTTTTCTATGGCCCATAACACCGCCAAACACTCTCGTTCCGTAGTTGTATAATTCCTTTCCACCCTTGTCAAAGAACGAGACAAATAACAAATAACTTTCTCCCCTTCGCTTGCCTGTTGACTCAAAACAGCACCTATTCCGAAACCAGACGCGTCGGTCTGAATCGTGAAGGGAAGAGAGAAATCCGGACAGCTCAATACAGGCGCAGAAATTAAATATTCCTTCAATGATTGAGAAGAATCTTGACAAGACTGGTCCCAGATGAAAGATTTATTTTTATGTAAAAGATTTGAAAGAGGAGCTATAACTGTCGAAAAATTTGGTACAAAACGTCGATACCATGACGCTAAACCTATGATACGTCGAACCTCAGAGACAGTCTTAGGGGATGGGATATTTATGATGGCACTTACTTTTTCAGGGTCCACATGTAAGCCATTGCAGTCAACTATATATCCTAAATATTTTAATTCTGGTCTACAAAAAAAACATTTCTCCTTGGCAGCTGTCAGATTGGCCATTTTCAACCTACTAAAAACTTCCTGTAATACCTCAATATGTTTTTCAAAAGTGGGAGTGACAATTATTATGTCGTCAAGGTACACAAATACATGTGGCTCCAACTCAGGGCCTAGTACACGATCGATCAGCCGCTGAAAAGTTGCTGGTGAGTTAGCCAAACCCATTGGAAGACGCCGGAATTGGAATAGACCTCGGCTTGGAACCGTGAACGCAGTTAATGGTCTGGAGGACTCAGACAGGGGCACCTGAAAATAAGCCGACTGAATATCCATTGAAGATAGATATCGAGCATCCCTCAATTTATCTAAAGTTGCCGAGACGTAGGGGAGAGGGTAAGCATCCCTTTCCGTTACTTGATTAAGCTTGCGATAATCCACGCAGAACCTGTAACTATTATCTTTCTTCTTTACCAAAAGAATGGGAGATGACCACGGGCTAGTCGATTTTTCAACGATTCCATCAGCTAACAACTTCTCCAATTCTCTGTCGATGTGTAACTGCATGGTAGGTGACACTGGGTAGTAACGTTGTTTAATAGGGCTCGACGATGTTTTGATTTCATGTTCAATCGAGCTGGTGCAACCTAACTTATTTCCCATTTCGTGAAAAAACTTTGAGGTGATACTATTCAAAAGAAGAGTTTGTTCCTCCGATAATTCAGTTTGTGATTGGAGAGCCACTGCATCCACTGCCACATCAATATCTGGAAGAGATGAAAATGTCCAGGCTCCATGCCTCAAATCAGGAACAATCCCTAGAATACGCCAAAAATCCGCTCCTAAAATCAAGGCATGTTTCAAAGAAGGAATGATCAAAGTCTTGATTAATTTCACACGATCCTGCAGTCTGAATGGAATCTCCACCGAACCCAAACAAGAACACCGTTCGCCATTGGCAACCGTACAAGATAAACCTTCATCTCTGTTGACATTCAAACCTAGTGATCTGAGTTTGTCCCAACCTGGACCTCCGAGAATAGTATTAGTCGCACCAGAATCTAATAAACCCAAAATTTCAGTACCTAAAATATTCACAGATAAATAAGGCCTCTCATCCTTATCAGCACTGGCCAGCACATAATCCAAGATAGCTCTTTGTTTCGAATCTAAAGCATCGGGAGTCATTTTGACCGTTTTGCTACCCGCGGAGACGACTATACGGTCCTCTAGTGTCTCCGAGCAAAGTTTCCCAAAGCTGCATTACATTTCGGACAAGTTCTGACAGTATAACCTGAATTTCCACATTTGAAACAATATTTACTCTTAGGAGTCACCGTACAATCGCGAGCTCTATGTCCAGTCGCTCTACAGTTCCAACATCCCGAAAGAGCTGATACATCTGCTCGAGACGATAACGAACTATTCTCATCTATATTTGAATATAAATAGGCTAAATCAGGCTCTAATAAAGAATGACGTACTCTAGGCGGTGGTAAAAATGACTCTATTGATTCCTTGCGTGACTCTAATTGTCTACATAATTGCAATAAGTGATCTACTGAGTTTACTGTTACCAAACCTAACTGACTCTGGTAGAATGGAGATATATTTTGTAATAAAACTTTCAGTTGCGAGGACTCCGGAATTGGTAGTGTTAAACGATTGAACATATTAGTCATAATAGCTATGTAAATTCCTATTGATTCATTGGGACCTTGTGTCCGTTGCCGAATCTCTTGAAAAAGTTTTTCATTGAAATTTGATGGTTGAAATGGTTGTCTTAACTCAGATACTAACTCTGGCCAATTATTTACTTTAGTTTTCATTGCTCTGAACCACAATAAAGCTTTTCCCGAGAATAAATCACTTGCTGAATTAAAGAGTTGTTCTTTAGTAACATTTCTAGATAAACATAGCTCTTCTACAGTTTCTAAAAAGGCACTCAAAGAAACCTTACCACCATCACCCTCAAATTCAGTGATATTCCATTTTGAAACTGGTACCGATTTGGTTTGAAAGACTGGCTGAACATTAGAATTAATTGACTGTAAAATCGGCGAAGAAGGTTGATCCTCATCCGATTCTTCACTCGCAGAGGTTACAGTACTGTTTTGTAATTGACTTTCAACGATACTAATATCTAACGGTATAGACAAATTTCTTGATTCTCGTTTATATTTTCTGACTTTTGAATTGAGCTTATTCTTCAATTCTAGAATTTGCAAAAGAAAGGTGGATCGTTTTGAATGTTCAACCTCACTCAATGATTGTGAACGTTCAGCCCTGCTGAACGTGTGTGAAAGTTTAGTGCAAATTTTGATAAAAGCAGAGCTAGATTCGAGATCCGAAAAATCAACCAACAAAGCCTCAATTTCTTTTATTTTATTTTCAATATAAAATGAATCGTCTTCAAATGTGTATGGATATTTAGGATAAGTTAAGCTTGTACCAGATTTCTCTAATTTCAGCAAATTACGTAAGCTTTTTCTCATTTTTTCCACTGTGGATTGTTCATCGATACCCCGAAACTTGAGTTCGTATATCAACTCTTCCTTTTCTAACCTATTCACGTCCAATTTGTATTCCATTTTATTATTTACAGCTCAAAAATTGGAATAATGAAAAATCTAAAGCACTTTTTATGTGACCAAATGAAGAGTTCTCAATAAAAAAAAACAGTTAACACGGAACGGCTGTGTCGAAGAAGGCGTCGGTATGCAAGAAAATTTAAAAAAAACTTTTTACTCTACGGAGACAAAAACAATTTCGTACCGAATATTCGAAGTAGAGAAGTTTGGCGTGTACCTCTATCAATCAATACAAAAATTATTTTTCTATCGCTAAGAATCGCTAAGAATTCACTTTGAATTTCAATATCTCATATCTAAATCCGAATCAACTTCAATAAATACCTGAAACGCAAAGAACGAAAACTCAATAAAAACAGAGATACTCAAGTACTACAGGGCAGGACTAAGGAATCCCGATTCAAAATCTTCGTAAATCTTTCACAAATTCTATCGCCTGCAAAAAGAAGTCAACAAGTTGCTACTCATTGAACCCTTATTAGCTGATACTCAGAACAATCATAAATATTATTGAAATCGTTCCTTCTGATTCAAAAAAAAAAAAAAATTTACTGTAAAAAAAAATTTTTGCTGTCAAACTCGACATGTACGGAACTGAAGATGAAAAAAAGAAACGTTGGGCGCCAATTTGCTACGTGCTCAACAGTATACAGAAACACAAAAAAAATTGAATAGCTAAGATTTATAATTTTGACTAACAAAATCTTCTTGGTAGCAAACGGAGGCGGTAATAGCACGAGCAATAGTTTACCCGAGCTCAGTCGAAGACGGGGTGGGTTTTACTAATACTCTACTAGGATAAAGAATTCACTATAAGATTATATATAATACCTGGGCGCCACTAACTTGTCTACACCGCAAGTTCAAATTAGAAAACTCAAGATCTTATCTCCGTTGTCTCCAAGATATATTTGTTCTATATGTAATATTCTTTTGAATGATAGCCTAGCCTTAAATGAAATGCAACCTTTTTCTAGGATACGAATATATTTCTAATATTTTTTTTCAAAATTGAAATGGAGAATGAAATATATTTTTAGGTAGGTACGTAAATTAATGCGGTATGATAGAAAATGTCTCTCTGATTCTCGATATTGGATTTCAGATAAATAATATACTATACGTGCGCACGTAAAGTTCACAAAAAAATACCATTGAGGTGGATCATATTTCTGACATCCTTCAGACTGATGTATACCAACAAACATTAAAATAAGAGGTGTACCACTTCCCTATAGCTCATAAAATTACACGAATAAAAAATATATAAATAGTGGCGAGAATAGAAACACTTTAAAATTGAAATCCGCGGAAGGAAAATTGAGAAAGTATATGTATAAATATATAAATATGAAAAATCAGCATTTGATTATCAATAAGACATAACACATGACATTCAGCTTATCTGATGGTTGGATCATTCCCATAGCAGTTCCTCACTAAAGTCAACCCTGGACATGCAGGAATTGTCGAATTGTCGAACCTGTCTTTCGAGGCCTAACGGATTACCATATATGAGTTTTGGAGACCTTATTTTTTCTACAACAATGCCTCTGGTTGTTTCACGCCGTTGAGACGAAATTTATCAGGATAAGCTTGCAGGCGGGGTGGTATAAAAGAGGGGTGCGGTTTTACTATATCCCCGGACGACCCTAAAATAATTTTATTTATGAAGCATCTGAATATCGAATGAAAAAGCTGAGTAATTTACCCCGTTGGAGTTGAGGGTATTCTTCTGGAGTATTCTAGAAGTATGAATTGGTTGGTTTGCAGTCTACAATATGAATAAAATAATCCTTCCAAGAAGTATATCAATCTTCATCAATACTGAACCAACTTCAGAAACGGTAATAACAAGATTGACATTAAAAGTATGTATGTGAATTGATCCCATAAAATGGTCGAATTAAAATCGAGAAACACACACATATACTTGATTCTAGCAGACTGCCGTTGCTTCCTATTTTGCCCAGCGAAAAAGATTCGGTTTTATTCGCATTCCCAAGCCGCGGTGATATGGGTATTGAGATACAAAAACTTGGAGCCAAATTTCGACTGAATACGGGGCGTTCAAAACATTCTCGAACGAGGACGTGACAATGGAAATGATCACCATCGATAGAAATGATGGGAAAACAATGTACAAAAAAAACGGAGTGTTACAAGCGATGAGAAATTCGAGTTATATAATTCAGTTCCTTGATCGGATTGTGAGTTTTTTGGACAGTACTTTGCATCTTTCAATACACTGGCCATAGCTTTTGTGACAGCAATTCCAATTTTGTTTTTCAGTGGTTTCGACCATACATACTGCCACAAATCTGTAAATTCCTCAATTATGGGTTTTCTCCAGAGAAAATTTCTCCGAGTTAGCTCATGCATCTCATTCACAATTATCATTTTAGCACCATTCATTTCAACTTCCTGTGCTAGATGTCGGTTCCCACGCATTTGGTTGAGCTGACTGTCCTCCTATCCCATGACAAAATGGTTGCGGCTTTCGCGGCCGAGGTTTTCAGTATCACTACTTTTATTCGGGTTTGAAGGCCGTCGTTTTTTGGAATTTCTTCCTGACGTTTCGCTGGCTCGAGTGGGTAGCTTCTTCAGAGGTTCATTCATCTTGGAATTCACTCCGATGACTGGAGATTGTTTCTTCGCAAGTTGTATTTATGCCGATTCAGGTAGTTTGCGGTGCTAATTATTCCATTCGGATTCGGGGAATTGTCATTAATATTGATTACCTTGTTTACCTCATGTGGGTTCGGAGAATAATCATCATTATTATCTGAAGAACTACCTGCAGTTATTATCGATTTTCTTAAAATGGGATTCCATATTCGGTTGAGGTTGACAGCTTCTTCTTTTCTGTTGAAATTATCCGTGTGTTTGTGGATTTCTATTGCCTCCCGTACCAGTCGGCTATGGTATCCCTGGTTGGGTGCAATCAGTTTTGCATTTTCAAACAGAATCCTGTGGTTTCCCTCACTAAGTGCGTGTTCCGCCACAGCCGACTTGTCAATTTGCCCTAGTCTGCAGTTTCTCTCATGTTCCTTTAGCCTAGTTCCCATGGATCTTTTGGTGGTACCGATGTATACCTTCCCACAGGTGCACGGTATGCGATAAACCCCTGCTGCAGACAGTGGATCTCTTTTGTCTTTAGCCGATCTGAGGCTCTGTTGAATCTTCTTTGTGGACTTAAATACAGTTTTTATGTTGTATTTACTCAGGAGTTTTCCAATTCTGTCTGTGACCCTCGGGATGTATGGCAAATATGCATGTGCAACTATCTGAACGTCCTCCTTGTTTCGAACAGTGGAATTCTTCAGTTTCATGGCCCTGTTGATCTCGGGTACACTGTATCCATTCGACCTCAAGGTCACTTGAAAATGTTCCAGTTCTTCCCCCAGATGTTCTGGTTCGCATATTCTTCGAGCACGTTCCGTTAGAGTAGAAATGACTCCTCTCTTTTGACTGGGATGGTGATTCGATAGCGCGTGCAGGTACCTATCCGTGTGTGTGGGTTTTCGGTACACTTTGTGGGTTAGTCTAGCCCCACATCGTTCGATCAGAACATCCAGGAATGCTATTCGTTGGTCCTGTTCAGTCTCCATGGTGAACCTAATATTGGGGTGTTGAGCGTTCAAGTGGCCGAGAAAGAGTTTTAGAGCGTCCCTACCATGTTTCCAGATGACCAATGTGTCATCCACGTAGCGTAGCCACAAGGTCGGCTTCAATTCGAAGGCGTCGATTGCTTTCTCCTCAAACCGTTCCATGAAGAAGTTGGCTACTACTGGGCTAAGTGGACTTCCCATTGCCACGCCATCCAATTGCTCATTAAGTCGTCCTCATTGACCGAAACCATAAAGAAAACCATTCTCAGAACTGAAGCCGTTCCACCCAGACTCTATGGTCTTCCGAAGGTGCACAAACACGGCATGCCACTGAGACCAATAGTCAGTGCCCCAGGCTCACCCACATATCACTTGGCAAAACATCTGGCCTCGCTCCTACAGCCTCATGTAGGAGGAACAAACTCCTACGTCAAGGATTCGACAGACTTCGTGGGTAAAATTAGAGGCTTAACTTTGGAACCGACAGATATTATGGTCAGCTTCGATGTTGTGTCCTTGTTTACCAACGTCCCACTGGAAGACTTCCTGAAGGAGCTAGCCTACTTGTTCCCTAATGATATCGTTGGACTTTTCCGAGCATGTCTCACGGGGAGTTACTTTCAATGGAGGGGAAACTTCTATGAGCAATTGGATGGCGTGGCAATGGGAAGTCCACTTAGCCCAGTAGTAGCCAACTTCTTCATGGAACGGTTTGAGGAGAAAGCAATCGACGCCTTCGAATTGGAGCCGACCTTGTGGCTACGCTACGTGGATGACACATTCGTCATCTGGAAACATGGTAGGGACGCTCTAAAACTCTTTCTCGGCCACTTGAACGCTCAACACCCCAATATTAGGTTCACCATGGAGACTGAACAGGACCAACGAATAGCATCCCGAGGGTCACAGAAAGAATTGGAAAACTCCTGAGTAAATACAACATAAAAACTGTATTTAAACCCACGAAGAAGATTCAACAGAGCCTCAGATCGGCTAAAGACAAAAGAGATCCACTGTCTGCAGCAGGGGTTTATCGCATACCGTGCACCTGTGGGAAGGTATACATCGGTACCACCAAAAGATCCATGGGAACTAGGCTAAAGGAACATGAGAGAAACTGCAGACTAGGGCAAATTGACGAGTCGGCAACATAAAAACTGTATTTAAGTCCACAAAGAAGATTCAACAGAGCCTCAGATCGGCTAAAGACAAAAGAGATCCACTGTCTGCAGCAGGGGTTTATCGCATACCGTGCACCTGTGGGAAGGTATACATCGGTACCACCAAAAGATCCATGGGAACTAGGCTAAAGGAACATGAGAGAAACTGCAGACTAGGGCAAATTGACAAGTCGGCTGTGGCGGAACACGCACTTAGTGAGGGAAACCACAGGATTCTGTTTGAAAATGCAAAACTGATTGCACCCAACCAGGGATACCATAGCCGACTGGTACGGGAGGCAATAGAAATCCACAAACACACGGATAAATTCAACAGAAAAGAAGAAGCTGTCAACCTCAACCGAATATGGAATCCCATTTCAAGAAAATCGATAATAACTGCAGGTAGTTCTTCAGATAATGATGATGATTATTCTCCGAACCCACATGAGGTAAACAAGGTAATCAATATTAATGACAATTCCCCGAATCCGAATGGAATAATTAGCACCGCAAACTACCAGAATCGGCATAAATACAACTTGCGAAGAAACAATCTCCAGTCATCGGAGTGAATTCCAAGATGAATGAACCTCTGAAGAAGCTAGCCACTCGAGCCAGCGAAACGTCAGGAAGAAATTCCAAAAAACGACGGCCTTCAAACCCGAATAAAAGTAGTGATACTGATACTCCTATCCAATGTTCACCAGCATACGGCATTCTTTTATTTTGAATATAATAATTTCCATCTGGTGTCAGAATGAATCCC
This sequence comes from Zygogramma bicolorata, assembly GCA_032362365.1. Lineage (NCBI taxonomy): Eukaryota > Metazoa > Arthropoda > Insecta > Coleoptera > Chrysomelidae > Zygogramma > Zygogramma bicolorata. Next base: position 155,275 of record JAVJAQ010001368.1, read on the forward strand.
ACACCTGGTTTACCAGGAACTATTCCCTAGCCTATTAGCCAAGGATTTCCTCGGATACTTTTCGTGTTGAATAGTAGTGAGATTATTTCATGATATTCCTTTCAATTCCTCGTTGAAAAACTCTGTTCTTGGTCATAGTTTTCATATAGGACTCTTGCCATCTTCAGCCTTTCCTCGTGAACTTCCGAATCGGCGGTAAAAAACTACCTGAAGGTACTTTCATTAATATCAACTTGAAGAGACCAGTTTTTGTATTGAGAGACCAGGTGTGCTCTGGTAACTACCGATTACTTTACCACTTTCTTTCAAAATTATTTTTCCTTCAATGAACTCCACATCGGCAATACCCATTTGTAGTTTTTTGGTTCGAGGATCCGTTTGAATACCAAAAACTGTGTCAAATCCGATGATAACTTCTCGGAATGTTTTTGTACCTTAGCATCACCTATTTGAAAAGAATCTGGAGTTGTTGTTGGGGATGGACACCATCCTCTTCGAAAGTGATTCATCAGCATTAAAACTTGTATTTTCATCACCCAATTCATCGAACTCCACCATTTGGAAGGCATGTGCTAGTTTTGATAGTTTTCGGTGTGACTATTGTGTTTTTTTCCGGAAAATGTTGATATTGGTGTTTTCGACTGCTCCATTTGGAATGTTTTGGTGTTGGTATTTCTTTCAACGGCACCGTAATTGGTTCATAGATTTTTTCGAGTGCAGCTCGATTTTCGGCATGGTTACCCTTTTATAATTGAATTTTTAACGAACTGCATTTGTTGCTTCAACTAGTTCCCGCTTCGAGCTGATCTCTTCATTGTTTCCACCGTGCATTATGATGTTGCAAATGCTGATATATCATCTTCACTGTCCACTGCACAATTGAAGTGAATGGATTGGAGACATCAGGGATATATGAATGTATCGAACCCTTTTCGATAACGACCACCATGCACCTCCCTATCTTTATCAATAACCAGAAATCCATATTTATCACTCCAAAAATTCGCGCACATATCTTGGAACTGCTCGTAAGTTAAACAGGGTGACACATGGTCCGAGTGAATGTGGTTGAGATTGGTATCGTCCGGCTTGAATATCACAAGAGAGTTTGCATTATCTCGAATCAGTTGTTTTGGAACACGAGAGAAGCAATCGTCATTCTCATGACGACCCATACTGAAATATGATCTAATAACATCCTGCTTCTCACATATAACATCATCGAAAATGAATATTGAATCCGATTTGGCGTGTGATGATTCCATTAATCCAGTAGAATCATCACCAGAAGTGTAAAACCCAAATCCTTCGATCGGTGTCAAAACTTTTCGTAGATACTCATATTTGGGTTGATATGAGGATTTTGAATAGAGATAGACATTTGCAAAACGTAACCCCAGTGGGTTGGTCAGCAGAAAAATCATCACATTTGTATTGCCACAATTCGATGGTCCAATGATGAACCTGCAAACGGATATTGGAAGTGAGGATCCATGCCGTCGCTCAACAATATTTTGTAATCTACCTCCAACACTACAACTCAGATTATCGATAGTCAATTTCTGATTTTGTCTTCAAATACGCATCTTAAAACAGCTGATGACTATATAAATGCTACCAGAAGGTTGGTTGATTTGGTGTGAGTTGTAAGTCACTATCCAACCTGCGTCATATATCAGTGAAGGAACGAGGTACCAAAAAGTCTTACCTAACTGAAGAAAACATCAAAAGTTGGCAAAAAAAACCGTAGCTTCAGGTTCCAACATCGTCAGAGAAGTTCATTACTTTCTACATAAGGCTGGAGATGGAAGCTACATCACCAAGAATCGAAAAAAGTTACCGAAAGTGCATTGAAGGCAGCTCGCAAATATACCAGAGCTATGAGTGGAAAAAATAGAATACGTACCCCTCGCATTATACCAATTCCCAAGTTTGGTGGTATTCTACCCACCTAACGCTTCGGTAAGTTAGGCTGGTGCTACAGCAGGTATAACGAAAGCAAACTGCAAAAGCAAGTAGGGAGCAATCAATAGAAGCGAACAGACATAATAAAATCATGAAGGCCATTGCTCTGAGTTAACGTGGCGAGGAACTGTATCTGAAACAGTATCGTGAAGGACTGGGATTATATTTGAAAGCACAAAAGTCAAAAAACTTCTAGATATGCTACGCCGAAGAGCATTGTCCAACATCGATATCGAATCCTTTGCCAAGAAAATGAGAGTTCCATATTCTGGTGGTGTATTCATTACAGCCATCAGGACCGCTCAGATATGGATCTGGCATTGTGAATTTGGATGGTCAACATGGCTCGGGGACTCATTGGGTAGCATACAGAAAGATTAATCACTTATTCAATAACTACGACAGTTACGGTGACTCACCCCCTCCCAATTATTTCAGCATTGATTCAAGGTCGAAAACTAAAATCCTATATAATTATGAACGACAGCAGAAATTCAACACAGTTTGGTATGGTCATTTTTTTCAAGTTTCTCTGTGATCGTACGTCATGAATACAACACCCACATAGAGTCGTGGGAGTATCAAAAAAATGGGACATTCGCTGATTGCCTACTCCAGATTACGTAGCTTACAGTAAATGACCAAACAGCAGCTCACGCATATGAAGAAAGAGGTATTAATTGGATGAGCGGCTCGAGAAGTTCGTCTCGTGCAGGATAAACTACGTGTACACCTTCAGAATGATATTGAAGTATCAATAAAGATCATTATAATGACGGTGATAGTGGCAATACCGATTTGAATGACAGTCCTACACTTCAGAAAATCTTTTGTTGCTACTGTAGGGTGGGAGACGTAATGTTGCAATAAGTAACGAAGTGGATATTGATTCACAACCTCCACCCAAAAAGTGACGATTTCTCCATCAACAGCGTCTATGTCATCAGCAATAAAATGAACTTATCCATCAGAAAAACTGGTAAGTCATGTCACGAACGTTTGCACTGTCGAAAGAATCGAGTGAGCTGGGTGCTAACTCCTATCCACCCATTGAATTGGATACGGGTAGCAGATATGATTTGGGTTTACACGTCTTTTAATGTTACAATTCCATATTCAATGTGGATGTACATAATAATGTGATCAGTCATTCGAAGAGAACTAATTCACCTCCAACCATTATCATTATTATTATTGAAATCCCACCTAGAGCCTATGGAATCACTGAAATCCATAATGTCATACAGAAATTCAAGTACCCATCTACATCTGAAATTACTCCGAAACTTTCGAAAGGAATTCGTTTTACCATAATTATTCAACACGAAATGCCAGTGCTTTGAGTGTAGCTCCACATGATTTGGCTAAATTTGTGAAAAGTCCCAAATATGTAGGAGTAAAGTTCTTTAACAAGTTGCCTGTTGACAAACAGAGAATGAGCTTCAAAACCTACAAAGAAATGAATAAAAAAAATTCTTCTCGAGATAGCCTACGACTCTGTACGTGAGTATCTCAATGGTACATTATAGTGAATGTACCTTATATAATGTCTTGTGTTGCATCTTGTACCGTTACTTTCATTCAGCTTCCTATTCCGAATTCACTGTGCGAAATGAATGTGATTTTGAATATTTTGTAAGTATATTGCAACGTACACATCTTTGAGATGGCTACTATTGCAGGTATGGATAAATGAATTTTGAAAATCCAAAGAACCGCAGTCCGCTGATGGGGATGAAAAAAATATTGATGAAATATTAACTCTGAATGCGAACCACAACAATCCCAAATCTGAACCAGAAGGTCATCAGTATCTCTACAACATTTAACTACGCATCAAGGATGATAATAGGCTGTTGATTAATTTCAATGGTGAAACAATCATAATAAAACTGGAATTGGTGAAATTGGAACTGGGATACATGATGGGATTCTGCTTCAGCAAACGACGACACAGGTCACCTTAACATTGTGTGATACATGGTGGTGGCAATGGTGATGATGTATGTGGAGAAAAAAACTATCGAAATCACCTCATTCCACGTGTGTCTGCTAAACGGTCGAGTTATAGGATGAGTGCCTGAAATTCCTGAAATCCATTTTGGTTCAAAAATACGTACGAAAAAGAAAATAATATGGTCACTCTTACCACAAGTGAGAAACTGAAAGTTTCCGAGAAACATGTGTTCGACCGTTCGTTGATAACTCTGAAGCGGCATACCTACAAACCTTTCAACTCACCATATTCCAATAATTCCGACGAAATCAGAATTCCAATCAACTTTCAAGATCAGATACTCGATATCGCAGAGAGTTGCATTTATATAAGAAAGTTCAATCCTACTGATGGCACGAAGACATGCTACCTCTCTAATTACGCCCTTGCTTTCTTGTTCGACGAGATTCGTTATGAAATGGGCGGGGAACAAGTGGCTGTTGTTCGGAAACCTGGCATAATCACTAAAATGAAAACTTTGGTATCATTCGGAGAAACGCATGCTAATTCATTGTTATCCGTAGGTTACGGGCTCAGCTAAACTAATCAACCAATATGGGATTTCACAAGCACAGTATTCAGTGGTAAATTACCCTTGAAGTACCTCATGGGATTCACTGACGATCACAAAGAAGGTATACTGAATGTTGAGCAAGAGCTCATTTTGATCATAGCACAAACATTCAGAAATGGAGTTTTAGACATATTGTACCAGAAGATCGTCAAAAATTGAGACCTTTGAGTCGTATCAATAAAAGGGTCAATTCAATTTGATTAAAGTGTAAGTAGCTTATCGTATGTGGGATCATTATGAGTTACCTTTACTTCGTGAAACGGCATCAGATATGTAGGCTATGAAAACAACCAACAGTCTGAAAAAACCTCGATTCATCATAATTCAAAGATCTTGATATGAGTAATATACGAGTACATTTGAACTCTGAAGTCTTTCCATATGAACGTTGGAATTTGTTTTTTGACAAGAAAATGGACTCATCTGCACACTATGCATATAGGAATTTTCAACGTAGCTATTATGATAGAGCAATGAGTGAACCGATTATGAATATTAGCAGCTACCGCAGTAACCCCCTATTTGTGATTAACTGCCCACACCAACCAGATGCTATGAAGTCATTTACCGTTGACATCGAAATACAGTTTCAAACACGTTTTTTGAAGTTTCCATCGAATACCAAAGTATATGCATTCATTTTACATGATGCCTCTCTGAGTTATAGTGTTTTAAATGGATCTGTTCATATTGGGTTATCGAATGACATGTGAATCATTATCCACTGTTGAATGTATTTTTTTCGAAGATGAATAAAATATTTCAAAAGCATTTCTGTTCTATAAAAACACCCTGAACATATGAATATAAACAAATATAACCAATATGAAGTTCATTCATAGTTTCATATACAATATATGTCATTCATGCAGAATAAAATCATTCGAAGTTCAAATTTCTTCATCTTCTTTCACCTGTTCTTTTGAGTTGGGCTCAGATTCTTCCAGTTGGTAATTATCTATGATATCTAGGTGTAAATAAGTGTAGATATCGTAGAGAAATTGTATCAAGTCAGCTTCGATTATATGCTCACAAAAGTGATCCGAATCGATATTTCCATGATGAGTTATCTACCATTACATAGTGCTACACCAAGTTCATATTTCTCACTGAGCTGCGAAACAATCCGCACTTCTTCAGAGTCGAAGCATATGCCACAGCCGTGATTTGATGCATGTAGAGCGTTCCAACTCAAATCAACTAATTCAAAAGGCAGCCTCTCTATAGCAGAACCCTAATTTTTTGGATACCATTCACTTGAATAATGCATTCACATATTCGTTGTTCGAGGGGAGTTCTGGAGCAACGTAAGTGAGATTCATCAGTTTGAAAATAATGCTAATGATGCAAAAAACGTGAAAACAATAAATAACAGAGAATGTGTTCTGGGTGGAGTGATATATATTTTATATTGAACTGTTATACTTTTCACTATGTACATAGAATAGAATAGAATACATGTTTATCAATAAAAATTATAAATTTGTAAGGTACATAGTCGGCAGTAAAATAAACATGTGGAAACCACTTTAGGCGGGGCTTGTGCGTGGATGAAATGCGGTTATATATGTATATACTTGTATAAGAGTATAAAAACAAATGGAATATATATATATAAATATGTAGGTAGATAAGTATAAACGATGTGTATATATATATTTGATGAGGTATATTCAAATATGAGGTAAGTATCAGGTTTTTTCGTGTGGTGTGATTAGTCAATAAGACTATGAATTGTTGTTCTGGGCAATGAGAAAATATACAATTTCGGGTTATACTTGAACGTAGATGGCCTTAAAATATTTCGAATTTCAACTGGAAGAAATTGGCATAGTTTGGGACTCAAATATGTCAGACTTTTTTGTTCTTTCTACTTTCTCATAAAAAGAGTCAAGTATGTGAGTTTTCTGTTCCTTGTATTGTATTGATGTTCTAGGTTCTTTAAGTCGTGCTTAGAATTATGTTGTTTGATGTTGCTACGTAAGAAAAATAGTTGCCTGAGACCCATAATATTAATTTCATTGAATAATCTATCTGAGGGGTATATAATATCTTTTTTGAATATGATTTTGAGTAGGCGCTTTTTTACAATGATTAATTTTTCGAGTTGAGACTAACTTAAACCTCCCCATGTTAATATTCCACATACGATATGTGGTTCCACCAATGCCTGATATACCGTTCTCATTGTTTTGAAGCCAATATATTTTTAACATTTTCAAGTTCATGGATTGAAAACTGTATTTTCTATTGACGTATTCGATTTGTATATTCCATTTCAGGTTATTGTCTATCATAACACCGAGTTATTTGATCCTATTACAGCTGCATATTGAGATGTCTTCAGTGATTCGTAGGCTATCATAAGAAGGAATACTTCTCATATCAATATGTATGGGTAGAAAAAATGTTTTTTTTTTCAATTAGTTAGTTGTCAAGAGTCTATAGTTGGAAAAGGCTTGAATATTACGGGTATCGTTTTCTGCTTGTATTTTAAGTGATAGCCAGTCTTCATTACTGTAAAAAATTGCAGTATCATCCGCATAGGTAATAATTTGACCACTAGTGCTCATTGTGAATAGATCATTCAAATATATATTGAACAAAAGTGGCCCCAAAACAGTTCCTTGAGGTCTTCATGTTCTATTCTTTGAAAATTGCTCCTTACTATCTTCAGTTCAACGCATCGAAATCTATTGGAAAGATAACTTTTTAATAATCTCAAGGCTACTCCCCGTACGCCGATGTTTTCCAAGCATTCCATAAGCAAGTCATGACTGACCGTATCAAATGCCTTTGAAAGGTCTTTGAATACACACAAAAAGGGTTTTCTTGTATCTAAGGCGTGATACATCTTCGTTGTAAGGGCGAGGATTGCATCTTGGGTTGATACACAGTTTCATGTGAGTAGTGTGAGTCAGACTTGATGTAAGTTGCTGTACCATCATTTTGGTTAAAGCAGCTATTATTATAAATTAGGTAATACTCCGGTAGGTTGTACACATTCAGATCAACCAACTCCCACGTTACTGTTAATACAACGCATTCGGGTAGTTGTGTAAGTTGATTCATGTAACACTGTAGCTGATTCAAATTTTTATTCAGACTTCTGATATTTTTGTGTGAAATTTTAAAATTTGGATTGTTGCTATTTATTTTGAGAACATTTTCACATTCACAAAATCTGATTCTTCCTCTGTTTCGATTTTATTCGCGTCGAAATCGCGAATATATTGATCCATAGGGATATCTATTGAATTCTATATAATTGTATCAATATTTATATGTATCAGAGACAGAAACGAACAATTTATGAGTAAATGTTTATGAGGAACTCAAACAATTGGACTTTGGCTCAAGAGGTATCCTTGGAAATTATTATAATCTACTCGAGCTGCAGTGAAACAATTTGATTGAAGTGAAGCTATCAGTATGTTTATCTATTTGAACGTGTTTTGACTTTTCCGGGCGGTACAATAACATCTCGTTCCAGAGTTTTCTTCAGTATTTTGTTCGTCGTTTTAGGCGTATTTTTCGGTTCTACGATTTCTTTTGTAGTTTGTCTTGTTTCAATGTTGCATTTTTTGGTGTTGCCGAAGACTTCTTCACTTCTCTGGGCTGTTGGCCTACTTGGAGCACTGCTTGCTTTCACGGTTTCTAGATATTCTCTCGCTTCTAGTTCGTCCATTGTAAATGGCTTATGGTTAATGTATACTTCATTTCTCTCAATGAAACTGAGGTGAGTGAAGTTTTGCCTTTTCCTTGTCAGATAAAATTTTAAAATTTTACGTTCTTCTTGTTGTTGTTTGGTCAGATCATGAGATATTGAGATGTTCCTGCCTTGAAGTTGTTTCGTTTTTTGTCAGAGACTTCGTGATTTGGGATACGAGTTCGATTTTCAGTGGGCTGCTTTCGAGATGGCCAAGGAAGTGAAAGGTTCTTATGTCTGATGTAGTTATCTCCGTTCCAAGCAGTCTGTTTCATTCGTTACATACGGTTTTAGTTGAGACATCAATTTCAGATCTTTTCAGGCCGAGAATAATGAGGTTTTTCTTTTGTTGTTCCCCTTCTAGAGTTTCTATTCGTGATTTCAACAATGCAGTTTTTTCCTCCAGTTTCTTGTTTTTTTCCTTGACAACTCCGAGTTCTGATAGTACCCTCGATTCGCTTGCTTCAATACAACTCTTCAGTTCTTTTCTGCTTCTCAAAATCTCATCATATATATTTTTAATTCCCACCATGTTTCAGCATATGACTACTTCGTTCGTGTACCGATATTCATTTCAGTCAGAATAAGACTTTTCCCAATTGTCAATATTGCCTGTGCTATGTATTTGTCGCGTATAAACAACAATCGAAATATCTTGAAGTTTTTTTTAATCCCCAAAAAAAGGTTGAGATTGTCTATCTTTGCTTCAAACAATGAATTCGGGAGTTCAATATGCAATTAAATTGACGTGATAACTGAATAATTTTCCTCACATATGACCATTCTGATATGCGAGTGATCCTCTCACCTGTCTGTTGTTCATCAAGCTCTGTATTTCTATATAGTTCACTAGTTTTTCCTCGGTTTTTCAGCCGGAGCGATTCCAGACACGTCTTTACTCTACGGTGGTTTTAATATATATGGAGAAGCAAATACTGAACATAACAATAATGTTCTCAATCTGAGGAATTGAAATTGAACAAAGAGCGGGTTTCGGCACCAGTATATTCCGGAGCACTCTGCCCCACATGAGTCATCACCAATTCAGCTTGTGCCGATTTGATAGAGGAAGGGAGCCCTTTTCAACTTGCTCAGTGTGAAAGAATCAATTGTACCCTACAAAATTATCATAGTGATTTAGATTCCCATCGGTCTTAGGTAACCAAACATTCTCTTCTCTTTCATAACTCTCGATGAATGATTACTTCACGAACAGGAAAATAAATGATAAAATAATATTGGAGTATTAATGTAATGCAAAAAGTTTTTGAAGTTATTCGTTATTGAAAGACACTATGAATTAGAATCTGGAGATTTGAGAAGAAGAATGTGTATGATTTTTTCAACCATATGGGCTTGGCAAGATAAAGATTCACCTTTTTTTTTGTCAATCAGTCTCAAATCAAAATTTGAAGATTCAGTAGATTTCAATCACTGGTTGGAAATAATCTTGAAGTGATAAATAAAAATATTCATGCATGGCAATTAGCCTGAAACACCTTTTTCTTTATTTTCGAAAAAAAGTGTGTACCTATGTGTGTAACCAGATAATATAAAGTAATGATTGAATAATGCAATATTCAACTTTATATGAATAATAAAGTCTGATGATGAAATAAGGAATATTATATGATGATGATAAAATAATGGGTATAATATGTAGAACAAATAGAAGACCGTGGCACATACCAGGGGCAGGCACTGATGTGATAGCGAGAATCGGCACACCGTGAGATTGAGTCCAGAACTGCAGTACCCCGCATTCAATTTTTCAACCCCAGAATGAAGGCCAGATCACAGTACCTATACTAAATGCCAGATGTTTCTCCAGCCTGAAGAATGCTTTCATTATAAATGATGCCGAGACACCTGCCCTGGATCAACCCAGCAATGAGCATGGTATCTGTACAGAGTCAAACCCACCTGCGAAAACAACCAGACCATACTCTGTATGCAGCTATCTGTTGAGAGTTGGAAAATACGCCAGTTTTTAAACACTTCACTCCGCTCACAATCTTCAGAGAAAAAGGCCAAAATGGAGTTCTAAGCGTGCCGAATCAGCATCCAAGGAAGCTCACATGTTGCAATGAAATATGCTTGTTCAGCATTTCAACTTACAACAACAGTCTACTGTTCTGTCATATTATGTTTACAATATTCGACGGGTAAGAAGTAGTTTCCGACCTCTCCACTGAGGTGACATAAGCTGCAGTACGTGACACCGGCAAACCAACCGAAGGACGCGTTCGATCCATCAACGAGTAGCTAGGTAGCTGACAGCCTTTACCAGCTCAGGTCGCCCAGGGAATCGGCAAACCAGTCATATTCCATGAGAGGAGTACGGTATCATCAGTAATTTCAGAACACAACGATGGTGCTCCACCACACTTTAGTGAAGTGGCACGGCAATTTTTGGATGAAAATTACCGTAATCACTGGATTGGGAGAGCAGGCCCACACCCATGGCCACCTCGCTCGCCCGAAATAATTCTCTTAGATTATTTTCTCTGGGGACACATTCAAAGTGAAAAGGATTCACGAACTAAAATCATTATTTCATGTGACATAATACGAAATACGCCGGGTATTTTCAGAAGAGTGCGAAATTCAATGATGTGGCGGCTAGACGGTTGTATTGAAGCCGGTGGAGGCCATTTCCAACACTAATTTCAGTTCAATTCGTCAGTCTAGATGTTAATGTTATTCAATATTTTTTTATCAAATCAGTAATGGAAAAGTGTTAAAATAGTAATTTTCAAAAGAAACATTTAATTTCCCATATTATTCCTTGTGAGGTCCAGAGATATGCAATAAGGTCGACTTTTTTCCTTAAAAACCAAGCAAGATACGGAAAAAATTCAAGAGACAAAAAAGTTGTATTTATAATTGCCCAATCCAAAGAAATAATTGAAATTGCACAAAAGTCAGTTGCGTACATTTTTAAGTCAAAAATATTCGTTCAAATTCCGCTAGAGACGCCACTGGACTAAATAAATTGGATCACATTCGGGCTAAATTAGATTCTCAATGTTCTGAATACCATTGCCAAATTACAACAAAATTAGGTGAAGGAAATTTAAGATATTTATGAATAACTATTTTTTTATTTTCATTTCAACACCCTGTATCTTGAGAATGAAGGATTCGCGAACCCATGTTCATATGAACATTTCGTCTCAAAATTACCTAAAGAATCGTCATTTGAATTTATGGACATACCTAATTAACGCCCTTACATTGCGACATAAACTGTAGGGTGGATTATTTCGACTACATGCTATCACATTCGAAGCGGATAAAGATTGTCGAGATAGACGTTGTCTTGACCAGGCTGTAAGAATTGACCGAAATATTTTTACTACCCTCAGCACTCACAGTCGAAGTTGATTGCGGCTAGTTTGTTCAGTCTAGTTACGGCTGTCTTTCGGAAAAGAGATTCGATTCCTATCATTTAATTCGAGTTCATTACAGTCGCTTATAAACCTTCGGATTGTATCATTTTGTGTGAATTTCACTAGAGATTTCCAATGGAATTTCAGTGGGAGTAACCGTACCGGTTAAGAAGATATCTGTAGCGCTCACATTGACATCCAATGGTAAATACATTAGCGTAAGTCTAGGGCTAGTAACTCACAGACATTGGGAAGATGTTTCATACCATCTTATAGCAGTTTATCAGATGTGTATTCCCGAAGGTGCGGAGTAAAAAGGGGTTTCATAGAATAACTCAATGGAATTCAATGGAAAGATTATGACCAAACCATGTTCTCTATCTGACAAAATATTTCCAAATCAGTTCATTTGATAACCGGACTGCACCTGTGGAAGAAACAACAATGTTCAGTATCTCATTTCAGAGCCACTCTATACGCAAGATTTGAAGGTTATATTCAGTTTCGTTTCGATTTTCATTTCATTTTATATTTCCACTTCTCCAAAACTCATACGAGTGAGCCCAGAAGGCAGATTCCTGTGCTGGTAGGGGACAGCAAATTTTTTTGAGTGCCATGGCACTCTGGGACATCTAATAAATTTTCTGGTGGCGTATTTTCATTTCCAACCGTGGGTGAATCGATTGAAACCTACAGAGATTGTAACTGGTAGTTTTTTTCAAAATGAATGTGATCCTAGAGTAAACTACTTAAAGTTAGTGACGAAAAAGAGGGAATAGAAGGGGCAAAAACAAAAATAATGGATGAAAGGGAAATCAGAAACGTGAAATTTAAGAAGGAGGGCCAGATACGAATCTCAAAGATGTTTATGCGATTATGATTTCAATATTTGACCTATAGCGCTCCTGTTTCGAATAATATTGAAAATTTATTGATTTGATATATCACTCCCGTTGGAAATACATAAGAAGAAGATTCTACCCCACATAGCTTCAAACGAAATAAATTCATTTGAAAAATAATTGAGACAATCGAAGTTCTAAAATCAAATAATGCTATGGTAAATGGACATAGTATGCCACAGTCCTACGGGTCGTTGCACAAGGTCCTCATGAAAAGCCATAGGAACGTTCTACAGCCCTCATAATAAATTCTATTCAATTACATAAAACTCACCTGTGAGTTATTTCACTGAGATTGCTTTGCGAATGTGAATGTGGTACTTTGGAATTTTTAACTCCGGATATAACAAGTTCATGGGCGGACCCTGAGAGACTTCTGTCACTTCCTCTCCGCTTCGTTAAGGTGCCACACATCACCACTGTACCTTGAGGAGTTTGCTGTTGCGAAATTTGTTGATTTGGAGTTGAGGAAGAGGATATTTTCTTCTTGGGTTGACCAAATCCGAAGAATCTGAAAATATTCGTATATCATGTAAAGTTCACGCTATTGATTAGACCGATATATTCAATTGTAAAATTGGAATTTAATGCTACGAAAACCCAGGCATGTCCCTTCTCAAGAAAAGCTGGACTATCATCATCAAATATTCAGATGTCAGGATTAACTATTCCTTCAAAATCAAATATCTCGATGTTAGGAATTACGATCAGTAATAATCTCTCATGGGAAAACCATGTGAGATCGATCGCTAAAAGTGCTTCCCAGATACTTGGATTTCTATTTCGTGCGAAGGAATACTTCACTTCTCGTCAGCTTCTACTGATCTACAAGGCTCAGATACGACCTGTCATGGAATACAGTTCTCATGTGTGGAGTTCGGAACCAAAACATTAAGTGAGGCTTCTCGATTCCATTCACAGAAATGCAATTCTTCTTGTTGGTGAATCTTCACTCACAGATTCGCTCACTTCATTGGAACATCGTAGAAGGGTCGAGGAATTGTCTCTCTTCTATAAATACTTTCACGGTCGATGCTCTTCTGAATTGTTATCAATCGTTCCCCGCTTGGCAATATCTCCACGGATGACTCGACGAGTACAGAATTCCCACCCCATTGTTGTGAATTCGGACACCTGTTGAACCTCTCTTGTTCAGGGATCTTCTTTCGATAGAACAGCTTAGGTTTGGAACTCCTTGCCAAGAGAGGTTTTTCCTGGGGCTTTCAAACTTCAGAAATTCAAAGTAAATGTTGATCTCCTGTCCCTTGATTCACGCGGTGTTCTCTGAACATCACAGGGCTTCCATTTCGTGTGAATCTGCATATAAAAAAAAACGACTGTTTCGTGTGCGTGAAAACAAATTGCACACGACGCAATTTCGCCAGGGCCTCTGTGGGCGAACCGCCTCGTCGAGTATTTTAGGTCAATATTGAACTATGCAGATTTTTGCAAAATAATTGAATATATTCCACCAAAAAATAGAACTTTCAACTGCTAATAATAATCGATGGGTCATTAAATGTAAACATCAAAGGAACAGTGGCAGTTGCTAAAGTCTATTTCAACCTGTTTGTCACACGCTTTAACGTAAAAAAGAACAAGCTCTGAAACTGTTTCCTGGCAAAAAGTAAACTGGGGTTAGGAAGTCACCTACCACGAGTACTGCTGACGAAGTGGTCATCGCTCTCTGAACTGGAGATAAGAAGAATCGCAAACTGCAACTATTCATTTTCTCTCCCAACGAATTGAATGTAATTTTCTCATTCTTTGTCACGACTCAGTCGAGTAAAGTTGTCTGTTATTTAGAAATAAATCTTTTTAAAAAGTCTTTCCGTCATTCGAAGTTCTTAAGTGGCGCAGTCGGTAGGATTGTGCAGTTGTGATTTTTTTGGAACTGTTCGAGCTGCCAAAACCAATCCACTACTTCCCTCAAGCACAATCAAGGAAAGGACCAACGACGGAAGACCAGCAAAGATACAGCAGCCAGGACGAAGAATCGGAAGCGTAAGTGTCCATCCTTTTGCACCCCCGACCCTCTGTTTGAGGTACTCGGTTGGTATAGTTAGAGCGTGCATTGCAAGCACAAAATAATTAGGTCAGTCTATTGGGGACGTTAGAATAGGCCAGTCTATCGAAGACAATTAGGTTGGACGAAATTTTGAAAAAATATTTTTACGTATATTGATGTCTGATATTAACGATCTTATTATTCGATTATCAAATTCTCTCACCATAGATTCAGAAAACACTAGTTCAAATACATTCAACGAAATGTCAAGCGAGAATCTTGATAAGAAAATGAATTGGAATCTTTTCAAGTCGAAGTTGGATATCATTAAGCCATTCGATGGAGATAGCAATAGTTTGAATAAATTCATTAAGAGATGCGATAGTTTAATTAATACCTATGCACCATTGGCAGATATTGAATTGAATAACCACATATTTGATTGTATTCAGGAAAAGTTAGTAGACAAAGGACAAATCATGGTTGGCAATCGATCAGAATTGACCAATTGGACAATCCTGAAAGCTGCATTAATTCAATGTTTTGCCGATCGTAGGGACTTGGACTGTTTGGTCCAAGAATTAACTAGAACTCGCCCTAACAGAGGAGCACATTTGAATGATTTCGGAAGTAGGCTACAGTTGCTTCGGAGTAGCGTTGCTCAACGAATCAGTAACGATACAAGTCTTTCAGAAACCGACTTTTTTGTAAAATCAGTCATTATGAAAAAACAGCGCTCAATACCTTCATTGCAGGTTGCACGGGTGTACTAAAAAATAATATGCACCTTACGAAACCTCAATCATTAGAAGATGCTATGGCCTATGTGACAGACTTTGAAAATTTTGAAAAACTTTACGGTAATTTGAACAGTAATATAGAAAAATTCAACAGGAGTTATTCTCCTACTAATAAACCAGAAAGTTATCAATATCAGTCATATCAGTTCGACACAAATCATCAAAACTCATTCAATCACCCAAACAAGTCAAATTTTAATCGTACAGATTTTTCTCAATATCCGAATTCAAAACCCAATTGACCATCGCAACCAATATGCAACCCAAACAATTACCGCCCAGGAGATTCCCAACGAATCGAGAAACTTTTGGACCACCTCAAAATGTATTTGAACCGAATCAATAATCAAACAATCAACTTCCCAAACCAACCCCTATGTCAGTAGTTTCGAAAAATACCAATGGATTCACTAAAAGATATCCCACCCAAAATCACAATGATTTTCAAAAATCATTCAATCAGATTCATAATAATTTTCAAAGACCGTTCAATCATAATAATCCCTCAAAATATACGTTTGGAGAGTTATATACAAATCAATACGAAGATAACGATAGCCAAAATTACAATGCCGACGAAGACGAACCATCATATTATGACCAAAATGATCATGTTCAATATTTCAAAAATCCTCATGATGATACCGAGTATACTGTACCTATCAATGAGATTGAAAATTTTTAAGTAAGAGATTCATCAAACAACCAGACCTAATCGAAATCAATATATCATCTAATAATGCACTTCCTTACATCCAGGTCAAACACCCCAAAATTAAATTATCAATAGACACTGGAAGCTCTCGCTTCATTCTGAGGCCTTCAATAGCAGTATTTTTTTTCCGAATTGTATCTATCGACAAAACAACACCATTAAAACCGCAATAGGCAAGAAAAATACTCAATTTCAAGCTCAAATTTCAGCTTTTTCGGAATTCGGCAAAAAAAAAATTGACTTCATCCTTTTTGACTTCCACAACTTTTTTTATGGCGTAATAGGCTTATTCGACCTTATTGACATGAATCTCAATATTGATTTGATCCCATTCCACACATGATTCGTATTCTTAGAGAATATATTGAACCGAAACAAGTATAAGCCTTATTTTGCAAAAATCATGAGCTAGTTCCCACCTTCACTTATACCATCCAGAACGTCTTTAAAAACTCATCTTTCAAAATGATACAATGCGTAAAATTCCTAGAAGATAATCAGGTCCTCGACGACCAAAAAAAAAATTAACATTGTACCACACTACCAAAACTTGCCACCGAGGCATGAACGAAATGAAATTACCGTGTCAAAAAGGTTCTATTGGCCAAAATTATCGGAGGACATTGAGACGTTTATTAATAACTGTGAAATATGCCAGAAAAATAAATACAATCGTAACCCTCCTGTAATAAAATTCAACCTAACACCTACTGCATCAAGACCTTTTGAACATATTCATGTCGATACGTTTCGAATGAATCATGATGCATTTGTCACAATAATCGATGCATTTTCTCGTTACGGACAAGCGTATCCCCTCAAAAGTATACCCGGTACCGAAGTGGTGGAAAACATATACAACTACATCACCCACCATGAGTTACCCTTGAAGATCACTGCTGATCAATGAACAGAGTTGGAAAATAAAGATCTTGAAGATTTCTGTAAATTATATAAAATTGAACTTCACTTCACAACCGCTAAAAACAGCAACTTAAACTCTTTAGTTGAAAGATTCCATTCGACAATAGTAGAAAGTTATCGTTGTCTCAAAGAGGAACATAATCAAATGACGATCGAGCAGCTGATGAAACGCGCTGTGATGGGGTTCAATAATTCCATACATAGCGTTACAAAATTCACCCCATTTGTAGTCATTAACGGACACCTAATCACACCTAACCTCTTCGACATTAATGATAACGCTATTATATCCAGCTATGTCCAATCACATAAAGTAAATTCCAATAAACTTTATCAAAAAAATCAAAGAAGTCAACACAAAAATTGAAGAAGCCATAATTAATAAAAGAAACGAGAAAAGGTCAGAACCTCCCGATTTCAAAAAGGTGAATACCGCGTACGTCAAAACTGAAGCACGAGGAAAACACCTTCCAAAATTCAAGAAAATCGAACTCACCGGCCAAACGGATATTAAGTTGAACACAAACGAAACCTCATATCACAACAGTATAGCCAGAAAACCTTTTCCTAAAAAAAGAAACCCCTTTCAGGATGAAGAATCTGTTCCTGACGTGGTGGTTCCTGGCCCTTCGAATCAAACAGACGATTGAAACAGATATTCAAATAACTCACTTGGATATTCATATCCTTCCTATCCAGTTAGGTAATTCTAGGCTAATATACAGTAAACATACGTTTTTGCACTATATAAATTTGACACATGTAATCAGACAATTCGAAAACATTGAAAGGAACTTCTCAATATTAAAACGTCAATTGATGTTCGGAAATATAAGTAATGAAATATCTCATCATGGACTATCAAATTCTCTTTTCATAGGAACGGAACACTCAATACAGATAACAAACGAAAAACTCGAAAATCTGAAACCTCATATACGCAAAGAAAGAGGACTATTGAATATAGTGGGTAGAGTAAATAAATGATTATTTGGTACATTAGACGCAGACGATGAAGAACGCTACAACAGGGCAATTACTACCTTAGAAACCGAACAAAATAATTTATTGAAAAATTTCAATATGCAAATATCTCTATCAGAAGGTTTAATTGAAAATTAAGATAAAACAATCACCGCCTTTAGTACAAACCAGGAAAAATTTCAACTTGGCTTGAGAAAATTTCAAAATTCAGTTCAAAAAACAGTCAATAATATACAAGACTACATAAGTTTTCAGGGGATAACGACACAGTTGAACCTTGACTGTCAAAACTTAATTATGTTCTCAGATAATCTAGAGGACGCAATTACATTCTCAAAATTGAACGCACTTCATAACAGCATACTCTCGAGTTCAGAATTGAAAAAAATGCTCGAAGATCTTTCGGAAATGTATTACCAAAACAAAATTCCATCTTTTCGAAATGTTTTATCATACTATCAATTTTTTGGGACAAAGGTTAGTTTTTCAGATACCAAAATTATTTTCGCCATTCATGTACCTATACTGAGGCCGGAAACATTATCTTTTTATCATATATATCCTACCATCCAAAACCAAACCATATTCGTCCCGAGATACACCTTTCTGTCACGAACGCAATCAGAAATGCAATTCGTAACCGACCCATGCCCGGCCGTCGAGGGAACATATTTCTGCCCTGACGAATATCATCCCCACGACCAGTGTGTGGACAAGCTGTTGAACATCTAGAAGATAGAGAACTGCCCCACCTTCAGAGTCAACTTCGAGGAACCAATTGCCGAACAAATCACCAGGAAAATGGTCCTTATACTTCCCACAAAACCTGAAAAACTTCTAGCAAAATGTAAAACTGATCGATACTTTGAAATCAAAAAATTGGTATTGATCACCATTCCAGAGACATGCGAAATCAAAATCAACGAAAAAAGTTTTCTCAGTAGCATTCGCATCCAAGAAGGAAAGCCACTCATTTCACCCGAAATCAAATTGGTCGCCGAAAATTCAACTACATTTATGGTAATACCAAATATTACCAAAATAGACAAGGAAGACATTTATCGACTAAAAGACTACACACATTTTATACCGCCCATCCAAGAACAAAAGACTCACATAAAATCGCCAGTTTATTTCACAGCCATCGGAGTATGTACATTCATAATTGTGCTGGCAGTTAATTATAGAAAACGACTCTTTTCCCTTTGGAAATGCACCGACCGGAGAAAATCAGAAGAAAATCAAGCCGAAGAAGATGAAGATAATGGGATATCGAAAAAACGTTTCGTTATTTTCGATTCTTGACGGAGGTAGTCACCTACAAAGAGTACTGCTGACGAAGTGGTCATCGCTCTCTGAACTGGAGATAAGAAGAATCGCAAACTGCAACTATTCATTTTTTCTCCCAACGAATTAAATGTAATTTTCTCATTCTTTGTCACAACTCAGTCGAGTGAAGTTGTCTGTTACTTAGAAATGAATCTCTTTAAAAAGTCTTTCCATCATTCGAAGTTCTTAAGTCTGGTGATGAATTTGGATCTGAGTTAAAATAATAATGGGTCGAATGAGTTAGGTTGTCACCTACCACGAGTACTGCTGACGAAGTGGTCATCGCTCTCTGAACTGAAGATAAGAAGAATCGCAAACTGCAACTATTCATTTTCTCTCCCAACGAATTAAATGTAATTTTCTCATTCTTTGTCACAACTCAGTCGAGTAAAGTTGTCTGTTATTTAGAAATGAATCTTTTTAAAAAGTCTTTCCGTCATTCGAAGTTCTTAAGTGGCGCAGTCGGTAGGATTGTGCAGTAGTGATTTTTGGAACACCTTTCTGTCACGAACGCAATCAGAAATGCAATTCGTAACCGACCCATGCCCGGCCGTCGAGGGAACATATTTCTGCCCTGACGAATATCATCCCCACGACCAGTGTGTGGACAAGCTGTTGAACATCTAGAAGATAGAGAACTGCCCCACCTTCAGAGTCAACTTCGAGGAACCAATTGCCGAACAAATCACCAGGAAAATGGTCCTTATACTTCCCACAAAACCTGAAAAACTTCTAGCAAAATGTAAAACTGATCGATACTTTGAAATCAAAAAATTGGTATTGATCACCATTCCAGAGACATGCGAAATCAGAATCAACGAAAAAAGTTTTCTCAGTAGCATTCGCATCCAAGAAGGAAAGCCACTCATTTCACCCGAAATCAAATTGGTCGCCGAAAATTCAACTACATTTATGGTAATACCAAATATTACCAAAATAGACAAGGAAGACATTTATCGACTAAAAGACTACACACATTTTATACCGCCCATCCAAGAACAAAAGACTCACATAAAATCGCCAGTTTATTTCACAGCCATCGGAGTATGTACATTCATAATTGTGCTGGCAGTTAATTATAGAAAACGACTCTTTTCCCTTTGGAAATGCACCGACCGGAGAAAATCAGAAGAAAATCAAGCCGAAGAAGATGAAGATAATGGGATATCGAAAAAACGTTTCGTTATTTTCGATTCTTGACGGAGGTAGTCACCTACAAAGAGTACTGCTGACGAAGTGGTCATCGCTCTCTGAACTGGAGATAAGAAGAATCGCAAACTGCAACTATTCATTTTTTCTCCCAACGAATTAAATGTAATTTTCTCATTCTTTGTCACAACTCAGTCGAGTGAAGTTGTCTGTTACTTAGAAATGAATCTTTTTAAAAAGTCTTTCCATCATTCGAAGTTCTTAAGTCTGGTGATGAATTTGGATCTGAGTTAAAATAATAATGGGTCGAATGAGTTAGGTTGTCACCTACCACGAGTACTGCTGACGAAGTGGTCATCGCTCTCTGAACTGAAGATAAGAAGAATCGCAAACTGCAACTATTCATTTTCTCTCCCAACGAATTAAATGTAATTTTCTCATTCTTTGTCACAACTCAGTCGAGTAAAGTTGTCTGTTATTTAGAAATGAATCTTTTTAAAAAGTCTTTCCGTCATTCGAAGTTCTTAAGTGGCGCAGTCGGTAGGATTGTGCAGTAGTGATTTTTGGAACTGTTCGAGCTGCCAAAACCAATCAACTACTTGGGATTTCAAGCCTTCAAGCACAATCAAGGAAAGGACCAAGGACGGAAGGCCAGCAAGGACACAGCAGCCAGGACAAAGAATCGGAAGGAAAGGAAGACTACGGAAGCGTAAGTGTCCATCCTTTTGCACCCCCGACCCTCTGTTTAAGGTACTCGGTTGGTATAGTTAGAGCGTGCATTGCAAGCACAAAATAGTTAGGTCAGTCTATTGGAGACGTTAGAATAGGTCAGTCTATCGAAGACAATAAATTTTGAAATTAAATATAAAAAAAAATATTTTGAAAAAATATTTTTACGTATATTGATGTCTGATATTGACGATCTTATTAATCGATTATCAAATTCTCTCACCATCAATTCAGAAAACACTAGTTCGAATACATTCAACGAAATGTCAAACGAAAATCAAGATAAGAAAATGAATTGGAATCTTTTCAAGTCGGAGTTGGATATCATTAAGCCATTCGATGGAGATAGCAATAGTTTGAATAAATTCATTAAGAGATGCGATAGTTTAATAAATACCTATGCACCATTGGCAGATATTGAATTGAATAACCACATATTTGATTGTATTCAGGAAAAGTTAGTGGACAAAGCACAAATCATGGTTGGCAATCGATCAGAATTGACCAATTGGACAACCCTGAAAGCTGCATTAATTCAATGTTTTGCCGATCGGAGGGACTTGGACTTTTTTGTCCAAGAATTGACTGGAACTCGTCCTCACAGAGGAGAACATTTGAATGATTTCGGAAGTAGGCTACAATTGCTTCGAAGTAGCGTTGCTCAACTAATCAGTAACGATACAAGTCTTTCAGAAACCGAAAAATTTTGTAAAATTAGTCATTATGACAAAACAGCGCTCAATACCTTCATTGCAAGTTGCACGGGAGTACTAAAAAATAACATGCACCTTACGAAACCCCAATCATTAGGTGATGCTATGGCTTATGTGACAGACTTTGAAAATTTTGAAAAACTTTACGGTAATTTGAACAGTAATACAGAGAAATTCAACAGAAGTTATTCTTCCACAAATAAACCAGAAAGTTATCAAAATCAGTCATATCAGTTCAACGCAAATCATCAAAACTCATTCAATCACCCAAACAACTCAAATTTTAATCGTACAGATTTTTCTCAATATCCGAATTCAAAACCCAATTGGCCATCGCAACCAATTAACATACAACCTAAGCAATCACCGCC
Organism: Zygogramma bicolorata; assembly: GCA_032362365.1. Classification (NCBI taxonomy): domain Eukaryota; kingdom Metazoa; phylum Arthropoda; class Insecta; order Coleoptera; family Chrysomelidae; genus Zygogramma; species Zygogramma bicolorata. Next base: position 177,535 of record JAVJAQ010001368.1, read on the forward strand.
CAGGAGATTCCCAACGAATCGGGAAACTTTTGGGCCACCTCAAAATGTATTCAAACCGAACCAATTATCAAACAATCAACTTCCCAAACCAACCCCTATGTCAGTAGTTTCAAAAAATACAAATGGATTCACTAAAAGATATCCCACCCAAAATCACAATAATTTTCAAAAATCATTCGATCAGAATCATAATAATTTCCAAAGACCGTTCAATCATAATAATCCCCCAAAATATACGTTTGAAGAGTTATATACAAATCAATACGAAGATAACGATAGCCAAAATTACAATGCCGACGAAGACGAATCATCATATTATGACCAAAATGATCATGTTCAATATTTCGAAAATCCTCATGATGATACTGAGTATACTGTACCTATCAATGAGATTGAAAATTTTCAAGTAAGAGACTCATCAAACAACCAGACCTAATCGAAATCAATATATCATCTAATAATGCCATTCCTTACATCCAGATCAAACACCCCAAAATTAAATTATTAATAGACACTGGAAGCTCTCGCTCCATTCTGAGGCCTTCAATAGCTGAAAACTTTTTTCCGAATTGCATCTATCGACAAAACAACACCATTAAAACCGCAATAGGCAAGAAAAATACTCAATTTCAAGCTCAAATTCCAGCTTTTTCGGAATTCGGCAAAAACAAAAATATTGACTTCATCCTTTTTGACTTCCACGACTTTTTCGATGGCGTAATAGGCTTATCCGACCTTATTGACATGAATCTCAATATTGACTTGATCAATAGGAAACTGATCGGGGCGGATGTTGAGATACCCTTCAAATATAGAGAATCAAGTCAGGTAAATTTTTCAATCACAATAACAGCTAATGAAAGCACTTCGAAAAATATTCCCGTTAGTGTCTACGAAGGCGAAATTATGATAAATTCGGGAAAATTAGGTGATTTAGTTATTCCTTCTGCTCTTTCTTACGCGAAAAATGGGTTCGCCCTTCTTGAAATACAAAACCCAACTGATAAATGTATATCAATCGATTTAAAAAGTCCATTAGCAGTCGAACCATTCGAACCCAATATGTTCGAACTTTTCACCATCGATAATTTCTTTCAAAACACGAATCAGAATAATCCAGAATTGTCAAAACTAGAGATCAATGAAATGATTCGCACTGAACACATGAACCTCGAAGAAAAACGCGAAATATCCAAATTATGCAAGGAGTACTCTGATATATTTTACAAACCTGGTGACAAATTAACATTCACCTCGAAAATCAAACACGAAATTAGGACGACTGACGAAATACCGACTTACACGAAATCTTATCGTTACCCATTCATACACAAAGACGAAGTTCGCAGACAAATTAACGAAATGCTCGAAAAAGGAATCATACGGCCATCTTGTAGCCCGTGGTCCTCGCCGATTCGGATTGTTCCAAAAAAAATAGACGCTTCGGGGCAGCAAAAATGGCGAATTGTTGTGGACTATAGGAAATTGAATCAAAAAACAATTTCCGATAGATACCCAATACCGAACATTAACGACATACTCGACAAATTAGGACGCGCACAATACTTTTCTACTCTAGATCTCGCGAGCGGTTTTCACCAAATCGAGATGCACGAAAACTCGATTGAGAAAACAGCTTTTAGCGTAGAACAGGGACATTACGAGTACTTAAGAATGCCCTTTGGTCTGGAATCAGCTCCATCTAGTCTTCAACGCGCCCTTGATGACATTTTGAAAGGACTCCAAAATAAAATATGCATGGTATTCATGGACGACGTTATTGTCATAAGTACTGGACTAAGGGAACACATTCAAAACTTGAAATTAGTATTTCAGAGGTTGCGAGAGGCAAATTTGAAAATACAAATGGATAAGTGCAAGTTTTTACGTAAAGAAGTAGAATTTCTTGGTCATGTCGTAACTTCAGAGGGAATCAAACCAAATAAAAACAAAATAATCGCGAAACAAAAATATCCTATTCCAAAAACACAACGCGAAGTAAAATCATTCTTGGGTTTAGTGGGGTATTACAGGAAATTTATCAAAAACTTTGCGAAGATCACGAAACCAATGACTCAATGCTTGGAAAAAAGAAGAAAGGTCGAACACACTAAAGAATTCATAGATTGTTTCCATGCATGCAGAAATATTTTATCCACCGTACCTGTTTTAGCTTACCCAGACTTCTCAAAACCGTTTGAATTAACAACAGATGCCTCAAATTTTGCCATCTCTGGGGTACTTTCCCAGGGCAACTATCTCATTTGCTATGCCTCAAGAACACTGAATCCTGCGGAATTGAATTACTCAACAATAGAAAAAGAATTGTTAGCGATCGTTTGGAGTTGCAAATACTTTCGCCCCTACCTTTTTGGTAAAAGATTTTTCATTTTCACAGATCATAAACCGCTCCAGTTGTTGATGTCCATGAAAGAACCAAATTCTCGACTAGTACGCTGGAGATTGAAACTGGAGGAATTCGATTACGAAATCGTATATAAAAAAGGGAAATCAAATCAAGCCGCTGACGCGCTTTCTAGGCACCCTGTAGATATTAATACGTTTGAAACTGATTCTATTTGTAATAACCAGGCGACTCTGACGAAATAATAAATGACTTTCTTATAAACTCGGGAGACCCTACCAATTCTAGACGAATCAATAGTAAATGAAATTTTGAATACAGACCCCAAACTGCCTAAAATTTATATCATTTCTGACATTCAAATCAAACCACCTGATATACTAGAAAACTCGGCATCAACCCTAGAAACAGTACACTCGTCCGCTGAAAACCCTATTTTTGAAATTCCCATTTCGGGAAAACCGATAAATATGTATAAAAATCAAATTATAATCACGGGCGGAGACGTGGATAAAATAATCATTAGACTTGAAAAAGTATTCGATAATAAACGATTTTATATTACTATTCCTAGAAGAGATCCCATTCCACACATGATTCGTATGCTAAAAGAATATATTAACCCGAAACAAGTATATGCTTTATTTTTCAAAAATCATGAGCTAGTTCCCACCTTCACTAATACCATTCAGAACTTCTTTAACAACTCATCTTTCGAAATAATACAATGCGTGAAATTTCTAGAGGATATTCAGGTCCTCGACGACCAAAAAAAAAATTAACATTGTACCACACGACTAAAACTTGCCACCGAGGCATGAACGAAATGAAATTAGCCTTGTCAAAAAGGTTCTATTGGCCAAAATTATCGGAGGACATTGAGACGTATATTAATAACTGTGAAATTTGCCAGAAAAATAAATACGATCGTAACCCTCCTGTAATAAAATTCAACTTAACACCCACTGCATCAAGACCTTTCGAACATATTCATGTCGATACGTTTCGAATGAATCATGATGCATTTGTCACAATAATCGATGCATTTTCTAGTTACGGACAAGCGTATCCCCTCAAAAGTATAACCGGTACCGAAGTGGTGGAAAACATATACAATTACAACACCCACCATGGGTTACCCTTGAAAATCACTGCTGATCAAGGGACGGAGTTTAAAAATAAAGACCTTGAAGATTTCTGTAAATTATATAAAATTGAACTTCACTTCACAACCGCTAAAAACAGCAACTCAAACTCTTTAGTTGAAAGATTCCATTCGTCAATAGTAGAAAGTTATCGTTGTCTCAAAGAGGAACATAATCAAATGAAGATCGAGCAGCTGATGAAACGTGCTGTGATGAGGTACAATAATTCCATACATAGCGTTACAAAATTCACCCCATTTGAAGTCATTAACGGACATCTAATCACACCTAACCCCTTCGATCTTAACGATAACGCTATAATATCCAGCTATGTCCAATCACATAAAGAAAGTTCCAATAAACTTTATGAAAAAATCAAAGAAGTCAACACAAAAATGAAAGAAGCCATAATTAATGAAAGGAACGAAAAAAGGTCAGAACTTCCCGATTTCAAAAATGTGAATACCGCGTACGTCAAAACTGAAGCACGAGGAAAACACCTTCCAAAATTCAAGAAAATCGAACCAACCGGCCAAACGGATATTAAGTTGAACACAAACAAAACTTCATATCACAAAAGTATAGCCAGAAAACCTTTTCCTAAAAAGAGAAACCCTTTTCAGGATGAAGAATCTGTTCCTGATATGGTGGTTCCTGGCCCCTCGGATCAAACAGACGATCGAAACAGATATTCAAATAACTAACTTGGATAATCCTATCCTTCCTATCCAGTTAGGTAATTCTAGGCTAATATACAGTAAACATACGTTTTGGCACTATATAAATTTGACACAAGTAATCAGACAATTCGAAAACATTGAAAGGCACTTCTCAATACTGAAAAGTCAATTGATGTTCGAAAATATAACCAATGAAATATCTTATCATGGACTATCAAATTCTCTTTTCATAAGAACAGAACACTTAATTCAGATAACAAAGGAAAAACTCGAAAATCTGAAATCTCATATACGCAAAGTTATTCGGTGCATTGGACGCAGATGATGAGAAACGCTACAACAGAGCAATTTCTACCTTAGAAACTAATCAAAATAATTTATTGGAAAATTTCAATGCGCAAATATCTCTATCAAAAGGTTTAATTGAGAATTATAGAAAACTATCGCCGCTTTAAGCACAAACCAGGAAAAATTTCAACTTGGCTTGAGAAAATTTCAAATTTCAGTTCAACAAACAGTCAATAATAAACATAACGACATAAGTTTACGACACAGTTGAACCTCGACTGTCAAAACTCAATTATGTTCTTAGATAATCTAGAGGACGCAATTACATTCTCAAAATTGAACGCACTTCATAACAGCATACTCTCGAGTTCAGAATTGAAAAAAATGCTCGAAGATCTTTCGGAAATGTATAACCAAAACGAAATTCCATCTTTTCGAAATGTTTTATCATACTATCAATTTTTCGGGACACAGGTTAGTTTTTCAGATACCAAAATTATTTTCGCCATTCATGTACCTATACTGAGGCCGGAAACATTATCCTTTTATTATATATATCCTACCATCCAAAACCAAACCATATTCGTCCCGAAATACACCTTCCTGACACGAACGCAATCAAAAATGCATACATTCAAATACATTCAACGAAATGTCAAACGAAAATCAAGATAAGAAAATGAATTGGAATCTTTTCAAGTCGGAGTTGGATATCATTAAGCCATTCGATGGAGATAGCAATAGTTTGAATAAATTCATTAAGAGATGCGATAGTTTAATAAATACCTATGCACCATTGGCAGATATTGAATTGAATAACCACATATTTGATTGTATTCAGGAAAAGTTAGTGGACAAAGCACAAATCATGGTTGGCAATCGATCAGAATTGACCAATTGGAAAACCCTGAAAGCTGCATTAATTCAATGTTTTGCCGATCGGAGGGACTTGGACTTTTTGGTCGAAGAATTGACTGGAACTCGTCCTCACAGAGGAGAACATTTGAATGATTTCGGAAGTAGGCTACAATTGCTTCGAAGTAGCGTTGCTCAACTAATCAGTAACGATACAAGTCTTTCAGAAACCGAAAAATTTTGTAAAATTAGTCATTATGACAAAACAGCGCTCAATACCTTCATTGCAAGTTGCACGGGAGTACTAAAAAATAACATGCACCTTACGAAACCCCAATCATTAGGTGATGCTGTGGCCTATGTGACAGACTTTGAAAATTTTGAAAAACTTTACGGTAATTTGAACAGTAATACAGAGAAATTCAACAGAAGTTATTCTTCCACAAATAAACCAGAAAGTTATCAAAATCAGTCATATCAGTTCAACGCAAATCATCAAAACTCATTCAATCACCCAAACAACTCAAATTTTAATCGTACAGATTTTTCTCAATATCCGAATTCAAAACCCAATTGGCCATCGCAACCAATTAACATACAACCTGAGCAATTACCGCCCAGGAGATTCCCAACGAATCGAGAAACTTTTGGGCCACCTCAAAATGTATTCAAACCGAACCAATTATCAAACAATCAACTTCCCAAACCAACCCCTATGTCAGTAGTTTCAAAAAATACAAATGGATTCACTAAAAGATATCCCACCCAAAATCACAATAATTTTCAAAAATCATTCGATCAGAATCATAATAATTTCCAAAGACCGTTCAATCATAATAATCCCCCAAAATATACGTTTGAAGAGTTATATACAAATCAATACGAAGATAACGATAGCCAAAATTACAATGCCGACGAAGACGAATCATCATATTATGACCAAAATGATCATGTTCAATATTTCGAAAATCCTCATGATGATACTGAGTATACTGTACCTATCAATGAGATTGAAAATTTTCAAGTAAGAGACTCATCAAACAACCAGACCTAATCGAAATCAATATATCATCTAATAATGCCATTCCTTACATCCAGATCAAACACCCCAAAATTAAATTATTAATAGACACTGGAAGCTCTCGCTCTATTCTGAGGCCTTCAATAGCTGAAAACTTTTTTCCGAATTGCATCTATCGACAAAACAACACCATTAAAACCGCAATAGGCAAGAAAAATACTCAATTTCAAGCTCAAATTCCAGCTTTTTCGGAATTCGGCAAAAACAAAAATATTGACTTCATCCTTTTTGACTTCCACGACTTTTTCGATGGCGTAATAGGCTTATCCGACCTTATTGACATGAATCTCAATATTGACTTGATCAATAGGAAACTGATCGGGGCGGATGTTGAGATACCCTTCAAATATAGAGAATCAAGTCAGGTAAATTTTTCAATCACAATAACAGCTAATGAAAGCACTTCGAAAAATATTCCCGTTAGTGTCTACGAAGGCGAAATTATGATAAATTCGGGAAAATTAGGTGATTTAGTTATTCCTTCTGCTCTTTCTTACGCGAAAAATGGGTTCGCCCTTCTTGAAATACAAAACCCAACTGATAAATGTATATCAATCGATTTAAAAGTCCATTAGCAGTCGAACCATTCGAACCCAATATGTTCGAACTTTTCACCATCGATAATTTCTTTCAAAACACGAATCAGAATAATCCAGAATTGTCAAAACTAGAGATCAATGAAATGATTCGCACTGAACACATGAACCTCGAAGAAAAACGCGAAATATCCAAATTATGCAAGGAGTACTCTGATATATTTTACAAACCTGGTGACAAATTAACATTCACCTCGAAAATCAAACACGAAATTAGGACGACTGACGAAATACCGACTTACACGAAATCTTATCGTTACCCATTCATACACAAAGACGAAGTTCGCAGACAAATTAACGAAATGCTTGAAAAAGGAATCATACGGCCATCTTGTAGCCCGTGGTCCTCGCCGATTCGGATTGTTCCAAAAAAAATAGACGCTTCGGGGCAGCAAAAATGGCGAATTGTTGTGGACTATAGGAAATTGAATCAAAAAACAATTTCCGATAGATACCCAATACCGAACATTAACGACATACTCGACAAATTAGGACGCGCACAATACTTTTCTACTCTAGATCTCGCGAGCGGTTTTCACCAAATCGAGATGCACGAAAACTCGATTGAGAAAACAGCTTTTAGCGTAGAACAGGGACATTACGAGTACTTAAGAATGCCCTTTGGTCTGGAATCAGCTCCATCTAGTCTTCAACGCGCCCTTGATGACATTTTGAAAGGACTCCAAAATAAAATATGCATGGTATTCATGGACGACGTTATTGTCATAAGTACTGGACTAAGGGAACACGTTCAAAACTTGAAATTAGTATTTCAGAGGTTGCGAGAGGCAAATTTGAAAATACAAATGGATAAGTGCAAGTTTTTACGTAAAGAAGTAGAATTTCTTGGTCATGTCGTAACTTCAGAGGGAATCAAACCAAATAAAAACAAAATAATCGCGAAACAAAAATATCCTATTCCAAAAACACAACGCGAAGTAAAATCATTCTTGGGTTTAGTGGGGTATTACAGGAAATTTATCAAAAACTTTGCGAAGATCACAAAACCAATGACTCAATGCTTGGAAAAAAGAAGAAAGGTCGAACACACTAAAGAATTCATAGATTGTTTCCATGCATGCAGAAATATTTTATCCACCGAACCTGTTTTAGCTTACCCAGACTTCTCAAAACCGTTTGAATTAACAACAGATGCCTCAAATTTTGCCATCTCTGGGGTACTTTCCCAGGGCAACTATCTCATTTGCTATGCCTCAAGAACACTGAATCCTGCGGAATTGAATTACTCAACAATAGAAAAAGAATTGTTAGCGATCGTTTGGAGTTGCAAATACTTTCGCCCCTACCTTTTTGGTAAAAGATTTTTCATTTTCACAGATCATAAACCGCTCCAGTTGTTGATGTCCATGAAAGAACCAAATTCTCGACTAGTACGCTGGAGATTGAAACTGGAGGAATTCGATTACGAAATCGTATATAAAAAAGGGAAATCAAATCAAGCCGCTGACGCGCTTTCTAGGCACCCTGTAGATATTAATACGTTTGAAACTGATTCTATTTGTAATAACCAGGCGACTCTGACGAAATAATAAATGACTTTCTTATAAACTCGGGAGACCCTACCAATTCTAGACGAATCAATAGTAAATGAAATTTTGAATACAGACCCCAAACTGCCTAAAATTTATATCATTTCTGACATTCAAATCAAACCACCTGATATACTAGAAAACTCGGCATCAACCCTAGAAACAGTACACTCGTCCGCTGAAAACCCTATTTTTGAAATTCCCATTTCGGGAAAACCGATAAATATGTATAAAAATCAAATTATAATCACGGGCGGAGACGTGGATGAAATAATCATTAGACGGGAAAAAGTATTCGATAATAAACGATTTTATATTACTATTCCTAGAAGAGATCCCATTCCACACATGATTCGTATGCTAAAAGAATATATTAACCCGAAACAAGTATATGCTTTATTTTTCAAAAATCATGAGCTAGTTCCCACCTTCACTAATACCATTCAGAACTTCTTTAACAACTCATCTTTCGAAATAATACAATGCGTGAAATTTCTAGAGGATATTCAGGTCCTCGACGACCAAAAAAAAAATTAACATTGTACCACACGACTAAAACTTGCCACCGAGGCATGAACGAAATGAAATTAGCCTTGTCAAAAAGGTTCTATTGGCCAAAATTATCGGAGGACATTGAGACGTATATTAATAACTGTGAAATTTGCCAGAAAAATAAATACGATCGTAACCCTCCTGTAATAAAATTCAACTTAACACCCACTGCATCAAGACCTTTCGAACATATTCATGTCGATACGTTTCGAATGAATCATGATGCATTTGTCACAATAATCGATGCATTTTCTAGTTACGGACAAGCGTATCCCCTCAAAAGTATAACCGGTACCGAAGTGGTGGAAAACATATACAATTACAACACCCACCATGGGTTACCCTTGAAAATCACTGCTGATCAAGGGACGGAGTTTAAAAATAAAGACCTTGAAGATTTCTGTGAATTATATAAAATTGAACTTCACTTCACAACCGCTAAAAACAGCAACTCAAACTCTTTAGTTGAAAGATTCCATTCGTCAATAGTAGAAAGTTATCGTTGTCTCAAAGAGGAACATAATCAAATGAAGATCGAGCAGCTGATGAAACGTGCTGTGATGAGGTACAATAATTCCATACATAGCGTTACAAAATTCACCCCATTTGAAGTCATTAACGGACATCTAATCACACCTAACCCCTTCGATCTTAACGATAACGCTATAATATCCAGCTATGTCCAATCACATAAAGAAAGTTCCAATAAACTTTATGAAAAAATCAAAGAAGTCAACACAAAAATGAAAGAAGCCATAATTGATAGAAGGAACGAAAAAAGGTCAGAACTTCCCGATTTCAAAAATGTGAATACCGCGTACGTCAAAACTGAAGCACGAGGAAAACACCTTCCAAAATTCAAGAAAATCGAACCAACCGGCCAAACGGATATTAAGTTGAACACAAACAAAACTTCATATCACAAAAGTATAGCCAGAAAATCTTCTCCTAAAAAGAGAAACCCTTTTCAGGATGAAGAATCTGTTCCTGATATGGTGGTTCCTGGCCCCTCGGATCAAACAGACGATCGAAACAGATATTCAAATAACTAACTTGGATAATCCTATCCTTCCTATCCAGTTAGGTAATTCTAGGCTAATATACAGTAACCATACGTTTTTGCACTATATAAATTTGACACAAGTAATCAGACAATTCGAAAACATTGAAAGGCACTTCTCAATACTGAAAAGTCAATTGATGTTCGAAAATATAACCAATGAAATATCTCGTCATGGACTATCAAATTCTCTTTTCATAAGAACGGAACACTTAATTCAGATAACAAAGGAAAAACTCGAAAATCTGAAACCTCATATACGCAAAGTTATTCGGTACATTGGACGCAGATGATGAGGAACGCTACAACAGAGCAATTTCTACCTTAGAAACTAATCAAAATAATTTATTGGAGAATTTCAATGCGCAAATATCTCTATCAGAAGGTTTAATTGAGAATTATAGAAAACTATCGCCGCCTTAAGCACAAACCAGGAAAAATTTCAACTTGGCTTGAGAAAATTTCAAATTTCAGTTCAACAAACAGTCAATAATATACAAGACTACATAAGTTTTCAGGGAATAACGACACAGTTGAACCTTGACTGTCAAAACTTAATTATGTTCTTAGATAATCTAGAGGACGCAATTACATTCTCAAAATTGAACGCACTTCATAACAGCATACTCTCGAGTTCAGAATTGAAAAAAATGCTCGAAGATCTTTCGGAAATGTATAACCAAAACGAAATTCCATCTTTTCGAAATGTTTTATCATACTATCAATTTTTCGGGACACAGGTTAGTTTTTCAGATACCAAAATTATTTTCGCCATTCATGTACCTATACTGAGGCCGGAAACATTATCCTTTTATTATATATATCCTACCATCCAAAACCAAACCATATTCGTCCCGAGATACACCTTCCTGACACGAACGCAATCAAAAATGCAATTTATAACCGACCCATGCCCAGCCGTCGAGGAAACATATTTCTGCCCTGACGAATATCATTCCCACGACCAGTGTGTGGACGAGCTGTTGAACATCTCGACGATAGAGAACTGCCCCACCTTCAGAGTCAACTTCGAGGAACCAATTGCCGAACAAATCACCAGGGAAATGGTCCTTTTACTTCCCACAAAACCTGAAAAACTTCTCGCAAAATGTTAAATTGATCGATACCTGGAAATCAACAAATCGGTATTGATCACCATTCCGGAAACATGCGAAATCAGAATCAACGAAAAAATATTTCTTAATAACATTCGCATCCAAGAAGGAAAGCCGCTCATTTTACCCGAAATTAAATTGGTCGCCGAAAATTCAACCACGTTTATGGTAATACCAAATATTACCAAAATAGACATGGAAGAAATTTATCGACTAAAGGACTACGCAAACTTGATACCGCCCATCCAGGAAAAAGAGACTCAGATGCAATCGCCAATTTATTTCACAGCCTTCGGAGTGTGTACATTCATAATTGTGCTGGCAGTTATTCATAGAAAACGACTATTTCCTCTTTGGAAACGCACCGACCGGAGAAAATCAGAAGAAAATGAAGAAAATGGGAAATCGAAAAAACGTTCCATTATTTTCGATTCTTGACGGGGGACGAGTTAGGTAGTCACCTACCACGAGTACTGCTGACGAAGTGGTCATCGCTCTCTGAACTGGAGATAAGAAGAATTGCAAACTGCAACTATTCATTTTCTCTCCCAACGAATTAAATGTAATTTTCTCATTCTTTGTCACAACTCAGTCGAGTGAAGTTGTCTGTCATTTAGAAATAAATCTTTTCAAAAAGTCTTTCCGTCATTCGAAGTTCTTAAGTAATGAAGAGTTTTGTTTTATTCATATGAATAGGAATAAAAAAGACTGTTATTGAATGAATTGAATAACGAACTACTATTACATTACTGAGTTGTGATCAGGTTAAATGGGTATGTTTCGCAATCTACAAACAGTAATAACTGAGATAAGGTATGTATTTATCAATCCGGTCGGCCCACTGATGAATGTGAGCATAGTATATATTTTTTCAGTTTCCTTATGAATATACCATTATTTCAGGTTTCAACTTCATTCATTGAGTTGATACCAATTTAAATAAGTACAATACCAATAAAACTGATCTCTAAAGATGGATTCAGGCCGATCGACCGGTGGGATCGACAAGGAACAACCAGTCATTCAAATGCATTGATATACAGACCAGTGAAATAAGCAGAATAAGATAATACCTGATTGACGTCAGTTGATGATACAAATATCTGATAGGTGTCACAGGTAGTGTAGGTCTAGAGAAATGGAACCTTTATAAATTATGCGTAGGATTCCTTATAGTGAATCAATTATAAACAATTGAAATGCCAAAAACGCATTTGTCCTGTATTCTGCCTTTCTTGGTAAAAGAAAAGCATTTTATCGAACTATTCGAAAGATCACCTCATAGAGAAGTGAAAAACCTTCTAATAGACGTATTTCTGAAATCGATGAGGTTATTTTTTATTGGGGATATCGCAAAAAAAATTGAAATTTGCACATAATTGAATGAATAATTACGATTGCCATGAATGCATTTCGATTTAGTTATCAAGAGGTTTAAAGATAGTTGTGATCAGTTCGTTACTCAAGAACTTCGAATGACGGAAAGACTTTTCAAAAAGATTCATTTCTAAATAACAGACAACTTTACTCGACTGAGTTGTGACAAAGAATGAGAAAATGAAGAATTATTACATACAATTCGTTGGGAGAGAAAATGAATAGTTGCAGTTTGCGATTCTTCTTATCTCCAGTTCAGATTGCGATGACCACTTCGTTAGCAGTGGTGGGTGACTACGTAACTCGTTTCCCGTCAAGAATCGAAAATAACGGAACGTTTTTTCGATATCCCATTTTCTTCATCTTCTTCGGCTTGATTTTCTTCTGATTTTCTCCGGTCGGTGCATTTCCAAAGGGAAAAGAGTCGTTTTCTATAATTAACTGCCAGCACAATTATGAATGTACATACTCAGATACTCCGATGGCTGTGAAATGAACTGGCGATTTTATGTGAGTCTTTTGTTCCTGGATGGCCGGTATAAAATGTGTGTAGTCCTTTAGTCGATAAATTTCTTCCTTGTCTATTTTGGTAATATTTGGTATTACCATGAATGTAGTTGAAATTTTTGGCGACCAATTTGATTTCGGGTGAAATGAGTGGCTTTCCTTCTTAGATGCGAATGCTACTGAGAAAACTTTTTTCGTTGATTCTGATTTCGCATGTTTCTGGAAAGGTGATCAATACCGATATGTTGATTTCAAAGTATCGATCAGTTTTACATTTTGCGAGAAGTTTTTCAGTTTTGTGTGAAGTATAACGACCATTTCCGTGGTAATTTGTTCGGCAATTGGTTCCTCGAAGTTGACTCTGAAGATGGGGCAGTTGTCCACACACTGGTCGTGGGGATGATATTCGTCAGGGCAGAAATATGTTCCCTCGACGGCTGGGCATGGGTCGGTTACAAATTGCATTTTTGATTGCGTTCGTGCCAGGAAGGTGTATTTTGGGACGAATATGATTTGGTTTTGGATGGTAGGATATATATGATGAAAGGGTAATGTTTCCGGCCTCAGTGTAGGTACATGAATGGTGAAAATAATTTTGGTATCTGAAAAACTAACCTGTGTCATGAAAAATTGATAGTATGATAAAACATTTCAAAAAGATGGAATTTCGTTTTGGTCATACATTTTCGAAATATCTTCTAGCATTTTTATTTCAATTCTGAACTCGAGAGTATGCTGTTATGAAGTGCGTTCAATTTTGAGAATGTAATTGCGTCCTCTAGATTATCTAAGATCATAATTAAGTTTTAACAGTCAAGGTTCAATGTGTCGTTATTCCCTGGAAACTCATGTAGTCTTGTATATTATTGACTGTTTGTTGAACTGAAATTTGAAATTTTCTCAAGCCAAGTTGAAATTTTTCCTGGTTTGTGCTTAAGGCGGTGATTGTTTCATTATAATCTCCAATTAAACCTTCTGATAGAGATATTTACATATTGAAATTTTCCAATACATTATTTTGATTGATTTCTAAGGTAGTAATTGCCCTGTTGTAGCGTTCCTGATCGTCTGCGTCTAATGTAAGTACCGAATAACCATTTAGTTACCCTACAAACTATATTCAATAGTCCTCTTTTTTGCGTGTATGAGGTTTCAGATTTTCGAGTTTTTGGTTTGTTATCTGAATTAAGTGTTCCGTTCTTATGTAGAGAGAATTCGATAGTCCATGATGAGATATTTAATTAGTTTTATTTTCGAAAATCAATTGACTTTTTAATTAAAAGTTTTCGAATTTTCTGATTACTTGTGTCAAATTCATATAGTGCAAAAACGTATGTTTACTGTATATTAGCCTAGAATCACCTAACTGGATAGGAAGGATAGGATTATCCAAGTTAGTTAATTGAATATCTGTTTCAATCGTCTATTTGATTCGAAGGGCCATGAACCACTATATCAGGAACAGATTCTTCATCCTGAAAAGGTTTTTTTTTTCAGGAACAGGTTTTCTGGCTATACTTTTGTGATATGAAGTTTTGTTTGTGTTCAACTTAATATCCGTTTGGCTGGTCAGTTCGATTTTCTTGAATTTTGGAAGGTGTTTTCCTCGTGATTTAGTTTTGACGTACGCGGTATTCACCTTTTTGAAATCGGGAGGTTCTGACCTGTTTTCGTTTCTTCTATCAATCATGATTTCTTTTATTTCTGTGTTGACTTCTTTGATTTTTTCATGAAGTTTATTGGAATTTCCATCATGTGATTGGACATAGCTGGATACAATAGCGTTATCATCAAGGTCGAAGGGGTTAGGTGTGATTAGGTGTCCGTTAATAACCTCAAATGGGGTGAACTTTGTAACGCTTTGTATCGAATTATTGTACCCCCTCACAGCGCGTTTATTCAGCTGCTCGATCGTCATTAGATTATGTTCCTCTTCGAGGCAATGATAACTTTTTACTATTGACGAATGAAATCTTTCAACTCAGGAGTTTGAGTTGCTGTTTTTAGCGGTTGTGAAGTGCAGTTCAATTTTAAATAATTCACAGAAATCTCCAAGATCTTTATTTTTGAACTCTGTTCCTTGAACAGCAGTGATTTTCAAGGGTAACCCATGGTGGGTGATGTAGTTGTATATTTTTTCCACCACTTCGGTACCGGCTATACTTTTGAGGGGATACGCTTGTCCGTAACGAGAAAATGCATCGATTATTGTAACAAATGCATCACGATTCATTCGAAACGTATCGACATGAACATGTTCGAAAGGTCTTGATGCAGTGGGTGTTTAGTTGAATTTTATCACAGAAGGGTTACGACCATGTTAATTTTTCTGGCATATTTCACAGTCATTGAATACGTCTCAATGTCCTCTGATAATTCTGGCCAATAGAACCTTTTTGCCACGGCTAATTTGATTTCGTTCATGCCTCGGTTGCAAGTTTTGCTCGTGTGGTACGATGTTTATTTCTTTTTTTCTTTGTCGTCGAGTACATGAATATATTCTAGGAATTTTGCACATTGTATAATTGTGACAGATGAGTTCTGAAAGACGTTCTGAATGGTATAAGTGAAGGTGGGAACTAGCTCATGATTTTTGAAAAATAAGGCATATACTTGTTTCGGGTTGATATATCCTTTTAGAATACGAATCATGTGTGGAATGGGATCTCTTCTAGGAATAGGAATATAAAATCGTTTATTATCGAATACTCCTTTCGGTCTCATGATTATTTTATCCACGTCTTGGCCCGTGATTATAATTAGATTTTTATACATATTTATCGGATTTTCCGAAATGGGAATTTCGAAAATAGGGTTTTCAGCGGACGAGTGTACTGTTTCTAGGGTTGATGCCGAGTTTTCTAGTATATCAGGTGGTTCAATTTGAATGTCAGAAATGATATTAATTTTAGGCGGTTTGGGGTTTGTGTTCAAAATTTCATTTACTATTGATTCGTCTAGAATTGGTAGGTCTCCCGAATTTATAAGAAATTCATTTATTATTTCGTCAGAGTCGCCTGGATTATTACAAATAGAATCAGTTTCAAACGTATTGATATCTACAGGGTGCTTGAAAAGCGCGTCAGCGACTCGATTTGATTTCCCTTTTTTATATATAAAATCAACAAACCGACAAAGGAGAAACAAACCTAAAACTAACGATCAAAACAAAATTGGTAACGAACAGGTTGCACTCGCAATCAATCAAGTTCTCACACAAAACAAATGTGAAGAGATCATAAATCTGGACAACAGCAAAAATAATAATGATGGATTCACTGTGGTCACACAGAAAAATAGAAGACCACGAAAAAACCCGGCAATTGTGGGTCAGATGGTTCTTTCAAGTGACTCTAGAATTAAATGTAATCCAAAGATGGTTGCTCTGCATGCTTATAAAATGCACCCAGAAACTACCAGTGAAGATGTTTCCTCATTCTTGAGTTCAGTGTTTCCTGAAGTACAGTGTGAAAAACTGAATTCAATGTATCCTCATCTCTACGCGTCTTTCAAAGTTTCCGTACTGGAAAGTAATGTAGAGAAAGCGATGGATCCAAACATATGGCCAATAGGAACATGGGTTAATAAGTTTTTTCATCGCAGACCAGTTACCAAACCGGAAAAATAAAAATATCGGACTATGTGAAAAATCAAGTGGTGAGTGTTTTTCACGTTAATATCCAATGCCTATCAAATAAGGTTGATGAGATAATCTTATTCATGGAAAGATTTCATTTTGATGTTTTCTGTATAACTGAACACTGGTTAAATGAGGATAATATCACAGCAATCAAATTGCCGGGTTATTGTCTGGCTAGCTATTTTTGCAGAAAAAATTTTGCCCATGGAGGTGTAGCAATCTTTATTAAAAACTCAATATCATTTGAACCAGTAATATGTCCAAAATCTTCTGAAATTGATTTTGAAATTTGTGCAATCAATATCTCTGGCGTAGTTGTTACATCTATATATAGATCATGTTCAGGTGATTTTGAACCTTTTTTTCATTCCATCGAAACTTTTCTGGACGGTATCATCAAAACTAATAAAAAATTAGTCCTAGCTGGTGATTTCAACGTGAATTTTTCAGTCCCATCACAGGCCTGTATGAATCTCTCTAATCTATTCACCTCTTTTGGCCTTGATATAACAATATCCGAATATACAAGAATTGGTAGAGACAGTGCAACATGCATCGATAATATAATCACTAACTTCAGAACTGATCAGTATGATGCAGGTGTCTTGGACCCATGCTTGTCAGATCACCTCGGACAATTTATTCATTTTAATACGTCTTTAAAACGAATGCAGGATTCGACTCACCGGAGAATTATTCACCAACCAGGTTTGAAATTATTAAGACATGCTCTCAATAATTATGATTGGGGTATATTTAGAAATAATAACAACTCTCTTAACTGCATGACAGAACATTTTGTGAATATGTTGAGCCAACAAGTTATTGATGTTTTCCCATTGAAGAGGTGTAAGTACACCCAGAATAAATCACCTATCAATTGGTTTAATGATGACTTACGGAACAAACGAAACGTATTATCTAACATAAAAGTTGTATATAACGCGAAAAGGGATCCTGTTTCATTGAAAGCATATAAAACTCTACACAAAGATTACAAAATTTCCTTGAAATTAGCGAAAAGAGCAGCCTATGAGAATTATTTGAATACATCTGAAAATATCGGCAGAGATGCTTGGAAACTGATTAACTTCGAATGTAACCGAGGTAATCGTGTAAAAGCCGAAACGCCGATTCCGGCAGATGTATTCAATGACTATTTTACAAACATCGCTAGTAAATTGATATCATCCTTACCTGGATCGAATCATGATACAACACACTTCCTAAAAAACCTCACAGCGCCTGTAGATTCATTCATGTTTTTTCCAGTTACTCCTCAAGAGGTTTCAGACACTATTGGGTCTTTGAAAGATTCGAAATGCAATGACATTTTTGAATTGAATTGCGGAATTTTGAAAGCCGTCGCTGACATTGTCGCGGAGCCTTTGTCACTTTTAATCAACGAGTGCTTCTCTCAAGGTATTTTTCCAGATGCCCTAAAAACAAGTATTGTTCTACCACTTTTCAAGAGTGGTGATCCCCAAAAAGTAGAGAATTTTCGTCCTATCTCAATAATCCCTATTATAGGAAAAGTTGTGGAGATGCTGGCAAAAAAAAGACTCGTATCATACCTGGAATCTAATGATTTACTTTGTCCGGGTCAGTATGGATTCAGAAAAAACCGTTCAACAACCGGGGCTCTTCTGGATGTGGTTTCACATATGGTCGAGGGTTTGGAGAATGGTGAAAACTCTATTCTCACTTTGTGTGACCTCACAAAGGCCTTTGACTGCGTGTGTCATGACATTCTGGTCGAAAAATTGTCATATTATGGTATACGAGGACGACCTTTGGATTTTCTGAAGTCGTACTTGAGCGGTCGATCACAATGCGTCTCTATAGGAGGCGTTACATCAACATCAAGGGAAATAGCCTATGGTGTACCCCAAGGTTCCGTTTTAGGACCCATTTTGTTCATCCTCTATATTAATGATTTGTACTATCATCTACTTCCTGGCAAATGCGTTATATTTGCGGATGATACGACGTTGATTAATCGTGGAAATAACGTGGAGAATTTGATAACGGCTTCCGAAATCAACTTGAAATCGGCTGAGATATGGTTCTCTTCAAATAAACTCTCGCTCAACGCAAAGAAAAATCAGAATCTGATCATTTCTTCGAATGCCAGTCTCACTGGGGGAGATAGTGTCAAGTTACTAGGTATTTATATTGACGATAAACTCAACTGGTCTAGTCACACCGACAAATTGGCGCGTAAATTATCAAGCGCAATATTTCTGATACGTAGACTGAAGAGTTCAGTTGGAATCGCCACTCTCAGATCCAGCTACTTTGGACTTTTTCACTGTCATATGACATATGGAATTACTCTCTGGGGCAGATCCTGCCATGCAAGAAAAATATTCATTCTCCAGAAAAGAGTTGTGCGGGTTATGACCGGATCTGACTATAGAGATCACTGTCGTCCTCTCTTCAGAAAACTGCGAATCATGCCTCTCCCTACAGTTCACATTTTTGAAACTCTAACTGAAATTCATAAGAATAGGGTCTGTTATTCTACACAAGCGGAATCACATTCATACCCAACGAGGTCGGGAAATTTGATAAGAACGCCCAGGTACAGACTTGTGATGTCCCAGAAGAATTCTCTAAATTTGTCTACTTATAATAAGCTTCCATGTGAAATTCGTAAACTCAATGACTACAATTTTAAACTCAAGGTGAAATCTTTCCTTTTGAAGAAGTCCTTCTATTCCGAAGAGGAGTTTCTCAATTCCCAATTCACAGCAGAGGATATGTGAAGAGCACTCACCAGTGATTTTGTGTGAAAGAAAAAAAAAACTACTTTTTGTTTCTCAAGTTGATTGTCTGTATAATGTTTTGTGTACTCCTCAATGTTTAATCAATATTTTATTTATATCAATCGTTATTTTATGACTTGCTACTAACTTGATTCAATCCTGTAAACGTAGTCAATAAATCTACTCTACTCTACTCTACTCTATGATCTCGTAATCGAATTCCTCAGTTTAAATCTCCAGCGTACTAGTCGAGATTTCGGTTCTTTCATGGACATTGACCACTGGAGTAGTTTATGATCTGTGAAAATGGAAAACCTTTTTCCAAAAAGGTAGGGCGAAAATACTTGCAACTCCAAACGATCGCTAACCGTTCTTTTTCTATTGTTGAGTAATTGAATTCCGCAGGATTCAGCGTTCTTGAGGCATAGCAAATGGGATGATTTCCTTGGAAAAGTTTTCCAGAGATGGCGAAATTTGAGGCATCTGTTTTTAATTCAAACGGTTTTGAGAAGTCTGGGTGAGCTAGAACAGGTTCGTTGGTTAAAATATTTTTGCATGCATGAAAACAATCTATGAATTCTTTAGTGTGTTCGACCTCCCTTCCTCTTTTCAAACATTGAGTCATTGGGTTCGTGATCTTCGCAAAGTACTTTATGAATTTCCTGTAACACCCCACTAAACCCAAGAATTATTTTACTTTGCGATGTGTTTTTGGAATATTATTTTACTTTGCGATGTGTTTTTGGAATAGGATATTTTTGTATCGCGATTATTTTGTTTTTATCGGTTTGATTCCCTCTGAAGTTACGATTTGATCAAGAAATTCTACTTCTTCACGGAAAAACTCGCACTAATTCATTTGTATTCTCAAATTTGCCTCTCTCAACCTCTGAAATACCGCTTTAAAGTTTTGAAAGTGTTCTCTTAGTCCAGTACTTATGACAATAACGTCGTCCATGAATACCATGTATATTTTATTTTGGAGTCCTTCCAAAATGTCATCGAGGGCGCGTTGAACACTATAAGGAGCTGATTTCAGACCAAAGGGCATTCTTAAGTACTCGAAGTGTCCCTGTTCTAGGCTAAAAAATGTTTTCTTAATCGAGTTTTTTGTGCATGTAGTTCGAACATATTGGGTTCGAATGGTTCGACTGCTCATGGACTTTTCAAATCGATTGATATACATTTATCAGTTGGGTTTTGTATTTCAAGAAGGGCGAACCTATTTTTCGCGTAAGAAAGAGCAGGCGGAATAACTAAATCACCGAATTCTCCCGATATATATATATATATATATATATATATATATATATATATATATATATATATATATATAAAAACTGTAGTTTTTTTGGGTGAACAGCAGAACGGAAGTGTACTCTTATAACACCAGTTTTTCCAATATTTCGATAATGTTTATTACCATCTTCAGGGAAAAGCTACAAAATCATTATTTTAAGTTATCACATCAAATAAACAGTAACAAGAACCTTACTGTATTTGAGGTTAGTCGTATTAAAAACGTTGGTAAAGTGAATTAACATGTCGCAGTAGTCGCAGACGAAAAATATGTTCACAGTCCAATATTAAAATTTTACACCAAGTAAACTGTTTAAAAAACCATTGAATTATTAACAAGATTAAAAAAATATAGTTGCATATTCAACAGGTGAATACACATAAAAGTCGAACTTTAACGGTTAAAGTTCGACTTTTATGTGTATTCACCTGTTGAATATGCAACTATATTTTTTTAATCTTGTTAATAATTCAATGGTTTTTTAAACAGTTTACTTGGTGTAAAATTTTAATATTGGACTGTGAACATATTTTTCGTCTGCGACTACTGCGACATGTTAATTCACTTTACCAACGTTTTTAATACGACTAACCTCAAATACAGTAAGGTTCTTGTTACTGTTTATTTGATGTGATAACTTAAAATAATGATTTTGTAGCTTTTCCCTGAAGATGGTAATAAACATTATCGAAATATTGGAAAAACTGGTGTTATAAGAGTACACTTCCGTTCTGCTGTTCACCCAAAAAAACTACAGTTTTGTTCTTAACTGGTCAGCAAAGACTTCCCCTCTAATATATATATATATATATATATATATATATATATATGCTCGGATAGGCTTCCGCGGTCGGATATGTGCTCTCTGAAACTTCTGGTTGAACCGCGTCTGGAAGAAAAATTCCAGAACCGGAAGTTCCAGAGAGCATCTATATATATATATATATATATTGTTCGTTCCGTTAACCAGCTGACGAACGTGAACCCTCAGAAGTCGAAACTTGTGCGAGCAATGGATCAACGAGGCCTTACCTTTTACCGTGCGATTACTCAGCACGGTGGCCCGGCGAGGATTCGAACCCCGGCCTTCCGCCCGTCAGATATATATATATATATATATATATATATATATATATATATATATATATATATATATATATATATATATATATATATATATATATATATATATATGTTGTTGTTGAGTTCGGGTTGAACCGCGTCTGGAGTTTTGTTCTCGACGTTTCGGCTCCGATTTTGGAGCCATTTTCAAGAGGTGAATGTGACTTCACGCTGAGGTCTCAATCTGCCTACTCCTCAGGTGTTGTCACAGGGGGCAAGGGTTTGTGACTTGACGCCGGGGCCTCAATCTGCCTACTCCCCAGGTCTCGTCACGAGTTCTTTCTAAGATCTCAATCTGCCTACTCCTTAGATCGAACTGAGGTATCGAGGGATGTTGGGTAGGATTTATAGCAGCGGGTGCTACTAAAGGACCGTCGGATGTCTTGGTGGGGACTAAGCATCTGGAAATTAGGGGTTTCCATGCAGTTGGAAGTCTCTGGCCGTCGTCACGTTTATTTAAGCAGGAAGGTCGCTTCTCGATTTCGATGGCCTCGCGAATTATACGAGCTTGTAGTGTTTTTGCTGTGGCGATGGTCTCAGTGTTCGCAAAGTCTATATTGTGTCCTGTCTCTTGATGATGTTTGGACAGAGCTGAAGATGGGTCTGATTTTCGGACAGCAAGTTGATGTTCGTATACTCTACTTGTCACACGTCTGTTGGTCTGGCCTACATATGTTCTATGGCAATCGGAACATGGTATTTTATATATACCCTGTGATTCGTTGACAATTTTGTCCTTGGGGGAGCGGAGGAATGTGGAGATTTTGTTGCTGGCTGTATATATCGTTTTTATGTCCTGTTTTTTGAGAATTCGGCTGATTTTGTCAGTAACACCTTTAATGTAGGGAAGAAAAGCTTTGTGGGGAACGTTGTTGTCTGTTGGGTCTCTGGGAATGGAATGAGAAGTTTGATGGCGGCGGATGGATCTGTCAATTTGATGGTCTGTGAATCCATTTTGAAGAAGGGCTGATTTGAGTTGGGCTAGTTCGTGTGGTTTGTTATGGAGGTCTGTGAGGTTGATGGATCTGTGGATGAGGGAATTCACAACGGAATTGGTTTGTGCTGGATGATGGTGGGAGTTTGCGTTAAGGTATCGGTTTGTGTGTGTTGGTTTCCTGTAGACCGTGTGGGTGAAGGAGTCATTGGTTTTTGTGATGAGGACATCTAAGAATGGAAGGGAGTTATTGCTTTCGATTTCCATTGTAAACTTTATATTTGGGTGGAGGTCGTTAAGGTGATCAAGGAAATTATGGAGAGTTTCGGAGCCGTGAGGCCATATGACGAAAACGTCATCTACGTATCCGAACTAGCAAGAGGGTTTGTGATCGAACGTGTCAATGGCTTTAGTTTCGAAGTCTTCCATGAAAAGGTTTGCAAGGACTGGTGAGAGGGGAGAACCCATGGGGGTTCACAATCTCTCCGACACCCCTCTGGACGAAAATGCACACAACATTTTATCCAAAGGTTTCAATTTCTCTATCACTCCCACCTCAATTCCAACCGAATCACTCATCACCCAAATCGAATCTGCTATCACTCACCTTCCTGAAATGATAGCCGAAGAAACCCGACAAGACATCGCCACCACCCTCAGGAGGGCAAAACTTCCTAAATCCAATATCACACCGGCAGAGAGACATTCTCTGAAAAGTCTCCACAACAACCCAGACCTGATCATCCTCCCAGCAGACAAGGGCAACGTCAAAGTTATCCTCAACAAGTCTGACTATGTTGATAAAATGAGTAAACTACTCGATTCACCTGAATATCAACCCACCGACAGAGACCCAACGACCTATCTTGAGAAGAAAACCAGGACCCTCATCAACAACTCCAATATCCCTACCGAAACCAAGAAAGCTCTCATCCCCCGGGAAAAATCCTCACGCACACCTCGCATATATGGTCTCCCAAAAATACACAAACCCAACGTTCCTCTTCGCCCCATTGTCAGTGCTTTCGGTTCTCCAACACAAAATCTTGCTAAACACCTTGCAAATACTCTCCAACCCCTTGCAGAACAGTCCTCGTCATATGTACGAAATTCTTTCCACTTCATTGAAATCCTCAAAAACCTCAATATCCAACAGACCGACATCCTTGTGAGTTTCAACGTAGTGTCCTTATTCACAAATATCCCTTTATCAGATACATTGAACATTCTCGAAACCAAACACCAAATTTCCAAAGGCACCCTCAACCTCATCAGTCACTGTCTGTCCAGTACATACTTCCTATTCCAAGGTACCTTTTACAAACAAGTGAAAGGCGCCCCCATGGGTTCTCCCCTGTGACAACACCTGAGGAGTAGGCAGATTGAGACCTCAGCGTGAAGTCACATTCACCTCTTGAAAATGGCTCCAAAATCGGAGCCGAAACGTCGAGAACAAAACTCCAGACGCCGATCAACCCGAACTCAACAACAACACACAACTGACCGCGGAAACCTATCCGAACACACACATATATATATATATATATATATATATATATATATATGAATCCTTTTAATATTCGGGTGTGCAGTCAACAAGGAATTGGAAAAGTGAACTCTTTATTCTGTTCAAGCTTTCGAGTTTTTATTGGCTCTTCATCAGGAACTCTACAATGAATTAGAAAAATTGTAAAAATAGAGAAGTTTTTTAACATGTGCTTACTTACGAAGGTGAGGTTAATAATCCTTTTTAATAAAAACATGAAGGACAACATATCACAAACACATCGACCTAATGTTACAAATATTAATATAAAACTTTAATTAAAAGATATGATCAATCATACATGTAGAAGAATTGAGAAATGGGAGAAGTTGTTTCTCCTAACCGGCATTGGAAACCATATTTGTAATTTCAACGGAAATGATGTGAAAAAGAAGGGAATGAAGTTGACAAGTGACCAATGATTACAGTTTCCTGTGACCTTGTTGCCAACACACAATGAAAATGAAAGTGAAATCAACCAACTACACAGGAGAACCAAATGTGAAGTTGTTATTATTACTGCCCAGTAGAAGGCGACTTAGTAAATATGAGTAGATGATGCTGAGACTATCAATATCTTTCCTGGAATTTATGGAATTTGGTTCTTTGAAAATTTGTGTCATTTCAAGAAAAGTTCTTTTCTTAAGATTGGATTCATGCTCCAATATCGTCACATTATCACAATCGGGCAAATGATCAAAATTTATTGAATGTTGTGCTAATGAGCAAGTTTTTTTGAGATTTCTAATATCGCTTTTATGAAAACAGATTCTATCTTTCAACTTCCTCTTGGTTTGTCCTGTGTACTTTTTTCACACTGAGAGCAAGGGATACAATAAACAACATGATAATATATATATATATATATATATATATATATATATATATATATATATATATATATATATATATATATATATATATATATATATATTGATTCAACCAACTTTGCCAGACCCAGTACGTTCATCAGGCAACCACAGACCCACCAGAAATAAGCAATTTCACGGAATATATTGAATGGCTAATTGACTATTTTAGTGCCCCGAATATAAGCATACTTTGAGGGGAAACGATTTCTTGGAAAAAAAAATCGCTACATCCATAAGTCTCTCTCAATCCCACAATATTCAAACGCCTTTCCAGACCAATATATCAACTCATGGATATCAGACCGACGTTCCCGCTCCCAGCGGTGTTGCCATGATTATGGGCTTGATAACGTCAGGTGTATGTCATATCTGTAGTAAATCATTCCTCTCATTGTTTGTCAGATTCATTTATCGGTATGGAGTTCAATAGTGAATGTTTGAGAATGATTGCTTATGAGATGAGGTAGGCTTACCGGGCTGAATCGTATCTATTCCTCCAGACCTGGATCCTTTCAGATATTAAAATACACTGAGTGAATGTGTCGGTTCACGTATTCAATTGTATGAACCGCTCTTCATTTACCTATTCAACACTTGTTCATTTATGCGAATCGCTATGGCAATGATCACATGTATTTCATTTCGAGGAACTGTAAAAAACAGCGAAGGCAATAGTTTTAGTGAGGAAAGAGAATTTTTTTTTCTTTGCGAATTGCCGTTCAATTGGATTCTCAGTAGTAGTTCAATCTAGTCGGCAAACTTTTGATTTAAGGGACTATGTTTGAGAAAAAGAATTTTTCGAAATACTTGTATTTCACTATTTCATTGTTCACAATGGAATGTTTCATTCAGTTCAATATTTTTCACATTTTTTTATGATTGGGGTCGAGTAAAATCCATTTTCTGAACCACCATGTAGATATAAAAGTAAATTAAACAGAGGAATGGGCACTTTTGATAAAGCAGACTTTTTCGTCAGGTATAACGTTTCTTATATATTCAAAATTAAACTCCTTTTTCTCATGCGACCTCAATCGGGGCATATTTTTTCGAGTTCTATGGTTAATTAACAATCATTCGAAAATATCATCACTTCTAACCACAATCAGCTCGGAGAGTGACCAATTGTTCACACAGAAGAAAGCAAGGAGGTGAAAACATCTCCAATCTCGTCTTTTTCTATTTGAAAAGTCATTCTGCTCATCGTAAGTCATGTTTTCAGGTCCTCCTCAACGTGTACACACCAATGCAGTTATACAAAACGAGCTATTCGACACGAAATCACAGTTATTACTTACTATCGCAGTACCAAAAGGACAGGAAATATATAGATACGCAATTTCTTCTTTGAAAACACTAAACCTCTTCAATAACTACGGTATTAGTTTCCAGAAATAGTACGCTACCGTTTTATTAGCTATCTTCTCGAGTACAAGATCCAGCGCACTCCATCGCTCAAGGCCAGTCTTTTTTTATTGCCGTTGATATGTCAGTTCGTAATCCAAACGCTGTCTATTTGCAGTAATCCTCATAATTCATAATTGAGATATGATAATGATTGGCCTGCCAAACACATTCATTGAAATGAAGCAAAAATGTGAAACATATTTCAACCTTTACGTAGGCAATTGACATTTACAAAGAATGACAATCACGACATGTGTCGATATGGAATTTCACTTGATACACAAAATTCATTTCAATTATCCTTGCAAATATTTTTTTCTTGTTCATTGCATAACATTTTTTCGAATGATTCTAAAAAAAATAGTATAGAAAACTCGGCGAAGGAAATGATTAACTTTCCGTCTCGGTGTGTGATTATTATTCCGCCACTGAACCTGATTATTCTCATCTGAAAGATCTTTTTCAGTAACAACACATGATGAAGAGGTTTTCACAATAATCCTTTTCGAAAAATTGTTCATGGTGTTGAAATTCGAATAAAAAACACAGAAACATTCATTAGGAAAATATTCAAATATGTCAATCAAATTTTCATTACTTTGGAACGGCTTGTTCGATCCTCAACAGGTTGAAAATTAAAACATATAAAGTCTACTTGTAATTAATATTTATTTCTGCACCTACTTATTAGGTATATATGTATTGAATATTCTCCCATACAAAACAAAATTCATCAACTTTAATTGGTCAATTGACCGGTAGATTTTTAGCTGATTCAAGACAGACGCATTGAATTAATATAAGAACGATAATAAAAGCAAACCAGTGTTGAATTGAAAACTCGAGTTCCTTCCAAACGATGACACAATTTAGAAAAAGATGACGTCATTGGTGAGTATTGTCTCTTCGCATATACTTCATTTGAAGTCGATATCTTGCCCCGTTAGAAAGTGTAAAGGAAAAGGTAGAACTATGTTTATAATGAAAGTGCCTCAACATTCTTCTGTTTTTTTTTTTCAATTTGACTTAATATACATCTTCAGTATTGAATGGTATCATTTTGAGTGGTTCATTTCAAAATTGTTCGAATAACGGATTCAAATCAAATTATAGACGGTTGACTCCAGATACGTTGATTAAATCCAATTATGAAATACTGTACAGAAACTGGTAATTTTGACAGATTCGAAAAGACTATGTCTGTGAAATAATGGCCAAGTACATATTTCTCGAATCAGATTTAAAGTTATCCCCCAAAATATACGGACAAGTAAATAAAAAGTGAATAAATTGAGTTTTTTGTGATATTTCGAAAGTACTATGTATCGTGGGAAGTTATTAGTGGACTTAGCAACACGTGATTCACCAAGTGAGTTATTTCAATATTGATTCGGTATGGTTACAACCATCATATTTTTTCCTCAGTTGCAAGAGTGCGGCGGCAAAATAGCTCAAAGAGGGAAACACAAAATGCAAGTGAGAAACAGGTGAAGGCAGTTTGTAATTTTTCATTGAAAGTTAAATCGCATTGAAAGGAGTATACGAATGGAGATGAATTAATATGACTTGCACGAAATGATTATCATTGAAAGGAATAATAGACAAATAATGTACTTTTGAACAATTGAAATCATTCATGCGCCTTTCTTGCGTGAAAACTTGAACACACATCATTTGAAAAAAGGGTTTTTCAGTGAAAAATTTATGTTTCTCAATAAGATGGTAATATTGAGATAGGTGACTTATAGAGGCTATTCGCAGATTTTCATATGAACTCCAAGTTGCCGATGTTTAGAAAAAATAAATCATCATAATCTCAGTATCATCCTAGATAATTTGGATAAACCTAGTACACATTCTCTATTATTAATTTTTACCAGGGGCGTACTTTCATATTTAGCCTGGTTCAACTTTTTTTTCCCCATTTACAGAATATAGAATTTCATTTGGATGAAACTACAAAATGAAAATTAAAAATTCTGATAGCTTTGAACCGAGCCATAGTTTTTATTGATTCAATATGTTGCGAAAGAAGATAGAGTCGCGCAACACTTTCATGAAATGAACTTCTCATTGAATTATAGTGGAGTAAAAACGCGCTTGAAAGACGCTTCTATCACGAATTAAAAAAACTGAGGTAGAACGAAACTGATGTATAGCCTTTTCAGGAAAGTTACTGGCTATTACAGATCGATATTTAAGACATTGCCAGCTGGGGCTGACTCTTGAAAATGTGTGAAAATATGAAAAATACAAAAAACGTATTTTTTCAGATATAACTCGTGATAAGTCGCAAACTTTTAGACATATCAAAGTGAACTTTTTTTAATTCTGAAGTGGAAATATTAGCGCTGGTGTCAGTGCAGCCAAATTTTCGAAAACTTACTTATTCTTCTCATAAAACATTGGAAATAATCATAGTTATTTTTTGTGCATTGATGTCATGAGCAATCGAAAACTTTTTAATTTTAAGGATTTTCATACATACATACATACATACTTCCTGCGAGTAAATTGAAGCAAAAACATAACAGAAGTTTTTTAAAAACATTGTCATAGGTTGAGATCAATAGGACACGTAATAACCGCACTGAAATTAAAATCACGTGTCTCCCGCTTGCACTTTACCCGGAAGATAAGCGCGCGCAACACGAAATGTGAAAACTCGTTCATGTTGGGGATCTTAATATGATGTGATGTTTACTGTTAGTGAGCAGAATCAACAAGAGTGAAAAAAGGTTTCATCTACAGTGTCACCATTAAAGTGCGCACCATATGGGAAACATTTTTTTCGAAAAGTTTCAATGAAGTTTAACTTCGGCACTTGTTTGTGCTTTAAATTCAACGTAAAATGATGCGGCCAACTGCCACCCACTGACGTTCAGTGTTTGTCAAATTCAACTTAAAAAAAAATAGAAAAAGTGCATTTCTAGATCGAATTCAACAAAAAGGTACTTGAAAAAGTTGTCTCTACGGCAATTTTCAATCCATATGCCTTTAGTTGCCTCTGCTTTTTCGAAATCAAAGGTTGTTTTAGAAAATAGCCAAGTGATTGAAACTTTGCACCAGGCATGTTGAAATTTTTATTTCTCTCTCAAAATGTCCGTATGAGTAATAATGTATCAAATGAGTTAAACTTCATGATGCGTTTGTTATGTATACATGAATTGATAACAAGTAACCGAACTTGTTTTTTGAAATAAAGGGGATATCTGTCGAAAATAAGCAAAATGTTAACTTTATCCTAGTTGCATAAAATTTGGCGTATGGATATAAAATTGCCGTAGACACAACTTTTTCAAGTAACTTTTTGTCACTTTTCCATTTTTTTTCAAAAAAAAGTTGAATTTGACAAACACTGAACGTTAGTGGGTCGCAGTTGGCCGCATCATTCTACGTTGAATTCAAAGCACAAACAAGTGCCGAAGTCAAACTTCATTGAAACTTTTCGAAATAAAAATTTCCCATATGGTGCGCACTCTAATGGTGACACTGTATATGTATTTAATTGTGCTAGTCATGTGTAGGTAGTTACCTCATTAATTACATTATCATATACGTTTTTGAAATAGTATGTTGAAATTTTCTATTAGCTACAAAATGGAGTGCATTATATGTTGAGAATCTGTTGAAAATCAGGATGAATCGGTTTTGCAAAACCCTACAAAACAGGGTCTACAAACTATAGTTGGTACCGCAGAGAAAAGAAGAGATATTTAGGAAAGAAAGAAAGACATTTCAATTGGAAGTGAAAGAGTGAAATATTATCAGAGTTGTAGAAGCATACACTAGTGTCCAAAATATTGGTTTACCAAATTCCTACATCCTAGGACGTCCCCCATATGTCCTGCACAAATCACCAGTATAAGTGGTCTGTATGAGTTTGTTTCAAATTGTCACGATCGTTTGAATTTTTTTCTCGAAAGTCCTGTAAATCGTAATACAAATGAGACCTATACTAAACAATTTTCATCACTACACAAAGTTATAATTTCGTCCTATGACAAACTCGGGATATGTCGAGGACAGCATGACGATATTTTTGCTGGTATTCTGCCTATCACGATGAGTTTACCATTTTATAATTTCGTCAAGAATTAGAAACTATTTTTCCATTCGAATTGGGAATCTTTCATTTCCAGAAATAAAAATTATGTTCACCTCTTGTACTTTATGATGAAATGAGAATAATAGGTGATGTTGATATATTCCACTATCCGCTATTTGGTAATAGACCTTCTGTCACCAATGCAGTGGAGTGATCAGTTCTTGTATTTTTTTTAATAGAATCGTCTTATATAGGAAGTTGCTGACTAATTGGACGTGGCCTGTTCAAAAGGAATCGTTTTTTAATTATCGCAGCATTTTTTTTTGGGGTATATCTGAAGTCTACCCATGTACCCTCAAAAAAATTCCAATATCAGATCTTCTATCACCGATGCACTGAAGCTACTCACTCTCTACATTGTTGCCAAATCTTGGGATCAACAACGTCGATAACATGTTGTGGGTACGAGAGCGTTCTGATATAATTATATACTATATACATATATATTTTACACGCCCTCTGAATTGAAATCCTCGAACTAAATCTGTATATAAAATCATGTTCTACCGACTTTTCGGACCCATTTTTCATTTTTTCCCTCCATGCTGAAAGTACTCAAAAATGGTCGGGGATATCGAAAATATATATATAGATATATATATATATATATATATATATATATATATATATATATATATATATATATATATATATGTGTGTGTGTGTACTGGCTGAAACTTCCGGTTGATCCGCGTCTGGAATGATTTTCTTGTCTACGTTTCGCTCCCATTTCGGAGCCATTTTCAACACTGAGTGACCTTGCGTCTAGGTCTGAGTTGTCTTACTAGCTGGCTATCATCACTGGAGATCGAGGATTGAAGGTTGGTGGGATTTAAGGGTTCATGAGTAATCATGGCAGGATCAGGGATCGGACGGTCGATGGGAGGTTCGAACGGATTAGTTCTGAAGTCGGAGTAAATAGAAGTATGTCGGACCAAGAGTGGTTTCCAGGTATTGGGGAGTCTTTGAGAATCGTCGCGTTTATTGAGACAGTTGGGACGTTTTTCGATTTCAATGGCTTCACGGGTAACTCTGGTTTGGAGGGTTTTGGCTGTGGCAACGGTTTTGGTGTTTTCGAAATCTATTTTGTGGCCTGTTTTCAAATGATGTTGAAATAATGCTTAGTATGTGTCAGAATCACGGACTGCTAGTTCGTGTTGATATGCTCTACAGGACACTCGTCGGTTGGTCTGGCCGATGTATGTTCTGGGAAGGTTAGAGCATGGTTTTTCATATATTCCGTGGGTGTCATTGGGGATTGTGTCATTGGGTGTTCGAAGGTAGGTGGACATTTGGTTGTCAGCTGTGAAAATGGTTTTGATGTCATGTCGTGTCAGAATTCGACTTATTTTATCAGTAACACCATGAATATATGGAAGGAAAGCTTTTTGTCATTCAGGTTCGTCCTCCGGGGGTCTAGAGTGAAGATTTCGGGTTTGCTTGAGTTTAATAGACTTGTGGATTTGGGAATCGGAAAAATCGTTTTGGGTGAGTGCGGATTTGAGCTTTTCCAGACGCGGATCAACCGGAAGTTCCAGCCAGCACATTTCTAACCGCGGAGCCTAGCCGAACAAACGGTGTTGTTTGAAAAACTTCTGCC
Organism: Zygogramma bicolorata; assembly: GCA_032362365.1. NCBI lineage: Eukaryota > Metazoa > Arthropoda > Insecta > Coleoptera > Chrysomelidae > Zygogramma > Zygogramma bicolorata. The sequence goes on from JAVJAQ010001368.1 coordinate 210,003, forward strand.
AGTTTTTATATGATTTCTCGGTCGTAAATTGTAGCCAATATGATCCGCTCCCTCAGCCGTCGGATTGATTTTGGTTGTCGGACCTTTTTCTGATGACTGTTCAGGTGATAACGGTCGGTCCAGTTTGTGGTGACCTGCATCCACCGAAGGACCATTTCCTGAACTGTTTTTCTTTTTGTTGATGAGGGCCCTCCAGACATTTGGAATATTTTGAGAGTCGTCTCTTTTGTTTATTCCTCCATGTTTTCCTATCTCGATGGTTTCCCTTATTTGGCGTGTTCTGAAATGGTTCACCTGCGCTATTTGCTTTGCTGCCTCGAAATTTATTTTGTGACCCGTCTGTGATGTGCGACAAGCACGGTATTTTCTCTTTACGTGTGTAAACTTAAACTCAGTGGACTGTATTTTTGTGATGTTTTATTGAATTATAGTTTGACAACGGTCGTTTAGACTTGCACTGCTCGGCGGTTCAATGCGTACTGCAACTCAGATGTTCGACCGCAGCATTAGTAGAGTACATCATTTGACAGGCGCGGATACTAAGTATACAATTCAAATAGAGAAATGATATGATACCAAACATTTCGGCGACCTTGAAAAAATACATTTTTTTTTAAAGATGTGAGCGTGTGAACAAGTGATTGATGATAAAAATACGTTATAATATGAGCAGGAATAGTACAGGAGTGATCAAACAATGAAGTAAGCTAACTTCAAGAAGTCATCACTTAACGTTCTCAATATCTATCGGTAACACACAAATCTTTGCTACTGCGCGTTTGAATGTTCCACTGCAAGTTTTTACGTTAACCACCCGCACGATTCCATCGGAACCAGGGAATAATTCCTCGACTCGTCCGATTTTCCAATGCATGGGCGGAGTGTTATCTTCCTTCATAAGGACCATCGATCCGACTCTTATGTCGACGGATTGGGCTCCCTTCCATTTGGAGCGGACTTGAAGCGATGACAAATATTCCGATGACCAACGAGTCCAAAAATGTTGCACCAGCTTTTGTATGCGCCCGTAATTGGTCAATTCGTTGTCGGATATGGCCTCAAAATCTTCTGAGGGTAAGCTGCTTATGGTATCACCAATGAGGAAATGCGCAGGCGTGAGAGGAAGGTAGTCATTGGGATCGTTTGACAAAGGGAGTAAAGGTCGTGAATTAAGAATCCCCTCGACCTGCACTATTTTCGTGTTAAATTCTTCATATGTTAAATATGCTTGAGAAAGAATTCCTTTCAAATAGAATTCCGTTGATTTCACCGCCGCTTCCCACAAACCTACAAAATGGGGTGAATTTGGGGGAATGAATTTCCAAGAAATTAGATTAACTGTAATGAGATTATTTAATTTTGAGTCTTGCTCTAAATTTGACAATAACCTATATGATTCGTTAAGCTCATTTTTTGCTCCAATAAAGTTAGATCCATTATCAGACAAAATTTGTTTACATATGCCTCGGCGTGCAATGAAGCGTTTTAAACGATTAGCCTTGGTTGTGAAGCATACAAAAACACATAGGTAGCACTTAACAATTTTTCTGTTTCTTAGTTTGCCGTCCTTTATTTGAAATGGGCCTAAAAGTCCTAGTGGATCGAGAATCTGACTGATAACCGAAAGTATTTTTCGTTTCGTTATATTGATTTTATAATTATCGTCCTTTACACTATATTTCAAAATATCTCTTTATGAATCCCAATAGAGACCTAACGTTATTGTTGTACTATCATCTGATATCTAATGTGTTGTTTCTGAATTATCATTCGTAATGCCTGTTAATATTTCCCTGTCATTAGCAACAAATTTCCGCAATGCAAAACCATACTGCATGAGAAGTGCAGTCAAGTTTGTTAAATTTAACTTAGCTTCCTGCACTGTTTCACAACCTGTAAGCACGTCATCTACGTAAAAATCGTTCTCAATGATGTTGCTAATATTTGGTAGAAATGATTCATTTTCTATGCAGACTTGTTGCAGACAACGCGTTGCAAGATAAGCTGCGCATCCAGTGCCGTGCGTCACTGTGTTTAGTTGAAAATGTTGTATAGGCTGTTGACTATCTGACCTCCATAAAATCCGAAGCAGGTCTCTTTGGTTTTCTTCAATAAAGATCATTCTGTTGGGGATGATTGGAATGAAAAACGTATTAATAGAAAATATCTATTAAATCACCAGAAAAACACAACAGGTCGCCGAAATAGGTGAATTAATTCTTCGTCGTACAAGTTGCTATGACACTAACTATGTGTAATCTGTCCGCAAAAAATAGGGAAATCGTGTTTTATGCAGTTCCATGTCACGTGACAGCAGATGCTAGTCGCTTTACACGTTTTTGCTTTTCAACCAATTGAAATTTGCCAAATTATATGAGGTGACACAACGACAAGGAACTTCATAACACGTTGTCAGCAAAATAATTAGTTCAATTCTTAGTTGATTAAGTTGAATAAATGCATGTAGATGCATGCACATCAAAACAATTCGTGAACTAGAATAATGTCAAAGAAATAATAGTAATAATGATAAAATAAGAGATTACTTTATAACACCTTCCCCCTAATTTTGAAAATTGTACCTGGGTAAGGTGCAATTTTCGCTAACTCGCGATGCTTTACTACTACATTCCGATTCGCATTTATCTTTCTGAATTTCTCTCTCTTCAACTTTTTGTGCTCCCTCTGTAATTTCACTTCCACTTGAAAAGACCTCAGATTTATTCTTACAGCGCTTATACAATGTTTTGAAACCGTAGCATAGCGAAATGCAAAACAATAAACACACAATGAAATATAATATTCCTTGGTGAAGTAGGTCAGTTTCATTTACTACATACGGATCACTTTCCATATGTTGCAATTTTTGCAAACTATGACTTATTGTTTTCAAGTCATCAAAATTTCTTGAATTTATAACGAGAGGCGTTACAACTGGTGTTATTTTCGGTAAATTTAAATTTGACAAATTTATTTTCATATCTTTCTTCAGATCTAGAGGAGCAATATAGTGAGTAATGACTTCACTAGAGAATTCACTATGTGGTGTAAGAATTATAGATTTTGTGTATACTGAGCAATTCGAGTTTATACTTAAAATTCCAGTATCATTTAAAGTAATTGTTTGTCTACCTTCAATTGATCTACACTTCAAATCCACATATTCTTTGTGTGGTGCCACAAAAAGCCAAGAGTTTTTGTTTGCTAACTGAATGAATATTGTTTCTTCCATTTCTATTATTCTTTTATCACAGGAATCTGGAATAGATGTAGTAGGCATGTACAAATTCGATTCACAATCTTTATGTAGGTGTGATAAATGAATTGGTTTACTCTGTTTACAAATATATTTATCAACTAATAACTTTTTGCAATTAGACAATTCTATATTATTCATAGAGAAAAAATGTTGTTTGCTAAAATCTGTCACAAAAAATTGTTCATGAGGAAAAATGAAAGCAAACGTATTATTTCCTAGAGGTACGGGAAAACTAGACATTTTAAATACATCGTAATCACGTTTTTCAATGAGGGGTATGTACAGAACGAACGTTAATTTATTTTCAACAAAAATTATATTTATTCTGATCAAACTGAATAATATATGCATATTTTCGATAACAGGCGTAACTGGAAATGTCAAGTCACTGATATAATTCTGGATTTTGGATGCTTCTTGTATAAATTTCATTGGACTAATTACTGAAGGGTGTAAAATTCCTCTTTGTGCAAATGAAATTATTTCAATTAAGTTATTCTGATTCAATTTGAATCTGGTTGAAATGATATCGAATATTGTCACTAGTTCATTAACTTCAAAAGTGACACGGTCCTTCATCTCAAAATTTGAAATATTTTCATTCAGATCATTTACTGATTTTATGATTTTATTCATTTTGGTACCCATATGTTCAAACTGACTTAAGGTTGTTCTGTTTATCAAATGAACAGTATTTCGCACTATTGATGTTTGCTGTTTCAATAGTGTATTAAGGTGACTTTGATTTCTTTTCAATGAATTTATTTGTGAGTTGAAATAAACAGCGTCGTCTTCATCAAGTGTGCCAAATGATGTTTTTGAGATAGATCCTATTCCATTAACTAAACCTCTTTTAGCTTTTTTCGATGACTCTCGAACTCCTAGTATTTCGAATATCAGGTTTTCCTGATTACGTATATCTTGGAGGGTATAAATAATAATTTTTTCTATAGAATTACATTCTGGAACCGAAAGTTTTTGTTTCAGGCTAATTAAACAGATTTTTTTGATTTGATGTGCATAGAAATGTATAAGTTCATACTCATCGTAATAGTCATACAAGTCTAAATAAACAATCATTTTCCAATCATCATTGTATAAATTCAGTGTACCAATTTTTTCATAGTACAATCCCGGACCTGAGTGCAGGGGTGAAATTTCAAACAATGATTCAATATTCGTGCTCGTTGTAGAGTGCAGGAATAAAAGAAAAAAAATAGTCTTCAAGAAAACCATTTTGGCGATAACCTGTAACACAAAATTAATTTGTCAATGTGACAATCTATATAGGTATATAAACTCATTCTACAAATTTTTTCAAACGATTTATGTGAACTTTTGTTCTCTTTCTGTTTACTAATATTGTAACATTTACTTCAGAATTAACTTCCACTACTTCGTAAGGGCCTTTATATAAAGGTAGAAGTTTCTTTGATTTGCCTACGACACTTGCTTCGTTTTTTAATAAAACCTTATCTCCAATTTCAAAATGTTGAATATGAATATTTTTATCATAATAATTTTTGGATTTTTTCTTGTTTTTGACAAGATTTTCTATTGCTGCTTGGTGTGAAAATTGCATTCGAAGCTTTAATTCGTTGTAGTAATCGTCAAAGTTATACAATGTTTCAGGATCTCGAGTGATGGTTGTTGGTAACACAGGTTTCCTGCCAAACAAAAGTTCAAAAGGCGTAAAACCAGTTGATGTGTGGGGTGTCGTATTGTATGTGAATTGTGCGTAAGGTATCTGAGTGTCCCATGTATTCATATCGTGGTTTGCAAAATTCCGCAGATACTCTGCTAAAGTGCGATGAGTGCGCTCTAAACTTCCATTAGATTGTGGATGGAATGCTGTGGTAGATATTTGTTTGATTTTCAGAATTTTGCAAGTTTCCTTGAATATGTTACTCAAAAAATTTGCTCCTTGATCTGTAACCAAATATTTGGGTATTCCATATTGGCAAATTATTTTTTCAACAAAGTGTCTCGCAATTGTTGTTGCTTCCTGATTTTCTATTGGAATTGCTATTAAATATTTTGTCAAATCGTCAATAAAAGTTAAAATATATTTATTGTAATTGTCAGTTTGATTCAGTGGTCCAACTATGTCTAGAAATATTCGTTCCATTGGATAAGTTGATGTAGTAGTGATGGTCATGGGAAGACGAGTTTTTTTTGAAATTTTGTTCTTTTGACAACTCTCACACGATCGAATATACCTTTTTATATCTCGATGCATTTTATTCCATTCATAATATTGTCGAATTCGTTTGAAAGTTCTATTTGTTCCTTGGTGTCCACCACTGGGTGTGACATGAAATTCCTCTAAAATTTTCTTGATTTCTTCTTGACTCAAATCTTTTATGATATTATTATGAAGTATTAAAACTTCTATAGATGAAAATTGAAAAATATATCCGAACATAATTCTAATCGTTTCTAGTTTTAGTTTATCAATTTTGCAAGTGATATTAGATAGCGCGATTTTTCCTATAGAATGTTGTTCACAAAAAAACTTCAGGTTTAGTAAAGAGGAAAAAATATCCTCGTATTCAGCTTTATGGAAATGTTCACGTTTTATGATGAGGTATATAAAAAATCTATCATTACACTTCAAGTAGGCAATTTCGTGTAAATTTTTGTCTTGTGCCTTTAGTTCGTAGAGGCTATTGTAGTATTCGATAGGTACTGAGAAAGTTTGATCGGTAAAATGAACTATGCTATACTCTTTGGACACTGTGTTAATATTTTCATCTGAGTCGATAACATTGTTGAAGTTCACTACGTTTCCTTCAATGGTATCTAAAAATTGTTGATATGGTGATTTTATGGACGGAACTGGGTTTTGAATCTTGTAAATTCGACTAAGTGTGTCGGCATTCGTGTTATTACGACCGGGTTTGTAATTAATTTCAAATTGAAATTCCTCTAATTTCAACCGAAATCGCATCAGTCTACTTGATGGATTCGAAATGGAAAATAAATAAACCAATGGTTTATGATCTGTTAGGATTTCGAACTGTCGGCCATAAATATAGGGACGGTAGTGGGAACAACTCCACACTATTGCAAGTAGCTCACGTTCAATAGTGCTATAATTTTGCTCTGCTCGATTTAACGTACGTGAGGCATACGCTATAGGCAAATCTGCACCAATTGGACCTTGGCTCATAATTCCCGAAATAGCATATTGAGACGCATCCGTTGTTAAAATGAATGGTTGAGGAAAATCTGGATAATTTAAAATTGGTGGATTTGTAAGCTTTTCCTTGAGAGTTTCGAAAGATTCGTCACATATAGCGCCCCATTCAAAAATTGAATCTTTTTTTAGTAATTTGTTCAAAGGTTGTGATATTTTTGCAAAATTTTCTATGAATTTTCTGTAATAAGATGCCAGACCTAGAAATGATTTCAATTCTTTTTGATTGGTTGGTGTCTTGAAATTTTTAACAACACTGATTGGATCTGGTTTGATTCCTTCTTCTGAAATAACATGACCTAGATATGTAATTTCCTTCCTAAGAAATTCGCATTTGTCAGGCTGTAGTTTCAGATTATGTTGACGCAATCGAGAGAATACATCTATTAATTTTGAATTATGTGATTCTAAAGACTCTCCATAAATAACAATATCATCTAGATAAACGAAACATTTCAAACCTGTAAGTCCCACTAAAACGTTGTTCATTAACCTTTGAAAAGTGGAAGGAGACCCTTTCAATCCCATCGGTAAACGTTTGTAGTGATAATGACCTTCGAATGAAAAAGCTGTACATGGTTTTGATTCATCACTCAAAAGAATTTGGTGAAATCCTTGTGCTAAATCGACAACCGAAAAATACTTTGATTTTCCTAATTGATCTAGAATTTCTGTTATATTGGGTAAAGGATAGGCATCGGCCTCAGTGATATCGTTCAACTTTCTAAAATCAACTACTAATCTGTATTTTTTATTTCCTTTACTATCGGGTTTTTTTTGGTACGATTAAAATCGGACTATTATATGGAGAGTTGCTGTTTTCAATAATATCATTCTGTAACATTTTATTGACCTGATTTCGCACTTCTTCTTTTTGAGATTCAGGAATTCTGTAAGATTTGACAAAAACAGGTTTATTAGAAGTCAAGGGAATTGAGTGACGTATAGCGTCGGTGTGTGTCAGAGTATCTCCTTTCAAAAAGAAAATATCATTAAATTCTCGAATAATATTCATGATGCTATCCCGTTCTTCTGAATTCAAATGATCAGTTCTAATTTGATCTTCAAGCAATAATAATCTTTCTCGATTTCTGGAAGTAGTAAAGTTCAAAATATGGTAATTTTCTAAAATATCAGAGTCGATCTTTTCAAAATCTGAATACATTACATAAACTGTTTTTTCAGTTGCGTTCAAAATACCAATATTGCATTCGTCTCTGTCTACGATACAATTTCCTACAAAAACACCTGGTTTTATTTCTGTTTGGAACATAATCTTTGGCTCGGCGCAATTTACCTTCATTCGTTTAATTATTTCTGACCTAGCAGGTATTTCAATGACGTCAGTGTAAGGATGAGTCAATTTCAAGGTGTACGTTTTGTTTTGATATGGTATAGAAAGAGTTGAAGTTTCATAGTCAATGGTCACTTTATAAGAAGACAAAAAATCTTTTCCCAGAATTCCATGACAGGGAATTGGAAAGTCATTTGGAACAATATGAAATTTATGAGAAATAGAAACACTATCCGACAATGATATGTCACCAAAACAAATTCCATACGAGTAAACACAATCTTTAGAGATTCCTTCTAAACGAGCTTAATTGTCAGTGTAAATGATACTGTCGCCGTCTGTCTGTTGTAATTTGAGAATTGTAACATCACTACCAGTGTCAACTAGCATGTTCGCGAATCCAGTATTTGATAAATTCAGCGATAACATAACACAAGAAGAATTACTTTTTTATTGATTGTATAAATGTTTGCTTCATGCTTTTTACAGCTGTTTGATTCGGAGAAATGCGTGTAGAGGTCTATTTCACTTTCCGTCGAAATAGGCTTATTCAGAGGATTTTGATTGTTAGTGTTTATTTCGCGAGAAAAATTAGAAGGTTCATGAGCTTGAGAGATAGTATTTTGGGCGATGTTATCATAATTGGGTTGAAATGAAATGGCATTTTCTGTAATATTAGGCTCAAATAAATTATTGCTTGAAATCGATTTAGAGGAAGTAGAAAGAACTGGCAAATTCATGTGATAAATTGAATCATAAGAAATAGTAGCTGGTGAAATGGTATTGGAAGAGTCAGTGGGCTGGATATTGCATCGAGAACGGATGAACTGAGAATCAGTGGATTGAATATTTGCATATTGTGAATCAGCGGATGTAGAATCAGTGGATGTGGAATCAGTGAGTGTTGAATCAGTGGGAATGGAATCAGTGGAAACAGTTGGTATGGGATTTTTACAATTTAATTTTCGGCATTCTGAAATTCGCGGACCCTGGCTGTGTTGCCAGTCACGGAAGGTCCTTGGGAGTTTCCCGGGTTTTTAGAGCAGGAATCTGTTTGTACAAAATTCGAATTTGACCCTACATGATTATTCTGACTTTGTGATTGGAGAGAATTAGTGTGCCCATTGAAAGGTTGATTTCCCCTTTGATTCGAGGCACTTTGAATAGTTTGTGTTCTTAGGTTATTAAATTGACGTTTTCGACATTGTTCAATGGTATGCCCTAAATTATGACAGTATCGGCATTCAGGAGATATTCTATGAACGTTTTCAGTTTTAATTTCAGGAGAAAAATTTGAGAAATGGTTCGGGTTTCTCGAGAAATATTGAGATTGAGATGATTTATTACTTGTTACATTGGAATAACAATTGGCTGCTGAATGATTTGTTTTACCACATTTGTGACATTTTCGATTCCTTCCAAAATCTTTATTGAAATAATTTTTTGATTTCAAGTTCCTCTCTTCCTCACATGCCGCTTCTATCGCGTCACTGAGATCATCAAATCTTGCTGCTTTGATAATTAATTTAATCGGATCTCGTAGTCCTTCTACAAAAGCTTTCAATGCTGACTTTTTATTTGAATTTTGAATTGTTTGGGCGGCTGCTACGCCTTCACTGGCGATGCAAGCGTCCGTTAAATCTCAACAAGTTCTTTCTATTTTATTTGCAAAGTCTCTCACACTTTCAGAAGTATTTTGTCTAGCATTCAAAAGTTCAGTTTGGAGTTGACCAATAGTTCTTTTTTCGAGATATTGAGTTTGTAAAATATCTTTTAAATCATTCCATGTATTGAAAGTTTTATATTTAATGTGATTATAAGCTGAACCAGAGAGTTTGCACTTTATAACATTCAAAAACATGGCAATGTCTTCTCGTGTTCGCGCGGTGTCTGACATGACATCGCAACATGATAAAAATTTATAAAGATCATCTCTACTACCATTGAATTCGGTAATCATTTTCAACGCTAAATCAGTTTGAAATACCATTCCGTCAGGATTATTCTCAATTTCTGGAGGATTATCTTCAAGCATCAAAATAGCAAAAACAAATAAAACAAAATCACAAGATTACAATAGATCTTACTATGGCGATTTCCTTCAGGACTGAATCTGCTTTGTGAGACAGGTTGGTCTGGAATGCTGGGTGGAACCGGTGAGTCTGCGATGCTGAGGGTGTCTGCGATGTTGAGGGTCTGCTCCGTTGACTGGGAGGATTCTAGAATTTGGATTCTGATGTGGTATAAATTGACGTAGAATCTGGAACTGGACTGCTAGACGGCTTCTCCTGTTAGCTTCTGGGTTTTTCTCCAACTTCTCCTTGAATGTATGGGTTTTGAACACTAGTTGAGTGGATCGGTTACTCTCGGTATACTTGCTGCTTCCAATTGTTGACTGTGGCACAGGATTGCTCAAAATCAGTGATAAATGTCACCGACAGCTTCAAAGTGCACAAAAGCTTTGGCTAACAACACTCCAAAAGTTCCGGTGAATCCAATTTTCTCAATATATCAAAAAAAACTCCAAAGCATCCCACCGCTGCCACCAAATTTTGTTGGGGATGATTGGAATGAAAAACGTATTGATAGAAAATATCTATTAAATCACCAGAAAAACACAACAGGTCGCCGAAATAGGTGAATTAATTCTTCGTCGTACAAGTTGCTATGACACTAACTATGTGTAATCTGTCCGCAAAAAATAGGGAAATCGTGTTTTATGCAGTTCCATGTCACGTGACAGTAGATGCGAGTCGCTTCACACGTTTTTGCTTTTCAACCAATTGAAATTTGTCAAACTATATGAGGTGACACAACGACAAGGAACTTCATAACACGTTGTCAGCAAAATAATTAGTTCAATTCTTAGTTGATTAAGTTGAATAAATGCATGTAGATGCATGCACAGCAAAACAATTCGTGAACTAGAATAATGTCAAAGAAATAATAGTAATAATGATAAAATAACAGATTACTTTTTAACAATTCTATACATTTTCTCAATGTCTCCTGCAAATACGTAATTATGTTTTCTAAATCTAAGCAGGATTGAAAATAATTCGTTTTGAACCTTTGGACCGACCTTGAGAGTATCGTTGAGAGAAAGGCCAGTATCGGTCTTACAAGAGGCATCGAATACCACTCTCAGTTTGGTAGTAGTGCTGGATGCCTTGAAAACAGCATGATGCGGAAGATAATAGGTAGGGAGGGAGTTAGGGTTTTCAACCAGACTCATGTGACCTAATTTCAAATACTCGTCGATGAAATTTTTGTACTGAATTTTAAGATGCTCGTTTATGTGGAAACTACGCTCGAGATTGTAAAATCTCTTAAGCGCGACGTCATACGTGCTACCTAACTCAATAATATTATCCTTAACAGGCATGACAACCTTGAAGTGTCCTGTTTCATCGCGAGTTGAAGTACGTATGAAATGTTTTTCGCATTCGACTTCTTCTTTTGTGAAGTTTGATTCAATATCGCATTCTTCTAATGCCCAGAATTTCTCTAGCTGATTTTCAAGTGAAGTTGACAAATTGCATGATATGGATATGTGAGAGTTCTCTATTGTGTGAAAGTGTTGATTGTTGCTGACTGATTGACTAGGTGCCGGACCTGATATTACCCAGCCTAATTTAGTTTTTTGCAGAATAGGGCGGCTATGCCCAAGTTTTATTTGTCCTACACAAAGAAGATCAAAGAAACTGGACGCACCTAATAAAATATCGATATTACCAGGTTCGTAGTAGGTTGGATTTCTATTTTATTGAAATCAATTTTGGTACATGGTAGCTTGTTTGTAATTTTATCCAAAAGTTAAAGCGATAGGGTTGAGGAGAATGCAGAATATTTTGAATTTATCGTAGCATTTGTTCTGATCTGAATAATGGTTTCTACCTGATGAATTCCTGTTACAGGTAAATGAATCTTATACTTTTGCAATTCTAGTTTATTGCATAAATCTGAGGTAATGAAATTTGACTGAGACCCTGAATCCAATAGAATTCTACATTCGTGCTTTTCGCCGTAAATATCTTGAATATAAACTATCGCTGTGCACAATAGTATCTCTGTATGTGGTCTATGTGCTGTAACAACTGATGTATGTGTATTGGAGTTTCTAAATTGTGTTTGTTCTTGTTGCGATGAATGCTGTACGTGAAAGTGATTGTTTGGGTTATCTGTTTGTTGCGCTGAGACATGTGGATTTGCATGAGAACGAAATTGTGTATTTTGATTGTATGAATTTTCTGTTTGTGGTAGATTTGAGTTATCTTGATACGTTATGCGAGGATGTTGAACTACCGATCTATGTATGTTAGAGGATGCACTAGCTGCCGAGCTACGATGCGAATCATATTGAGCCAACTGATTTTTCTGATTGAGGTGCAGAATTGTATTATGTTTACCGCCACATTTCTTACATCTATGGTGGGTTTGACAATTTTCGAGGTTATGACCTATTTTAAGGCAGTTAGGGCATAATTTTAGTTTCGACACTTGTTTGTTTTTTGCATGTAATGGCAGATTATGAAATTCGCGACAACTAAATATATAATGCGTACCCTTGCAGTAATGGCAATACGGTGAGAAAGTGGAAAAATGAACTTAATTTCCCAATTTCTTTGATTTTTCGAATTCTTTTGCGGAAGCTTCTAATGACTCTGAGAGTAGGCATTTTTTTGTGAGAAATGATTTGAATTCATCAAATGTTGGTGTTACCCTTTCCGCGCTTATTCTTTCCCACTCTCGTCTGGAAGTTGGGTCTAATTTTCACGAAAATAAATGAATTATCAATGTGTCCCACTTATCAACTGGTTCACCTAATGTTCTAAGCGCCTTCAAGTGCTGTGTTAGACCGTCTAGAGTTGTTCTGAGGAACTCATGTGATTCCTTTGAGCTGGACGACCAATCAAATAATGCAGTGACATGCGTACGAATTATCGCATGTTCATTTTCGTAAAGACTCCCAAGCCTTAATATAATTTTGCCAAGAAATATCAAGAGATTTGAGGGCATCTGTTGCCTTACCTTTGAGGCAAGTGAGTAAGTAGTGGAATTTTGCGATATTTGAATAACTTTCGTCAGAATGAACTAACGCGATGAATGTTTCCTTAAATTTAAGCCATTCTTCGTATTCTCCGGTAAACGTAGGTAGTGCTGCAGGAGGCAGTTTGAAGTTTGCTTTAAATGTTAAATATAAAATATTACTATGCTGACTTCCAGGATTTTGTGGGTTGTTCAATGAGTAAGAAGTATTCTGATGGCCATCTACGAATGGTCGTGTACTATTTTCTGGATTATTATAGGTTATAGGTGTCTGTATATGCTTCATCAAAATATATTTTGCAATACCGATCACTCTGTAATACTCGGTTTCAAAATTCTCGAGTTCGTTGGTTGCATCATCCGATGGGTCTAAAAGATATAATTCTGTCTGAATGTTATTGAATTCCTTTAGAATGGTTTCGATTTTGTCTAAGCGAACCTGAATTTCGATTGATATTTTTGTTTCATCATATTCTTCAATATATCCAGAGAAACGATTTAAGGATAGCCAAAGTAGTTGGCGCTTATTTGTCAATTCCTTGACTTTTTCTTCCTTTTTAGTCATTTCAACACATATGAATAATAATGCAGGTCGAGATGTTAACTATTAGGATAGACAGGAATGAAATTTGAATGGAAATGATAGACTCACAGTGATAAAATTGCTTGAATCCGGTCCTGTCGGTGGTTCTGCTTCTTGGAATCCGTACTAGCAACGGCAAAGGGCGGGACTCTGTTCTGCGACGATGCGCGCTCCGATGATGCTTCCCACGTTGCGAGCTTCAGTGTGCCGCACGACAAGGCTGATATTCGTGTACCACACTACCCGGCTTTCTGCTATGATTCGCGCGTAAATTTGAAATGAACGCTTTGTTTGTTGTTGGCTACTCAGTTCACCAACTATGATTGATTTGCTGAAATGTCTATAGTTCACCTGATCTTGATGAAATGATTGTACCCGTTGTCGCTGTTTGATGCACGCACCCTGAATCTAGCACGTTTTGTTTTGACGAATGTTTTTTCACCTGTCTTTCTCCCATGAAATAGGTACCTAGTTCACCACTATCACTTCACTTTAGTATATATGAGGCTCGTGAGGACCAATGCGATATGCGATAAGCACGGTATTTTCTCTTTACGTGTGCTAACTTAAACTCAGTGGACTGTATTTTTGTGATGTTTCATTGAATTATAGTTTGACAACGGGCTTTTCGACTTGCACTGCTCGGCGGTTCAATGCGTACTGCAACTCAGATGTTCGACCGCAGCATAAGTAGAGTACATCATTTGACAGGCGCGGATACCAAGTATACAATTCAAATGGAGAAATGATATGATACCAAACACCGTCTGGTGGTGGTGTTGAAAGAGGGCCGAAGATGTTTCTTTCGTCCTCGTGCTATTTTTGTGTTCCTGCACTCTAGCTGACATTCTCCTATTCGTCTGGCCAATATATTGCTTATCACAGTCCCCGCATGTGATGCTATATACTCCTTGGTTTTCGAGAGGAATCCTGTCCTTTTGTCTCGGCAAGCAAGGCGAAATGGTCCTTTGAGGTTTGAAGACGGTTCGTTTATTTTGTTTTCTCATTAGTCTTCCGATTTTGTCGGTGACTCCTTTGAAAAAAGGTAGTGTCACTGATTCTCTGGGTTCTGGGGGGTCCTCGGTCCTAGTTTTTCTTGGATTTGTTCGCGCATGGATTGCTCTTCTGAATGAGTGTATTCCACAGCCATATTTTCGGAGTGCTTTTGATGTATCTGCTAGCTCTGCTTTCCTGTTTGTTGTTTCCATCAGGCGAAAAGATCGGGACACCCGCATGTTGACTACGGATTGTAGTTGTGTGGGGTGGTGGTGGGATCTGGCGTGTAGGTATCTGTTTGTGTGGGTGGGCTTTCGGTATACTGTGTATCCTAAAGTGTCGTCCAAGTTTCTGGTTATCAATAGGTCTAGGAAAGGGAGTTGTCTTTTTTCTTCTGATTCCGTATGCGCTGATTCAAGCTGTTCAGATATGCTACGAAGCGAGTCAACTCTTCTTTTCCATGAGGCCAGATGATGAAGATATCGTCTACCATAGCGTTGGTTTCTGTTGAGCATTCCGTAGTGCTTTTTCCTCGGAATTCATCATGAACAGGTTTGCTACAACTGGGGATAAGGAAGAGCCCATAGGAGCTCCTTCTATCTGCTTGTAGAATCTGTTGTTGAAGATGAAATGAGTTTTCATCGTGCAGTGTTTCGTCAATTCTGTGACGTGATGTGGAAAAGTCTCCTTTTTCTTCGATAATTGACAAAGCTTCTTGAATGGGAACGCCTGGATACAGTGACTTGATATCTAGGCTGACTAGGATGTCGCTTTGGTTCAGTTGTTGATTTTTCATTATCTCTACCAAGTGTTACAATATATATATATACATATATATATATATATATATATATATATATATATATATATATATATATATATATATATATATATATATATATATATATATATATATATATATATAAATATATATACTTATATATATATAATACCTGGACAGGCAGGATACAACCTTAGACAGCGGTTGATGATATAATCATCAATAATATCGGACCTAGTCGTATAATAATATAATAACTAGGAGAATCATTATAAATACCAGTTTCTATGACGAACAGACAATTGAAGTCTTTGCTTATTCTTGCTTGGTTACTTCGTAAGGGGAGTGATTGACCAGGACGGTATGGACAGATATTCGTCTCACAGTTCTTGAGAATGACCTCGAAATGGAAGTCGAAACGTCGAACAAATCAGAAGATACCTAACGGATGAAAACCCAGAAAATTTATCTTGCATATATATATATATATATATATATATATCTATATATATATATATATATATATATATATATATATATATATATATATATATATATATATATATATATATATATATATATATATATATATATATATATATATATATATATATATATATAATTTCAAATTTATAACAGTGTGTTTTATGTGAATCTCTCTGGAGTAGGATGTTTGCATATGGTAAATGCATATTCGGTAATCAATATATATATATATATATAAATATAAATATATATATAATTCCAAATTTATAATAGCTGTGGTTGAATGGATTTTATGTAAATTACCTAGATTTGATGAATATGTCTGTACTATTATAGACATCCTGTATTTTCATGTTTTTGACAGTTGTTTTATCATGAGCAATGACATCTGTTGTCTAATGAATTATTGTTCTACTATATCAGTTGATATATTCGAATGAACGCAAATTCTATAATTCCTATTTCGACTACCATACCACATTAGTTGGCGACGAGGGAAAAAGAATCATCTACTCACATAAGGCGGGAAACGAAACATGTCTCAAGAAGGACAAACGAACAATAATAACACGAACGAGTATTTTCGGCATTTCCAGTTTGAAAGATTCTCTCCAGAGAAAGAAGGATGGGAATACTATTTGCAGAGAATCAGCATGGAATTGGAAATTCATGGCTTGAATGGTGAGGATGAAGACAGTAAAGGTAAACGAAGAAATTTACTTTTGAGCAAGGTAGGTCCAGATCCTTTCAAAGTTTTAGTTGACCATTTCAAACCGGACAATCTGACTGCTAAGTCATACAACGAAATAGTCCAAGTTTTGAATAAATATTATGGTAGAACGACTTATATTTTATCTGAGAGAGTAACATTCGCACATACTTTCAGGAATGAAAACGAATCTGTCACACATTTTCTGAACAATTTACGTGCTGTTGCTAGCAATTGCGAATTTGGATCAAATCTCAATGAAAGATTGCGTGATCAGTTAGTTATAGGGATCAATAATCAAATTTGGCAACAAGAACTCATTCGTCAACATCCAACAAATAACTCAACATTAGAGCAAGTGGAAGCAACAGTACTCGTGTTAGAACAAGCCGACTTGCAGTCTAAGCGATTGTCATTATCAATAAATCTACATGATTCTCATACAAATGCAATAGTACCCAGAAAATAGTACCCAGAAGAAAACAAAAAGTGTATCCACATGATAATAAAGGTAGCTCTTGCGTGGAGAAGAATCACAAAGTTATATTTTTAAACAAAGAAATTGATTGTTTGAATTGCGGTGAAAATCGTCATGAAAATGGGGAATCTTGTCGAGCTGAGGGAAAATTCTGTTCATTATGTGGCTCAAAAAACCATTTCGCGAAGGTTTGTTTCACATATGGTCGCGCCAAAATCAAACAAGTCAAAGGGACACAAAAAGGAAATTTCAGCACCCTTCACGTCAGAAATGAAAATGTTGACGACGAGTCAAATAGCGAACAATCTTTTGATTCAATGAATACATTCAATATACGTCATTTGAATTCAGCTAACAAGGTAATGATTGCAACTTCTATCAATGGTTTCGCATATGAAATGCTCTACGATCCAGGTGCGGCACATTCAGTTATAGGGGAAAAAATATGGAAACGTATTGGAAAACCGCATTTATTTCCATCCGAGAATTTGATTGCGTATACAGATGTTCCGATTGTGACTCTGGGTGTGGCTCAAGTTCAAGTGGAAGCACTCAATCGACAAAAACAGTTACCACTTTATGTCACCAAATCTAACGATATTCCTTTATTTGGTTCAGATTGGTGTTTGAAATTTGACCTTCCTCTACCTCCCGGTTCAAGACTTTGTCAAATAGAATCAGATTCCTCCTCAATGTTTTCCAACAATGAACTGAATCATCTCATTGATCAGTATAGTGAACTGTTCAGTGGAAAAATTGGCTCTATCCGAGGCAATATGATCAAAATACACATGCAGCCTAACGTTATTCCCAAAGCCCATCGTGCAAGGCCTGTACCGTTGGCATTGCAGGAACAGGTATCTGCAGAATTGAAACGTCTCGTTGAAGAAGACGTATTAGAGCCTGTCAACATGAACAGTGATCCAATAGAGTGGGCAACACCTATAGTTGTAGCTGTGAAATCAAATGGATCTATTCGGGTTTGCGGAGAATTCTCAGTTACAATCAATCCCCATGTCATCAAAGACGATTATCCACTTCCCCGTTTCGAGGATCTCACCTCCAAATTGAGTGGCGGAAAATATTTCTCCAAATTGGATTTAAAAGATGCATATTTACAATTACAAGTTCATCCTGAATCAAGGAAATATTTGGTTATATCCACTCACCGCGGATATTATCAATATGAACGGATTCCATTTGGAGTGAATTTTGCACCTTCAGATCAGATACTTTCAGGTATTCAAGGTACGGTTTGCTATCTGGATGATATCCTTATAACAGCACCAAATGAAGAGTTGCATCTTGAACGCCTGAGACAAGTTTTTGATCGACTCAAAGCAGCCGGACTACGAACACAAAAATCAAAATGTATGTGGTTTCAAAAAAAAATATCGTTCCTTGGGCACATGATTGATGCCGAAGGATTACACCCTACAGAAAAACACATTGAAGCTATCAAGGACATGCCCAGCCCTCAAAATATAAGCGAGCTTCGTTCCTTCTTGGGCTCAATCACTTATTACAGTAAATTTATTGAAAATCTACATGTTATTTGTGTTCCACTATATGAACATTTGAAGAAGGGAAACAACACTTTTCAATGGACGACGGAAGATGAAAAGCTCTTCCAACGATTGAAACATATTCTGACATCATCTGATACTTTGATTCACTATGATCCAGATCTACCTATAGTTGTCACAAGCAATGAGAGCAGCAAAGGAGCTGGGGCGGTTATTTTTCACAAATTTCCAGACGGTATTTTGAAACCTATTGCCTTCGCATCAAGGACGTTCAGTACAACTGAAACTCATTGTTCCACAATTGATAAAGAATCACTAGCAATTATTTTTGCTGTTACTCGATTTCATCACTACCTTTACGGAAGAAGGTTTATTCTTTACACCGACCATAAACCTTTGGAGCGAATATTCAGTAGAAACCGGGAAACACCCAAAGTAGCAAGCAACAGACTACTCAGATGGGCAATGATATCAAATAGTTATGACTATGACATAGCATATCAGGCGGGTGAAGATAACGCCCCCGCTGACGCCTTGTCTCGTTTACCTTTATCAAGTACAAAGTCATCACCAGCAGAACAAATTGGACTACCACAGCGAGGACATTTATTGACACTTCGTCTACATCATTTACCTATTACGAAGCGGAAATTGCAAGATGAAACGGCAAAAGATCCTCTGTACCGTTCAATTGTCAGGTATCTCCAATCATACTGGCCCGAAAAATCTGAACTTTCTCGTGATATGTGGCAATTTTTTGAGAAGAAAGATGAACTTACATTCGAAGATAGAATTATTCTTTGGAAAGGTCGTATATGCATTCCAAGGTCACTTAAGAACAATATTCTAGCTATATTGCATGATGGACATCCTGGCATTACAGCAATGCAATCTTCGGCTCGTTTACATGTTTACTGGCCAAATATCGACACCGACATCACTAATTACTTGAGTTCTTGTGTATCATGCCAAGAATCGAGGCAGAGCACAACGAAAGCACCCCTATATCCCTGGAGCGCACCACCGGAACCATGGTCTCGTGTTCATATTGACTTCGCTGGACCATTTGAAGGTAGAATGTGGTTGATCGTAATTGATGCCTACCAGAGATGGCTGGAAATATTACCTATGAAAAACATTACTTCCTCGACTACCATTTCTTTTCTTCGTGAAATAATTTGCAGACTTGGTTATCCAAAAATGATTGTATCCGATAATGGACCCCAGTTGACATCGGAAGAATTCGAGATTTTCTGTAAGTTGAATGCTATCACACATATAAAAACTACTCCATATCATCCTCAAACGAACGGATTGGCCGAAAGAGCAGTGAAAACTTTCAAGGAACGAATGCGGGCAAGTGATCGAAGTATTTCGTTAGAAGAACGATTACACACTTTTCTGTTTTCCTACAGAAATACTATACAAAGATCCACTGGTCGAGCACCTAGTGAACTGTTGTTTGGCAAACATTTTCGTGGTATTTTCGATCAGTTGAAACCAGATATTTCGTTGAAAATGGACAAAGAAAAGCTCAAACAGAAGTACAATCATGACAGAAGAGCATGTGTCAAGGAGTTTGAAATACATCAAAGTGTTTGAGTCAACAATCCAACTGAAAGAGGCACGACTGCTGGAAGAATAGTGGAACAAACTGGTCCTCTTTCTTATATTGTGGAAACCGACGGAATTCACAGAAGAAAACATGCAGATCAACTGAGAAAACGTGATGAAAACATTCACATCCAGCCAAAAATGAGGAAATTTCATTATTTGCCAATCCAGGAGGAAAAGGGGGAAGTTGCAGATACTTCATTATCTGTAGAAGAGAGAAGAAATCGTGAATTTCGAGTCGGCGATGATTTCTATGGGGAGGAGAATACCTCAACTGAGAGGAGAGCTGGCCCATATCGAGAGAATTCCAACTCTGCTTCTGACGAAAATACTTCTCAATCCACTGATTCAGCTAATAATCTATTAATTGTTTCAGAGAAGCCTGTCCAAACTCCTATCCCGAGTCCAGATATCATTTCGAGCAGAAATCCTCCTAGAAGCCGAAGACCTCCAAAAAGATATTGTTGTTAATATTTTGGATTCATTCTACCCGGGGAGAAATGTAGTATTATAGACATCCTGTATTTTCATGTTTTTGACAGTTGTTTTATCATGAGCAATGGCATCTGTTGTCTAATGAATTATTGTTCAACTATATCAGTTAATATATTCGAATTAACGCAAATTCTATAATTCCTTTTTCGACTACCATACCACAATGTCTGTTTGTTTCAAGCGGCATCGGCAAATTGAAATATTGTCTACATCATTGTGAGAATTATATAATCAAGCAGATTTCGTGATTTCGATCCATTCGGCTTCCAATAAAGTAATTTTCATATTTAAATTTTATTCAGAATCATTGTTCAGCATTGATTCCACATTGTTGGAACACCACAATACATTTTTTTGGGATCCATTTGCTAAAATCCGATGTCAGAGTGCCCCCATGATAACGTTTCAGTGGTATTTCGTTTAATGAACCGCTTGTCGTAATAATGAGATAATGCAATTTAATTTCTCATTTCGGTGAACATATTATGACTATCGCTTTTGAAGCTATTCATTTTCCTTAGTATGGATCCACCTCTCTCAACGATGTTTTTGTAGTCACTTTCAAAAAGGTGTTTGTCGATGACAGACTTCCAAACACCCTTCGCTTTCTTGAATCAATTATTGACCGATTGCACGAAGTGATCTTTGGCCCCAGTACCATGAAAACTCATGATTATGTCATCTGGAAACTCATATTTTATATTTCCTAATATAGATTCGGTCACAAGAATTCCAAATTTGTTCCCGAGGGTGTAATTCGAAGTGTTGAACCTCTTTATGTTCCTGTTCATGAATTCATAGTTGTTTTCGTTAGCTATTTTTAATATCAATGAATCTGTATCCATGTAGAGTAATGAAGCGTCATTACCGATTTGTTTTTATGCAGTTATAGAAGAATTCATAAATAACAGTTTTGGATAAATTTAATATACGGAATCCTTAATGAAGCAGCTTGTAATAAATTCGCACTTTTCCCATCTGAATGGCAACAAAATTCTCTGTGAATGTAGAACACGTTCTGAAATTTGGGTGCGATATCAAGCTGTTAGCTCCCGCAGATTTTTTTATATTTTCCCAGTGAGTTACCAATTTGATCTCTCCTATTTTTCACGTTTTCCATACACTGCATTGTTATTGTTATTGAAGAATTGTTTTTCAAATTTATTTGTAGCTTAACTTCGCATCTCAGTATTGAGATCAATATGAGCTCTGAGTCATGGCGACTGTCAAAATTTCGGAACTCGTCAACTTGCGTATGTTGGATTTCGAGCCGGGCGGTATTATGTTGTCAACTGAAAATGGTAAATCTGAATGGAAATCATGTAACTCTTTCGGGTAATGAATGTCCACTTCGAGGACATACCCATAAGGAGAATAAAAAGATATACTCATTACATCCAAATCGAACATTTCTTAGGGGGTCAGCCAAGTGAACCCGCATATAGAAAGAGATAGAGACATGCTGTGACCATACAAATTCGTAGCATCTGAATACGATATATATGAAACATTTTTTCCAATATCGTAATTGGGCAGATATTTGTTATTAGCAACGTGCTTCCTATCGCTGCATTGACTTTTTTCGCCACCTATACCTTTTTGTGAAAGAATGTATCATATCAATATCAGTCAAGAGTTCCAATTCAATTTTTGTGTATCTCAACATCGAATCCCAGGACAGGCCCGGAGCGGTATAATATTGGGCGGAGTCTGATGTTAATTTGAACCCATTGCCCGGTGGACCTCGAATTATGCCACTTCCCCATTTCATTTCACTACCAAATTTATCAATCGTTCTGGACATTATACTACATAACGATACTATTCATAATGATGGTTTCTCAATATTTCATTTAATCATATCAATATTTTTAAAAGGAGACTTTTGAGTATTAGAAAAAATAAAACAATACATAACCCAAATAATTCAATATTTGGTGAAAATATCCATACTTCAATGTACACAATCACAATACAAAAATCACAAATGATGAATGTTCCGTTTTGAAGGAAAAAAAAAACAGCACAAATGATATTTCAGTTATTCATCCGAGCAGTATTTTCATATTTTTCCAATGGGTAACGAGTCTTACATCAATTCTATTGTCCACGTTTTCCATTGTTTTTCCGTAGACCGCATTTTTCATTACCTAATGAAAATATTTTTCAGACTTGTTATCAGACCGATCACGCATTATAGTATTCAAATCTTTATATGACTACATCCAACAAGATTGTTTGAACCGCAATAGTCTGTGTATTCATGATAATCAATCCATGATTGAAAGCTTGCTAGTGAACAATATATTTTCTCTTATCGTCTGAATTCGAAATCAAATCAGGAATTTCCGATTTTGCATATCATGGAGTTCTTGTCGATAATGAATTTCCACTTCCAGTACATACCCATACGGACTATCAACATCCACATTCATCATATCCAGATTGAGAATTTCATGAAGTGTTAACCATGAAAATTCACCTGTTGGTAATGGTTGTGACATGCTGTGACCGTATAGGTTTGTTGCATCCAAGTATGAAATGAATGAAGATGGTTCATTTGGATCATAATTTGACAGGAGTTAATTATTTACTTCATGTTTCCTTCCACTACATTGACTGATTCCACCATGTATACCTTTTTGGAAAAAGTGAATCATGTCGATGTCAGTTGGTGATTACAACTCGATATTCGTATATTTCAACAAAGCATCCCAAGACAATTCAGGTGCGGTGTAGTATCGTGCCGGATCCAATTAATATTTATCGATACAAATATTTCTGAAGTTTTCAAAAATGTCACAATGTATAAATCAGAGTATTCACCCAAACTTTGGCACTCGAACAAATTCCATAAAAGTTGAGCCCTCCTATAATCATTATCTGATATATGTTCACAATTGAGTTTGTCATAAAATAGATTTTTGGTTGGGAGTCTTGGAAGATTCAGTTTGTCGATGTCATCCACGAAGCTATAGGGAAATACACCTTTCTTCCTCATCAAATTGAATTTTTCAATTTGTAAAAAATTTTTGTGGATCTCAATACACTGATCAGATGTTAAATACGCACGAAGGTTCTCCAATGAATTGGACATGAATCTGAAACTATCTATAAATCTGATTTTCATATAGATCTTCTTCATCCTACCATCTTCATTCGTATAGAGGTGTGTAAAGAGATGTTTCGTAAATGTTATATATTTCTCTTTATTTTGTGGAATAACATCAACTTTTTCTTTGTCCTCATACAATGCCTTGATGAACAAATGACAATCATATCCACTCAGATTGCGAAATATAATAGGAGAGAAAATTGTTAATTTGAAATTCAAATTTTATGATGAATGAGCAGCAGGAGACCCTGTGAGATGACAATGGTCCCTCACTCCAACTTCGCCATCATTCAATGGTGTGGAACAAATACCACAATTTGTTGCGGAAGCAAATTGCTCCGCTTCTCCGGGGGTTTGTGCATCCATAGGAATAGGGTACCTGAGATGATTTCGATAAATATTTTTCATATCATCTTCAATTCCACTGACAAATTTCTAGGCTGCCTCCACACCCCTATATGTAACAAATTTCGACGAATCATCATTGTATGAACAATTAATCAAATGAGCAAATGAGTACGGCTCATTTTTGTATGTCTTCATAGTGTACGGGTTTTCGGGATTCGGTTTACAAGTTTCAATTGGCTTGAGTACTGATTCGAAATCAGCATTTACTACAAATAGCAACTTCATTTGTTTTTCGAAGTTCTCGAACGTCAGTATATTTTCAGGCACCATTTTTTCTATATGTATTGATTTCAAAATTGGTTGATGGAGTCGTGGTACTCAGATGATTACATTCATTCATCTTATGACGTAAAAGTAATCGCTCATGAGAGAAATATAACAAACATCCATCACAAAAATATTTTTTATGATCATGGGCGAATAGTTGACTTGAAACTAATCTTGAAAGATCTTCAATCCAGCAATAGTGACTATTACCGAAATCTTCTGTGATAAGTAACGAATTGACATATGTCTCCTCTGAGAGTTACGCAATGGACCAACTATTTCATAAATTATTTTACCCTTCTCGAATTTATTTTCTGAACTTTACACATGGACGGAAATTTCATTCTTTTCTTCAAATTTCACAATATCCTTCAACTTGACCGGAAAATTCATACCTGATACATCCATGACAGTTTTGAAATTTGGATATGAAGAAACTTCTGACGTTTTTTCGACTGCAGGATGTAGTGCTAAAGTGATAGCCCACGCGAAACGATGTTGATCTTCATTATGAACATTCATCACGGCTTTCCTAGGCTCAATACATGCAGGAAGCTTCGAATACGAACATCCACTAAGCATGCTGTATTTATTGATGTTCCCCTCCAAAAAGTCCAACTTTGAATATAAAACAATATTAATAATGAATTCAATTCGAACTTGGATAAAAAATGTCTACCTGATCACGTTATTGGAATTAAGTAGTTGGAAGGATAATGGCATCACGAAATTCATCAAATACGGAATTCAAATCCGTAGATTGGTCAACTGTTTTATTTTGAGAGTTGAATGACTTGGTATCCTTCAGGTCTTGCGTTTGAAGAATATAACTCCCAAACACTTTCATATTCACTTTGATAAGTTTTTGTGAGTCTGCACTCTATATGTGGCAATCCGACACATGTAGGCGCTCTTCATAATCTGAACACCATCTCTCAATCGTTCACATGCATTATCCTCATGCTGTAGCGTTCTTTTGTGAGATTTTACTTGAGTCAATGGAATCATCACATCACAACAATTACTTGTGTACGTAGGTGTTGCAGCGTCATCTTATCTCACTCGTCTCAGTGTTGGGCCTCCTAGGTAATCATAGGAATACATAATTTTGATATGATCTCACAAAATCACTCGATGTCAACTGATATGAAGAGAGATCCCAACCTCCTATTGAACACCATTCAACTCACAATTCCTAACTGATGCTGCATTTCTTATATAATGGATAGCGAGCCATCCCACAACAAGTCAGATGAGCACACATCGCTAGTAGGCCTCTCTCCGACATCGTAACCGCACCACTCTAAATCGATAAAGTCACAGGAAGCAGTGCGGGCATTTATTCTTGGCTGGAGCTTGGTGGAGTGAGGATGTGAAGTGAAGTGAGTGCTCGTGTTAGTTAGTGAATCTCGGTTGATGTGTATGTGTATGTGCAGGCATGTGTACATGAAGGAATATGTTCAACTCTTTATGGGCGCCGTTTCTTGAGGTCAAGAGGGGCAGGCGCCTCCCCTTGGATTTTAGATTTTTCAGTCCTTACACCGCGTAAGACATAATATTGACTCGATTTTGCGTAAGACACAATATTGACTTGATTTTTACAATTTTTTTTCGAAACCACACTCAAAAGTATTTTTCAAATGGATTTTCATTTCAATTGAATGCTATACTTTGATTTGAAAAAATGTGGCCCTCACTAACATTTTTTGTATTGTGCCCCCCCTAACATTTTTTGTAACGGC
The DNA here is from genome assembly GCA_032362365.1 of Zygogramma bicolorata. Classification (NCBI taxonomy): domain Eukaryota; kingdom Metazoa; phylum Arthropoda; class Insecta; order Coleoptera; family Chrysomelidae; genus Zygogramma; species Zygogramma bicolorata. Next base: position 236,004 of record JAVJAQ010001368.1, read on the forward strand.
GCCAATCTTCTTTAACGTGTATGCAATCTATTATTTATACTCACGAAGACTATCTCTACCGTGAGTGCAAATCCCAAAGACCTTACCCCCCACCCCCCTGCCTTGCCACTCACTGACGAGAGGAGCTCACAGACGACATCGCTCATCAGTTGGTGTGCACTCTGTTCAAGATTGTTTGGACTTAGTACACATGAAGGATAATCTGCATTACCGTGTACGCCCCTTACCCATCTCAAGGTCAAAGGATATGAAGTCACAAACACACAATGTCTCGCACTATATATTGTACCTTTTCAGCTTTGCTCCAGGTATATCGTTCAAGGTCAAAACTATGTACCAGACATATCGTTCGAGGTCAACCTAATTACATCACTTTTCATTAATAAGTCATTGATGACGCATAGTGGTGGGAGGAGGCCTAGAACCAGCTCAAATCTCCTACAAATATTCCGGATTTCAGTTTTCATTGTAGAGGCAAATAACTCAGCAGACTTCTTGAAGAGATTCAGGTCTCTAATAAGGCTATTCAATTCTTGTCGATTGAAGCGTTGGGGATTTGTATCTGCTTTAAAGTCAGCGTCTTTTCCTAATTGCGAATCCTGAACAGGTGAACTGCTGAATATAAAAATGGGTATTTCTTCAGAATGAGGTACAAGCCTTCTTGCTGAGTCTATATCAGGATACATCCATTTGTGTGTATTTTGTAGATTGATACCCTCGATATTTACGATACAAAAATAACAATCATCGTGATGGTTACTTGGTTCCCTCCGAACCATTGGTACTCCAAACTTCAGGGACGTCCTCTTTCCAATTGACCACTGTCGCAAATAATGTCCAACGCATGTTTTACATACCAAATTTGGAGCCCACCATTTATGACCAGGATAAATTCCAAGTGGGCGCCAAAATAGGCCAGATTAGCTCTCTTCGAAAGTGTATTCAACACATAAGTATATAACAAAACACGCCTGATTGAAACAACCTCTACTTGTGGATGTCATGCCTTTATTTCATTATTCGGAAAACGTGCACAAAATAATAAAGCAACTCCACCTACAAATAATCTAAAGCAAACTGAAACCTTTAGGAATAAAAATATACAGGAGGTACAGAAAGGTCAGTTTTCACAATCATGGGCAATAAATAACAAACACCTAAAATAGGGTAAATATATTAGTTTCGATCTGCAAAGATATCATTATCTCAATATTTTTACCTGTTTTCAGAACTGAATTAGATTGGTCTGTATCTGAAGAACTAGAGCTGCTACGAGAAAATGCCAGACATTCTTGAAATCAGCACATCAAAAACATCCAGAATCAGTTCGTATCTCACCGTCATGAAAAAAATAATATCATTTTGATAGGTTGTGTTCTATTCGACCATTATATCAAAGTCTCAATATAGGTTTCGGAAGGGTAGATTTGAAGAGAACATTCAACTCCGTTGTACACATTAAATTGTGGGATGAATTGTACAAAATGAGAGTGAACTCAACTTTCACTTTCGTTGTTCGTAACTTATATAACCAGTTGAAGTCAAATCCAACAACGTCTTCTCCAAATAGTTTGATGTGACTTCGGTGGTGTTACAGGGTAAAACTCTGAGTCCAACTCTGTTTTCACTATGTATATCAGATGTTGATACTTTCCGCAGCAATGGTGGTCGCAGCACCGACACCAATCGAAGTACTGACATCGACTTACTTCTTTATGCCGCCGACCTAGTTATTTTGGCTGATACGGAAATTGATCTATCTCGCAATTCAGAAATCCTTGAAAGATATGCTCTTTTAATAAAAGAAGATAATTTCACGCAAATTAAAGAATGCGTTTCTCCAAGAGTGGCTTCAGAATAAGTTATCCCTACTGTTCCATCTTGAACAACCTTGGAATTGTAAATGAATATATTCACCTGGGTGTTACTTCCGTTACTTTCCCGCTCATCGTGAAATGGCTCTTACATCTGTCTCCGAAATCAACCAAGCTGTAGAATCGGTTATCAACCAACAATATGACTGAGGCAAGAATTAACTCGTGAGTGTACGGATGAAGCTATACAATTAGATTGTTGTGAGCACTTTTTCTACCACTTTGTATGCATGAGGTGTCAATTACTGCGAAATATTGGAAATAATATAGTACATTTTTTCAAAAGGTTGCTTCCACTATCTCGCAACTCACCAGATTGCTTGATACGCCTGAAAAACGGCCTTATTCATCTTTTATCTGTGAACGAGGATAGATATCCACGAGAGTGCTCTTCAAGTTTCTCCAGTTTGTTCAATGTGACATTCGATATAATTGGGTAAACAAAATCAAACAATGGTTCGAGTCAACTGATAGTCTTGAAATGTTAACTCGACTTGATCGTCCCTTTTATACACAAACAAACGCAAACTGCTTCAAACATTCGAATACAAACGTCACAATGAAGATCTCCATGAAATTGCATACTGCAAATATTCACTTTTTCATCTACGTTTTTCAGTTAAACCCATTACCTTAAAACTACCTCACTTTCAGAACGGCAATACACTTCATCCGATTAACAGCTCACATTCGCCTGACGTACAAGGATACTCTTTCGAAAACTTTCACTGGTCCACTTTCTACTGGAACTTTGCTCTTCATGCTATACTCATCAACCACAAAATCTGAGGCATATTTTTTCGAATGCCCCATACTATCAGTGCTTAGACCTGCAGTACCATTTGCAGTCAACCACCAATCATTTGTGATTTCAGTAGAGAATATCAATTTTGTGAATGTGACAATATTGTACTATCAACTATTCGTAGTATTGAAGCTGCTTTCTTTCCTTATGAACTAGTAATAGAACTGTATTTTTTGCCTATTATGCCATAATACTACTAACTCTCCACTTATCTTCTGTTTTTCGAGTTTTTTTCTCATCTCAAATATTCTTTGATTGATTTTTGTCTTTGGAAACATTGAAGATATATGTGTGCTCGGATAGGTGTCCGCGGTCGGATATGTGATTACTGTAACTTCCGGTGGAACTGCGTCTGGAATCGTTCTTCTGTTGACGTTTTGGCTGTCACTTTGGAGCAATCATCAAGACTTTTTGGCAACTTGATACTCGAAAGCTATCTTCCTTTCATTTGTGGACTCACTGATAAAGTGAGCCGAATTCTGACGAAACACAACATCAAGATAGTTTTCACAGCAAACAATCAAATATTCTTTTTCATACGCTCACCTAAAGATATGAAACCCAACGAATCACAAGGAATACATGAAATTCTCTGTCACGACTGCTCGAGAACAAACATAGGACAGATGAACTGACGGGTATCGATCCGGTCCTACGAGCACGAATTAGCTGTACGTAAGTATAGTTGGGGAAGTCTTCAACTGTATTGAATACAATGGTGGAATAGTGGGTATTCAGTCTGACATTGCTCATCATGTTGAGAGTATAATCTATCGACGGAAGAATCCTTTTTTGTAATTTCATTTGAAACTCTTTCATTGAAACGAAATCTGAAATTATCATCTGTTTTTTATTTCAAAATAACTGGTAAATTCCGATAACTCAAACTTCAGCTACAGTAACATAACGTGACTGAAAGTTTTTTCCTCCTCTCATGAAATTATTCAAAACTTATCGAACTATCAAATTGTAGTCCCCATTCATAAACAGTAACCAGTTTTTTTTATTCCTGAAGGATAGCTAAAGGATTTTGGACAATATCTGTTGAAACATTCATTAGTTCAGCTTGTTCAGGAATTTTTAATCTTACCTGATACAGAAGGTATTCTTGTTTCTACAGGATTGTTTACGGGCTAGTTCTGCACTAGCTTCCGATTCAGTTTCAAATGCGAAATATCCTCAATATGGCTTTATATAACTCAAAAGTCAAGTTGATTCTCGTGGTTCAATATAAAGAAAAATATATCAGGTACGCCACTGAACGTTGTTTACAATTGAGAACGTTATCTCTGCGCGATACATATTCCATCCTCTTGCTATTTTCTATGCTGAGATTTGGTGAATTCGGGCCATAAAAATACCGCAGGTATTCCGTTCGGAACAGCCTTTATTCAAGGACAACTATTTTCGATCTGTCATCGCTGTCACGATCTGTTTCCTCCTGAAATGACAGTAATGTCAATTATCTTTCCTATCGATTGTGGAGTTCGATGAATAAGTTGGTGTGTGATCCGAATTATCTTGCAGCAATTTTTGCATCCATCCTGGGATCTAGAGATTTTCGGACTTTTTGTTTTCTGGCGTTATTTTGTGGTTTTCTGGAACCTATATTTTCGTTGGAACGCAGAAATCCTTTCCGCAATTTGCTGGATTTATAAAGCACCGGTAAGAGGTTATGTCCTACCAGAGGGAGGTGTACCTACATGAAACATTCATTTTAAGGCTTCATTATTCATTTGATTGGACCAACTCCACCGCCAACTTCCGTCAGCACCGTTTCGTTGTTGGAATCCTTATACACTGAGACCCGTCAATTACCATCTGTCAGTGGAAACACCCTCGACTAACTAAGAGGTTTGTAAACGCTTATATCAACTATATTTCTTCTACCGGGTATATTTTTATAATATGTTCATTCTTCAGGGTGTTATTCTCCGGCTAATAATCAACTGAAGGCCAATAGATCCACCTGTTTGGTTTATTCCTCTGGTTTTGTCATCCGTTTCTTCATGTACTCCGAGCCATCTATTCCTGTACCTCTGCGTGGCATTTATTCCGTAGAAGACACTAGTGTGGTAGTCTCAACACCGTCGTGGACTCCTTCGGAGCAGACTGCACCCATCGTAGCAGCCCCATCACACCTGACAGAGGGTGTTCAAACAGCTAAGATATTTATTTATATTCTAATAACCATTACTACTATTATTATCATTATTTGGGTACTCTGAAGTGACGTCACTAATCAGCATCCCCCAGATACGTAATCCGTTAGTATTATTATCCTAGTTTTGAACGCTGTGCACCACCGTATTGACTTGGCTTTTCAAATCATATCAGGAACAGTTATAGTATTAGTTTTAATAATTGCTTCTCACCCCATTCTGTTGGGAGTTCAACCGCAGACCAAGTACGTTAAGATTCTGTCAGGGCAACCTGTACTTTCTTGTATTGTATTTTTTTTCACTAATATACCGATTTAAAATTGATGTTGAATATTTCTTTGCCCTCTGATATTTCCCTTGTGCTGAAGCTGAATCTTCTTTCCAGATATTTTCATTAGTTATGTTTGAGATTGTCTGTAGTTTTACCGAGAGTTTTACTGATATATTGCAGTAGTGGGTTCCTTAATAATCAAGGCGGTTTCCTTGGTTTTCGGGCCAAAATTAGGTGGCGCAATAAAGAACAATTTATTTTAGTGTATTAATCGAACCTACGACCACTGACCTAGCTGAATAACTTGTTAGTGGTGTTTCATTGCATCCCCTACTGCTGGTACTTTGAAATTATTATTTGGCAAAACACACCCTAGCAAATTGGCGCCTCAACTTCAAGGGCCTGGAAAAGCAGATTCAGTTTTATTTTTCTGGAAGTATTCAGAGTTGGTAAAGTCATATTCAGTGAGTGGTAGGAATGAACCAAGAGGTGCTAAAGTGTAATTGACATCGCGACGCCCAGCGTCGAATTTAATTTTTTTTGTTTTCAATTTATTTTGCTGTATACTATTTGAGGATTTTTCGCATTGCGACGCTTCGGGTGAAATTTTTTTTTGTACTCATTGAATATTTCTATGCATTGAATTCTTTTGAAAATTTTTTCGCACCGCGACGCCCAGCGTCGAAATCGACTTTTGGTATTTTTATTGTAAATTTGGGTCCTGTGAACATTTTTGAAGAGTTTTCGCATCGTGACGTCCACCGACGCCTAGCGTCGAAATCCTGTTTTGGTATTTTTATAGTATATTTGAGTACAGTGAACCTTTTTGGATAGTTTTTTTTGCACCGCGACGCATACCAACGCCGTGACGCCAGCGTCGAAGTTGAGTTTTTATTTTTCTATTGTATTTTGGAACATACCGAGCACTTTGAATATTTTTTTTTTCATCGCGACGCCTACCGACGCCCAACGTCGAAGTTGAGATTTTCATTTCAACACATTCCTTTAACTTTACCGTTTTCAATATTTCAATTGTCTTTCACCTGAGTTGAGTTGAAGTGAGTAAATATGAATCCTTCCAAAATAAAGTTGGATATTTGCCGTTTGACAGAAGAGGAACTAATTTATGAGATGAATGTTCGTGGTTTAGGTGATAGTGACACTCGTACCGTTGCAGAGCTACGGATAGCTCTTCGTAATGCAATATTCTTAGAAAAAACTCCCTTGGCTATGAAGAATGCTTCTTATTCTTCTAAATTTTCGGAAGATTCTGCAGCTGTTCTGGAGGGTATTGATACCATACAAACTTCACTTAATGATTTCAGCGGAACAGAGAACGACAATAAATATAAAGCAATTGCAACAAAAATTGCTCACAATCTAGGTAGGGTAAATCGAAGTTCTCCCCAAACCGAGGCAGAAAAGAAGACGAAAGCTGACAGCCGTGTTCAGTTGCTGCTGCTACTCGATCAGTTGCACGTAAAGGTTAAGAAAGGACGAAGTACTAGGGATTCTGTTGTTTTTGACTTATCGGTTTTACGACAAACCATCAATCCAGATGCGCATAGTTCGGCCCTGAATCCAGTTGAAGATTCTTCTAGTGAGGACGAATTACCTGTAGGTATAAAACAAGTTCCAGTCGACATGCACTTTTATAGAACAAGTGGAGGAGAAGCGGCGTTCTCGAGGAATTTCTCGTACAGCCTTATTTAGGGATGCTGTAGATTTTTTCGAAGGTGATGCTTATGTATGGTTCAATTTAGTGAAAAATTGGGCTACCGACTGGGAAGATTTGGTAGAGTTGATGCGTCAACAATTTTTGCCAACTAATTTTGACCGTGATTTATTTGAGGATATTAAGAAAAGGACTCAGGGACCTAGGGAAAGTATTGGTCTTTATATTGCTAGTATGAAGGGGCTCTTCAATAAAATGCGGAATCCAGTTAGTGAGGAGATACAGGTATCTCTGATTTTTGAGCGCGTCGATCCGTATTATCAACCGTTTCTAGCATTCAAGGATATTACTTCTATAACCGAACTTATCCAAACTTGCCGATCCTTGGATGAGAAGAGGGAACTTGCGAAGTCGTATGTGCCACCCCCTCCTAAATCTAAGTCTCTTATTCCAGAATTAGCGTATGTAGACACTTCCAACTTGCCTACCACTAGTCGTTCGTCACAGGTAGCTGAAGTTTCCGTCACTAGTAGCTGTTTCAACTGTGGGCAACCTGGTCACACCTTTCGAGGATGCTTAGCCTCTCGCAAGAAATTTTGTTATAGCTGTGGTGCTCCAGATGTGACGTCTCGAGAGTGTTCTCACTGTCTACCATCATCCAGTTCTGGCAGAGGCAGATTCCCGAATGGAGCTAGAAATGGTAATGGAGATAATAGAGGAAATAAATTTTATCGTAGCAGTCAGGGAAACGGGCGACGGAGAAATTGAATGGTCGTAATGTTTCTCCATCGAAGAATTTGCCGACCACCTTTGATAGAAATAAGATCATTTCAGATTACTTACTCTCGCATGTTAATGGAGATGAACGCCCCTATTTAGAAGTTTCTGTCTTGGGTTATCCTCTTATTGGTCTTTTAGATTCTGGAGCCTCGCGTACCTTGGTAGGTTCTTCTGGTTATGAATCGTTGATGAAATTAGGTCTAAAATTACAGTCTGCTCCAAATGAATGTAAAGTAGCAAATGGGACAATCTGTCGTAGCATTGGTTATGTGACAACGCCGTTGTATATTATGAAGGAATCATGCGTTCTCGACATCTGGGTAGTTCCAGAGCTTCCTCAACAGTTGATCTTGGGAATAGACTTCTGGAAGTCTATGAACATTGTTCCCGATCTCCGCCAAAATGTCTGGCATTTCTGCAAGGACCTTCCGAAATCTGTACAAGTCGATAGTATTTTGTGTGAATCATCTTTGAGTCCGTCGCAGAGGGAGAAACTCAATGCTCTGGTCGAAGAAAAGAAAGCTTTAATGGGAACATCTTTGGGTGGGACTCATTTGTTGTCACATTCCATTGAGTTGGTTCCAGGTACCAAGCCAATCAAGCAACGATATTATCAGGTATCTCCGGCAAAGCAGAAGATCATTGACGAGGAAATTCAAAACATGCTTCAGAACGACATTATTGAGCCTTGCCGAAGTCCTTGGTCTTCTCCAGTTTGTATGATGAGGAAAAAAGATGGATCCTACCGGTTTTGTGTCGATTATCGGCAGTTAAATGCTGCCACCGTGAAGGATGCCTATTCCTTGCCGTATATATCTTCTATTTTAGATCAGTTGCGTGATGCCAAATATTTGAGCTCTCTAGATGTCAAGAGTGCCGATTGGCAAGTTCCTATAGCTGACTCCTCATGGGACTTTACTGCTTTTACGGTACCTGGAGGTTTGTACCGCTTCAAGGTTATGCCTTTTGGATTGACTAATGCTCCGGCGACGTGGCAGCGTTTGATTGAGTCAGTATTGGGTCCTGATCTCCAACTGTTCGTGTTAGTTTACCTCGATGATATTGTCATACTGTCCCAAAATTTTCAGTCTCACATTGATACTCTCCGGAAGGTTTTTGATCGTTTGCATGCAGCGGGTTTGATAGTAAGCTTTGAGAAATGCCAATTTTGCCGCCCCGAGCTAAAATACTTGGGTTTCGTTGTTGATAGTTTTGGTCTGAGGCCAGACCCCTCCAAAGTGGAAGCAATGTTGAGTATACCTGCTCCCACTAATGCTAAGAAAATCCGACAGTTCATCGGTACTGCTTCGTGGTATCGTAGGTTTGTGCCCCAGTTTTCCACCATTGTTGCACCTTTAACCAATTTGACTCGTAAAGATGTTAAATTTTGTTGGACCGAAGAATGTGAGAAGTCCTTTAGGTGTCTTGAAGAGCGGTTGGTTAGTGCCCCAGTTCTCACTTGCCCTGATTTTCAGAGAACATTCCACTTACAAACCGGTGCGTCTGCATATGGCATTGGAGCAGTCCTGAGTCAACATTTTGACGATGGAGAAAAAGTTGTCTCCTATCTCTCACGGTCGCTCACTTACCAAGAACGCAAATACAGAACGGGAATGTCTTGCGGTTATTTAGGGAGTGGAAAAATTACGGCATTATTTGGAAGGCTTTCACTTCAAAATCATCACGGATTGCCATTCGTTGAAGTGGTTACACAACCTTAAGGACCCTCAAGGTCGCTTAGGCCGATGGGCATTGAGATTGTTGCCCTATGATTATGAGATAATCCATCGGAAGGGTTCCGAACATACTGTTCCTGATTTCCTATCCCGCTCTGTACCACTCTACGCCGATGTTATCGACGTGAGACCTAAAGACACTGAAACTCAGTTTGAAACTGTCGATCGTTGGTACTTGAAATTGAAAGAGAATGTTGGGAAAAGCCCCTTTCGGTATCCTTCGTACCGAATTAATGAAAACTCCCAACTTTTGAAGCATATTCGTCTCACATATCCCGAGTTATCCGAACCTTCCGACCAATGGAGGTTAGTTATTCCCAAAGAATATCGTAATGATATCATCAAAGCTTCTCATGATGATCCGTCAGCTGGACACGCAGGTATTTTTAAGACTGTTTCTAGGATATCAAATAAATATTATTGGCCAAAGTTGAAAGCAGACGTAGCTCGCTATATAAAACGATGCAATCACACATGTCACACATGCAATGTCACCAAACCCGAACAAACTCGTCCTGTAGGTATGATGCTCAGTAAGACTCCCACTGCAGTAAGACCCTGGCAATTAATCAGTGCAGACCCGATGGGTCCATTACCACGAACTGCCAAAGGCCATTGTTATATTCTTGCCATTTGTGATTCTTTCAGTAAATTCGTTATTCTCGCTCCGTTGCGGTCCGCTACCGCCAGTGAAGTAGTTAAGGTAATTGAAAATCATGTACTATTGTTGTTTGGTTCCCCAAGAACTATCATCGTCGATAATGGAGTACAGTTTCGGAGCAAACTTTTCCAGAATCTTTCCATAGCATAAAATTTTGACATCTCCTATACCGCTAATTACCATCCGCAAACCAATCCGACCGAAAGAGTCAATCGCGTCATCAAATCCATGTTGACGGCTTATGTGTCGAAAAATAATCGTTTGTGGGACCAATACTTACCCAAAATTGCTTATGCTATACGATCTTCGAAGCACGAAGTAACTCAGCTGACTCCGAACTTCATAAATTTTGGTCGTGAGGTATCGTTAGATGGTAAGGCGGAAACGTATGTTCCTTCCGAGTCAGTTTTTCCTGAGTACACCTTTACTGACAAATCTCTTGCTTTTTCCTGAATGTACCGGGATATTCAGTCTCGGTTAATTAAAGCTTACGAAAAGAGTAAAGGTCACTATGATTTGCGTCGTCGTCCCGACACATTCAAATTAGGTCAACTAGTTTATAGACGAAATTATGCGTTGTCGGATGCCAGCAAACATTTCACATCAAAATTTGCAGATAAATATGTAGGACCTTATACTGTCTCGAAGGTAGTGTCTCCGTGGACCTATGAATTGACCGATACCGCCGGGCAAACCTCAGTTTGGCACGGTAAGGATTTGAAGTCTCATCCACCTGACGCTGGTGACACAAATTTTCAATAGTTTTTTGAATTTATTTTTGATGTAGTCCCGATGGCGGAATTGTTCATATCTTCTGTTTTCCTTTGTTGTGTTCCAACGCGGTTATTCTTTATCTTCTAGAGGAAATTTTTCCTAAGAAATTTCCTCATGGGAGTAAAGGGGGGTTGTTACGGGCTAGTTCTGCACTAGCTTCCGATTCAGTTTTAAATGCGAAATATCCTCAATATGGCTTTATATAACTCAAAAGTCAAGTTGATTCTCGTGGTTCAATATAAAGAAAAATATATCAGGTACGCCACTGAACGTTGTTTACAATTGAGAACGTTATCTCTGCGCGATACATATTCCATCCTCTTGCTATTTTCTATGCTGAGATTTGGTGAATTCAGGCCATAAAAATACCGCAGGTATTCCGTTCGGAACAGCCTTTATTCAAGGACAACTATTTTGCTGACCGCGGAAGTAGAGTGTCACCTCTGGTAATTCATTCGATCTGTCATCGCTGTCACGATCTGTTTCCTCCTAAAATGACAGTAATGTCAATTATCTTTCCTATCGATTGTGTAGTTTGATGAATAAGTTGGTGTGTGATCCGAATTATCTTGCAGCAATTTTTGCATCCATCCTGGGATCTAGAGATTTTCAGACTTTTTGATTTCTGGCGTTATTTTGTGGTTTTCTGGAACCTATATTTTCGTTGGAACGCAGAAATCCTTTTGGCAATTTGCCGGATTTATAAAGCACCGGTAAGAGGTTATGTCCTACCAGAGGTAGTTGTACCTACATGAAACATTCATTTTAAGGCTTCATTATTCATTTGATTGGACCAACTCCACCGCCAACTTCGTCAGCACCGTTTTGTTGTTGGAATCCTTATACACTGACACCCGTCAATTACCATCTGTCAGTGGAAACACCCTCGACTAACTAAGAGGTTTGTAAACGCTTATATCAACTATATTTCTTCTACCGGGTATATTTCTATAATATGTTCATTCTTCAGGGTGTTATTCTCCGGCTAATAATCAACTGAAGGCCAATAGATCCACCTGTTTGGTTTATTCCTCTGGTTTTGTCATCCGTTTCTTCATGTACTCCGAGCCATCTATTCCTGTACCTCTGCATGGCATTTATTCCGTATAAGACACTAGTGTGGTAGTCTCAACACCGTCGTGGACTCCTTCGGAGCAGACTGCACCCATCGTAGCAGCCCCATCACACCTGACAGAGGGTGTTCAAACAGCTAAGATATTTATTTATATTCTAATAACCATTACTACTATTATTATCATTATTTGGGTACTCTGAAGTGACGTCACTAATCAGCATCCCCCAGATACGTAATCCGTTAGTATTATTATCCTAGTTTTGAACGCTGTGCACCACCGTATTGACTTGGCTTTTCAAATCATATCAGGTACAGTTATAGTATGAGTTTTAATAATCGCTTCTCACCCCATACCGTTGGGAGTTCAACCGCAGACCAAGTAAGATTCTGTCAGGGCAACCCGTACTTTCTTGTATTGTATTTTTTTTACTAATATACCGGTTTAAGATTGATGTTGAATATTTCTTTGTCCTCTGATATTTCCCTTGTGCTGAAGCTGAATCTTCTTTCCAGATATTTTCATTAGTTATGTTTGAGATTATCTGTAGTTTTACCGAGAGTTTTACTGATATATTTCAGTAGTGGGTTCCTTAATAATCAAGGCGGTTTCCTTGTTTTTCTGGCCAAAATTAGGTGGCGCAATAAAGAACAATTTATTTTAGTTCATTAATCGAACCTACGACCACTGACCTAGCTGGGTAACTTGTTAGTGGTGTTTCATTGCATCCCCTACTGCTGGTACTCTGAAATTATTATTTGGCAAAACACACCCTAGCAATTGCGCGAAAGTCCGGGATGGAATTAATATCTTTAAAACCAGTATTTTAGGAAAAATCGCTGAAACACGTCAATTGATTTCAAATTGCGCGCATTTTTTGGCAATAAAATGAAATATTCATTTACAACCCCTTAGCTGCAACCCCCCAACTTTTTTTTTCAAAAAAAAACCTATAACGTGTATGGGCCCATTGAAAAGCTCGTAAAAAATGGAATCTGACCATACCCTTTTATTTTCACCCATGTGGTTATCACAAAATGAGAAAAACTCTTTTGAAAACAAAAGAGTTACCTAACTTAGTGCTATCTACGGGTGAATTAACGTACCAGATGCTGAAATTGGCTACCACTCTCTACTTGTCAGGCTCCTAGGCGATGGTAAAACTCGTGTACGGAATTCCGAATGGCCTCAGCCGGTATGTAATGTGATTCCACTCTAATTCTATTTTTCAGATCTTCAATATTAGCCGGCCTATTTTGATAAACCATGTCTTTCAGATATCTTCAGAAAAAATCTGATTGTGTCAAGTCTGGGAATCTTGGCGGCCATTCAATCATACCATGTCGTTCAATCCAGCGTCCTGCGAATATTTCATCGGGATATTCTCTGACATTAATATCAAAATGTGGGGGAGCGCCGTCCTGTTGGAACCAAAGTGTTTGAGTGGGGATATCTGGATCTGTTTCATTGGGAAACATAACAGCTGAAGCAGGCACTAATTCGTAAAACGTCTGAGTAGCGTGCAGCTGTAAGGTTTACCTCAAAAAAAGTATGGTCCTAATATTCTGATGTTGATGATGCCTGTCCATACATTTACTTTCTGAGGACGGTGCGAACGAGCTTCGCATATGCAGTGTGGGTTTTCCTGGCTCCAAAATCTATAGTTGTGCCTGTAAACTACTCCATGTAAATGAAAAGTAGTTTCGTCCGAAAAGAATATGTTGAGTGGAAACCCATTATCCTCGTCACATCGCCTCATTATTTCCTCACAAAATTGCATACTTCTGTCATAGTCATCTTTCAAGAGCTCTTGGACAAGACATTCCTTATATGGGTGGTATTTTCTGTTTTCGAAAACTTCCCTATCGTACGTCTAGACGCAGGACCGTTGACAAATGTGGATCTTCCTGCAGAGATACAGCAATGTCCAATTTCTGATCTTCGTCTAAATCATGTGGACGGCCACTTCTGGGCAAGCCCTTCTCTGTACCATGTTCTTCAAATTTGTGTGAGATCTTACTCACAGTAGCCTGGAGAATGTGTTTTCCCGGATATTTTTCATTAAATGAAGTACACACTTCACTTTGACTCCGCATTCTATCCCCACATCCTAACAATATCAAGATTTCGATACGCTGCCTCTCTGACAATACCATTTTTGTTCAGAAAATCAAAAAAGAACACTTTGAAGGTACACCATAAGTAAACTAAACATATTTCAATTTTACCCAGAAATGCCATAATTATAAAAATGAGTCAGACAAAATATTTTTTATCAGGGCATTGAATTAGGTACAAAAAATGCAACAACTTTTTTTTCTTTTCGAAGTACACTGGTCAACAATTGCTTGGGATGGAACTAATTTTATGTGTAAGATTTTTGTTAAAAAAATAATTCCAAAGGGTGTTGATGCTAGATTACGTTATCAGATTTACACATAAATCAATAAAATTAGTAGATCAAACGAACTTACCTGAGAAATTACACGAAGCGTCTTGTCCGAGGTGATCACAATGTAGTATCCTGCTTTACGTCAAATGTCACCACAATTTTCCAAGGTTAATAAATTCGAATTCGCCCATCTCGGCGTTCCACGCGCTGGTGAACCTACCTGATTTCTCCATTACTGATCTTTGTGTCAAAGAAGCACCACGTACTTGAAAATTGTAAAACTGATAAAAAGAAACCAAACCGATGTGAAATGGGACGAAAACGAAAATTATCTACATCCAGCAGCTCCAGTTTTTAAACCTTTATTCCAGCAGCTAACAATCGATTTCCCTTATTTTCTGACAAGGTGGAGATTTGAACCGCAACAAATGGTTCAATAATTCACTGTCCAAGCGGTTCAGATGATGAGATCGAGTTTGCTGAACCTGTTTTGTTATACAATGGTCGGTTGTAAAAGTTTGCGGAAACTTTAGAATGGTTGGACCAACCTGCGGTGCTCCGAATTGAATCCATATTAATTCCGTTCCTAAAAGCTGCTGAAGTAGCAGCGTGCCCTGTGTGCTGTAAATATCGAAGTATCTCGGCCACTTTTTCAGAGAGTTCTTTTGTCTTTTGTCTGTGAGGAAGCATTATGATATGGCTTTTTGAAAGTAATGAATAATATATTAGCTCCGTTTCTTATGCTCATGGTTCTCTCCAAGTAAGTTCGTAAGGTATTTGCAGCTTATATTTCAGGCCGTTCGTGGAACTTTGGTAATATTCAAACTGGCCGAAGATTGCCCTTGCTGGTTGATTTAATTTGGTCTGGTACCATTATATCCAGTGCTTCTTGGGTTTCCCTTATGTTTTCAATTGGAATTGAGGATTCTTTCTCAGAAAGACCAATACTGGTTTCATGATTTTAGTGAATAAATAAGGACCTGAAAAAATTCCAAAAGCACAAGCGGTATACTCATACAGAGTACCATTAAAATAGAATCTCAATAATTTTCTAGACTGTTTTGCAATGTTGATTAACAGATATGCCTCTTATAAATCAATTGTTGCCATAAAATTGCCACATGATATGAGCCTACAAACTGATCTTCTATCTTCCATTTTGAAATGTTCAACAGATACAAACTCATTGAACTTCTTCAAATTCAGAATGAGTCTGCTTTCATCATTTTGTTTGGGTATTGAATTTGTTTTTATATAAATTGCCCTCTACAAGACCTATACTTTTTCATGGATCCCAATTTTTGGAGTCGAATTATCTCTACAGATATTTTGTATTTGTCTCTGTCAGACCAGGATGACTCTAATGGAGTAACAGTTTGCCTTACAGCCTTTGTTAGAGGTATCACATACTTGTATCCAAGATAGAACTACTTTGTCTGAAGTAATTTTCTTCCAGTTTGAATATTTGTATCTGAGACTTCCTGCCTCAAAACTCACTTCATTCATTTCTTCCTTTCTTCCCTCGTCTTTTCTGTATACTCGTTCTTGGCCACTGGGGCTCGTCGATAACTGTTTTGGTTGCTGTATGGTCGATGGGTTTTCGGGAATTTTTGTCCGTTCAAATGCCCTTCAAGTTTGAAGGAGTTATTCTCTTCTCAAGTACTTTTTCAGCATTTTTCCTCAAATCCTGTCCAGATCTCTTTGCAGCTTTTACTCTGTCTCCAAGGTTCTCACCGAACAGCCATCCATCTACAGCTATATCACTAAGGGTATTCATCATCTCCTTCTTGAGGGCTAGACTAACAAAATTTCGTCTCAATTCTGACTCTTGATGATGCACATCCGCTAATTGACTAGAGGAGTCGATCAGCAATTCAATAATCTGGAGATTATTTCCTTCACGCCCCCCCCCTCTTCTTCAAAAAGTATTGTCAATGCTTTTGCCAAAGCCATCATGCTTGCACCTTGAGCTCGGACACCTGCAAGCCATTCATCCCTCTTCAAGGGTGTTTCACTTACTATCGACTTCACTTCGAGGTTTAGTTTTGGGGCTGCCATCAATGGACAGTTCTGGGCAGAAGGATATCTCTCCACGAGGCCCGTTTTTATTTCAGGCTCCAGTCCTTTTGTGAGTATGTTTGTTAATCGTAGAGCCAACTCTATATGAGTTATTTCATTGGGGTGTTCGTTCACAGGAATGTCCTCTTCTAAAAGCTTCTGAATGTTCTCATTCAGTGGAGTATTTTCTTCTTCTAGAGAGTCTTTACTCTGAACACTCTCCTCTTCATACCTTCCATCTGAAATAAAATAGTATTGTACATACCCTGCATCGTCCTTTGACCTTCCGCCATCTACCACTACTTCCCTATATTTCCTTTTGTACTTTCGTAACTTCTTTCTTGAAATCTTTGCCTCGTCGTCCGAGCTAGATGAATTACTGGAGCTGCTGGATGTAGATGATTTTCGTTTTCGTCCCATTTCACATCGGTTTGGTTCCTTTCTATCAGTTTCACAATTTTCAAGTACGTGGTGCTTCTTTGACACAAAGGTCAGTAATGAAGAAATCAGGAAGGTTCACCAGCGTGTGGAACGCCGAGATGGGCGAATTCGAATTTATTAAACTTGGAAAATTGTGGTGACATTTGACGTAAAGCAGGGTACTACATTGTGATCTTGAGGACGAGACTCAAGTATAATTTGTTGTGGTGCCTGCCCAGGTTGATCCGTTCTTAAAATTTGTGAACTCTTAGAAACTAGGTACTGGTGATCCTTAGCAATTGTCGAGCAGTGTACATCATCATATGCTGAAGCAGGTATTTCTAACTTTTAACTAAGAACGAGTATGGTCAGATTCCATTTTTTACGAGCTTTTCAATGAGCCCATACACGATATGGGTTTATTTGTAAAAAAAAGTTGGGGAGGGTTGCAGCTGAGGGGTTGAAAAAAGACATTCCATTTCATTGCCAGAAAATTCGTACACTTTGAATGTGTTTCAGCGATTTTTTCCTAAGTTACTGGTTCAACAGATATTAATTTTATTCCTGACTTCCGCGCACTCCTGTTTAATCTCATACATTGGGTCTGGTGAAGTGATGATTCTAAATACGGAAGAGTGCCATCAATAAATGTTCCCTCAGATGATGCATTGGATTCACTGTCTATCAACCGAGTTTAAACGGTTTATAGAGGTAATAATCCATTTGAGATGATATGATTGGAAGTTGGTGTCTTTCTGTTTGCTTTCATAGTTCGAAGGCGAATTATAATCGATTTCTACCTCAGAAAAGTAAAATGGTTTACTTCTTTCTTCCATTTCGAAAGCAATATTCAACGGATCCTATTGAAACTATAAGGCCCGGTGTACACATCCGATTTTTCAAGTTGCGGCACCGTTGCGGGGCCGGATCAATTTGATGTACACTAGACCGGCGTCGTTGCGGAGCCGGATCAATTCAGTGCACACTAGTTGCTTAAAATACTGTCAGTGTATGTGCAATCGGCGCTCGATACGTTACGATGGACGACCATCGCAAAAAAATCGTTTTTGTTAACCTTGTCTACAAACAGTACCTTTGCAAACGAGACAGACGTTATTGAGTACATCCCTACACAGATTTGAGACTTTCCAGGGGTAGATTCCATACTTCTTTCGCAGATTTACGAAAAAATCCTGATGAGTTTTATATAACTTCAGAATGAGTGTTAAATCATTTGACAATCATCCTTCTGTTCAAAATTATCGCTGAACAAATAACAGATATTTGTCCATGCTGCTCTCTATTTCGTTCGATCATGGTAATTTCTTCAATGAAGAACTCAATATCCACTTCCCTATCAGCCATTGTGTGAGCTCACATGAACAACCTGACGTGTGCACCGGTCAATATAGAAAAGAGTAGGTACTGAGAGACCGCAGGAACGTTTGCGGTCCCGTTGCGGCCTAGAGGAAAGTGCTAAAAAAAAACGACCGTAACATAGCCGTTGCAGCGCCGCACCGGGACGACGGGTGGTGTACATCCTCCCATCTGATACTTTATACCTCAGACCGCAAGTGCCGCAACGGCACCGCAACTTAAAAATCGGATGTCTACACCGGGCCTAAATAATGTGAGTTACAATCGAATTGGGCGACAATTTTTTGTAGCGTTTTTTTGTGAAATTGAAGAATTGCCCGAACAGGTCGCGCAGAGATGTTTCGGCTGGCTCTAATTGCGGAGGTAATGGCGTACTCCGGTGAAAAGTTGTCTATCGTCTCTCATTAGAAATTCAATCAGTAGTATTAAAAAGGGTCAAAACAAATGTATCTTATTTAGACGCCATCTACAGGAAATGAAGTGAAAGTCAACTCCCTTTCAATACTTGTCACTGTTGAATAATTTTATTGTTCTGAAATAAAAACTTCTCAAGTAGACAAATCGAACAGTACATCAACTTTGAATATAATATGAAGTTAAGATTTGCTGCATAAAAAAAAACACCAAATCATTTTCGTAGCGGTAAGCAATGAATGGTGAAGATATCAATTGTGATCAACCTCCATTCGGTTCCTCATTCAAAGATGTTGATGACTACAGCTCTCACCTTGGGTTGAAAGAACCAATTCATATAAATAAAATATTGATAATAGGTACCCACTTTCAGTTGTAATAATACAGTTTTATCCCCCATACTGCCCGTGGGTTGGGCTACCTATCGGGTGCGTCCCCAGGTGGCGGATAGGGAAACGGCCAGGAGAATGGGGGCCCTGTCCGGAAAGCCGATACGGCCTCACGGATGTGGTCGCTGGACTCTTGGTCAGTGGCAGAATGAAGTAGGGTGAGGGGAACTCAACCTCCCCAAAAGCCTTTACGCAATATGCCACCGCAGACCAGCCTACCCAAGCTAAGGTGTAAGGTATCGTGCCGAAAGCTGAGTGGCCGCAGGGTGATATGCGGTTGCGAACGATCCCCTTGAGGAACAGGGCGAAACCTCATTGTAGCTAGCCTTCCTCTGGTAATGCGGGGCTCTGCCAGAGGTGACCAACCCTTTCCCCTGCTACTCGTGGGAACACACATGGACCAGGAGAAACAAAAATAATTCCGAGGATGGACAGAAATGCTCACCTCAATCTAAGGCGGTGACTGGGGATGGACAGAAATGCCCACCCCAACACACTGCTTGGAACGAGGCTGGACATCGAAGATCACCTCAGGGCGAAACACAAAGGCCAAGGCAAAAACGCATTTGCGGCGCCGAGGCCAAAAGGAGGAAAAGGGCAGAGGGGACAGGGAAGGCTGCAACCATAAATGCACCTTCCCCCACCTCCACCCCACCTCCAAAGGCAAGGGCACCTCCTGCGGAGAGAGCCAAAGGTTCTGCCTTGTATAAAGGCAATGAACCGGCGGCTACCCCTGCAGGAAAGCGCCCCCACCTGAGTACCTCCACGGAGGGGACACCAAGAAGGTCGAAGAAGCCGCGCAGCGACGGAAATGTCGCTGCACCTACCAAAACCTTTGCGGAAGCCGCCTTGAGACACCTCAAGGTGGCAATCATAGACGAGACTAACCCGTACCGTAAAATTACCGCAGAACGGGAGAGCCTCGTCAAACTTCAGCTGCTGGAGGAGTTGGACAAGTTTATCTTCTCCGCCTCCAGCAGCAACACCAAAGCGCCCACGTTCAAATCGTGGACATACTCCGGTGAAATCATCAGAGTAGTCTGCAATGACGACGCGACGCTACAGTGGCTGAAAAAAGCTACAAAGGACCCCAAGCCGTGGGAGGAAGCATCGCCGACGGTCGTCGGTGTGGATGAGCTCCCAAAGCTTACCAAAGCCTCGCTCTGGATCCCGGAGGACGACCACAATACGACATCCGGTGAAAAGAAGAGGGTGCTGGGTAGGCTGAAGGCGCAGAATCCAGACCTGAGGATAGCGAGGTGGTGCACTTTCCACCATGAGATGAAAGTGAACCCTCAAGGACACCTCTTCGTCTTCGGAATCGGAGACTAGGATATGGCTGTCCTGAAGAAAAAGTCAATGAGGATAAGCTACGCGTTTACCTCATTGGCCATAAGGGGAAGTAAAAAGGAAAGGTACCTCTGGAGACCCGAGGTCCTTGGAAGTCGAGCCACCTAGAGTGGATATTGGCACCGAAGTCACCAAGGGTCCCGAAAAGGACGTTGAAACATCTGAAAAGATGACAGACGACGACCTGACGGAAGAGGCACCTGACAACAAAGAGGCCATCGCTCCCCTACCAGAGGAGCAGATGGACCTAGAATAAAGTCCCAACCCGAACGACCTCGCAATGGGCAAGGACGTCGGAAGAGAGATAAAAATCATACAATGCAACCTCCAACACAGCAGGACGGCTACGGCAACACTATGTGTTAGAGGATGCAATAGCATTTGATCCAGGAACCCTGGATAATGAAGGACCAGAATTACTGGTTTCGGTAAATTGACTGGCCAAATTCATAGCTCACCAAGCAATCAGCAACCCAGGACAGCCGTTTACGCTCCCAGGAAATACAGAGCCTTCCTGATGGCACAATTCTGCACCTCAGACCTAACTGCGGTTAAAGTGGAATGTCCAGATGGAAAGGGCAAATATACGGCGTTGATACTCGCATCGGTGTAGTAACACCCTCACAATGCGACTGGCACTTCGCTAGCACTATAATTGATGAGGACAAGATAAGGTGGGCCATATCTGGCTTCTCCCCCTTCAAAGCACGAGGACCTGACGGTATAAGACCAGCCCTACTACAATGGGGATTGGATATTCTTATGCCGCACCTGGTCAGAATATTCAGAGCCTCATTAGCTCTGAGGTATGTTTCCAGTAAGTGGAGAGAAGTGCGAGTGGTGTTTATACCTAAACCAGGAAGGATGGACTACACCTTACCGGAAGCATTCCGACCAATTAGTCCCACATCGTTCTTTCTGAAAACAATGGAGAGGCTGTGCGAGCGGTATATAAGAGATAAAGTCTTAGTTCACAATCCACTTCATCAGCATGCTTATACCCCAGGAAAGTGCACTGATTCGGCCCTTCACCAAGTGGTTGGCAGAATCGAGAGATCATTGGATAATGAAGAATCCACCCTGGGTATATTCATTGATATCGAAGGAGCGTTCGATAAAACGACCTTCCCAACAATCACCCAGAAACTTAACTCTAGGAATATACCCCTGGTAGTAGGAGAATGGATACTCAAGATGCTCTCTAGTAGAGCAATAATTATAAATGTAGAAGACATCAATGTGAGAGGACTGGTCATGAGGGGATGTCCGCAGGGAGGGGTCTTATCACCCCTTCTTTGGAACATAGTCCTGGATACCCTGATTATTCACCTCAACAGTAATGGTTTCTACACAATTGCATATGCAGATGACATAGTTATCTTGCAGACCGGCAAATTTTCGAACACACTGTGCGATAGAGCGCAGGATGGTCTCAAATTAATAGAAACATGGTGTAAAGAACACTCACTGTCGATCTATCCCAAGAAGACGGAGATGGTCCTTTTCACTAGGAAGAAAGCTTATCGGGCTTGAAACCCCCCGAAATCTTCAAAAGCAAACTAAACTTCTCTGAAGAGGTGAAATACCTCGGTATTACCCTCGACAGGAAGTTAACATGGAACTCGCACATTCAGAGCAGAGCAAAAGAGCATATGTGGCCTATGAGCAGTGTCGGAGGACAGTGGGACGCACATGGGGTCTCCCGCCCCGTGTAATCACCTGGATCTATACTGCAATAATAAGACCTATGCTAACGTACGGAGCCATTGCATGGGGACCGAAAACTCTACAAGCAACGGCCATCCAGGAACTATATCAAATACAGCGAATGGCCTGTCTGAATATCACAGGAACCATGAGAACAACACCAACCGCGGCCATGGAATTAGCTACTGGTCTGACACCTCTGGACCTGCACGTCAAGGAGGTTGCGCTAATGGCCATGCCACGATCGCGCACGGCTGGTGTAAACCCCGAGGTAGGAATGGGTCAACTGAGGCGGGGCCTGTGGAGGGAGGCACTCACTGCGGTGCCTCTGCTACAGGCAGCCGGTGACGCAATTGAACCCAGGTTTGTGTTCGATAAACCCTACAAAATGCAAATGAAACAGAACACTGAGGCGGATGCTGCAAATGCAATACGCATATACACAGACGGCTCAAAAACCAAGTAAGGATCAGGATGTGGAGTTTACTCCAGATCACCTAGCCTAAGGATTAAGTGGGGAATGGGAAAAGATACCAGCGTGGTTCAAACAGAACTGGCTGCTATCTCAATCGCCACAAAAGAGCTAACCAGAAACGGAATCTCTGGCAAAAACATAATAATCTGCACTGATAGTAGACAAGCCCTACTAACCTTGAATAGACAACGTTTTATCTCAAGATTAGCACTAGAGTGCCACCAAGATTTAGCTAACGCCTCGGTAGATAATAATATCGTACTAAGGTGGGTGGAAGGGCACGACAGGAGCAAAGGTAACCGCATTGCTGACTCTTTGGCCAGAATGGCGGCTGGACTAAAAATTTTGGGACGACTTCGACAATCGCGGAACTAGCCAAACGTTACACCCATACTCAATCCCTCGAGAGATGGAATGGAACCAAAGGATACAGTTTTGCTAGGATCACCTTGGGCGACTCTGAGAAGCTAGATCCGAATAAATATTTGGCAATGACCAGAAAGAACCTCTGTTTAACAGTGGGATTTCTGACTGGACACTGTCAACTAAGAAATCACCTCCATATTATGGGGCTAGTGGACACACCTCTATGCAGGATGTGTGGACAGAAAGATGAAACTGTCAGGCATGTCTTATGTGAATGTCTGGAGCTATCGTCGATAAGAGAGTGTGTATTCGGTGAGTCTTGGCCTACACCTGCCGATATTAACGAGATGTCCCCTGGACACCTGTCCTCCTTCCTGGCTAAGGCAGGTTGGACAATGTCCTAGGAGGGCGACTCCTTGGGAGAATGTACAATGGGCCATATTGTGGCCTAAGTGCTGTGGGTCTATACTCACCCTCCCTACTCTACAGATATAGATCCCCCATCCTGATACGTCAGTGTTTTCTTCAGGTGCCTCTAGATAGTCTGCATCAGACTCCTGCTACTTTCATACACCTTTACTCTGTGCCCAATCCAGTCAGATCACAGTTCTCATTCTTTTCATTTCATTAAACATTGATATGATATGAATATATAATCAGAATGAAAGTTTTTCCGGTGGAACAGAAAGGACGATGATCATTTCAATCTTTCAAATGTGCAGGATGATCGTTTCAATCTTTCCAATGTGCAGGAAGATCAGGTTTGAAGTTCAATCAATCATTGATATCACCCATCGCTCATAGATCCCTCTAATCGGGATCATTGAACGCCTTCTCGATCAATATTGATCTTCTCTTACATCAAAAACCTTCGCGGTTTTCCTGGCCACGGCCAATATCGAATATGAAGAAAGAAGAATATAATCATTCTTCAAACTATAGATGATGTTATTTCCGTTTTTGCAACCACAAAAGGAATATTCGAACAGTGAATTCAAATTCAAATTGTTTTCATGGCGTAACATTGGCAGATTCCAGAAGAAATTTATCTTTATGGAGCACTGTTGCGGACTGCTGAGCTATGAAAATTAAAAATCAGTGAATGGTATGTTACAAACGACAACTGAAAGAGAAGGAAATGTGGAAATTCGTCTTCACATTGCCATGGAAGTATTTAAAATAATGAACGGTGAAAATGAAACGTTAAGACCTATCGAACATTGTGGTATGTGGTTTATAATCATGCTGTTGCGATCTGAATTGCAAACGATATATCCGTGATTCAAAAAAATATAAAATATCAAATATACAAACCTTTTTTTCTGGGAAGGTTGTATTCCTGTAACTAATAAATTCTTGTAGTATTCTGATCTGATGAATCGTGGATAACAATCTTTCTTCAGCAATAGCGTATATACATGTTCTTGCGCTGCATCGAAAGTGAATCGACTTGGTGTTTTGATTTCTTGGTGGATCTTTTCCATTGTTTTTCCATCTATATTGATTTCACAGGGGGCGCCTGGTGCGAGAAATTCTCTACAATAAATCAA
Organism: Zygogramma bicolorata; assembly: GCA_032362365.1. Lineage (NCBI taxonomy): Eukaryota > Metazoa > Arthropoda > Insecta > Coleoptera > Chrysomelidae > Zygogramma > Zygogramma bicolorata. The sequence goes on from JAVJAQ010001368.1 coordinate 260,313, forward strand.
AAGTCAATTGATGAGTAATATCGTTGTCAAATCAAAAAATACATTTTGTATTGTGACTGGATTATGGGTTGTTTTCAAGGAGTAAAGTTGAAGTTACGATGCCTGGTCATGGCACCACACAAGTTTTCTTTCATTTGTTTTTAACGTTTTTTAGCAGGAAATAACACTTTTTTTTTAATTCACCCTTCTCCGGAATGTTAATAATTAGCTTGGATATCAAAGTTCAATACTGAACATTTGGTTTTTTTCCATTTGCAATATTGGAGACCCGATTGTGATTGTTCGTTCCCCGTCGGCTCCTAGTTACGTTGTACTTCTGGAAGAGGATAACAGTTTATAGTTATTCTGATTTGCAAAAAATTATTAGATGATCATTTCTGGCTTGGTTAGGCTGTCCAATCATTTCCATATCATCTGTCTGACGTATGGTATTTTCTGCTCGCAAATGGGATACGTTTTGTAATAACACAATACCCCGGAATATATCAAAATACATAGTATTGTGCAAATAATAAAAATGAGCCACACAGGTATTGATTGTGTGGAAGGTGACTCAATTGGTAATGGGACTTCATAATGACCATTCATTCTGGTAAGCAGGTGCTGAAATTCATTCTATTCAGCTTCACATGAATGGGTCATGTCGAGAGTTGAGAAATATTGCCGTGGAAAAACTTAACATTTGCAATTTGAATAAAACATTTGTCAGAAATAATTAGACTGAAGCTTCGAGGTTAGTGTTCGTGATGTTCTTCCACAGAGCAAATTTCGGTGATGCTCGTGTCGTACGGCGTTGTGGTATCATTCGGTTGGCTGAACGGTCTTCCAAATGGACGGCTAGTGTAGTGCACTTGGTACCATAATTTATCAGTTGATGATACAGTCTTGTTTGGTTTGAAGCTTTTTTTTTAGTAGGTTTCATCTTCGATTGATTCACATGGCACATCTTGATATTGGTATAGATGCTGTCTCTCATTGAGGATGAGGTGAGGTTTGGGAGAAGATATTATTCTATTTTGGGGGGCAAGAACAAAGTGTTTTGAATAAGCTGGTCATCACTTTTGGAAAAAGTATGAGAAAAATAAAATTATTCTCTCATCTGGAAACGAAAGCTCTATTCCTGAAAACGAATGATAACATTCATTTTGAGATGAACCAATTCACAAGTGGGATAAAAGAATTTCATTTTGTTGATGATCGTATTCAATTTGTCGAATGAAAGAAAGACTGGATATATCTTATGGAAGTTTGCAAATGCGATCGCGTGGATAATTTGGTTCAACTATCTCTGTAATTTCATGGAAGAACCAACAATTAGATGGGGTACATTTATTTCGTTAATTTTTTTTCAAATTTTTTGATGAGATTGAAAGTCAATGGTAAGTTCGATTTCATTTGAAAAAGTGTATGATTAGTTGAATGTGTGTTATGAAATCTCTTGCAATTGATATTTAATCGTTTATTGCATCTCTCAACGAATCATCATTCGTTTGTAAGTGATTTATTATTGTTTCCATTCTTCCACCATCATTGTCAAGAGTGCCAAAGAGCCACTTAGAAATTCTTCCCCAGAAGTTAATAATTCCTTGTTTTGATATAGTATGTGGATTATTCGTTTGTAATACAATCTGTTTCTGTTCACTGAGCGTATTTGCTTGCTGCGTTAAGATATATGCTCGTTTAGTGAGGTTATGTAATTTCAAAAAGGATTTCAGTTGCGAATCTAAATGGTACTTCATTTCAGATAGTTCTGAAATATTCAGATAATCAACGAATTTATGTTTTCTCACAATAATTTGAAACATTTTCCAATTCACAGGTAATATTGGGTTCATTGATTTTTTGAATCGACTTTTGGCGCAAAGGAAAGAAGAAGTTCATTTGGGCAAATTATCAAGTTGAAATTCAAATGGATCAATTTATCGTAAATATATCGCAAGAAATACTTTCCTCGTTCTCAATCCGAAAAATATAGGTGATAGGTAGTGTCATTTCGTGAGATTGCTACGAAAGATTCCATATCTTATTTGATGTCTTTTTTGAATGATCATGAAATATATTGTATGATCAAAAACAACTCCCTATGCATAATTGTACTGGAGATGATTCAGAGAGTATAACCACTTCTTTTCGGGCTTGAAGGTCGTCGTTCTTTGGAATTCCTTCCTAACGTTTCGCTAGCGCGAGTGGCCAGCTTCTTCAGAGGCTTATTCATTTCCGATGACTAAGTTTCGATTTTTTAGGGTGTATTCATATTGATGCAGGTAGTCTGGACTGTTGATTATTTCTGTCGGGTTCGGGGAATGATCATCATTATCAGTTGCCGCACTACCTGCCGTGATTTCATTCATGATTCTTGATTTCCTCAGAATGGGATTCCAAATTCTGTTTAGACTCAACGCTTCCTCTTTTCTGTTGAAATTTTCCGCATGTTTCTAGATCTCTATTGCCTCCCATACCAGTTGGCTATGGTAACCCTGGTTGGGGGCAATTAGTTTAGCATTTTCAAACAGAATCCTATGGGCACCCTCATTCAGTGCGTGTTCCGCCACCGCCGATTTGTCGGTTTGCCCCAGCCTGCAGTTCCTTTCATGTTCTGTGTTCCTTGTTCACATGGATCTTTTTGTGGTACCGATGTAAACCTTTTCACAGGTGCACGGTATGCGATAAACCCCTGCTGCTGACAGTAGGTCTCTTTTGTATTTTGCCGACCTGAGGCTTTGTTGGATCTTCCTGGTCGGCTTGAAAACTGTTTTGATGTTATATTTTTCCAAGAGTTTTCCAATTCTGTCAGTGACCCTCGTTATATACGGCAGATATGCATTTACAACCACCTGAGAGTCCTCCCTGTTATGAACCGTGGAACTCTTCAGTTTCATGGCCCTGTTGATCTCAGATACACTGTTTCGATTTGACCTCATGGTCACTTGAAGATCACTGAGATCAACAGGGCAATGAAAGTGAAGAGTTCCACGGTTCATAACAGGGAGGACTCTCAGGTGGTTGCAAATGCATATCTGCCGTATATCCCGAAGGTCATTGACAGAATTGGAAAACTCTTGGGAAAATATAACATAAAAACGGTTTTCAAGCCGACCAAGAAGATCCAACAGAGCCTCAGGTCGGCAAAAAACAAAAGAGACCCACTGTCAGCAGCAGGGGTTTATCGCATACCGTGCACCTGTGGAAGGGTTTACATCGGTACCACGAAAAGATTCATGGGAACAAGGATCAAAGAGCAAGAAAGGAACTGCAGGTTGGGGCGAACTGACAAATCGGCGGTGGCGGAACACGCACTGAGTGGGGGTTGTTAGAATTGAGTTATTCATATCACCCTGTTAGTCAGTTTGGTGATCTGTAATTATTATTATTGATTCGAATGTCAGTGTCAACAAAAGACAGAAAAATATTTTTTCCTTACAATTTATATGTTCCACGTTGATAAAACCTACAAGTACTTTTCCTTCCTGTTCCCCTTTTTTCTTGACGTTTGTACGCATCGGGTAGGTGCTTCAAATGCTACATATGGCGACCGTGACAGGACAGGAAGTGCTCAGCGAAAGAAGCATGGAAAAAGTTATGAAGGTACTCGACATTCATCGAACATCATTTAGTAGGATATACGATGTTATATCAAAACTACTCCAATCTCCAGACTCTGATATGTTCGAGGTTCAAAGTAATCTCCAACTTCTCTATCAAAAAATGTATTCCATGGTGGAACTCGATAAGAAGTTATTTGATATACTGGTAGAAAGCGATGATTCTATAAGTGAAAATATCGACGACGAAATAGAGAAAGCTGACCAATTCATATGCCAGTTCAATGATTTGAAGTTGAGAATCGAACATCGACTGAAATCTACGGATGTAATCAACCAAGACGGATCAACTCAAACGGTTCGTACTGAAAATAAAATGAATCTACCCAAGATCGAATTCAAAAAGTTTGGAGGCGACATTCGCGACTGGTTACCTTTTTGGAGTCAGTTCAAACGGATTCACGAAGTTGATCAAATAGGAAGAGAAGACAAATTTCAATACCTGATACAGGCTACCATTCCCAAATCACGAGTCAGATTGATTATTGACAGTTATCCTCCTTCAGGTGAAAATTATCCAAAAGCCATTGAGAGTTTGAAATCCCGATTCGGCAGAGAAGATCTCCTTGTGGAAGTATACGTGAGGGAATTGTTAGAATTGATTTTGAATAATATGAATGCCAAGTCTACATTGAATTATCTATACGATAAAATAAACACAAATCCGTGCATTGGATACTCTAGGAATCACCTCAGATAAATATGCAGCCATACTTTATCCCCTCATAGAGTCTTGCCTGCCTGAAGACATTCTCCGTGTTTGGCAACGCTGTCCTCAATTTTCTGTTGAAGACAACCTGAAGAAACGACTGGGTCAACTCATGAATTTTCTCAGGAAAGGAGTGGAAAATGAGGAAAGAATCGCCCTCGCTTCTTCACGTTTCGACATGCAAAAAGGAAAAAGAAAGGAAGATCTCTCTTCGAATATGATTCCAACTGCGTCTGCTCTGGTGAACACCAGAATTCTGAAATGTCATTTCTGCAAGATGGCCCATTCTTCTGAAAACTGCAAAGAGGCAAATAATATCAGTCTTCCAGAACGTAGAAAAATTCTCTCCGACAAAGGTTGTTGTCATGTTTGCCTTAAATTTGGGCATATATCAAAAAAATGTAGAACTGCATTTCATCTCAAATGCCAGAATTGCGGAGGCAAACATGTTACATGTGCCATAACGTTCCTGATACAGTGCCTGAGCCAAAGAATAATGTTCCTTCTACCGAAAATATTTCCAATAATACTAGTAACGAAGTTTTTTTACAAAGCCTGATGGTATTATTGAAAGGAGCAAGTAAGTCACGCTGTGTGAGAGCTATCATTGATACCGGTTCACAAAGATCCTATATCAATAAATACACCGCAATCGAAATGGAACTAGACGAAATCAGAACCGAGGATATGGTCCATGCTTTATTCGGAGGCTTCCAGTCAGAAATAACCTCACACGATTGTAATAGAGTTTGTTTGGAAACTCTTGATCACAATTATGCATGTAATTTGGAAGTTGTAGATCAATCTATCATATGCAGCAATGTTGTTTCGATTTGTGAAGGCCCTTGGATGGAAGAACTCAAGGAGTTGAACGTAACCGTCAACGATTCGAAAAATGGCCCATAGAAATTCTTATCGGTGCAGATGTTGCGGGAAAATCACTCACTGGCCCTCGACATATCCTGAAGTGTGGTCTTGTAGCACTGAAAACATCATTAGGCTGGACTATCATGATATACTGGGTATTGCAGATCCCGAAGAGAAAAAGTCAATGAAGGAACATGAACAAGCAGTTATGAAATATTTTGCAAATACTGTTACCAGAGATGATGAAAGGCGATATCAAGTCAGCACGCCATGGATAGAAAATCATCCTCCACTACCTAGCAATTTAGAGTTATCAATAAATAGTTAGAGAAACTCATGATGAAATTGAAAAAGGATGGGTACTATGAAGAATATAATAGGATTTTTGAAGAATGGTCATCAGAAGGCATTACAGAAAAGCTACCTGTTACAGAGATGGGAGATATAGATCATTATCTACGGCATCGACATGTTGTGAAAACCAGCAGTGTAACTACAAAATTGAGACCTGTTTCCGATGCATCGGCGAAACAGAAAAACCATCCTTCATTGAACGATCGCCTGGAAAAGGGAATAAATTCGATCACCTTGATACCCACCATTTTTATTGGTTTCAGAAGAGGTAAATTCGGTGTGATTTCCAATATTAGAGAAGCCTTTTCACAAATCGGCCTCCACGAACATGATAGAAACTCTTTAAGTTTCCTATGGTACGATAAAAATGGTGATCTTATTCTCTATAGGCATGCACGAGTGATGTTTGGCGTAACATGCAGCCCTTTTCTGTTGGGGGCAGTGATTAACCATCACCTCCAGAAGAATTTGCAGAACACTCGTTTCTCAAAAGAAGTCAACCTGAAACTCCTGAATAGCTTCTACGTTGATGATTGTGTTACAAGCGTGGATCGTAAAGAAGATCTAGATACATTCATTCAACAATCTCAAGAAATGATGAATGATGCCAAGTTTGATCTTAGAGGCTGGGAGCATACATGTCCTGAGAGCGATTGTCCTGATATCAGCATTTCACTGGTTCTTGGAATGAATTGGGAAAAACACTCGGATACGCTCAGAATAAATATGGATTCTTTCAAAAATTTTCAACCAGATCAAGTTACAAAAAAAGTAATTCTCTCTGCGACGAACAGAATCTCTGACCCTCTTGGATTCGTATCACCTGTACTTTTATTTCCGAAAATGCAATTACAAACAGCATGGATATCCAAACTGGGATGGAATGATGAAGTACCAGATGAAATGAAACATAATCTCTTGCGTTGGCTTGGTGAGCTGAATATTTTGACAAATCTGAAAATTCCTAGATGGGTTATGCACGAATCCGGTACAGGAACATCGAAAAGTTTGAGTCTTCATGTCTTTATGGATGCAAGTCAGCTTGCTCATGCTGCAGTAATTTTCCTGAGAACAGAATCAAATAATGGTGTAACTGTACAGTTGATTCAAGCGAAATCAAGAATATCCCCTGTGAAAAAGGTTTCTATACCACGTCTTGAACTACTAGCCGCCTCAATTGGAGTCAGATTGCTGCAGTCAATGTACGAATCTTGCAAAGATGATATTCCAGTTTTTCATTGGTCAGATTCAACTACTGTATTGTCTTGGATCAAGAGGGGAGACAAATGCTCCCCTCTTGATCCAAGACAATACAGTAGTTGAATCTGACCAATAAAAAACTGGAATATCATCTTTGAAAGATTCGTAGATTGACTGCAGCATTCTAACTCCGATGAAACCATTCGTATGGAATCGTATCCAAGAAATACGACAATTCTCAAGACCAGAACGTTGGTTTAATGTTCCTGGATCAATAAACCCTGCAGATTTACCTTCCTGGGGTTGTACAGCAAGACAGTTGGTAGAATCTAGATGTTGGAAAGGACCAGCATGGTTATATAAAAATGAAAGTCAATGGCCAAAACAACAATATGAGATTGATGAAGATTTGATATCAGAAGAGAATCGTAAGAAAGAAATATACTTGCTAACGTATCAGAAGAGAGATTTTTCTTGGATGCATAGCTATTTTTCGAAATATCGAAGGATTATTAATTTCATCGGATGGATTCTGAGATTTATTTTCAATTGTACACACTCTATGAAAAAAAAAAAAAGGTGAATCATCTGTAGAAGAGCAACAAGAATCAGAAATCTTGTTAATGAAATGCAACAAGATTCTATTCATGAAAATCAAGATAAGATTTCATCACTCCTACCTTTCGAAGACGAAGATGGTATTTTACGCATCAAAACGAAAATACCTGAGAGGGAAGACTCAAAAGAATTTAGGTACCCAGCAGTGTCACCTGCAAAACATCCAATAGTGGATCGTCTGATACTTGACAGCCACATTGATTTATGCCATGTTGGCGTTTAAGGACTTCTATCAGTTTTGAGGGAAAAAATTCTGGATACTGGGTGGTAGAAAATCCGTCAAGTCCATGATATCAAAATGTACGGTATGTCAAAGATTCGACTCAAAGAAGTGTGAATCTGATCCTGTTGCTTTGCCGAAACATCGTGTCAAGGATGCCGCTGTTTTTGAAATAGTTGGTGTTGATCTCTTTGGCCATATATTTCTCCGCAATAAAGAAAAGGTCTGGGTATGCATTTTCACATGTGCAGTATACAGGGCTGTGCATTCAGAACTGGTTTCCTCTTTGACAACCAAGAGTTTCCTCCAGGCTTTTCGAAGATTTATTGCTAGGCGGGGACGTCCTTCTGTGGTCTATTCAGCTAATGGTGGAAGTTTCGTTGGAGCAAAGAATGCATTGCAGTCTTCGGACTGTAATGAAATAGAAAAAATTCACAGAATTGACAGAATAGTTTGGAAGTCGAACATTCCTACAGCCGCATGGTGGAGCGGTTGGTGGAAGCGATTGGTTCGTCTCATAAAACAATTGCTGAGAAAGGTATGTGGTAGAGCCAGTCTGAAATATGAAGAGTTGTCATCCATTTTATGCGATTGTGAATCTGTGGTGAACTCTCGACCTCTCATGTATCTGTCTGAAGACCAATCCGATTTGATAACTCTCACTCCAGCAATGTTTCTTCAAGATATCAAAGAGATGGGTGTACCAGATATTGATAGGATTGAATCTAATGATCTCAGACGAAGATTCGGATATAAAAACAAACTTAAAGAGGACTTGAGAAGACGTTCTCGAAAATAATATCTTGGACAACTCGTTTTACGAAGTAGAGAACATCATAAACATGACTTGACTATTGGAGACATCGTGATAGTTGAGAATGAAGCGAAAAATCGTATTGATTGGCTTTTAGCCAGAGTAGAACAATTATTCGCAGGTAAAGATGGCGAATCTAGGGTTGCTGGACTCAAAACAGCTGCTGGATATATTACCAGACCAATACAACGATTACATATGTTAGAAATGGCACAAGAAGATATTGGCCCATTGAGGAAGAAATACGAGAACGCAGAAAATGGAATTATCACAAGGAGTGGTAGAAAAATCAAACCCCCTGAGAGATTGAACCTGTGATTAATCAGAAGATGAATTCTCACCAAGAGTTACATTGGTGGTGGGGAGAATAAGGGTAAGCTTGAGTTCGAACTATGGATCCGTCTTTCTCATACCTCATCAACCCGTAAAAGTTTATCCCAGAGAAATTGAGCAAATGCTCGCACTCAAACTTCATTCACTCTACTCAATGAGTTCCATCTACTGTTGCATTTGTAGAGAGTTTGGTCCAAAACTTCCTTTCCATCAACTGTTATGGTAGAACAATTATATTCAGAAGGAGAGCATTGCTGAACTGGAATGACAATATCATTTCTGCATGAATAACCTTGAGCTCCATGATTTGTAGATCTCTGAAGCTTATTATTCCAACGAGTGATGAATGAAAGTCATGAAAATATTTTTTTTGGTTCGATTGAAATTATTCCAATGATGGTATATGCGCTTCATATTCAGACATTGTCGACCGCATAGTGTTATGATGTTATTCGGTTCAATGAATACAAACTCAGAAAAATATACTAGATCAATCAAAGATATATGACTACCAGAATCAATGAGTGAACGTAATGGTTCAGGAAATCCCGATATAGTTATGAATGATAGCTTTCGTTAGTCCATGCTGTTAATTTCCCGTTCTGAGGGCTTGCCTGATAATTTTTTTTTTTTCACTGACAGCAATAAAATCAGTAGGTTCACATGGATCTCCACTGAGATTTAGAATTATATGAAATGATCTCGACTCTTGATGATTTGTTCGTCTTATTGCAATAGGAGAAGTCATTGTATTCGTAGGAATATTATTATTAGGATTCAAGACAATATAACTTATACCTTTTGCAATAGAATCTAGATCTGAATTTTCTTCAGGTGTATGAATGAGTGATCTGATGGGATATTCGGTACAGCAGAAAAATTGTTAGCTGGTCCTTGATATACAGTTCAAGAATTGGTGGCCGCGTGAAACGACAAGGAATATTCATTTCTGTTTTTGAAACACTCGTTTCTTCGTTTGTGATAGTCCCGTCGAAGATTCAGTAACCACCAGGTGCTTGAACACTTTCCGTTGCTACGGCCCTCTGCTTCACTTGCTGTACGGATTTCCTACTGACTACGCCAGTTACGTTGTGCTTCTGGCAGGGGTGGTTCGCAGAAACACCTTCGTGGTTTTTGGTCAATCTGGATTACTCTTTCCTCATTCACCTTTCACAAAACAGAAGTTCAGATGAAATTCGGTATAAAAAATAGAACATTGAAATATTTCAGCTTTAGCTAGAATGAAAGATGACAACCGCTAGTTATTTTAACCTTGCAGAAATGAATAGACAAATGTCGATAATATTGCATACGATTATTTCGGGTAAAAAAAATCACCATTGACATGAGTGCGGCATCAGAATCCGCCGGTTCTCATTTGCGCTCAAGGTTATAGTCAAAGGGCAGCTCGAGAAATATTCAAACTCCTTCGGTTTTCATTAGCCCTTCAAATCAAACAAATAATTTTTGCAGGTGTCGATATATCAAAAAAAGTTCAATAATTACAATTTTTCTCGAAAAATAACGATTCGGTATAGAATCACCTCTCCAATGATTTATCACAATCATACTTTCAATTCACAATCTACTGAAATAATAATATTTCATGAATAAATACTTTTTGTTTTCTCCTCGTAACGGAATATATTCAGGAAAGTATGCCATTGAAAATTAAACCGCATCATGCTAATAAGAATTATTCATGGGCAAACTATTCAACATATATTTTTTCTGCAGACTGAATACTTTTGCAGTTTGATTATTCTTTATTTTCCAACATCAAGTCACTCATTTCCTTGAAATTCTAACAAAGAAACATAGAGGTTTAAAAGAAAACGTAGCCATGTTTCGCAAGTTCCTCGACACGTGTTTCCCTTTATGCAGAATGAATGATAATTTATTCTGCTTGAGTGAGCCATTGTATACCGTGTCAAATTTTTTTGACCCATTGTCTGTGAGAATCGTACGGGGAAGTGTAATATTTTTGTTAATATTGATTTTCAACATGTTTTGGAGGTTCAATTCAAATTCCCCGACTAATCATGTGAATCTGAAATCAGTTTTGATATAGAAGCTTCGCATCATCGATACACCTCGTGCTATATTATCAGAGGACTCAAAAAGTTAGGGAGGTATGTAATTTTTATGAATCAGCATGAAAGAATAAGTTTTTCGTTGGACGTCTTTTTATGTAGAAGGTTTGAAGACCGGATTGATTATTATTGTAGAGGTGAACTTCATATAACATATGAATATGAATTGCGATAATTTTTCAGGTCTGTATGAATCATTACCAAACGCTCGGAGAAATTTTGTAGAAATCGATAAGGCTAAGTTTTAAAGGAAGTATCGAGGAAAAAAATGGTGGAGGGACAGTGGATGTTCGGAGATATCGAACGAGAGACTGGGGAGTATTCTTTGTTGCTGTGGAGAAGATATCAGCTGAAACTTAAATTGAGCTATTAAACATATGGATTAACCCCGGCACCACACTCATTGGTGACTGCTGGAAATTAGCATACGAGACAGACTGACCGATCTCGTGATCAGATGTACCCATGAATTCGTTTACCCTAAGAATGGTGTAAGTACATTGCTTCTATTTCATTTTTTATAATGCATCTGACGTCAAAATTTCAGGTTCAAATACGCAGTCTATCGAACGCTCATGGCATGATGCATAACTAGTACACAGAGATATGAACCTCGGAAAAAGTATTTCGAAGGTTATTTGGTGAAATATTTATTCAAGCGACATATTCGTCTGAGTTTTCTCAAGCGTAACGAATAGAATGTACCAAGAATAATATTCCGCTATTCACTTTTTTATGAAAATGACTAATCTTCCTAACTTTTTTTTGGGGTATTCAGATAAGAACGCATGATGTACATCGATAATATAAGATTCAAACTGATTTCAGAATTACGTAAAAGATATGTTATCACTTCGAAATTATTCGAAAACAATCTTGAAATATATCAGATCCAAAAATTTTTTTTCTCCTCTCCGAAATATTCTCATTCAAATCTCTACAAAGATTTTACAGGTTTCATTCACTGAAATAGCATTTTTTCCATTCCGTCAGTAGTCAGATGAATTCAATATATAGGGTGCATTGAGCCCATCCCCTTCACTCTCACCATAAAACGGTACAAATCCATCAGATCCCTTCAGCCATTGAGATAAAAAAGGAAAATATTTTGACCCTTCCAATATATCTGAGAGTTTATGTACTGGGGGAATCAATCATATCGGACCATACCTCAAAGTATCCACCTATATATATTCTACATGAAGCATTATCTGAAAACAATTTTTGGGTAGAAAAAATAAAGATGTTATGCCATTCGAATAACGAGGCTCGTAAGCTGGTTTATATGCCAACCTCAATTTCGTTCGGAGATCCGTTCCTTCCGCATGAGTTTGTTTTCATAATTCAATTTGAGAAAACTCATTGAAAAAAACTCAAGAATCACCCATATTAAATATTCGAATTCAAAAAGCTGGGAAAATCCACGAGAGCCGACGAGAAAAGAACAATGGGAATCAGATCGCCACCATGGCAAATAAAAAAAAACTATAAAAAAGAATTTGTGATGAAATATTACACTCCAAATAAATTCTTACGTTTGACGAAGGGTGAATTTTCTGAAATGATAAGTTTTTCCTGCACAAAAATATTGAACATGATTGAATTAGGGCCTGTGTGGTGTCATAATCAAAAGGAGAACTTTCGTGTGTTTTCAATAGCAGAAACTTGATGTGAAAAAACATCAAGTTTCACAACAAAATGTAGCTGCATCTTCGTAAATAGTCGTTATTGCCAAACATTCCATCTAGATTATTTGTATATGGAACCAAACTACATAAGTACAAATTTTTTCCCGATACTCATAGTATCATAACCGAAAGATTCACCTTGTCCAACGGAGGTGGAACTTGCACTCTGAGTGGAACAGATAATGTCAAAATTCCCCACTGGAATTATTTCAATATTTTGAGCATTTTCTTCCAATGGAAAGAAATTATTTGATGGAGAAGCCGAAAGCTAGTCATTTTACCATTGCAGTTGTAGAAATATTCAAAAATATTGAAGTTCAATGAATAATAGCAGAGGTGACCCGGAACCAATCTAATCATCTGTATTTCAGTTTAAATTTTGTGTGGATGTTTTAAATTCGGTACTTCGATTTGATGTTATGAATGTACAGTATAGAAAGTATTGAACCATTTATGACATTTTCTGTTTGACGTATCCAATTTTCAGGTTCCGAATGGAAGTACATTTTATCCAAGGCATGGACCGGTTGCGGCTCGATGAGAGAGAATCTCGCGCCAATACATCCATTTCCCGCTGAAGATCGATCGGCACACTTCTAGTAGTAGCACCCGCTCGCCTCCTTGGTAGTAGCACCCTTTCTCCCACCATAGGGAAATCGGAGGGCTTTATAACCGACCACACCTCGAAATATTGTCAGTCATCACCCGAAGACGATTGCTGATACCAGCAATCGAAACGTCGTGAGTAAACTCAACTTGTAACTTGGTTTCAACATTTTTTTATAATATTGCATTCAATTTCTTTATTTACATTTTTTTACTAGTATTTCATATTCGATACCTCAATTTTTCTTGTCACAATATTATTTCATTCATTTTGTTATTTAAAAATTTTTTTTGACTTATATTTCATATTCGAAATCTCGATTTTCTCAGGTTTCAATAGAGTTAAAAATATAGACAATGGAAGTCCGAACCATTACCATTCAGCAAGGAACATTGTCAACCACTTTCAAGCAAATTACGCTTCGTTTTTCAATAACCACTCCAATGATATATCAGAATCATACTTTCGATTGAAAATCTGTTGAAATAATTGAGATTATTGGAAAATAATCTTCTTGTCTTTCCCTTGTCACGGAACATATTCATGAAAGTATGATATTGAAAATTCAACAGCATTATGTGAGTAACAACTATTTACAGAATAATTTTTATTCCATTTCATAATTCAATTTTAGCATTGAGATACAACGTCATATACAGACTCCTTCCGATTTTAAATATATATACCCTTTTGATATCTTGAAACAATTTTATATAAAGATATTTTTCATTCAATAGATAAAACAATTCATATATATTGAAATTATTGCTTTTTTTCATAATTAAAATCTGATTAGACTCTAAATACATCGTACAAAATAGTGTACTTTTACTAAATATGATATGGATTCGTATATCAGAGATTTTAAGATAAAACAGATAAAGACAGTGGTAACGGCAAACGCAACAGAATGAAGAGCTAACTTAGAGATACACAGTCAATAAAATGATATCAAAATTAATCAAAATAATATTAGAAGTATTACATAGAACTGGGATGAACTTAAAATAATATTATTGTATCGACCGAAACATGGAATAAACAAGATACTTCATTTTTGAACTAGATGGTTATGATCTCCTCTATAATGATGGCGATTACAATAAAAACGACGGAGTAGTTGTTCATCCAAGAAGCATGTTCTCTCTTATGAATACGAAATCATTAGTATTGCTGGTGCCAAAATTATAAAAATTTTCATTGAATTTCAGGGTAAACATATCTTATTCACTGCTGCTTACAGACCTCCCTCACTTAATGTCGATGACTTTATTGAAAACTATGGAGATTATCGCAACTCCTTGAGCAAGAAATAAGATCTCTTCATATTGGCAGGAGATTTCAACGTAGACATGATAAGTGATGGGAACTACGATCCATGCCCTCTTAAAACGATTTTACTAATAGTTTCGCAAACAGTTGTCCGATTTTCATGCAGCTTTCACCGATCGCTTCGTAATCTTATTCTCCAAATGGGTAACTATCGTTTTTCGAAATTTAACCGAGAAAAAAAAATATCCATACTGAATTGATTCTAAATAATGGAAAATAGGCGTTGCCCTCCAGTGAATATGAGTTTTTCGATATTCAGTACATTTCCAAATCATCATTTTCAAATGAAACCTTTGAGGAGTAAAATATAATATAATTTTTTGGCAATCAGTTCGTGGCGCCCTCTGATCACCCGAGAGTCTGTTTCGCGATCGCAAAAACAGACGACGCGGCGATTCAACATGCGGTCAAAGGGCGTAGGGCACATACATATATATATATATATATATATATATATATATATATATATATATATATATGGGTTTCAATTCGTTTACTGCATCAGTGTGAGTTTGTATTAGTACTAATCAAGTTCCGGTGAATATTTACTTTTTGGTGTTTTTGTCATCATGGGAAAGATAGAGGAAAGGCTAGGTGCTGCGGAGGAATATCGATTGTTCGCAAGTGAGAAGAGACGAAGTCGTAGAAATCTAGAAAAGAAATCATTAATGAAGAGGTAAGTGCTTTTTAATCTTCGAATGATTAGTTTCCTGACACCATTTTGGAAATTTGAACGACATCATTATAACTCATGGTTTCTATTAGTTACATACTGAGCAACGATGGTTAGTGCAAATTCATTGGAATTGAACTCCGCATGCAATTTTTATTTCATGTAACAAAACGAGTAATCATGTATATTCATGGAATAAATAAAATCGCGTTTTTTTCACATGAATACAGTTTGTCACATCGAACTTCTATTTGAACTCTGAGTGAAGGAGTGCTGTTTTAGAAAAATGTCTCAGATGAAACTTTCAGGTATCAATGTAATGATTCCTTTCAATAATTTGCCAATATACAGAGCGCTTCATAAAAGGGTGCTGTATCATAGTTATGTTTTTCCGATTGGAAATATATATATTATGCTTGGAATATTCGAATTCTTCTCAAAGAGTGCGTAGAGAAATAAAAGGGTTAGGTGAGTGAATACAGAGTAATTCTGAGATTATGTGGTGAAAAATACGACAAAGTGGTTCTTTTCAACAGTACCTATTTTCAAGAAACAAACAGCTAAAGACATACTTTTGCCATCATGATACTTCAAAGAGATTTTTATAACATTATCGTGCTGAGTTTTCATCAAAAACCTTTGTTTGAATACAGGGTGAATCAAAACTTGGAAGTGTTTTATTTTAGAGTTTTTCAAATGGGACATCTTTCATATTATTCCACTGTATACTCCTTCACATCGTTGGTATCGGGATATAGGGTGTCAAAATTTCATTTATCGATGAATGATTCGAATTTTTAGGATGTCTCTGAGAAAATCAGTTTTCATTATAAAGAATCATATTGTACGAAAGATCACTATTATTTTTCCTTCGACCAAGCAGAATAAAAAAATACGTATAATGGAAGTATTAATTTGGGATTTGAGGAAAGAAAATGTCACGATAATGCTATAATTTTTGTTTCGGGAAATATTTCCTTTTAATTTATGATTATCTTTCGTTAATATGTTCTTCAACTCCTTTCAGGTATTGTCAGAGAATTGTTTTGAAACTCTTCTGGATAGGATTGTGATACATTTTTAGGTTCTTTGTGAAATTTTCGACAAATATATGCCCTGAAATAACTGGTTACTCAGAGGTATGACTGATCGTACCTATCCAATATGATACTTCCCAATGAATAGCCCTTGTGTTATGCCACTTTTTGCGCACTCAACCAAAACTCTGTCTATTAACATTTCAGATATCTCCTTGTTGGTCTTGGCCACATCGAGTGACTCAATATATCGAGTCATTCTTCTAGTTTGTAGAAAAATCATCATTTCGTTTTCTGTAGGAATGAAGTTCACCACCGACAACACTGAGAACAGCGAAGAGTCCACTTCCACTTTTCCAACTACATCTGTTCGTGTTTCGGAACAACCTTTCATGAAATACACCCAGTATATTAGTTGATACATCAGCAGCATACGAAGCAGAAGATAAATCAAACATTTATTTTTCAGTGATAATTTTAGTGATGATGTCCATCCAATGTGTGGCAACGATGTCTCTGACGTAGCTTCACCCGTTCAAGATGAGGAAACGACTGACAAGATTTCCCCTAGGAAGAAATGATATATTTTTTCTGATCTTTCTTGAAAGAACTTATATGTTAATTTTTTCAGTTTTAATACAGGCATATCTCTACAGGGACGACGTTTGACAGATATCGGGTATTTATTGAAGCAATTAGCAAAAATATCCAAGCACCCACCATTCGATTGTACATTCAGTGATATGTATCCAATTCGTGAATATAATATTAAATGAGTTCGAAAACCAAAATACCTTTAGTGTGCAGAATGTGCAATATCATAATTAGCGTTTAAGCGTTGGCCACAGTTTCTACCGGAAGTGGCTACTCTACAGTGAATGAGATGCTCGCTGATTTGAATGTATCGTTCATGAGTAGCTCTACTTATCAGCAACACCACGAAAATGTAGCTGATATCATTGGAGAGACTGCTTGGAAGGTCATGGAGGAAGCAGGTCAAGAAGAGGCTCGAATAGCTCAGGAATTGGGAGAGGTCAATGAAAGCGGTATACAAATGATTACCGTTAGTGCGGATGAGGCTTGGAGCAAAATATCATATTCCGTGAATTATAATGCATCTTCAGGAGTGATAGGTAGCAGGTGATGCGTGCACCGAATGTATCATTATTGGACTCTTTTTTCACAGGCCTGTATAATTGGAGTAAGAACGAAAAAAATAATTTTTCCTAGGCGTTAGAAATAAGTTTTGTGCCGTATGCTCGCGTTCCGTGGTAAATGAAGACATTCCTTCACCTGAACACAAATGCTACAAAAATTGGAGTGAATCCTCAACCAGTATGGAATCCGATATCATAGTTGAGGGTTTCAGAAGAAGCATCGAAATGCATGGTTTGAAATACCACAAGCTAATTGGACATGGTGATAGCAGTGTTCATCAAAAACTTCTGGAAGCTAGACCTTATGGGACACTTCCAATACAAAAAATTTAGTGTGGCAATCACATGATGAGGAATCTCTCAAAGAAGATCCGGGAAATTTGTGGTAGGTACCTGATTATAATATGATACAATTATTCATCTGAAACATTTTCAACTTCATTTTTATTTGTACAATAAAATGATGATTGACAAAATTCAATCGACAGATAGAAAGCGAAGTATTACAAGAAATTTGCCAGTACCTCCAGTAGAATCTGCAACGATGTTCAGGATTGTAGAAAAAATTCCATTGGTCCAAAAAGTTGCAAACATATGCAGAGATCTCAAGAATATCTCATCACATGTATTTGGACATCAGAAATGTCAGAAGATAGCATATTTCAAGTGTTCTCCAAGCTTAGATGAAGTTGACCATATCCCCAGCATGAAAGCCTGTGGTCTATTGAACGATATTGAAGTTTGTATCAACCGCTTGGTTTTCAATGCGACCAGCTTGATAGCCGATCTGGATACGAATATCGCTGAACAATATGACAGCATTATCTCCAAATTTGATGAAGGAAAAAGAATAAATTATTCCTGTAAAGGATCCTATGCGATACGTTGTAAAGCTGCTGCTATTTCATTCAACTCTGCTAGGAACTATTATAATGTTTTTGGAGAACGAAGAGATCCATTTCATACCAAAAAATATGTAGAAAAGATCAAAAGGGGACGTGAACCTCAGAAAATCATAAGACTCGATGATTTCATTGAAAAAAACTTCCGAAGTGATAAAACTTATCTAGTTCAATACAAGAGGTCAATCTGGCAATCCTTTATGGCAACAGGAGAGAAGCATTCACGTAACAGCTTCATATTCTGGTGATATTTGCAAGAAGCGAAAATCAACATCTTGTGATGATAAATTGAAAAACTTACTTCGTTCAACCTTTGGAGGAAACGCAAACACCAAGTATGGAACAGAACATGAGCCATTTGCAATTAGACAACTGGAGAATGATTTTGATATCAAGGTATAACTGTAATGACACACTATAACTAACATAGTTCTTTTTCAATAGTACAGGTTGAACCATGTGGAATGTTTATTTATGAACACGATTATATTTTTGAAGCCAGTCCTGATAGGTTAATTGGAGATGACGCCATTGTTGAGGTTAAGTGTCCCAAAACTGCGTCAAAAATGCACCCGAAGGAAGCAATTGAGCAGAAAATAATTAATTTCTGTACTCTAGATGAGAATTCACACATGCAGCTGGAACGAACTCATATTTATTATTATCGAGTGCAAGGGCAACTACACATAATTCAGCGTTCCTTGTGTTATTATGTATCTTGTCTTGAACTCCGTTGGGAATGTTATTCGAGAAGTTGGGCCTTAGGAACATCTCAGAATCTGTGATCTCGAAACGAAAAAATTGGTTTTCAGCCATATCTCATCTGACTTCAACAATATATCGTCTTGAAAAAAATCTGATTATATTCCATGAAAATAACAAAATTGATAGGCTTTTTTTTCAGATTAAGGACGATTCATTTTGGACGAATGAAATGAAACCAAAATTGGAGATTTTTTACATATGTTGCCTCTTGCCTGCGCTGATAGATCCTAGATACGGAGAAAATTGGAAATCCGCAATCCACCATCTCTACAATGAACATGGAGTTTAAATTTCGATCCTGACACCTCTTCTACTTGGAGGTTATTTTCAAGTTTCTTACAACGTTGCATAAAAATGATTCGTTGAACAATCAATAACAAGTATATAATATACAGTTCTCTGCAAGATTTTCACATAGAATTTACTAGATCGCGACACGTGTTGCACTATGCAATAGATTCTTGAAGCTTGAAATACATTTGAGATCATATTTTTGATACCTTGGTACATAAATACATTTCAAGTGCATTCACTTTTTTTCGTCTTCAGACAAAAAACATCACATCAACTTCTCGACTGTTTCTGTGCATGTATTTGTCGATAGAAACATGATTACCTATACTAAATTCCAATCCAATATTCAGTTTTTTAACCTTTTTGTTTGGATATGATTACCTTATTTGATTTGTATCTTATATTTTTATCTTTTCGTTCTTGGCACCAGATTTCATTAGAGTTCGAAATATAGACAATGGAAGTCTGAACCCCTACCATTCAACAAGGAACACTGTCAACCACATTCAATCAAATATTGTGTTTTATTGGCATAATTTCGAGATAGATACATATCGGTTATTTTGCTTCTTTATATTTCTGAAATTCCTAATTTGAATACATTGAAACTACATTACAACAAAATTCTGTCCTCTTTGCGGCGCTGGTGAAAAATTACGTGAACGTCATTTTGTTTACATCTGCTGAACTTCGGATGAAAGCAAGTACCCACATCATTGAGTTAGGATAAGGGGAGCGCTATAAGGATCTTCTCCGTAAACATAAAACGGCACCACAAGGCTGGGCTAAGTGTAGTATCAACATGGCTGGCACGCCAGGAGCGAACTACTATATTTTGTTGGTTTCTCAACCCAGATCGCCTTGATTGCTGGATTCTTGGGAAATCTGATAATGAAATAATAGTTATTCACTGTTCAGAGAATCCATGATTGGAATTCTCGACGAATTTGTTATGAATGGATTCCTTCTAGTACAGACCTGCGTCATGTTTATCAACGTTATTTCCGCTACTGCAGCATCTTAGAGCACAGGAAACCATAATATCGTTTGGTAAAATTAATAAAAATAAGCTTGACACACAAATACAAAACAAATCACTGATTTGTCGATTGAACACAACAGCATGAATTTGACAACTAATTGACAAATGTGTCGTAACACTATGGCCACATGAGCCACTTTTGGTTACGTGACAGCGTCTTCTCTTATCCTATCTCAATGACCCACATAAAACTATGTGCGGTAATTATTGTAATATGCAACAAAAGGGGGAAGATTGCCCGATAACTTGCTCAACCGTCAGCATAGTAGTAGAGACACAAAGGGGATTCAACAATCAAAGGGAGGTTTGAGACACTCGATGGCCCGAGCTGTCCATGGGGCCTTAGCAGTCCATGGGGGTGTAGTATTTCGTCAAACCGGTGGGGAGAGGGATGATGGCAAGCAGAAATGAGTGTTGTGGAAAAATGGTGTGGTACGCCTGGGAGGTGTGTTTTTGTGGCTTGTGATTGGTGGAAAGAGCAAATAGGGCGTTGCTAGTGAAGCTGTATGATTGGTCATTGAAGAAAAAACAAATATGGCGTCTCTGCAAACGCTCCACCATTGGTTTGATGAAAAAAGCAGGGTGTTGCTAGTGACGCTGTATGATTGGTCATTGAAGAAAAAACAAGGCGTCTCTGCAAACACTCCACCATTGGTTGGCTGAAGGCTGTATGATTGGTCATTAAAGAAAAAACAAATAAGGCGTCTCTGCAAACGCTCCACCATTGGCTGAAAAAAGCAGGGCGGTGCTAGTGGCTGTCATTGGTCATTGCTGTGACGCACCACCATTGGTTGGCTGAAAAAAGGAGGGCTAGTAGAGCTGTATGATTGGTCATTAAAGAAAAAACAGATATGGCGTCTCTGCAAACACTCCACCATTGGCTGAAAAAAGCAAGGCGTTGCTAGTGGCTGCCATTGGTCATTGCGGTGGCTCTGCTAACCATTGGCTGATTGGTTCACTCGGACGTCGGGGGCGGAGCCTCGGACCACCCATTTTGAGCCTCGGTCCTACACCTCGCATCTGAATTTCAACATTTTTTCCATACTCCTCGGCGTTCAAGGACGATGAAAAGAATGCCGAAACCCGGAATCGAACCGAGATATTCCAACCATAAAAATGAGACATATGACATAAAACCAGAAATTAAACACTTTATTGAAAATTCAACAATTCAGTCGAATGGAATATTGCGAGATAAATTATGGGTTTTTCCAAACGTTGATGAATGTTCATTGAGATAATGATATCAATTGGATGCAGGCGCTCTGACGGGAAATGAGAAATTGATAACAAAATTGGCTTTTACATGCAATGCGATAAAAAAATTAATGAACAATGGGTTTTTCCAGTCGTTGGGATGAATGTTTCAATTATCTAGAATGTGGGTGTAACATACATCATTCATTCTCAATTAACTGGGCGCGCGGTTGCCGGTTGTAAAATAAAGCAAAGGTAGGTGTTGCCGGTTGTAGAATTAACCAATACAGTTGGGGAGAAAAGGCGTTGGTGGAAAGGAAAAAAATATGTCTGCCACAGGGTGTGCAACGTTAACACAGGGTGTTGGTCAAACTCGAGTATATAGGGACGCCTTAAAATTTTGCATTGACGTAGCCCTTTGATGCACCAGGTGATGTGTAAAAATTTCCGTGGCTTTGATGGAGATTTTCATCAATTTTGGGGACCCTGAAGTGCTAAAAATTGCCGAAACCCGGAGTCGAACCGAGGGTCTTTAGATTTTCAGTCTAACGCTCTTGCCACTGAGCTATTTCGGCTATGTAAATGAAACAAGTACATAAACAAATATTTTATTTAGGAAACAGTGTAATCACATTGGGAAAGCGAATCCAAAATGTCTCATGCAAATCTTGTATCAAATATGGTTTTTCGATGCATTTCATCCAAAATTGGTTCAATCGATCGGGATGATTCTGCGATGCGTCTCTGGAAACGCATTCGGTCGATCGGAAAATTCTCTCGAAATCTGCTTCTTGATTGTCTGTATGCAAATTGCCACACATACAAGTAGTACACTTGATTATCCTCGCTGAACCTCACCCTCTTCATGTCTGAATTTCAATAGATATTTGAGTTGAAATTTGAAAGTTTGCATCATCGATACACTTGTAATGAAGTATAGTACCCCTGCAATTGTTTTAATATCAGATTCGAGACACAGCTTGGCAGGTTCAATTTTCTTCCAATCAGGTAAGTCTCCAAAACTGCGGTCTTCAAAAACAAGTCTCAGCTTGTAAGAATTGGAATGGGCAGGTATTTCGGCACTCAAAACATGCAGATGACCTTCATTCAGTGCAGTCGGAATCGTTGGCATCCAATTTGAAGGCCACGTTTCGTTTATATATCCGCTTGCATTTTCAAAAGTAACAAACACTTTATTCACTTTTTCTGGAGGATTAATGTAGAGAATAGTGGAGAAGACTGCAGACAATCAACTGATCTCCTCAATCGACTCACACATACATTTATACAAAGAACTCAAAGACATGAAAACATTTTATTTTTCAGAAATAGGTACAGGTGTTATTCTACGTGTAGGTTTCACATTGAATTCAAATCTATTTAAATTGAAAAATACATCGTTCCATGCTGCTACCAACGGTGATGGACATCTGAGCTTCTTGAATTGTTTCACTGAAGATGAATTTTCAGGATCGACTACCATACCATTTGCTGCACTATCCACTTCCATTACGCTATAAGGTAGACACGATTAAATTTCCACAAAATTTATTGTCTTCGCGACATGTTTCGATACACTGTATCTTTATCAAGCGAATGTTTCTTAACACTAAATTATTCTTTGTTAGAAGTTCCTTAAATACATAAAATATTCTTGCTAAAAATCTATATAGAAAAGCTATCCAAGAAGTGTACCCCACTTTGAGAACCCAGGACAATAATTATAGAATCTTAACTTATTCAGGACCTGCTACGGAAAAAGTAGCTTCATTTTTGCATAAACGAAATTTAAAAGTAGCATATAGAACAGATAACACGTTGGGAAGGCTCATCAAGAATAACAAAGATAAAACAATAAAAGATGAAAAATCGGGAGTTTATAAATTGAATTGTGGATCTTGCTCCAAAGTATATATTGGTCAGACAGGTAGACCATTCAAAAGCCGCATACGTGAACATCGTATGAATTATGAAAAGAGAACACTTCATTCATCATATGCCAATCACATTTTGGAGGAAGGCCATGACTTCAATTTAAATTTCGTAATTCTGCATGTTGAAAATAAAGGCATTAGACTCAATTATTTAGAATTTTTGGAAATCAATAAATTAAAAAATTCAAATTGTTTGCTGAATGATCAATTGGATCTCAATAGTTCCCCTTTGTTGAACTTATTCAATTAATAAGTTACTATGGTCCGATATCATAATAGTATCAGTGTAATTCTAGGAATCAGTATCAGTTATTAGCATCAGGTAATAAGTTTAGGAATCATCATCAGTCAAGTTGTATTATTCTAGGAATCAGAGACAATTAGAGTAGACCCTGATGTATTTAAGGAACTTCTAACAAAGAATAATTTAGTGTTTAGAAACATTCGCTTGATAAAGATACAGTGTATCGAAACATGTCGCGAAGACAATAAATTTTGTGGAAATTTAATCGTGTCTACCTTATAGCGTAATAACTATGGATTTCCATCAAGTAAAGACCACCTCAATCCAAAAAATCCACTTCCATATTTTGGAACAGTGTATCAGACTACAGCGCACTTTTTGACCTCTATGATTCATACACAGAGGTTTCTCAAAGGAAACAACTGGAGGCTGATTGGCTGTTGTTGTTGTAGCGTTCTCAGTATGAAATTTTTCCAAATTAACAATGTGTGGTGGTTGTGAAGTGTATTGGGCAAAGTAATTTTGGAGAATGTCAAATTTTTGATGTCCCTTCACGTATATCACATCAGCATCTTCCAACGTTTGCCAAATAATATTCAAATCAGAGTAGTCGACGAAACCATCGGAATATCGCGAGCCGTGCACATTCTGCTCAACATATCTCACTTGGCGGTTCTCTGCAGCAGAAAGTGAACTATATGGCTTCGGAGGCTTCAGCAAAAAATGATTCGTCTGTGCGCCATCGGTTATGGAAATTTCTTTGGGGTAAAACACACCACTCAAATCAAAACCTTGAATGTCTACAAGCTTCATCTTCAGCGTCTCTCATACAACTGATCGTAACCTCTCAGATCTCTTCAAGATAAATGACGAACAATCTCACTCAAAGGTAAATTTTCTATAACACAATCGTGAATGATGATGCAATAGGCCCGCGTGTCAGCTGGGAACCCATTTTTAGCTTCAATATCGAGCTTCACATCCACGGTGCTCGACTTCATGAATTCCGCCCTTTTGGAAACATCTATCACGAAAATGGCTCGATTTTTGAATGTTATGTAATCGAGTGATGGTTGTTTCTTGGGGGAGTTCATGTCGCTGGAATAGAAGTCGGTGTATGTGCGATGCGCCTCAACGAAATCGCTCTTTTCAAAATCCAATCTCATTCGCTCGTGTGGGTAGATGTCGCTGTTCAAAGTGAATCTGATATCCATTATATCAATATTGTCAAAGTAGGTGGGATCTTTGCGCAGGTTGTCCACAAGATCTGTTTGGAATACTGTGATGATATATCGAGGGCTCTCCATGGCAGAAGCAGTTTTGACAGCCCAAATTCCTTTCGTTGATCCCTCAGTCAATGCTGGTAGTTCGTGAAGTTCCCATTTTCGAAAGGGTATCATTATAGGTGTATCAGCTTTGATAGATTGCAATAGGTTCAAACGAATTTCATCATTAGGAAAAATGTGCTTCACTTTCAATTCAATACCTTCGATTTGCAATTTGGCAGTAGTCTTTCCAGGTGCATTGGCAGCATCTCTAATGAATATGCTGTTGTTGTCGTTGCGTGCACGAACCAAACGCAGAGACTGTTTACCGCTTGTAGCAAAAGTAAAGTCATTGAAAATGCCCAAAAGGTGTCTGAGGGGAATGTGAAAAGTGAAAAATCCATCAGCATCATTTCGTAGAGATCCATTGGGATAATTCCATCCAGATGTACACATGTGGCTGGTATCGTCTGCACTATAACACAAGTATCCTCTGGGTGTACTCACTATGCCAGGATAACGAACTGTATCCAATTCTTCACCATTGAGTTCGTATGATATAGAATCGAAAAAGAAAGCTGGTGCATTATTAACAAAATTAACAGTTCCATCTCCAGCAGTTTTTTTCAATGTTCCTCTAATACTAATGACGGCATCGTACATGAGTAACCATGTTTCACTTTGTTGAATGGAAATTTCAACAATATCATTATTCTCGAAGGATTTCACATATGGAATATGAGTTCTAGTTTCCAAACGTTGGATGGATTCGTCGAATTGAGGTCGGCGGTAGATGTCGAACACGTGCCAAGACAACATTGTAACCCAATGATTGTAGAAAGCGAAGATTTGTAGCGGAATGTTCGGAAGTGACTGATCTGCTCGGCAGCTTCTCCACTACTGGCGGTGCAGAGGTGTGAGCATTGAATATATCATCGAGAACCAGGCCCATTACAATTTTTTCAGAACCAATCTTATGACATTGAGTTCACCTCTGGAATTCACAGGAGTGAAATCCTGATCGAGTATGTGTACTGTAATGTTGTGTATTTCACCTTTGCTCGTCACAGGTAGATAGATCAAATTTAGTGGAACTTCGTCGATGGCAAAACCGGGATCGTCTCTGGGTGCAAATTCGTAGATGGTATGTGAAGGCCGTCCGTTGAAATAAGCACCCGAAGTTATATTACAATCCAGGTGAATTGTTCGAACTTTAACAATTTTCACAGGTAGATCAGACTTGTGAACTTGACCAGGTCCCAGCAATCTCTCTGAAAATCCCAGTAATTTTCGAATGCAGTCCGCAGGTCGAAAATCAATGGTATGTACTTTGCTGTATATTTCACACTCCAGAGTATTGAGGTTAGCTTTCAGGGAAAATACTTTATCAGTTATATCTTCCTTCTGTTCTTCGTTTTTCTTCCTCTTGATATCCTGGGGTTTTTCTATGAATTTCGTTAGGAATTTGGCAATGTTAGTGATTTCGTAGGAACCAATGGGAATATTGATGATTTCTCTCTTGGCCTTATCAGCGTTCTTGAAATAGTAAAACTTTCTATTACCCTCCGTTATGTTGGGGATGCTGTTGTACGAGTAAAAACCAATCAAAGCCAAACCGTATTCAGCGTCAGGGTCCAAGGAAATCGGGTTGGTAAAGTCACTGCTAGCCGTGGAAGTATGACTTGTCAGCGTAACAATCAGAGACATGACTGAACCTCAACCAGTACTACACAATAGTTTTATAGAGGAATTCCAAGCACAAATGTCCACAATTTGTCTCATTGAAATTTTGATAGCGATCATTGCTGTATGAAATTTTGACATTGCCCAGATATTTCACCAATGCCACAGGTGGTTTCAAATGACCGAAACTGTCGAAATATTCCACCTTATTGCCATGTTTGCAGTAAGCTACCCAATGAGTTCCTTTGTTCTTTTGCAAATCCAAATTAACGATGGCACATTCTTTGGCTGCTGGTGTGGAGTGTGCGAGTTGATCACGCATGAAGACTCCCTTGAAATGAGGAATTTTCAATTGTTTCGCATATCGTCTCAACTCCACATCGAAAAGGGCTCTATTGGGCAGCTTCAACGAGAGTTTTTTTGTTTTCGCAGGAAAATCCCATATCCACGACGACTTTTTCTCAAAAATAAACCTGAGCCCTGTTTTCCAATCTCTTCCGTTGCCTTGTTGTGACGTTGATCTTCTTCAAGTTTTTTCTTTGCGTTCTTGGCATCAATCACAGTCTTGGCAACTCCTGCAGCACCACCAGCCAAACCACCTAGGGCGCTAAGTGCAGCAAATATTGGTATCAAAGGTAGAATACCACCACTTTTCTCTTCGATTGGTATTATTCGAGGTACTCAAACCTTCTGACGACCACCAATACTGTTGATGTGATTTCGTGCTGAACGCATAGCCAAAATTGAAGCTTTTCTCAAATTATTCTCACTCATATCAGACAGTTGATGAGGTTGCAATTGTTTTCGCAATGATGAGGAAATTTTCTGCACAACATTCTTTTTGAATGATGGCTCCTTCACACCCATACCGAGTTTGCGTTTGGTCTTCATAGCAGTAGTTACGAACCAAGAGGCTGCTTTCTCTCCTGCTTTCGATTCGAATCGCTCCCAAGCACTGTTCTCCAACTCCAAATCAGCCTTATGACGATCTTCCAAAGACTTGTTTTGAGAGTAGGCTATATCGTGTCGGCGGCAGGCTGAGTCTAGACCATTAATGCCCTTTTGACCAAGAGCTAACCTCTTCTGCAGTTGTGTTCCAGGTCCGCAGTATTGATATCCAGGCAGGTGTAATCCGGAAGGAAGTTTATTGATTAGGATGTTCACAATACCACCACCTTGCCGTTCGAAGGTTAGCATTATACTGACAAATGTGCTCAGAGTAACTGTGTATAAAGGGATTCAGTCCTAGAGGACGTTTGAGATGAATCTGAAAACGTTTGTCGCATTTAACGAAGCGTTAGTTGCATTTAACGAACCGTTAGTTGCATTTAACGAGGCGTTAGTCGCATTTAACGAAGCGTCAGTCGCATTTAACGGCGCGTTCAACGAAGCGTTAGTTGCATTTAACGAAGCGTTAGTCGCATTTAACGAAGCGTTAGTCGCATTCAACGAACTGTTAGTTGCATTAAACGGAGTGTTAGATGCTTTTTCCACAGTTTAATGTGAGCCGCCATGAAGGTTACTCAGCAGAAACCTACGCTGCCTATAGAAAATTTGGATTTTGTTAACGTGTCGAAAAAGAGTAAACAGGGTGTTCTGCTACCCGATTCTTTTCGAGTAATATTTTGCGGTTCAAGTGGATGTGGTAAGACCAATGCCATGCTGAGTTTGTTATTCAACCCTAATGGGGCAAAATTAAAAAATGTCTACGTATACTCGAAATCATTGTACCAGCCCAAATATCAGCTACTTCAAGATGTGTTGGCAAAGGTGAAAGGTATGGACTACTTCCCCTTCAAAGATAACGATGAAATAATCGACCCGGCTGGAGCTCGAGAACATTCCATATTCATTTTCGACGATGTGGCCTGCGATAAACAAAATAAAATTAGGGAATATTATGCAATGTGTCGGCACATGTCAATCGATGCCGCCTACCTTTGCCAAACTTACTCGAAAATACCAAAACAATTGATTAGAGACAACTGTAATGTAAGTGTATTATTTAAGCAAGATGACATGAATTTGAAACATGTATTTGATGAACATGTCTCACCTGATTTCACCTACGACGAATTCAAGACAATGTGCTCGAAATGTTGGAACGAAAAATTTGGCACTTTGGTCATTGTCAAAGATTTCGATAGGAACAATGGCAGATATGAGATTATGAGAGTATGATGCTGAAGTAATTCGTCAGTAGGCATCATGCCATCGACAAGTATAGATGATCAAATTACTGATGCTGAACGTAAATCAAAAATAAATCAGTTAGCAAAAGGAGTGCGAAAAAAATACTTGGCACTGAAATTGGGCAAGTCTGAAGAAGATGAAGCCATTAAAAAATTATTAAAACCCATAACTGAACCGCTGAAACAAATTACTGCTCACTCAGCACCCAAACGAAAATTGAAACCACCCCCACTGAGACCATTCAAATCGAAATATGTCAAACAATTGATAAAAACAGAACCTGAAAAAGTGGAAGAAACGCAGCAGCATTTAGAACCCACCAAATTTCTACAGCTGGAAGAGGTTTCTGCTGCGGATGCTGAAGAAGAAGAAGATGAAGAAGAGGTATTCGATAGTTTGAAATCAAATCAAAAGATTCCGGAGGATGTATTGAATGATTATCTAGAACAATATCCAACAATATCACGGGAATATATCATGGAAGATTTGGGTAAAAGTGAGCAAGTTGATATGGTTTACGGTCCTATATACCACTTTGTTATTTCAAAATGGTTCCTAGGGGGAAAGGAAATTGATTTTCGCGAAGGAAAAATCATAACAGAAGGATATAATTTCAAAGAAACACCAGGTCTGTATCAATTGCTAATTGATGATTATCCCAAAAAATATGAGAAGGAAGATTTGGAAAATTATAAAAGGATTTTGGAGTTGACAACACCTCATTTGAATAGTCTTGGACGTATGAAGGGTACTATCAAAAATGAATACAAGCATATCATCAGACCTCTCTTTCGACACCACACTACTGGGAGTGGCATTCCAATCGATAGTTTGACATTCAACGAAAAACCAGTTGAATATGTGTATTGGGATGATGTCAATGAGCTGGTTGACAGGTTGGGACTTCTCACTGCATCTGAATCGGCAGGTAATACATCTGTACATAATGAGATCGTGGCAATTATTGAGGAAATGAAGGAGGCCGGTGTCATCCAATAAATTCAAATGTTTCGACTCTACTGCATCAGTCTCATGATGAGTATCAACAAGTTGGGTTACTCTGCCAAATCGGCATCTGATGAAGAGCCGCAAGGATCTTGTGAGTGCTTAGGTATAGTCTTAAATTATACTCACGATGGAAATATTGATGCAGATTTTTTTAAAATCAGTAATGTCAAGATGACAACAGATGGTGAAGATGTGGCCAATAAGAAATATGTGGATAGCACCTTGAATGACTTGCTTGAACAAATTACACGAGAATCTTTGGAAAGAGGGAAACTTGCTTCACTTTGTGCACAGGGAAAACAAGATATAGTCAATGCTATGAATTTGAGAAGTGAAAATATTCGAGAAGCCATGTTACTTATCGATAAACGAATCGCAAATACCGATGAACAACTTGCTGATTTCAAGATGAGAACTACATCTCAAATGAATAATCTACACAACGATTCGGTTGCAAATATGAAAAATATTCAAACTGTCATGGTAGAACATACAAATGACATCGACAAATTAACTGATGAACAAACCACCGTGAGTACTTATGTAAAATCTATTGCAGAACAACACAATAAAGGTTATACTCAGATTGAGAAAGTATTGACTAAACATGAAAAGGATATCATCTTAATGAAAAAGAATACAACTGTATTGGCTGATGATACACATTCAAAACGTACGGCTGCCATACCTCAACATAACGCTGATATTACCAAAATAAATTCAGATATACTTGAGGTAAAAGCTACTGTCGATACCTTGGTCGAATCGCAAAAAGACCGTTTGATCACGCCGAAGCCGAAATAAATTCACAGTATAGTATGTGCCATCGGAATGGAAGGACATTCAAAAGAGAAAATTCAGCTGGTAAATGAACTTCATAGGGCAGTTCGCAAGACCTCTCCACGCCGTCGCACCATAATTAAGGGTTTGGATGATTTGTGGCAAATGGACCTTGCTGATCTTCAAAATTATGCCAAAATCAACCGAAACTACAAGTACATTTTGGTTGTTATCGATACCTTCTCCAAATACCTATGGGCTGAGCCGATCAAAAGTAAAAATGCTGCAGACGTCACCAATGCAATGACTGAAATTTTGAGAAGGAGTGGGGGACGATGTCGCAAAAATCTACAGTTAGATTTGGGCAAAGAGTTCTACAATTCAAAGTTCCAAAATTTGATGAAGAAACACCAAATCAATCATTATAGTACGTATACTGTGAAAAAAGCAGCTATTGCCGAACGTGTGATTCGAACTTTGAAAGAGAAACTTTTCAAACATTTTAGTTTAAATGGTTCCTACAAATGGTTGGATATTCTGCCGCAACTCATTCAGAATTACAACAATCGCAAATATCGCACCATCAACATGAAACCCTCGGATGTTACGAAAGCCAATGAAAAGCACGTTCTCAATACTGCCTATAATTCCATCGAAATTGCTACTGGACGAAGAAAATTCAAAGTTGACGATATGGTTCACATTTCCAAGGCCAAACATATTTTCGAAAAAGGTTATGTGCCCAATTGGACGTGTGAGATATTTCGTGTGGAAAAAGTCAAAATTACCAACCCCATTACCTACTTGTTGGAAGATTTGCAGGGACGGCCAATCAGTGGTGCTTTTTACGAAGAGGAATTACAAAAATCGAAAAATCCCGATGTTTATTTGGTAGAAAAAGTCCTTAGGAAGAAGGGAAATAAGGTCTATGTGAAATGATTGGGTTTGGACAAATCACATAACAGTTGGATTGATGCATCAAATCGTTTGTAAATGAGAAACTAGCACAAATATTCAGTTACATGAGGGCCTTTCAAACCAATCAATAGCCGGATGTGCACTCGATGGTATACATTCATTGGAAATTGTGAAATTTTGATCAGTTTCTAGCAATCATGCCTGAAGAGCGTAGTGAGTCACCAACTTCTGATTACGGTTCCTCCGACCACTTTGACTATGATGGCGAATTGGAACGTGTCTGCCAAATTTACCAGGAATCCATCAAATGTGAACGTTTCCATATACTCAACTCAGTGTTCAACTTTGGTGCAAATTTATTCAACTTGCATTGTGGCCTTAGTCCTGCACGAGGTTTCGAAACAGCTGTCAAGATGGTGTATTTGCTGAACGCTGATTGCCAAATGTCCTTCAATACCTACGAATGGAGTGTATTCATCAGTTTGCTGAGCAGATTATCGGATACTCCTGCTGCGACCATGACCCTAGATTGCGGTGACTCCATCCACATTACTTTGAAGTGCAGTGAAGATATAAAATTATATGTTATATCCAAAGACATTGAAATGTTTCATCTGTTGGAGAGCGATGTATATGAAATTTTGCAATTAGATTCTCTGATTACCAAAAAATTCAGCATGTTGTCAAAAATGAAATTTTACGAATATTACCATAATTTTTTGCAAACAGCTGCCAAAATTTCCAAACGATGTACCTCAGATTCGGAAAGTATTATATATGCCTTATGTGATTTATGTACTTGTTGTGAAAGCTATTGCATGCGTGAATGTATGTATTTCATCAGAGATAAAGTTTCAATTGATTTTGAAAGAAAAAAAATTGAATAAATATATCAGAGGACATCTTGCATTTCATTTCAGTTGTGTACTGCAAAGAGTATGGAGGTGGAAGCTAGAATGCAAGTGAATTTCCACACCTATGTCGAACGACTTGAAACTTTTCGTGATTGGAGGTCTGAATTCCCAAAAGATAAACTTGCTGATGCTGGGTTCATTTATACTGGTAGAGATGATGTAGTTGTGTGCCCAAAATGTCACATTGAAGGATTCAGATGGGAAGTTGGAGATGACCCTCTGATGGATCATTTCAGATGGCAACCTGATTGCACATATTTCGATGGGGAGGGGGAGTATGTGAGACGAAAAAGACGCCCCGTATATAAAGATAAGGTTAATTCTGATGCCCGATTAAAGACATTCGACGATTGGCCGGTCGCTCTTCAACAAAAACCACATGACCTAGCTGAGGCAGGATTCTTCTATACCGGCAGAAGTGATCGAGTCAAGTGTTTTTACTGCGGACTTGCGGTGAAAGAGTGGATGCCTGAAGATGAAGTTTGGACTCAGCATGAAATTTATCATGATAAATGCGAATTTTGGAAACTTAAAAATCCGAATTTCGAACTCAAAAATTCCACAAACATAGATCACAAGTATACTTGTAAAATTTGTTTGAAAAATGAAATGAATGTAGTTTTCATGCCATGTAAACATTTAGCATGCTGTGTTGATTGTTCGATAACATGTGAAAGTTATCCAATATGTAGGGCTTCCATTGCATCTTTTTGAGAATTTTTGTGTCATAAATCCATCACTGTTTAACAATATACATTTCATGATCTTTCTGAATATTTCATCCCCTCGAAGGGAATATGGTGTCAGATCAACTCGGAAAGGATACGATTGATGACGAATCCCGAATTAGCGTTCTGTGTCAGATCATCTTGAAAAGGATATGATTGTCGACGGATTTCTGTGGTGACCTCCTAATTCCAAAATCAATTAGTACTACATACGTGTGATGGAAATGTTCAGTTATTGATTTGCAGTCGAGCACTCAACAATAATAATAATAATAATGTGTCTTTATTCATATAATATACAGGAAAACAAAAAATTGCAATGGGATGGCGCCGTTCAGCAAAGCTGCTCTCCCACGTAACCATCCTATCAAAATAACATTGAAATAAAGATTTGAAGTTACGGAGAATACTAAGTTTCATGTGCAGAACAGTTAGAAATAATGTGGTAGTGTTCACTGTTCGATCACCAACCACTGCCAATGATCCGCTTCTATGGATTCAATCGCTATCTGTTGTTGATAATATACTGTTTGAGCTTATTTTTGAAGGTCTGGGTATCTTGAATAGCTTTTAGATGTCTCTCATGAAAGTAATTCGTGATTGTGATGTGTCACAGTGGTCCCGAGGTTTAGTGAAAGTTGAATTGAAAGATATTTGTAGACAATTCAACATTGATATTGTACATGACCACGGAAATGCTTTCTTCGGGAATATCAATGTGACCAAACACGTGAAATTAACGGAAGATGTGTTGGATTGGCTTGGCTATTCTGGGACATATTCTCAGAAAAACTGGTGTGTGACTCGATTATTGAAGAAAAATTCTCATATCGATTACAAGACAGTTACCGATGACTTGGACTCTCGAAAAAGTTATTATATTTTGGATGCCATAGATTTCGAAGGACTACTTATGCAGATGCGATCTTCGAAAGCCATCGAATTAGGACAACTATTTCCCTAATGAAGTTCATCCTCATAAAGTATTGTGAGTATGAGAAATACTTCGAACAGCATCGAGCTGAATTTTTGAGTACGCAAAATTCGCAACTCCTCGACTGTCAATGATTTGAAGGAAATAATATCTATCGAGGCACAGAAGGCAGAGTTAGATAGGAAAGCTGTGGAATTAGAAAGTCAAAGAGCAGAAGCTAGTCGACAAGCACTCAATACCCAAATAGAACCGAATATTGCACCAAGATCGACTCCCCTCCCAATGAATGCCAGAAAACGCAGAAGTCTCGGTTTATATGAGGTAGAGCATGAGAAAGAATGGTATCTGTTGAGACGTCAGGAAGATGGTTGGCATGATGCTGAAAAACGTCTTAAAAGAAGAGGTATGGTTCCATTGAAGAAATGGGCAAACGTCTCGCACCCTATTGATTTCAGTAACGCTGTTAAACATCATTTGCAAAAAGAACATTCATCCAATACCTTTGGTAACAAGATTCGAGTGCGAAAAGGAGAGGATCAAATACCGAATGAATATATTGTAAAAATTGTTGATCAAACTCTACACAATGATAATACTGCACTTACACTTGCACAACAAAATGAACTTATTATACAATAAAACATCAATTTACTGTTTTCGTTTTATTTCCACATACCATTTCCCATTTCGAATTCATTAATTTTTATTTCCAAACTAACAATTTCACTGAGTGCCCACCCACTATTACGTTCTTGTAATTCTGAGAGTTTGTTCGAAATAACATTGACGACATGTTCGAGAAACCATTCCTTCAGATCAGTTCCCAAATCAATGATAACATTCTTCGAATGGAAATATTTGAATTCCTTGATTTGAGCAGTACCATTATTCTTGATGAATTCTCCGCAGAAGGTTGTGTTGACTTTCAATGCAGGCATTTGTCCCAAGAGTCTGATAATTCTGTTCTTGAAAAGGGGGAAAGCGTCTTCGAAGAATGGAATGATGTCTTTGTGTTCAAAATTTATAATCGAAGCTGTACGAATACGTCCATTGAATATTGATGTTACTTCCTCCCATTTGACTCGATGAGATGTCTTCTCCTTTAATGCTCCTCCCACAGTGTGTAAATTGTCAGATCTTTTCAATTGATTTCGAAAAGTTTTCAGGTGACCTGCATTACATTGAAGTTTCACTTGAATACTATAATTGACTTTTCCTTTTCGAATTGTTTTATGACCTCTTCTCAAATCTTTGTTAATTATATTTACAAGTTCATGTGTGGATTCTTTCGAATTTTTCTCAAGTTCCGACAGATTATTTTGAAAATATTCAACAAGTTCATCACTAGTACGAGCAGTTTCACACATGATCTGTAACAAGTCTTGAGCTCGACTGAACCGAAGAGTCAAATTGTTTCAAATTTGTATAAGAATAGGGATGACTTGATACATCGAAAAAAATTTTTTTTTTCGAAAAATGCGTATGTTCACCACTATTTTCTGGATTTTTGGCAAGTAATGTATTTTGGTGATATGATATTCTCAAAGTATAAAAAAAGTTGTTTAAATTGAGTACACGCAGCCGTCTGTACGAACCCAAATAACGGAGATAGCCTGTAAGGCCTCTTAGGCATCGGAAATTGCTCAATTATGTTTCTTGACATTGAGACGAATCCACTGATACCGGTTTCATCGAAATCCGACGACCAGAAATTGGAAACTGAAGTTGCCATATTTGGACTCTCCTCGACTTGAGTATAATTTGTTTTGCTCCACGATGAATTTTAGCATAGCTGAAGTGAGTATTTTTCGATGAAACATGAAAATAATCGATATGCCCCTTGTGCCTTTTTGGCACATCACCTGGTGCATCACAGGGCCACGTCAATGCAAAATTTTGAGGCGTCCCTATATACTCGAGTTTGACCAACACCCTGTGTTAACGTTGCACACCCTGTGGCAGAAATATTTTTTTCCTTTCCACCAACGCCTTTTCTCCCCAACTGTATTGGTTAATTTTACAACCGGCAACACCTACCTTTGCTTTATTTTACAACCGGCAACCGCGTGCCCTGTTAATTGAGAATGAATGATGTATGTTACACCCACATTCTAGATAATTGAAACATTCATCCCAACGACTGGAAAAACCCATTGTTCATTAATTTTCTTATCGCATTGCATGTAAAAACCAATTTTGTTATCAATTTCTCATTTCCTGTCAGAGCGCCTGCATCCAATTGATATCATTATCTCAATGAACATTCGTCAGAGCGCCTGCATCCAATTGATATCATTATTTCAATGAACATTCATCAAAGTTTGGAAAACCCATAATTTATCTCGCAATATTCCATTCGAATGAATTGTTGAATTTTCAATAAAGTGTTTAATTTCTGGTTTTATGTCAGATGTACCATTTTTATGGTTGATATATCTCGGTTCGACTCCGGGTTTCGGTATTCTTTTCATCGTCCTTGAACGCCGAGGAGGATGGAAAAAATGTTGAAATTCAGATGCGAGGTGTACGACCGAGGCTCAAAATGGGGGGTCCAAGGCTCCGCCCCCGACGTCCGAGTGAACCAATCAGCCAATGGTTAGCAGAACCGCCGCAATGACCAATGGCAGCCACTAGAAACGCCTTGCTTTTTTCAGCCAATGGTGGAGTGTTTGCAGAGACGCCAAATTTGTTTTTTCTTCAATGACCAATCATACAGCTCTACTAGCCCTGCTTTTTTCAGCCAACCAATGGTGGAGCGTCACAGCAATGACCAATGACAGCCACTAGCAACGCCCTGCTTTTTTCAGCCAATGGTGGAACGTTTGCAGAGACACCATATTTGTTTTTTCTTTAATGACCACTCATACAGCTTCCAGCCAACCAATGGGGGAGTGTTTGCAGATACGCCTTGTTTTTTCTTCAATGACCAATCATACAGCTTCACTAGCAACGCCCTGCTTTTTTCATCAAACCAATGGTGGAGCGTTTGCAGAGACGCCATATTTGTTTTTTCTTCAATGACCAATCATACAGCTTCACTAGCAACGCCCTATTTGCTCTTTCCACCAACCACAAGCCACATAAACACACCTCCCAGGCGTACCACACACCATTTTTTCACAATACTCATTTCTGCTTGCCACCATCCCTCCCCCCACCGGTTTGACGAAGAACTACACCCCCGTGGACTGCTGAGGCCCCATGGACAGCTCAGGCCATCGAGTGTCTCAAACCTCCCTTCGATTGTTGAATCCCCTTTGTGTTTCTACTCATAGTGAATATCGTAAGGAAATTGGGAGACGTGCCGTTTGAAAAGTTGTCTTTGATGATCTCACTCGCATATACTGGGACACGCCTACCGACCGGCTAGAAATTTTTGAGGTGTAGTTTCACAACCTCAGTGAAGGTGTGGATTCCTCTTAACGACTACCTGAATATACTGGGGAAACTGGGCTATGAATCGATGATTAATGACAACACCCGTACTCAGAATGACACAAAATCATGTTTGGATCATATTTTCGTCAAGAGTAAATCCCACGATATCAAGTTTAATCCACAAATTTATGAAATTCAGATCACTGATCACTTCACCACTATCACTCAAATCGTACCATTCTCTAAAGTTAATGGAGAACTTGTTCAAAAAACGAAATCCTTCCTAGATATCCCAAATCTTAAAAAAAGCACTATAAAATGCAAAATGGATAGAAATTTATTCATCCAATAACGCCAATACCGTGGCACAACTCTTTTCAGATAAATTAAAAACTCACATCCACACATTTGCCAAAATAATCAAACTCAAACGAAAAGAACAGAAAAGGAAATCTTGAATCTAAAAAAGAATTATAAAATCTACCAATAAAAAATGCGACCTATATATAAAAATGAAAATTGACCCGAATGAACAAAATGTAACGAATCTTAAGAAATATCAGAAAAATTGAATAAACGAATTGAATTGGCTAAAAAAAATTCACAAAACATAATAAATCAGAATAGTTACACCTCGAATCTATGGAAAGCTATAGTAAAAATCATTGATAATAACACCAAAAAAGACGAAATTACTAAAATAGAACTAGATGATGGAAACATAACAAGCAACAAATTATCAATAGCAAATAAATTCTGTGAACACTTTACAAATGAGGGAACAAAACTTGCCAGCCAAACCAAAACCAGTATGAACGCAATTACATTTGAGACACATACAATCAATTCTAAATTTCTAAACAAACGGAAAAGAAGTTATTGAAATCATTCATAACCTGAAAAATAAAGAAGCGCCCGGCATCGACGGACCTCGTGCGGAAACTATTGAAGAAATAGCATCAGAAATCTCATGTCCACTTGCATTGATGATCAATTCATGCTTATTAAACGGAGTACCAGAAATATTCAAATTAGTCATAATGAAACCGCTTCATAAGAGCGGAGATGATATGAGTGTCACCAACTTTAGACCAATTTCCCTCATATTTTATTTATCAAAAATATTCAAGGAAGTAATAAAAAAAGGAAAAAGAAATATATAACAAAATATGAACTTTTATCAGAGAGGCAATATAGTTTCAGGGAGGGTGAGGCTGGATTCAGACAGATCCGAAATCCGATCCTACGACGATCAGATAGCTCTCTGATTGGTCTAAATTGATCTGAATTTAAACTTAGACCAATCAGAAAGCTATAAAGACACGTTCATAGTATGGAACCACGGAGATTCAGAATTGGACGCCTTCCTAAAACACCTCAACAACGTGAGGCCCACCATCAAGTTCACAATGGAAAAATAATCTCAGAGCAGACTGCCGTTTCTCGACGTGAAGGTGAAGAGACCAGAAATTTATGGAAAAAATCGTGTCTACCGGAATCCAACGCATACTGGACACTACCTGAATGAGAATCTCAATCAACATCAATCTGAGAAGCAGGAAATTGTGAAGTCTCTAATTGATCGGGCAATCAATCTCTCTAACACCAAAGAAAGTCTAGCCTAGGAGCTGAGGAACATAAGGAAGGATCTTCGGAGGAATGGCCACTCGAAGAAGCTGGTGGATCAAGAATTGGCCCGAATGGTTCAAAAGAACACTAAGGAGATACTGAAACCATTTCCTACGTGAGGCAACTTCCAGATAGGATCAAGAGGATGGAAAGATAATACAACATCAGAGTCTGCTTTCGATCAGGGAACACAATACGCAGCAAGCTAACAAAAATTCGACCACTGAATAAAAACAGTGACACCAACAACTGCGTTTACCGGATACCATGCGAGTGCGGCGAATCCCACATCGGAGAAACAAAAAGACCATTGGAAGTAAGAATAGGCGAACACAAGAAAAACACAGAACGAGGAGCATTAACGAAATCAGGAATAGCGAAGCATGTTTGGACAAACCATCACAGCATTAAATGGTCTGAAGCCGAGGTCGTACACAAGAAGGAGCACTGTTTCGAGAGAAAATTCAGAAAAGCCGCCCACATCCTCAACAACGACGCATTCAGTCATCCCAGCGTGGAGATCCGGAATGTGTGGAGGCCGCTTACCCAAGGCATGGACCGACTTCGGCTCGATGAGGTAGAATCTTGCACCAATACATCCATTTCTAGTAGTAGCACCCGCTTGCCTCTTCGTTAGTACCACCCCTTTCCCCACCATAGGTAACTCGGGGCTTTATAACCGACCACACCTCGAAATATTGTCAGTCATCACCCGAAGAGTACACTCAACTTGAAACTTGGTTTCAAAATTTTTTCATGAAATTCTATTCAAATCCACGAATATATACTTGATTCTCACAGACTACCGTTGCTCTCCATTCCACCTAGATGGAAGATTCGGTTTCTTTTGCATTCCTACATAGTGGTATTTAGAGAAAACATTTTGGAGTCTAATTTTGAATGAATACGGGTTGTTCAAAATATGTTCCATGTTTGTATCGTAATGAATAGTATCGCACGTGAAAATTTGAGAGCAACATTTTCGCTCACTTTAACAGCCCAACCAAAAAAAAAGTTGAGTCGCCCTACTATTGCATCAGCGGTATTTTTATTTTCTTCAATGCTGCATGTTCAACACCCTGTATCCCAGTTCATGGCAGGTATGTTTTATTCTCTGACAGTTCAATACATTTCGCCGTGTTTTCTTTGATGTTGCACACCCCGTATACGTCTATGGTCGCCATGTTCTTTCTTTGATGCTGCATACACTGTAAACTCCATGGCTGCCATGTTTTTTTTCTCGATGTTTCATCACCCCGTGCATCATCGTCATGTTTCTTTCTTCGACGGTAGCGCCATGTTCGATTATTTATGCTGCATACCCTGTATACCCCCCATGACCTTCATATTTTTCGTTAATCCTGCACATCCTATTCCTTCATTATACCGCAGCCATGATTTTTTTTCGTCAACGTCGGTGCCATCCTTTTTTTTCAATTCGATATGTAGCACCTATACCAGGATGCTAGACCAAGTACTCGACGAACCGTTTTCGAGAGGTGAAATGTTCAACATGGGCGATTATTTTCCGGAATAAACAAGGATACCTCAACTAATCTTGTCCCCCCCCCCTTTTTTGTAACAAATATTCCAACACGTATTTTTGTACAAACCTGTTGGAAATAAATGGCTTATAATTATTATTATTCACAACGTAACATCAAAAGTGCAGTTCAGGACAGCGACAAAACATTTTCATTTTGATACAATTACTCCGGCTTTCTCGAATGGCTTGAATACCTCATTCAGAATTCTCGAATGATATTTGGATGGGGAATAGATTATAATAAGTCACAACCTTCAGCCTCTCTGATTGTTCGAGAGTAGAAGTTTTTATCGCTCGCTAATGTTTTTGTTTTTTCGAAATTGTTGTTATGTCCTGTCTCCAATACGTGTTGGAAGATGGAAGATGTGGTATCGAAATTGAGAAACGACCAAGTAGTATGAACAAGAGAGATGACGCCCAAAGATTACCAAGAACGTGGAAATCCATCCTATCACTAAACAAAAAACAAGCCGATAACACCCGAGGAACAATGTCAGACCTTACCACGTAATCACCCAGACATAATGACAAATGCAGTCGGACCAACGAAGAAAGTGAAAGGGGCCCAGATCAAGGATACCTTCAATGAACACCCCTATATATTGAGAAGCAGAACTCGAATTAATTAGTCGTGTTCGGAGGTCGAAACTCAATCATCACCTAGAAGATGGCAAATGAGACTTCGGCGAAACGTTGTGACAATTATCCTTCAAAGAATCAAAACCACAGAACACGAAATGAAACCAAAAAAAACAACTCATACTTTGTCCGTGAGAATCTTCATGCTAACATATATACATGTATATATATATATATATATATATATATATATATATATATATATATATATTGATTCAACCAACTTTGTCAGACCCAGTACGTTCATCAGGCAACCACAGACCCACCAGAAATAAACAATTTCACGGAATATATTGAATGGCTTATTGACTATTTTAGTGCCCCGAATATAAGCATACTTTGAGGGGAAACGATTTCTTGGAAAAAAAAATTGGCTACATCCATAAGTCTCTCTCAATCCCGCAATATTCAAACGCCTTTCCAGACCAATATATCAACTCATGGATATCAAACCGACGTTCCCGCTCCCAGCGGTGTTGCCATTATTATGGGCTTGATAACGTCGGGTGTATGTCATATCTGTATTAAATCATTCTTCTTATTGTTTGTCAGATTCATTTATCGGTATGGAGTTGAATGGTGAATGTTTGAGAATGATTGCTTATTAGGTTGGCTTACCGGGCTGATTCGAATCTATTCCTCCAGACTTGGATCCTTTCAGATTTTAAAATACACTGAGTAAATGTATCGGTTTACGTATTCAATTGTATGAACCGCCCTTCATTTACCTATTCATCACTTGTTCATTTATGCGAATCGCCATGGCAATGATCACATGTATTTTATTTCAAGGAACTGTAAAAAACAGTGTAGGCAATAGTTTCAGTGAAGAAACAGTATTTTTTATCATTCTTGCGAATTGCCGTTCAATTGGTTTTCAGTAGTAGTTCAATCTATAGGGCAAACTTTTGATTTAAGGTACTGTTTTTGAGAAAAGAAATTTTTCGAAATACTTGTATTTTACTATTTCATTGTTCACAATGGAATATTTGATTCAGTTCAATATTGTTCACATTTTTCTTTGATTGAGTTTGAGTAAATTAAACAGAGGAATGGGCACTTTTGGTAAAGCAGACTTTTTCGACAGAAATAACTTTTTTCTTATATTCAAAAATGAACTCCTTTCTCTCATGCGACCTCAATCAGGGCATATTTTACCGAGTTCTATGGTTTATTAACAATCATTCAAAAATATCATCACTTCTAACCACAATCAGCTTGGAGAGTGACCAATTCTTCACACAGAAGAAAGCTAGGTGGTAAAAACATCTCCAACCTTGTCTTCTTCTATTTGAAACGTCATTCTGCTCATCGTAAGTCATGTTTTCAGGTCCCCCTCAACGTGTACATACCAATGCAGTTATACAAAACGAGCTATTTGACACGAAATCACAGTTATTACTCACTATCGCAGTACCAGAAGGACAGGAGATATATAGATACGCAATTTCTTTTTCGAAAACACTAAACCTCTTCAATAACTACGCCATTAGTTTCCAGAAATACTACGCTACCGTTTTATTAGCCATCTTCTCGAGTACAAGATACAGCGCCCTTCATCGCTCAAGGCCAGTCTTTTTTCATTGCCGTTGATATGTCACTTCGTAATCCAAACGCCGTCTATTTGCAGTAATCCTCATTAATCATAATTGAGATATGATAATGATTGGCCTGCCACACATTCATTGAAATGAAGCAAAAATGTGAAACATATTCCAACCTTCACGTAGGCAATTGACATTTACGAAGCTTCATCAAATATGTCGATATGGAATGCCTACTTGATACACAAAATTCATTTCAATTACCCTTGCAAATATTTATTTCTTGTTCATTGCATAAAATTTTTTCGAATGACTCTAAAAAAAATAGTATAAAAACCTCGGCAAAGGAAATGATTAACTTTCCGCCTCGGTATGTGATTACTATTCCGCCACTGAACCTGATTATTCTCATCTAATAGATCTTTTTCAGTAACAATACCGATGAATCGGTTTTCACAATAATCCTTTCCCAAAAATTGTTCATGGTTTGAAATTCAAATAAAAAACACAGAAACATTCATTAGGAAAATATTCAAATATGTCAAACAAATTTTCATCACTTTTGAACAGCTTGTTCGATCCTCAACAGGTTGAAAATTAAAACATATAAACTCTACTTGTTATTGATATATATTTCTGCACCTACTCATGAGGTATATATGTATTGATAAAAGTGAATATTTTTCCATACAGAACAAAATTTATTAACGTTAATTGGTCAATTGACCGGTAGATTTTCAGCTTATTCAAGACAGACGCATCAGATCAATATAAGAACGATAATAGGTTTGTTCTAGCACCAATTTCCAAACGGTCTGAAGCAGTCAGAGGCAAGCGCAAAATGAATTTCGCTCTCCAATATTCATCTTGCGCATGCCTCTGACTGCTTCAGACCAATTTCCAAACGGTCAAATGTGTTGCTAGAACAAACCTAATAAAAGCAAACTAGTGTTGAATTAAAAACTCGAGTTCCTGCCAAACGATGACACAATTTGGAAAAAGATGACGTCATTGGTGTGAATTCTCTCTTCGCATATACTTCATTTGAAGTCGATATCTTGCCCCGTTAGAAAGTGTGAAGGGGAAGGTAGAACTATGTTTATAATGAAAGTGCTTCAACATTCTTTTGATTTATTTTTTCAATTTGACTTAATATACATCTCTTTCAGTATTGAATGTTTTCATTTTGAGTGGTTCATTTCAAAATTGTTCGAATAACGGATTCAAATCAAATTATAGATGCTTGACTCCAGATACGTTGATTAAATCCAATTATGAAATACTGTACAGAAACTGGTAATTTTGACAGATTTGAAAAGACTATGTCTGTGAAATAATGGCCATGTACATTAATTAATATTGAGATAGGTGATGTATGGAGGCCATTCGCAAATTTCCATATGAACTCCAAGTTGCCGATGTTTAGAAAAAAATCATCATAATCTCAGTATCATCCTAGATAATTCGGATAAACGTAGTACGCATTCTCTATTATTAATTTTTACCAGGGGCGTACTTTTATATTCAGCCTGGTTCATATTTTTTTTCCTCATTTGACGTGAGTTTCCACATAACGTAATAAAATGTATTCATTCACAGAATATAAAATTTCATTTGG
The DNA here is from genome assembly GCA_032362365.1 of Zygogramma bicolorata. Classification (NCBI taxonomy): domain Eukaryota; kingdom Metazoa; phylum Arthropoda; class Insecta; order Coleoptera; family Chrysomelidae; genus Zygogramma; species Zygogramma bicolorata. The sequence continues at coordinate 304,772 of JAVJAQ010001368.1, forward strand.
ATGAAACTACAAAATGAAAATAAAAATTTCTGATAGGTTTGAAACGAACCATAGTTTTAATTGATTCAATATGTTGCGAAAGAAGATAGAGTCGCGCAACACCTTCATGAAATGAACTTCTCATTGAATTATAGTGGAGTAAAAACGCGCTCCAAAGACGCTTCTATCACGAAATAAAAAAAAATTGAGGTAGAACAAAACAAGTGATGTATAGCCTTTTTAGGAATGTTACTGGCTATTACAAATCGATATTCACGACATCGCCAGCTGGGGCTGACTCTTTTTATAGCGAAAAATGTGTGAAAATATGAAAAATGCAAAAAACGTATTTTTTCAGATATAACTCGTGATAAGTCGCAAACTTTTAGACATATCAAAGTGAACTTTTTTTAATTCGAAAGTAGAAATATTAACGCTGGTGTCAGTGCAGCCGAATTTTCGAAAACTTACTTATTCTTCTCAAATAAACATTGGGAACACTCATATTTATGTTTTGTTCGTTTATGTCTTGAGCAATCGAAAAACTTTTTCATTTTTAGCAATTTTCACATACTTCTTGTGAATAAATTGAAGCAAAAACATAACAGAAGTTTTTCAAAAACATTGTCATAGGTTGAGATCAATAGGACACGTAATAACCGCACCGAAATTAAAATGGTCCCGCTTGCACTTTACCCGGAATATAAGCGCGCGCAACACGAAATATGAAAACTCGTTCATGTTGGGGATCTTAATATGATGTGATGTTTATTGTTAGTGAGCAGAATCAACAAGTGTGAAAAAAGGTTTTATCTACAGTGTCACCATTAAAGTGCACACCATATGGGAAACTTTTTTTTCGAAAAGTTTCAATGAAGTTTAACTTTGGCACTGGTTTGTGCTTTAAATTTGACGTAAACTGACGCGGCCAACTGTGACCCATAGACGTTCAGTGTTTGTCGAATTCAACTTTTTTTTTGACAAAAATTGAAAAAGTGCATTTCTAGATCGAATTTAACAAAATGTTACTAGATAAAGTTGTGTCTACGGCAATTTTATATCCATATGCCTTCAGTTGCCTCTGCTTTTTCGAAATCAAAGGTTTGTTCAAGAAAATAGCCAAGTGATTGAAACTTTGCACCAGTCATGTTGAAATTTTTATAACAAATTTTTAATTTCTCTCTAAAAATGTCCGTATAAGTAAAAATGTATCAAAAAAGTTAAACTCCATGATGAGTTTGTTATGTATACATGAATTGATGACAATTAACCGAAATTGTTTTTTAAAATAAAAGGAATATCTGACAAAAATAAGCTAAACGTTAACTTTATCCTAGTTGCATAAAATTTGGCATGTATTTATTTGTGATCATCAGCCCTCGTTATGCACTTCAGAAACTACATATCCAATTGAAATATGGAATGGTACTATTTTCCAGGTGAACTGAGCGAATTATGGATAGTGTAATTCATTCTGCCTATCACGATGAGTTTACCATTTTATAATTTCGTCATGAATGACAAACTATTTTTCCATTCGAATTGGCAATCTTTCATTTCCAGGAATGAAAATGATGTTCACCTCTTGTACTTTATGATGAAATGAAAATAATAGGTGATGTTGATATATTCCACTATCCGATATTTGGTAATAGACCTTCTGTCACCAATGCAGTGGAGTGATCAGTTCTTGTATTTTTTTTTAATAATAAGATTCGTGTTATATAGGAAGTTGCTGACTAATTGGACGTGTCCTGTTCGAAAGGAATTGTTTTTTAATTATTGTAGCTTTTTTTTTCGGGGTAGATCTGAAGTCTTCCCATGTACACTCGAATAGATTCCAATATCTGATCTTCTACCACCGATGCAGTGGAGCTACTCACTTTCTACAGTGTTGCCAAATCTTGGGATCAACAACGTCGATAACATGTTGTGGGTACGAGAGCGTTCTTATATAATTATATACCATATACATATATATTTTACACGCCCTCTGCATTGAAATCCTCGAACTAAATCTGTATATAAAATCATGTTCTACCGACTTTTCGGACCCATTTTTCATTTTTTCCCTCCATGCTGGAAGTACTCAAAAATGGTCGGGGATATCGAAAATGCCCATGAACCTTCTCAGACCCGGAGCCGGGTCTGAGAGCGTCGATTTTGGTCTGACTTCGTCGGTAGTGTATGACGTTTTGGGTCTGTGTAAGCGGTTAAATAAATCTATATATATATATATATATATATATATATATATATATATATATATATATATATATATATATATATATATATATATATATATATATATATATATTTATACTAGTGAATAGTGGGGAATGCAGCAATGTCACAAGAGAAAAAACCCTTTTGAGTTGATCCAAGCTTTCGGAACTTTGTTTATTCCAACAATTAGATTACATTCATGTGAAAGATGTTAAAATTGGTTGTGTTATCATATTTACACTTAGGTGAGGTTATATGACACGATGTTCAAAGGTAATCATTGATAGAGTGCATGGAGATGTATGTATGTAAACGTTCATATGTCAGCCCGTAGAATATACGTCGTCCCGGTTTTGGACTCACTAACGTTTTCCACTGTATATAGGGTTGTAAGGACATATGATCTGAAATGAAGTTTGGCAATTTTTGAGTAGGGTCGAAAATTACAACATATACACATGGCTGATACACCACTTACTTTCACAAAACATCATCAGGGAAAGCAGCTGTGTAATCCAATACGCTTGATACGAATAGTGCATTGGTGAGCCCAGGCTTATACAAACGCTTTCAATGGATAGCATGTTGGTTAGCCCACAATCTGGCAACGCTGGACTTCCATTTCGTGATGAACTATCAAACCTAGATTCTCGTGGTGCAGAAATCCGAGAATGGAGATGGATAATATGATATTACGAAAAAGTTTTTGTTTCGTATGTTTTTTTTCTGTCTACCCCATATCTACAAGCGATTCAGATTAGGTAGTGTCCCACATACAGAAGTTTTCTCTAGTAAAAACATTTTTGATCATAATTCATACCTTCCCGCATTCGACTACTTACCCGAAATCAGCTTTCTCAGATAACGGTGTACCGTGCGGAAAAGGTACTGTTTCCGTACTACTCAGTATAATAACATGATAACTAATAGTACGTTATTCCATTTAGTTTGTCGAAGCATTTTTATTTCTGGACTATCTTAGATGCACAAATTTCGGTATGTTATAAGTTGAAAGTATCAATAAAGTTTTGCTGTTTGTCATGATAGATTTTCCAATTCGAATGATTTGGCAAGGTAATGCCAAGTAATGGGTGCCTCAACAGGAATCGCGTTATGTTAAGTAATTTGAGGCACCAAGCAGGAAACTTCGGATTTGGGTTCGTAATTGCAGATTTGAAAAACTGATGTCACAAGAATAATCGAAGTGTGACTGAGTAGAAATGAATAAATGAAAAATGGCTTTTTCTCAAAAACGGAAAATCTAAACTTTGATGAATGATCTGGTAATGAATTTAATGAGAAATGCAAAGTGAATATCTGGAATGTTTACCTGTTTCAATAAATTCCATACAAAAATTCGCAGCAGCACTACGGATTTCCGCTAATCATTTCCATGAATTGAATCAGGTAAAAATCACACTGAGTATATTTCCTTTGACAACTTGTGAAACGGATATTAGTTATAAGTTTCAATGCTCTTTTTCTTGGCAATAGTTTTCTCGAAAACTCCCTTTTAGTTTATGGAGGTATGATGTTGTTCAGATTCAACATAATGAAAAAGAGATCGAAACTTATTAACGGTGAGGATTCCACAGGATTCTTCAACTTTTTTAATATTATATTGACTGTTTATGATGATGAATATGTAATATCGTCATCGATCATAAATTGCAGCAGACGTTCAATGAGCTGAAGGTACAACATGCGTTGAAAATATCAAATGAAAAATATTAAAATTATTATTTGAATATTTTTGATACCTTAGCGGTTTGAAATATGTCCTGAGGTAACCTGAATATGTTATTATTATTATTGGTGATGATGGCCCTAGTGGTATAACAATAGTATGTATCATTTTGATTATGAAACTAATCCAGTATAGGAATACTTAGAGTCGTCTTCACAGACGCGATGTTTTTTTTATATTTCTGGGGTATATACTCCTATCCTCGGTATGATAACACAAAGAACCAGAGGAAGTTCTAGAACATATGCAATAAGCTTAAACATTGAGTTCTGATTGAAAAAAATGCTAAACTTAGGGTTATCAGAAACTAATATTTTAACTTTTTGAATATGTTTTACACCTTCTTTTGTTCCTTTGTATCACCACTATGAGGATGGAAGTATATACCCCCGAAACATGTCTAAAATGAATTTGATTCAATAAATAACACCACGTCTGTCGGGATGACTCTGAGTATTCCTTACTGCTATTATTACTTCACCGAAATTGAAACTAATTGTTTACAGCAATTATGCAGCAAAGTACCTACCAGAGTGTGCATCAAAATAAAAAACAAACTGCACGATTTCGAGTCGAATCAGTACGAATTTTGAACTCTGAATTTAATAAAATCAAGAGGTTCAAGTCGGGAATTTAATAAATTTCCGAGTCGGAAATCAATGCAATTTGAAGTTAGAAATCTATAATTCGAGTTTGACGTTGGAATTCGATAAAATTTCAAATTCCATTCAAATAACTATTGATTCAACCTGATATAATCTTCTCTGTATTGAAATATTTCAACCCTTTTTCAACTCTGGTTGAATGTCTGCTGCAAGTTATGATCGATGACGATATTACGTATTCATCATCATGAACAGTCAACATAATATAAAAACATTATAGAATCCTGTAAATTCCTTACCTTTGATAAGTTTTGATCTACATTTTATTATGTTGAATCTGAACAACATCTTACCTCCATAAACTGAAAAGAAGTTTTCGAGAAAACTATTGCCAAGAAAAAGATAATTGCAACTTGAAACTAATATCTGTTTCACAAGTTATATCTTACCGTATGTTATGGTCACTCAGAATATCGTAAATGACATAGAAAATATACTTGTACGTGTGATTTTCCCCTGATATATGGAAATGATTAGCAGATATCCGTAGTGCTGCTGCGAATTTATGTATGTGATTTATTGAAAGATTCTAGATATTTACTTTTCATTTTTCATTAAATTCATTACCAGATCATTCATCAAATTTAAGATTTCCGTTTTTGATAAAAATGCCATTTTTCATTTATTCGTTTCTACTCAGTCACATTTCGATCATTTGTGCCATCGGTTTCTCAAATCTGTAATTCCAAACTCAAATTAATTTACATAACGCGATTCCTGTTGAGGCGCTCATTACTTGGCATTACCTTGCCAAATCATTCGATTTTGGAAATGTATCATTTGAAAATATATCTAGTGAAAAACAGTAAAACTATATTGATACTTTCAACTTATGACATACCGAAATAAGTGAATCTAAGATAGTGCAGAAATAAAAAATGCTTCGACAAATGAAATGGAATAACATACTGTTAGGGGCGAATTTAGAGAAAGAGCATGAGCAGTGAATGTGCATAAGATGATACCCGCCTCTAACTGTCCCAGCAGCTCAGTTGAGTATGGGTTCGACAACAAAATGAGGTTTCGTTATCAATGAAACACTTAGGGTTACTTTTCTGGTGCGCCACGGATTTATTACCATTGAAAATCCGAAACCACCCTGATGGAAAGGGACAACCCACTGCACTAATTACAATAATAATATGAATTCAAATATATATATATATATATATATATATATATATATATATATATATATATATATATATATATATATATAACATAGATATTGGAATAATACCTGGTAGATATATGATTTTTCAGTACCTGAATAACTTGGACCAGACTAAAGGAATAGACTTGTACCTTACTAATAAAAAATATTAAGAAGTTACACCAGTGCCACACAGCTTTATATGGCTTACACCACCAGTAACAAATAGATGTGTGAATGTAGAACAATATCAACTATGCAGACAGAAGACTGACTCAACTACCAGAAATCAGCATTCAAATAGATTTCTGTCACAACACCCCAAATGAGGATATTCAGGCGACTATATTTGGGTAAATTAAATTGATATTTTTCACTTAGATCTTAGCTATAAGGCTATTCATGTGACGTCACGTTGATAGCGTACATTATAGTTATCAATGAAATACTTGATGTGAATGAGCCTGATAGGCAGTCTCCACTTAATCTCTAAACTTATCTGATACTGGGATACTTCGTGATATTGCTTAACGCTGACTCTCTTGAACTAGCGGTGCCAATCTCTGTCTTCCTAGTCGACAGGTCAGTCTTTGTATAGTTGCTGCATGAACACTGGGGGTCTGACAACACACAAAGTGGTAAATAGAGACCAAAGGTAGGGTCACGAAGATAGTCCTGAACGTTGGCCGATAAATAGGACGTGAGTTCGAAGAAGTGAGGCAGAAGGAGTGAGCCGAAAGGACCTTATAACAAACATCACCAATCTGACTTCTGTTTACACTTATATGGAATGATGGTGCCTTTGTGCCATTGTTGGGGCCACCAATTAGGCATTCCAGATCAGGTTATGTCTTGGGGGCAAATACCAGTTTTAACCAATCACAACACTTATAAAAAAGAAAACAAACGAAAGTTCCTGGGGGGCAGATGCCGCCGATTGGTTCATTTCGATTTATTTGACATTTTTGACAAGTATCTGGAATGCCTAATAAGCTTACTAACCTTAATTCAGCGTGAGGGTAAATATACGACCTTGATGGCTTGTTCGGCCGTTCGATAATCAATCTCTTATTCCAGTGAGAGTAGCAACACAAGTCCTAAAATACATAACAAGTAAGGTATGAGCATCATCGAGAGATGTCCACACAGTCGCGTGCCTAACCTTACCCAAATAAATCCTGCCAAGCAGACAAGAAGTTCTTCCTGAAATACACAGCGCAAACAATCGCAGACGAATGAAGAACTCTTGAGAAATGGAATATCCCAAATCCGTTATGTGATTGAATAAATATCAATGGATAATCCAAAAGAAATTGGTCAAGCAGAAACTTGGTAGACTCTCAAAAAAAACTCAGCCTTCAACTCTCCTTTCTGAGAATATCAATATCAATGACTGCGGAAGCTGTCAGATGTCCTTCATGCCAACAGTGTCAAAATACAAGAAGGGGTTCCGCGATCCGCACAACATCAGGAAGTTACAGAAACAATCATGGGATGCCTCAATAGTGAGAATACGAGTGTTATGATATTAAATCGTTATCTGATGTTTGGTTCCATGTAAAATCTGGACAATAAGAATTAGACCAATGGTATTTACATATTCATCTGACAACTTGTAAAATTCATTGTTGCCAACAGACTACACTATATGAGGACGCAACGTCCCAGTGTTCTGTCCTTGTCTCTTGTCGAAACCAAAACAACTGACAGGTGACAATTTCTGATATTATTGCACATGAATGACCGAATGCTGCAAAAGGAGTAGTGTGATTAGGTTCTAGGAACATAATATTTTCAAGGAATTTGCGATGGAGTAAACAGTAGCAGAGAGGAATATATGACGGTCTTCTGTTCGGGTGACGGAACAGTAGTAACTACGAATAACGCTGAAGTCGTTGGACCATGCCTTAAATGTGTAGGATATTCATCGACTGACAGCACACGGTAATGCCAAATCATTTAAACTGAAGCAATGTTTACGTTTAGGCAATTGAAGAGCTAACAAGTACTATGAAACTCGAAAAAGTGTGATGAAGATATCATGAGGAAGTCAGGTAGAATATAGATGAGTATGCGGTCAATCGACAAGGCCTACTATGCGTATCATCCCAAAACAAGAAATAATGTGTTACGGTGCAATATGAAACCGCGATCCGCAGAACATCAGGAAGTTACAAAAATAATCATGGGATGCCTCAATAGTGAGAATACGAGTGTTATGACATTAAATCGTTATCTGATGTTTGGTTCCACGTAAAATCTGGAAAATAAGAATTAGACATTTGAACTGAAGCAATGTTTACGTTTACGCAATTGAAGCGCTAACAAGTACTCTGAAACTCGAAAAAGTGTGATAAAGATATCATGAGGAAGTGAGGTAGAATATAGATGAGTATGCGGTCAATCGACAAGGCCTACTATGCGTATCATCCCAAAAGAAGAAAGAATGTGTTACGGTGCAATATGAAACCGTAACAGTACTATTAGTTATCATGTTATTATCCTAAGTAGTAAGGAAACAGTTCCTTTTCCGCACGCGACACCGTTATCCGAAAAAGCTGATTTCGGGTGAGTAGTCGAATGCGGGAAGGTATGAATTCGGATAAAAAATGTTTCTACTAGAGAAAACTTCTGTATGTGGGACACTACCTGATCTAAATCGCTTGCAGATATAGGGTAGACAAAAAAATATGAGGCGCCGTTTGGGTCGGAAGTGTTTTTGCAAATATATGTAATTTCATGTCAATATATTTATTATTTTCATTTTGTGTTCCGATATATTCATTTTCTACCGAACATTATATATTTACGTTTTGAATGTCACAAATATATAAAAATAAGAATTTCCATATATTTATGAATTCGATCTATTTTACGTCGTCAAGAGATGGCGCACTGGCGGCATTTTGTCCACGGTCGAGTATATGGCAACAGGGCGAAGTCATCATTCATAAAATAATAGATGGCGACGCAGGCAGTTGTCACATGAATAATAATTTGACAAGTATCTGGGGTGCCTAATTTGAACTATTAGCTAAGATCGATTAGTCATGAATCGAGTAGAGACTGAGCTGAGATCAGCTGATCACTGAGCGTATGGAGCTTAAGATCTAAAAACGAACGGGTTTTGAGCTTTTGGGCGTGTACGTGTAACATAATCTCATATTTTTGTATTTATTTTTATCTTTTTCGTGCAATTTGTGCTTGAAAGTTTACGAATTTTCCTTCGATTATCCACATTCGCCATGCAGATTATTCATATGAAGATCATATTGAATGAGAATGTAGGTAGGTAGGTTGAATTTTTATGTTTTCTTCACAATGATGTGTTTATAGGTATAAGATGAAATTGATTCAAGATATGGGTACTTTCACATTCAGACTTGGCCTGGCATTCCATTCTCCAATGATGAGCATATCAATATTGATACGCTGCATTGTTGTTAGTCCGTTGTACCTACTTGGGCAGATGCTAGAGAAATTGGAATGGTTGCTATTCATGTTATAACCAGTTAGGAAAAATTTCATTTTGTATAATGAACATGATTCCTGCGGTATGAGAAGAAAAACTATGGAAGTGTTTGAAAGGAGTCCAGGTTTCCCAATGCTACACAGAAAAGTTTGGACACGTGTTACATTATATCCTTGGAGTATTTGAAACTGTATTATGAATGCCTGTGGATAAGGTAAAACAAGAAAATGAGATATGTTGTTTTGATAAGGAGAAACGAACTGAAAATTGTCAACACTAATGTATCACCATTGAGTGTTTAGAATGGAAGTCAACAGGGATTGCACATATCTCTACCTAAGAACAAGTTTTTAAGGATCCGAAGGTGTTTCGAATGATAACAATCGACTTTTTTTGAAACGTTTTTAGGATGCAATGGTTGCTGGAGTGGAACAGCTTGTAGGAAGGCAGAAAGAAATCTTCACATCAAGATATTATGGACGGATGATAATAAATTTGCTGAATACAAGATGTGTGTATTCACATTCATCTGAATAATTTAGATGTGTGAGATTTGTTTTATTCTACTGAAGTATACATGAGTAAATATGGCCAGGGGGAGATTGGCATGCTGCACACTAAGGGTCGGGTCTACATTTGAGAAAAAAGTGGTGTTATAAATGTTCTATGTGAAAATTGACCATATTTTTTTTTGTACTGGGTGAAATGTTATTATCATACTCCATGTAGTTAGTGAATGGGTGTATGTGCATGAACTGATAGAATAAAAAATGGTATTTATTCAAATATAATATTTGTGATTGTTCTCACAAGGTGTGGAAGTACACGAATTATTTCAGAGAGAAAGTAAGTAAGTTGTAAGTAAGTATATTCAGTTAGACATTTTGATACATATTAACACATATTTACGGGTACATGGTGTTATTCAATTGAAGCTGAGTAGTTAGACCAGAAGAAGCCACCTATGCTAGTCTTGAGTTGTGGACATTCTTTTGTATGTATATATTAGTGATTATGAACATTTTTTCAAACATTAAGGATTAAATGGAAAATGATAATTACAGTATGTTTTTACGAAGAAGAGGGCGACAATAGAGAATTCTTTCGAGCATATGTTAATATTGTCTTAATTTTTGAGGATATTTAAAAAGGTTTCTGGATGTGTTTTTATATAATCTTTTATATATTTTTGTCTGCGATTGATATTTGAACTGTTTTTAATATCACATGGAAGTTGATTATGAAGCTTCGGTCCGCTAAAAGTAATGAATTTTTGATTCTGTGTGAGTCTAAAACAGGGGATAGTCAGTGCTTGCCTCTCACTGCCACGAGTATTATGAGCATGAGACACTACCTCATGTGGTGAGTTCATGTCCATAACAGTGATTGGTTTTGTACATTGAAAACTCCTGACTTTTCAAATAAACGGGAAGTGGGGAACCGACTGTATTTTTTGAGAATTATTCTTAATAAAGTTTTTTGCACAACTTCCAAATTGTGCAGGGATGTTTTGAGAGTTTCACCCCATACGACAAGACAATAACGTAATATAGATTCCGCTAATGCATTGTAAACCGTTAATAGATTTTTTTCCGAAATATTTCTGAGCTGGTAGAATTTATAGATTGATTTACGAAGCCTCTTAATTGTGAATGTGATGTGTTCATTCCAGCGTAAATGTTAATCTACGAACACACCTAGGTATTCAATAGATTTTGTCTTCATTATTGAATGGCACGAACAGTAAGGTGTATCTGGACAATTTGATGACTTGAGTGTTAATGTATTCGGAATGTTGAGGTCTCTAGCTGTCGAGGCAAAAGATATAAATTTAGTTTTTGATATATTGAGACTCAAAAGGCTACTGTTGCCACGTACTCTAGTAGAACGACCAAGAAGCTGTCCGATTGACAGGTTACGCTGGCGACTAAACTCTAGTGGAGACGGGAGTGGGTCATACAGACTAAAATATTCAAGATGTTAAAAAAAAATGGGCGCCAGTTATATGATCCTGAGCTAACCCTTTAGAATTTATACTGATTCTCATATAACACGACGTCAGTATTTATAATAATCGGAAGTAACAACAACTAATCAAGTTCAAGTAGGTATGTAATTAGCGCAAAACAATTTTGAAATACAGCCAGAACCAAATAAAACTAACTAGGAACTGTTAAAGGGTAGGTATAACCCAGTTGAATGTCAATAGATGGTCTCATCAATTATACAAAAAATATGTATATAAATATCTATACCTGTACAGGGTCTGGTACGTTTGGTACCAAAAACAAAACCGCAACTACGTAGGGTGCACCTTACCTGTAGCGTTTACAGTATAGTCGACTTGTGACCATTAATGACCATGAATACCATTTAAATTATAATAGAAAAATTCATAAGACTTGTGGTTTGCGGAGGAGACACTAAATAGTTTTCCAATTTAAAATAAAATGTAAGTTTTTTAACTTGCGGTGATGATGACCATGAGCTATTCAGGAAGTATCAGCTAGTTCCAGTGGACAGTCCAGAGATTACAGCCGCGGCTCTTATCAGGCATTCACCTCTTCCTCAGGCCCTACTGCAGGAAGACAACTTCTCTGGCGTATCGATTCAGACCAGCACACAGAATGATAGCCTCAAGCCACACCGTACAAGGATAGCAGTCTAGATCACACTCCACAAAGGAAGCAGTCTAGAACCCACCGCACAAGAATAGCAGTCTAGATTCCACCGCACAAGGACCCTGAAATGAAACTCATGACTCTTCGGTCACAACGTTGAATTGACCTCATACCTTTTCCCAGGAAGGCCTAAGTATAAATGATCAACTTGACTTTCAGAAGGCTTCCAAATGATGTTTCAAATCCTGGTCAAAGGGTCAACGACACTTAATCCGATCAACTGGATGTTCCAGATAGTAATCTACAATGCTTCCAGATAGTTGAAATCCTGGTTCAAGGGTCAACGACACCTGATCTCCTGATAAACTGGATATTCCAGGTAGTAACCTACGATGTACATAGAGGATTGCCCAGGGCTCAAATAACATAGTTTTGCTGCAATGCGTACCTGAATTGAGCTGAATAGAAGATGAGTGGTTATAATCCCCTCAGCGGGTAAGTTTCCAAAAATTAGACGCCTCGCAGCAATCCCAAATACCAACGATATCAGGAAACTTCATACAGTTGAAAAATAGAATCCCAAACACTGGATGGTTGATGAAATATCAATTTTAACAAATTTCCAACACGATGCCACTCTCTTCTACATCAATCTCAAAAAAACAAGACACAAAAACAGCGTCCCTCTAGCACTTCGGCTGTCAATCCCTGTGGCCCTGTTGCCGGATGACCTTCATCAAGGGCTGTCAAAATTGCACTTTCGATTCTATGAAAAACAGATCATTGAACCAGATTTGCCGATCTAAATTTATATAATACCTAAAATTTATAACATCTGAATTTATGGACTACCCGAAATTCATAAAATACCTGAAATTAATGTCATACCAAAACCCCTCATGACAGATAACTGTATAATCGGCATAATTTCAAGATACCACCAAACATACGTCGAACCGTCGAGTAAAAAGTAGGATTTCTGTCGGCCATAACTTCGATCATCTCCTGATCTCGAAAACATAATTACCATCCGAAACTCATTGTCGAATGCGTCCAACCTCACTGATTAGGCAAGCTGCAAGCTTATAAATGCCTAACTTCATACTGGAAGGAGGAAGGAACAACATATTCCCGAATGTTAAGAAGAAGAGGTGGACAGCTGATTTATTAAATGTAAATAATAACCTAAATGTTGAAATACTCGAGATGCAAATAATAATTAGGAGATGAAATACGAATATAGCCAAACAATAGGACCGTAAAGGCACGATGGATTTATTCGAGGCGAGTATGTTTGAGAGGTAAAGCAATCAGAATATTGTGAACATATTGGCCAACGAACCCTTTCGTCCAGACTAGGAAATATTAACGTTACACTGTTGAGCCAATTATATATTATCTTCATTCCACATTCTGCATTTTTGTATGTTTCTGCCCAGGTATTTCCTACAAATGTAACTGCGGTATCGTCTGCATAGGAAATCAATTTTCCTTCACAATTAGTTATGAGAACAATTGATTAATACATTATATAAATGGAATTGGACCTAATACTGTCCCTTGTGGAACTCCCATAGTTACTGGTTAGGGGTTACTCGTAGTTGTTTTTATTTTAACAATTTGTTTTCTGTAAGACACAAAATCCTTCAGTAACTGTGAAGCGACACCTCTGATTTCAATAAATTCAAGGCGTTCAAATAGAATTTTGTGATTGATGGTGTCAAACGCTTTCGCTAAATCTAGAAATATGGAGAGACATTTTTTATTATTTTGAAAACAGTTCATTATGTTATTTGTGAGATTAAACACAGCTTTTTCGGTAGAAAGGTTTTCTCTAAATCCAAATTGAGAATCAGAGAAAACATTTTTGTTAGTACAGTAATTAATGATTCTAATTTTTACGCATTTTTCAAAGACTTCAGCAAAATTATTTGTCACTGTTATAGGTCTATAATTCGTTGTTTGTTTTCTGTTTTCAATCTTGAGAATAGGAGTTGTTATTGACATTTTGAATGCTGAAGGAACTTCACCTTTCGTTACAATTAAGTTCAGGATGTAACACAAAGGATCCATAAGGACGTTATTGTATTTTTTCATCAAGTTAACAGATATTTTGTCCGTGCCAGGTGCTGTATTGTTTTTCAAACTTGAAAATATTGAGGTCAATTCATTCTTTTTTATTGAGTACAAAAATAATGAGTGTTTGGAACGAATGTTCGTTTGTTGAACTGGATTTACAGACTTATCGATTTTTTCTGACATCTTGGAGCCAATACCAGCAAAAAAGGAATTGAAATGATCTGCAATGTCTTTCTCGTCTTCCAGTTTTTCATCATGCTCGTCGACAATGACCAAGTTATCAGATTTTGTGCTTTTTTGCATTTGTGATTTAATCAATGTTGTTCCACATTTTGTTGATATTATTTTTGGATTGAGCCAGTTGTTTATCGTAGTACCCCTGTTTCGTGACACGCAATAAATTACATAGGAAGTTTCTATGATTCTTGTATTCGTTCCTGCTTTCTTCAGTGTTACTTTCAATGAGTGTTTGTTTTAAAGAATCTTGATGTCTAATTGAATTCAGCAGCGCCGGCGTCATCCAAGGTTTTGAATATACATTTTTGTTGCTGATGTTTTTTTGTTTGATTTGGGAACATTCCTCAATATATTCACAAATCTTGGTAATGAAATAATTGTAGGAAGTCTCTGGGTCAGCACTCCGATATATATATATATATATATATATATATATATATATATATATATATATATATATATATATATATATATATATATTGATTCAACCAACTTTGTCAGACCCAGTACGTTCATCAGGCAACCACAGACCCACCAGAAATACACAATTTCACGGAATATATTGAATGGCTTATTGACTATTTTAGTGTCCCGAATATAAGCATACTTTGAGGGGAAACGATTTCTTGGAAAAAAAATTTCGCTACATCCATAAGTCTCTCTCAATCCCACAATATTCAAACGTCTTTCCAGACCAATAGATCAACTCATGGATATCAGACCGACGTTCCCGCTCCCAGCGGTGTTGCCATGATTATGGGCTTGATAACGTCAGGTGTATGTCATATCTGTATTAATTCATTCCTCTCATTGTTTGTCAGATTCATTTATCGGTATGGAGTTCAAAAGTGAATGTTTGAGAATGATTGCTTATGGAGGTAGGCTTACCGGGCTGATTCGTATCTATTTCTCCAGACTTGGATCCTTTCAGATTTTGAAATACACTGAGTAAATGTGTCGGTTCACGTATTCAATTGTATGAATCGCCCTCCGTTAACCTATTCAACACTTGTTCATTTATGCGAATCGCAATGGCAATGATCACATGTATTTTATTTCAAGGAACTGTAAAAAACAGCGAAGGCAATAGGGACTATTTTTGAGAAAAGCAATTTTTCGAAATACTTGTATTTCACTATCTCATTGTTCACAATGGAATGTTTGATTCAGTTTAATATTGTTCACATTTTTCTTTAATAGAGTTCGAGTAAAATCCATTTTCTGAACCACCATGTAGATATAGAAGTAAATTAAACAGAGGAATGGGCACTTTTGATAAAGCAGACTTTTTCGTCAGGTATAACGTTTTTCATATATTCAAAAATAAACTCCTTTTCCTCATGCGACCTCAATCGGGGCATATTTTCCCGAGTTCTATGGTTTATTAACAATCATTCGAAAATATCATCACTTCTAACCACAATCAGCTTGAAGAGTGACCATTCGTTCACAGAGAAGAAAGCAAGATGGTAAAAACATCTCCAACCTCGTCTTCTTCTATTTGAAACGTCATTCTGCTCATCGGAAGTCATGTGTTCAGGTCTCCCTCAACGTGTACACACCAATGCAGTTATACAAAACGAGCTATTTGACACGAAATGACAGTTATTACTCACTATCGCAGTACCAAAAGGACAGGAAATATATAGATACGCAATTTCTACTTTGAAAACACTAAACCTCTTCAATAAATACGGCATTAGTTTCCAGAAATAGTACGCTACCGTTTGTTTCATTAGCCATCTTCTCGAGTACAAGATCCAGCGCACTCCATCGCTCAAGGCCAGTCTTTTTTTATTGCCGTTGATATGTCAGTTCGTAATCCAAACGCTGTCTATTTGTAGTAATCCTCATAATTCATAATTGAGATATGATAATGATTGGCCTGCCAAACACATTCATTAAAACGAAGCAAAAATGTGAAACATATTTCAACTTTTACGTAGTCAATTGACATTTACAAAGAATGACAATCACGACATGTGTTGAAAGCTTCATCAAATGTGTCGATATGGAATGCCTAATTGATACACAAAATTCATTTCAATTATCCTTGCAAATATTTATTTCTTGTTCATTGCATAACATTTTTTCGAATGATTCTTAAAAAAAAAATAGTGTAGAAACCTCGGCGAAGGAAATGATTAACTTTCCGCCTCGGTATGTGATTACTATTCCGCCACTGAACCTGAATATTCTCATCTGATAGATCTTTTTCAGTAACAATACATGATGAAGAGGTTTTCACAATAATCCTTTCCCAAAAATTGTTCATGGTGTTGAAATTCAAATAAAAAACACAGAAACGTTCATTAGAAAAATATTCAAATATGTCAATCAAATTTTCATCACTTTGGAACGGCTTGTTCGATCCTCAACAGGTTGAAAATTGAAACATATAAACTCTACTTGTAATTGATATATATATTTCTGCACCTACTTATGAAGTATATATGTATTGATAAAAGTGAATATTTTCCCACACAAAATAAAATTTATTAACCTTAATTGGTCAATTGACATAATATGCATAATTGCGAATATTCCATAAAACAAAACAATGTTTTGCTAATTTATTCAATATGAAATCAACTTGGTGATTCCAATTGAGCTGGGAATCGATAAAAAGTCCTAAGAATTTTGTGAAACTTTTCTGTTCTATAGTTTTCTCCTCAGTCCTAACCAATACACTACATTCAGTTTCCTGAATTGAAAAAAGAATGATGTTGGTCTTGAGATTATTCAAAACCAAGCCATTCTCAGAAGAATATATTCGCATGTTAGTTACCGCTTTATTTTCTCTAACTGACAATGTTTCACATATTGCACCACTGACAGTAAAAGAAGTGTCATCCGCAAATTGTATGGAGCTATTTGGATCATTGAATTTTGAAAGGTCATTCACAAATAGAATAAAAAGTGTTGGTCCCAAAACACTTCCTTGTGGTACACCTGTGACTATGTGTCGAGTTTCAGAAAAATATGTTCCAGTCTCGAGCTTAACTTTAACAGTTTGTGTACGACCTGTTGAATAAGTTTCAATCCACTTTAGACTTGAACCTCGAACACCTATGTCATAAAGTTTATCAAGAAGAAGACCGTGATGTATGGTATCGAATGCACGTGTCAAGTCAAAGAGAATACTTAATGTTTTTTCGCCATTTTCGAAGTTAGATAATACATGATTCTGAAGGGAAAGGGTGGCATCTTGAAGTGACAAACCGATTTGGAAACCAAATTGACTGTCAGACAGGATTTTGTATTCATTAAAAAAAAATACTAGCCTGTTTTGATATGATTTTTCAAATATTTTTGAAAATGGAGATAATAACGCAATACCCCTGTAGTTCGAAATCACATGCTTATCACTCTTCTTGTACACTGGAACAACCATTGCATGCTTAAGACGGGATGGAAAAATTCCTTCAGAGAAAGATAAGTTGATTAAATAAATAAGAGGATCGATTATATTGGAAGCAACCTTAAGTAAGTAGAAATATTAGCGCTGGTGTCAGTGCAGCCGAATTTTCGAAAATTTACTCATTCTTCTCAAAAAAACATTGGAAATACTTATATTTATTTTTTGTGCATTGATGTATTGAGCAATCGAAAAACTTTTTTATTTTTAGGAATCTTCACGAACTTCCGGCGAGTAAATTCAAGCAAAAACATAACAGAAGTTTTTTAAAAACATTCTCATAGGTTGAGATCAATAGGACACGTAATAACCCCACCGAAATTAAAATCACGTGTCTCCCGCTTGCACTTCACCCGGAAAATAAGCGCGCGCAACACGAAATTTGAAAACTCGTTCATGTTGGAGATCTTAATATGATGTGATGTTTATTGTTAGTGAGCAGAATCAACAAGAATGAAAAAAGGTTTTTTTTTGTGTCACCATTGAAGTGCACACCATATGGGAAACTTATTTTTCGAAAACTTTCAATGAAGTATAACTTCGGCACATGTTTGTGCTTTGAATTTAACGTAAGATGACTCGGCGAACTGCGACCCACTGACGTTCAGTGTTTGTCAAATTCAACTTTTTTTTTTGAAGAAAATAGAAAAAGTGCATTTCTAGATCGAATTTAACAAAGAGTTACTTGAAAAAGTTGTGTCTACGGCAATTTCATATCCATAAGCCTTAAGTTGCCTCTGCTTTTTCGAAATCCAAGGTTTGTTCAAGAAAATAGCCAAGTGATTGAAACTTTGCAGCAGTAGCAAATTTTTAATTTTCATGATGAGTTTGTTATGTATACATGAATTGATGACAATTAACCGAACTTGTTTTTCAAAATAAAGCTGATATCTGTCAAAAATAAGCAAAACGTTAACTTCATCCTAGTTGCATTAAATTTGGCATATGGATATAGAATTGCCGTAGAAACAACTTTTTCAAGTAACTTTTTGTTAAATTCGATCTAGAAATGCACTTTTTCTATTTTTTTCAAAAAAAAAGTTGAATTTGACAAACACTGAAAGTCAGTGGGTCGCAGTTGGCCGCATCATTTTACGTTAAATTCAAAGCACAAATGTGAACCGGAGAAAAAATTATTGAACTTAGCTTCTTGGAATTTTTGATGGTTCTAGGCTTCGGACAAACCTCCATCTGAAAAACATATGTTTGGCATATCTTCAAGCTCTAAACATGGGTGGAAAATTGGTACTCGTCTTGCCAACCGCGATTAAACTGGAAAAGGCAGAACGATCTCTAAGAATTCAGATGAGAAAAAATTCTGAAAATGTCGACAGGAAGAAAGGTGATGATGCTGACTTGTCTGTGATATTTCGGAATGAGTGAGTGTGTTTATAAGCGACTCGACATGTGAACCAGCAACGTCAATAGAAGATTCGTTGCCGGACCTCACCTGCGGACAATCTATAGATCAAATGGACTTTTCCACCATTTTTTAATTCTCTTTAGGTATGTAGACTATTGATGGGCTCTGAACGATCCCCAATGATAGGTTGGGAGTGTACTGTATAATATATAAAGTTTACCTAGGGATACTTAATTGTCTCGTACTCTCTGGACTTGCAATTGAAATACCTTTCACCAGTTGTATTGTATATTGCAATAGAATATAATAATTCAAATATAAGATAGCTCACCAGTCATGAAAAAAGATGGATTTCACGGGATAATTTTGTTTCTGCCTTTGTATCGTAGGTAGCACATGAAGAATGTGTTTTTCAGCTATCAGTTCGAAGTCCGCTCATATATTCCGTCGGTATACATCAGTATGTAGCACTTGAAATACATAGAGTGTGGAGAAAGTAATGAACAGGAATATTATGAAGTAGAGGGAACTGAATGAGTCAAAAGTAAAAACTATTGAGCCCGATAGCTGTAAATGCAAGTAAATATAATGAATCGAATAATAATTATAATAATGAACAAAATGATAAAAACAAAACAACACTTATATACCTTATGGGGACGAACAATTCTTCACCCTCCTGGAATACCTAGGGTATTTCAGATGATTATAAGGTAGAGGACAGAGTTTGACTAGGGGCCGTTTTATTAACTCCTGAGCAATTTTTACACTGTAAACTCTCGGCACGTCATCGGATCCGTACATGACATTGTAACGAAGTTACTATTTTGCTCATTAAAGCTAGGTATCAAATTTTCCTTCATAGTTATATCTCCGTTATTTATTGGCATAAAAATACCGTTCTTGTTGGAAAATACTCGATAGGATAGCGCGAAGTCAACCCGCTCACTACTCCCGGTCCGCGAACCCTCAGGATATCTCCTGGCCTACCCCACATGCTAAGCCATAGCCGCTCAATGGACCTGCGATGACAGGCGCAGAGAGATACGGCGAGTGGGGAGACGCATGGAAGGGATACCGCTGAGATACCTCCGAAAGCCGGACAGTAAATTCAGTTTGTATCCGCGACCACTAGCACCAGCCACGCCAAGCCAGCCAACGAACAGTGATCAGTGTACCGACCGTAGTTAACCGAAGGTAAAGCTAGTGATTTGTGAAAGTGTTAGTTGCCACCTCGAGTCGTGATACGCGTCGGTAGTGTTCTACTCGTTATTTCGCAGTTTCGAGTCCTTTGTGGTTCGTACCACTTGGGCTTGCTGTCTATTCCTTCCTTCTTCTTTCGGGTCCTTTGTGGTTCTTACCACTTGGACCTGCTTTCTGTTTACGTTCTGGCCTTTTGTGGATCGTTCCACTTGGGCTTAGGACTGCCTGTCCGTCGCTATCTTAGGTCGTGATTCGCGATACGCGTCTTTTCGTCATTTCACTGTTTCGAGTCCTTTGTGGTTCATACCACTTGGACTTGCTGACTTTTTCTTCCTCTTCTTTCGGGTCCTTTGTGGTTCTTATCACTTGGACCTGCTTTCTGTTAACGTTCGGGCCTTTTGTGGTTTTTACCACTTGGGCTTAGGACCGTCTGTCCGTCGCTATCTTGAGCCGTCAATCGCGATACGAGTCGAACAAAACTAACTCGAGTTGACAGCTACCACTGAGTGATTTCCGTAGAGCTTCTGCTCACCGACCCCCGCTTGTTGATTCCGCTCGATTGGTATTGCCCCAACGTTACCGCTGCATGTCCCCTCTCTGCCGCCCTAGCTTGACTACGTAGAACCGACCCCACCACCGCTTTGCTTCAATAACTTCATTGCACGCCGCCCTCCCCTTCCTCGCTTGTTTTAATCAGGGTGTACTTCGCTCAGAGAGTAGTAGATGTTTTATTCCGTTGGTTACAATATATAAATAAAATATACTTGGTGTTTCATTAATAAGATCTATCAATATTAGCAGCCGGTAATCAGGATTGGAACCTAGCAAGGTCAAGTAAAATCTGATCTTCTGGCCAGTGTCATTGTCTAGTCCACGCAGACCCCTGGATTGCCGTTTATTCACTGCAGCTGCCCGGAGTAGTGGTGCTTCGTGACACTATAACACACAAGCTGGCGCCCGAGGTACCGTCCGTACCCGAAGAGGGCGCTAAATATTGTTAACGCGAGGAAAAGGCGTTACAACATTTTGAATTCGGCCTATAATCAAATTCAAAAGTTTTATATTTTCATCTTCTATTAGGACCATGGTCCCCGGTTCGACAGGAGGGATCGGTTTATGTTATTTGGCTCGTTGCTGCAACGTGTGCAAATACTCACGATGCCAACGATTTCAAAAATCACGGTGCATTCGTTGCAAAAACTTCCATCTGGACTATCTGTTTATATTCATAGTTGTGTAGTCTGGATCAGGGATTGTAGTAAGAGGTTGTAGAGTCAGAAAATGCCCTGGCGCTTATACCGCTAAATCAGAGGGATCTGTACTTATCGCACACAGAGGTCGAGAGTTGAGTACAGCTTCAACTTGAACAAGTATAGTATTCAATTCTTCGTAAGAAAGAATTTGGGTTCCAACCACACGATGTAAGTGAGTTTTCATAGAACGTATATTAGATTCCCAAATGCCTTCCATATGAGGACTAGCAGGAGGGTTGAAATGCCAAATAATTCCTTCTCGTTTTACGTTTTCTGAAAATATACTACGTGAGTATTTGTATTGAGAACAAAAAACATTAACTTTGAGAGAAGAACTGCACCCAATCGAGACGGGCTGAAGTTATTCTCTTCTCTTGATACTCTAGATTTTCTGGATACAAAAAATATTTCGATTCCTTGTTGAGGATGGAAAACTCGAAAATACACCACTGAGCAGTAAGCCTTTTCAGATGAATAGGAAAATCCGATGAGTTGGGATTCAACTGAATTGGAAAAATATATTAGTCGTGGAATTCCAAAATAGAGTGGAAATTTCAAATCCGACTTGAAATTCTCCCATTTAGCAATTATTCCAACCAGACCATAAGTATTGTACAATTAATTTGGGCAGCAAAATAATTGGGGTCAAGAATCCTAAGGGATTAAATATCCTAGCTAGATCTGTACAGTACGTTTGGTGCATTTTTTTGTATAATTATCAAAGGAGTAGAGAGAATGATCAGTTGAGGGATTCCACTTTAACCCCAGTATTTTCTGGGTAATATATCTATCTTCTGAATCAAGGGAGAGAGGTCTCGATTGCACATGAGATTCAGGTAATTATTTCAGTAATTTGAAACAATTACTGGCCCATTTGTGCAATTCAAAACCTCCTCTGCCCTAAAACTCGATTACTTGATTTTTTATCCCTACAACTTATTCGAATCTATCACCACCTGTGATCACGTCATCTACAAAAACTGACTTCTCGAGGACATGTGAGGAAAGTGGCAAATCATTATGATCTTCAGCAAGTTGTAAAAGTGTTCTGATGCATAAATAGGGGCTACAGGAAACGCCAAATAATACTCTGTTGATTTCGTATTCTTGTATTGGATCTTCTGGTGAGAAACGCCAGACGATTCTTTGATATCGAGTTCGGTCTGGATTGATTGAGCAAGTAAATACAAATTTATGTATTCGAAAATTCAGGAGAATTTTCGTTAAATCTCTTTGCAACTTAGGTCCAGTATGAGCAGCATTATTAGTGGATAACTTATTTGGGGCATGGCTACGAGCATCGAAAACAACTCTTACAGGTGTGCTAGTTGAGTCCTTCTTGAACAGGTGAGCAATATGAAAATAACTTGAATAATATGTTGGCAATGGTGCCGAAACAAGATACATGTGTGATTCATGTAAATATTCCCGTTGAACTTGAGAGTATGTAGTATGGAAATCTTTATTTTACAATAAACGTTTTTCTAGGCACAAAAATCTACGCAACGCTATAGATCTAGTATCTCCGAAATTTGGTGAAATAACTTTGAAGGCAAAGAAACCACGTATCTACCATTTGATTCTCTATTTGTATTTTCTAGAAAATATTTCTCACAATATTCGTCTTCTGGAGAAATTAATTCAATTCCTGGTACTTCCCCAATGGACCAAAATCTTTTAACAGTTTGATCTAGATTTGACGAAGAACAATTAACAAAAAATGTTTTCAAATTCATTGAAACTTTAGGTGGAATTTTGGCATCACCAAAAAGAGACCAGCCAAAAACTGTATTAATACAAACTGGAAAGTCAACACCGTTTGATAATCGACCGTCTCTCCTAATGTAGGGGAAGACATCATTACCTAATAATAAATCGATTTTATCACACTTGTTGGAATTAGCATCCGCAAGTTTGAGATTTGAGACAGATGGTAAAATTTTTATTGAAAATGAGATGCTTGGCAAATTATCACAAATTCTATCTGAAATGATTGCATCAAATTTATGTGTAAATGTATTGCCAAGCAGAGATGGAATCGTAAATTGATTCCAGATTTTGTAGAGGTGGTCATTTGATTTAGTCCTTGTAATGACATTGCAATGTTAAATTTAGTGAGACCCAATTTATCTGCATGAGCCTTTGTTATGAATGAAGACTGTGCTTCACTATCACAAATGGCACGAGCATTATGCCAATTGTCGGAAGTATCTTTAATTTTCACCGTAACTGTGCAAAGTAATATTTCATTATCACTCGGAGACATACATACTAGAACTTGATTGAATGAGTAAGATACTTTGGCCCTCTACAGTGTTACATAAAATTTGTGAAGAATTTTTAGGGAAAAATTGCAGAAGAGTGTGATGTGTTTTATCACAATGTCGGCATCTCTTTTCAGAGGTACATTGGGGTAGACTATGCGCAATAGCTAAACAATTGAAACAAGCTTTGTGTTGTTTTATTATATCGAAACGTTATTCAGGTGTTTTAGTATCGAAGTAAGTGCACCTATAGATTATGTGCGCCTCTTTACAAAAAAAAACAAACACCAGCATTTGTAATTTTGATTGAGGAAGACTTAAGGAGGGTGGCTCTATAACTCATTGTTCTGTTCTTGTTATGTAGACTATTGTTCAGAATTGGTTCTCTTCTGAAAACAGAATGACTTTCGAGGATTTGCTGTGAAGCAACACAATGGCTCGATACAAAATCTTTGATTTTGCTAGAAGAAGGAATTACATTCGAACTATATTGTTGTTCAAAGGCCTTTCTTGTTATCGATTCTAGCCTTTCTAAAAGCATATGTCCCAAAATTAAATCCCACTGATCGATGGAAAAACCCATGGACTTCAGAGAGTTGAGATTTTTTGAAAAAGTGTTCAGTAAATTCCTTAGCGCAGTGAGTAGTTAGTTTATGCCGATTTTGAAACCTCCCCCCACTCCATTTGACCTTGCCGTGACATTGACGGTGAACTAGACAAGGTGACTTTGACGGTCTGTTTGACCTTCATATGACCTTGACAACGAGATGACCTTGAATGACCTTGAAAACGGGATGACCTTGAATGCCCTCTATGAGTTGTCACCTTGAATGACCTCTATGAGTTGTCACCTTGAATGACCTCTATGAGTTGTCACCTTGAATGACCTCTATGAGTTGTCACCTTGAATGACCTCTATGAGTTGTCACCTTGAGTGACCTTTGGTGTGCGTGTGTGCACAGTCCAGCGCATGTTTGACCTTCAATGCCCTTGAGTGTTGGCATGGTCTAGCTTGAGCTGCATTACCCTTGAATGACATTGACATTTGTGAATCGTCTCTGAGCTGGTTGCGATCGAACAACATCACACTAAATATTTTTCTAGCATCGAATGACTTTGTGCAATGTCATATTGAGGAGGAGTACATAAACCCTTGAATAACCTTGAGCATTTTCAATTATGGACTTCGGTCTCCAATGTGTATGTGCAGAGTGTTCAAACTCACACCCCCACCCTTTTATCAATTTCTATATAAGCTCAAAACATTTTATTTGGTGTCAGTTCAGATCATCGAAACGAGTAGTAGTAGTTGTGCTTCGAAGTCGCACCACCAAGAATCCATCCACCCAAGAAGTGAACGTCGTCGTCATAGAGGTGAACATATTTTATATTTTGAAATTATACTTTCACTATAATTTGAATATGGATAATTTGAAATTAGACATTGAAAAGATCAATTTTGCCATAGTTCAGCAGACTGAAGCTATGGAACAGAAACCTTTGACATCATTAGCTATCGATAAGGGTTATAAAATTGAAAAAATGTTATTACTCTCCACGCGATATGGTAAATCCATCCAAGTTATACTGATCGATGAAGAAAGTGATACTTCGTTCAAAGTATGGCTTCCTAAACGTGTGACGGAACAATTCACAGAAAATATCATTCAAAATGTTAATTCATCACAAGCTAAATTGGTGATGACTTATTTGGGGCAGAGTGCTTCGGAATATGTTGGTGCCAAAACCCGCTCTTTGGTTAAATTCAATGTGTTTGATTGAGAGCTTTATTGTTTTTCTAGTCTCTATCCCTCTTCATATGTACATAGTGAAAAGTATATAAATAAAATATAAAATATGTATCAGTTTTACACACTTCGAAAACGCGTCAAAGTGAGTGTTTTTTCTGTTAATGTTTTTTCATGTTTTTCTCGCTTTCTTAGCATCATTGCCGAATTCATGATTCTTATTTTGGTTGTTTCAGAACTCCCCCACCTCAAACTACAAATATGTGGATGCACTATTCGAGTGAATGGTATCCGGAGGCAAGTGACTTGGGTTCTGCTATAGAAAGGTTATCTTGCGAATTAGCTGATTTGAGTTGGGACGCTCTACATGCATCAAATTACGATAGTGATATATGCTTCGATTCTGAAGAAGTGCAGAAAGTTCTGCAGCTCAGTGAAAATTATGAACTTGTGTAGCGCTGTGTAATGCTTATTCTTACGGAAATATTGATTTGAATCATTTCTGTAAGCTCATGATTCAAGCTGACTTGAAGAAATTCCTCTCTGGCATATACAGTTACCTACCATCAACTATCATAGATGAATTCCAGCTGAAGACATTGGATCCCAAGTCACAACAACAGGTGGAGAGTGAAGAAGATGAAGAAATGATGTAAACTTTGAATGATTGATATATATATATATATATATATATATATATATATATATATATATATATATATACTGTGCCTGCTATCAAAGTGAGGACTCACCGTTGTCCCCACCGAATGAGGACCAGTGCAAGGATTGGTCTGGTGAACTTACAACTGATTGTATAGCTCCCTCACTGATGCGGCATCGAAGATATCTCAAATATACAGTTATTTTTTTCGATAGAACGAAGTTTCATATTTGCTATATATCATTACCAAGTGAGGTCTGCATCATATATCTAACCAAGTCAGATCCGTATAATTTTTTCTAAGACTCTAACAAAATGAGGACCTATATACAAATACCAAACCATACCAAGGTTCAAGTGAGGTCCATGTGATGTTGCCGCGTTTCGTGAATGAAATTTGACAGTGTTATGCGCAATAGTGCCTTTATCAAGCTCAGGAGCCCACTTTGCAAAGAATTGTCAATTCGTTCAGTCGAGGTGGTGACTTTTCACGTCAGTCTTGTGTTTTCAGGTAAGATTATCAAGAAATTGAATTGAAAAATATATTAACAGATAACATTCGTTATCGCATTCTGTTCATAGTGATTTCAATTATATAACTGGGGTATTCTTTCAGTATGGACAGAAAAACAAAAATTTTGAATATGGCAAAGAATAAAAACGATGCGGTTGTGCTTCACCGCTTTACGATTCCAAGTTAGGAAAGTACCAAGGGAATAGAGAAAGATCAGATTGAATACCTCCTTGCGAGTACCTAAGTCAGTTATTTAAGTGGCTTTTTCGTTTGGAATAGGTGTAGTAAGGTTTAGAATCCCTAAGAAGTATCGCAAGTCGCTTGTATGGACGTTGTGCTATTCTTGAGGCTTCGAAACTTCAATATTTGCAGGAATGATCACAGGATGATGAATTGAATATATCGTTCGGTAAACAGTTGAGAGATTTGAGTGATGTCAGCAACGAATGATTAGGAACGTTTTTGTGTAATTTCATAGGGCGGATTTCATGCAATGAAATAATATCAAACAAAAATATCACAATTTCCTGTACAATTTTCATTGACAATGGGTTTACAAAACCGCGACACATGTTTCGCTATAACAATAGCTTTCTCAAGCAAGATAAAAAAAATATTATTTGTTCATCATGTTTGAAATGATAATATTTTATTTGTCAGTGAAAATCGTACAGGATACTGTGATAATTTTGTTAATATAGATTTTCATCAAGTATCGGCCAGTTCAATTCAATTTATGAAATAATATGATTCGATCAAGAATGTGATTCTTCTAGCAGGCATCGGTTTGTTGAAGTGTATAATTATTATTGAAGTTGTCAGCTTCAAATAGTCACTCATAAGTGATGTTAGTGACGAATAATTAGGAACGTTTCTGTGGAATTTCAAAGGGCGGATTTCATGCAATGAAATAATATCAAACAAAAATATCACAATTTTCTGTACAATTTTCATTGACAATGGGTTTACAAAACCGCGATACATGTTTCGCTATACAATAGCATTCTCAAGCAAGATAAAAAATATATTATTTCTTTATCTTGTTTGAAAAAATAATATTTTTTTATTTATGCCAGTGAAAATCGTACAGGAGACTGTGATATTTTTGTTAATATGGATTTTCAAGTATAGGCCAGTTCAATTCAATACATGAAATAATATGATTCGATCAAGAATGTAATTCTAGCATGAATCGTTTTATTGAAGTGGATAATTATTATTGAAATTATCGTCAGCTTCATATTGTGCAATGTTTTTTATTATATTCAGAATGTTACCAGCAGTGGGGTAGCTCACTTCCACAGAAGTATTGTAATATTTATTTTTCAATAATGTCAAATGACTCATCTTTTTCCTGAATGAAAAAAAAATTGAAAATATTATTCAGTCCTCTCCCAAAATGGCAATCTAACCCGAAGATTTTCCTGCAGTTTCAACTACGATAGTAATAGATATTTTCAATGTTTTGATTCAGAATCATTATTTGGTAACTTCTCACTATCTTGATGAGACGATTCTACTTCGAAATATCACAAGGAATAAAAAATGATTGGGAATAGTTGCCTCTAGTGAAAGCAATCCTAATTTCAAGAATTTTGTAGTGTTCAATAGTGATCTCTGAAGGTGAATTAAATGGTCTCGGCAAGATCGTAACAACTTTCGAAATAATTATCCTGAACAGAATATGTTTGGAAATATCCATCAGTAACATGGGTGGAACTGTAACAAATCCGTCTAATTTAGAAATAATCACCATTACCGGATTTTTTTCATCAATTTTGGAGTTATATATTATGGAACAAGACCAAAAAATTAAATTCGTGATATACAGTGTGCGGCTAAATTATGGAACGAATTCAACATTTTACAAACAATGTACTTTTGATAAAAATCCTGAAAGAGGTCGATTTGTGTTTTAAAATGCCGATTTCTGAATGTATATTCTAAAGAGCAGATGTCATTTTGATCATCTCATTTAAATGTTATATTTTGTTGGATATGAAGTTATTCTCTTACTGAAATGAAATATTAATTTTTGTTCACGCTGTACAAACAAATCAAATAATTTATTATCATTGAATGTAGTATTGAAAGACCCTTCTGATGAAGTATCACAAGAAACCTATTTCGATTCAAAAAAATTGCCAATTATCAGTGACATAACCTCTTCAGAATGTACATTCAGAAATCAGCATTTCAAAATAAAAATCGATCTCTTTCAGGATTTTTGCGAAATTTACGTTGTGCTTGCGAAATGTCGAATTTGTTCCATAATTTAGCCACGCACTGTATGTTTGTCAATGCATGGATACCTTATCATTTGCTCAATTTCTTCTTGAAAACAGTACGTGAAATGAACGTAGATTCATACAGTATTTCACAGTCGGTAGTTGGTACAGACTACTCCCAATAGTGGCAGTGCAGGTTTCTTCACAGAAGAATATCCTCTCTTCACTACAAGGTATTGCCATCATCAACATATAAACTCGATGACTTCCCATAATTAAAAAGCTGAGAGGAACAACACGAAGTCATTGCGTAATCTACCTATGGACGGGGTATCCCAAAAGCAAACCGAATGCGCCAATTCCTCCTGAAAGGAAAATGCAAAACTACGACAGATCTGATTGGTCTCTGCCAAGCAACAACGTATGCGTTCAGCGAACGTGTGGTTCAAGAATAGAGCCCCAGGTTTCTCCACAGAAGAATATCATGCATTTACTTTTGGCCAAATAGCTCAAAACCGATCTGCAAATGTGCTCGTCCCAATAATTGAAAATCAATTCCATAGAAATTGGATCTATATTTTGTTTTTGTTTTTTTTTCGATTAACTCAGAATCTATGGCAAATATAAAGAGACAAAAAAACTTCTAGAAATTACTACAAAAAAGTCGATCAAATTTCAATTGAAAATAGATCTAGAAACGGGTTCTGTGAAATTTTGATTCTCTACTTTCACAGAAAAACTACCTATTCCTTCGATATTCGTATTACAATCCATTATATGCCCATAACCCGTATTATAATGAGATCCATTATGAAAAAGATTTTTCATTGCGATACCTACAGATTTCGAACCAATACAAACAAATTATCTTTCAATCAAGCATGTTTTGCATTATTTGACGTTTGTCAAAATCAGTAGATATGAAATGTTCATAAAATATAGCTAAATTTCGATAATTAATTATCGAAATGATATCAGTGATATAAAGAAATCACCATCGACTCTTTCACACATATCGGAGAAAGCAGAAAATGCAGAATCATTTTCGAAATAACTCAAAAGGGCAGCTCGTGGCCGAGTTGCCAAAGGTGCAAGTTACGAACTACACTATGAAATGAATCGCAGGATCGAAACCAGTATCAGGTTTTCGTTTTTTTTTTTCATTTTCTCTTTTTTCTTCTCCATTTCATATTGTTGTATTTTCCGAGAAGATAACATTGAACAGTTTTGTAGAATTTATCAAAAAAATACGATCAATAACGATTATTGTGTTCAATAAAAATTTAAATATAATATTTATAGTTCTTCATTATTAATCGGGTGTAGATGAAATAGTGTAGGCAATTCTCATGTGATGTTTATTATTACATTCGCATAAACCATAAGAAACTCACCTTCGTCTCGTTTCGTATCCCGGTTAATGCTCGTGTATCAATAACCATCATTACATGATCGTTGCATAATATACTATTTTCTCACCCCAAATTATATATTGAAGAGTAATTAGTTTAAGAAATTTCCACCAAAGATTTTGTCAAAAGAATAATTTTGTATAGCACTCACCTTTGAAGTTCTCAATATATTCTTTAGAAACACCCCACTCACTCAGTATCGTTTGTTGATAATTCATCTCCATAACTTGCAGAATATGTATTTACACAGCGATCAAAAAAATATATTTGGACAAAAAATAGTCGAGCTAATATCCAAAATGCAGTTCGACTCGGTGACTTCTGCTTATTAATTCGCTCTTTCCAAAGCTTTTTTGTGATTCAGAGATGAAATGTTCAACTTTCGTACAAGCCGAATGTAACTTATATTGAAAACTGAACACTACATTGGTACGGAAGTCATCGATAGCAAGGACGGATTTATAGGAGGGCTTGGTGGTAATAACCCCCCCCCCCCCAACTTTGTCAAAATTCAATCTTTGATTTCAATAATATTCTGTCAATGTCGCGACTCTGGATATTCATTCGCTTCCGTTGAAAATTCACCTATCATGCTGAAGAGCAATGGTGACATGAAAGAACAGCTATTTTGAACGGCGCCATTCCATTCAACAACTCATTTTCTAATGAGCATAATGAATACTACCAAAAAATGCTTGTTAACATAGAGTCCAACTTCAAAAACCAATATGGAATTTTGTAAACCATTCATCTGATTGCAATGAAACATTGTATGTTGTCCGCCTAACCATTAGTCTTACACGAAAGGGTAACAAGAAGCAGACCATTACAGAGTACCATTCATGTTCATCCGACAGACATAGACAAGCAATGGAAAGCAAGACCGACAAATAATCGAATTCGTGCTACACAAGTCACTCAATCTGAAACAGATTCTTTTTTCTCATTTGGAACAACAGCAAAAAACCGGCCAATAATAATTCGCAAGTCCGACAGAAAGCAAGACTGAAATGTCAGAATCGAATGTCAATACTTTTTCTGCCTTGAGAAGCATTTCAGCACATGCAGGGTAACTGTAAATCTATATTTAATATACATTTTATATGTCGGCGACAAAGAGAGGACAGTGCTGGGTTGCAATATCACCTGTGCTCACTCTGTGTGTAGCTTTGCGCGGCAATGTTATTAACACTAGAGTGGGTATACACAGTTGATAATATACTGTAGGAAACACGACCTCATGCGGCCAAATTCCAAACCAAAATATACAGGAATAACGACATATCCTACTGAATGACGTAAACGTATTTATAATATCTGGGTCAGTTAACAAAGTGAGGTCCGTATATTGGTCCTCACTTTGTCTCGGACCTCACTTCAACCGTACTTTTCCTATAGAAGTGGCTCACTACCTACGGTGGGAGAATATATATATATATATATATATATATATATATATATATATATATATAGAGAGAGAGAGAGAGAGAGAGAGAAGCAATTTATATATATATATATATATATATATATATATATATATATATATATATATATATATATATATATATATATATATATATATTGTCAAGATTTTAAAAGACGCCAAATTAGAAACATGGAGCATTCCGAAATTCCGAAATCATAAGATCGAAACTCTCATTATTGAAATGGGAAAATTTTCCAAGTAACCCGTATGATATCAGTGAGATCACATTCAATTCCGAAGTTGAAATAACTATTATCAAATGAAATTCAGCAATTTTCGATGAATATGGAAAATTCATAATAGTGATACAATGAAAATGAGATTCAATAGGCTATAATTATATCAGAGAAACACTTTGATAAAAAAATGATAATAAACAATAATTAGTTTTCAAAATATATAATGACGACGATGGAGACTGACATTCGATTATTCCAGGATATGAAATGATATTTCAATGAATTATCAATTTCCATGATTTTCCTTTGTACAGGTTTCCAGGAGTGACAATAAACTCAATTTATCAGGTGACCTTTGCATTCGTTATTATGTACAGAAACTGAAATGTTTGTCTTAAATCATAAAAACCACAGGACGATAGATCGATAGAAATACGAATAGTTACTAGTCAGAGAATCAGAGTTACCATCCACTATTTATACAACAAGAAAAGATGTGTTCAGATAATATTCATGTTCGTATTCATTAATCATAATTTAATAGTTTGATATTCATCCATTTCAGATATTGGAATTTTTGATTCGATTGAAATCATTGCCTTGGGGTAAAATAGCTCAAATATTCTTTGTGATAGCCAGTAGGAAATCAGTTGCTGAAAACAATAAGAACAAACTTCATTAAATTACTCAAATCACTTTCATTAAAACCCATACTTACAAAATAAACACCCAACATCACTGAATTTACATGCCCGAGGACAGAATGGCTTTTCTCTCTCGTTAAACTGGTAATTCCTCACTCGTGCGGAGGCATGTTCGTTATTTTCCTCTAATCAGAGCCACGACATTTCTTATATAAAACATTCGAAATGCTAGATATGATGTTAGCCCAAACAATTGAACGTGCATCAACCCATTGCAATGAAAGTGTATATGTATGTCATCGTGGCGACCTGATCAAGAAGAATGTTTTTCACGACATATGCCACCCGGTTAACTGGGTATTATCCAGGGAAGTAGTTGTTTTCAACCCACAGTGTAGGTGAGTTGAGGCTGGCCTGAACAAATTGTTCATTTGTAATATTTGATTTAAAGCCAGTCTTCAAGCATACCCGTGAATATTTTTGAGATTCAGTTTAGTTTTACAAAGAGGAAAAATCAGCAAACGGCTAGAAATCCCAACACAATCCTAAACTTTCTCCCAATATGCCTTATCTGCTATCTGAAGGAAATACTGCCTATTTTCAATTTTCTATTCCCACATCCTTTCTTCTGGCCACCCTGGTTCTGGAAAGAATTCACTTTCTCTGATGGCAACTGCATTCTTCTATGGACCTGTTCGACTCCATCCTGATTACTGAATGGAATGGACAACTTCAAATCTCCATAATTGCTTTCTATGTACTGTTCGAAGAATACTTTTATGGGAATGAGAGACTGGACCATCGACAAAATCGGATAGACTTGATGCAGCGCTCCCTTGCTTTTTGCTTTCGACTTTTGCAGACTGCTTCCTCGATAAGTGGCTTGTTGAATACTGCGGAAATGGATTGTCATGACGGTAGTTCTATTTTAGCTTCAAACTCTGTACGCTCAAATGGACATTATAATCAGACTATTTGACGCTCATGGGTTCGGTTGCTTGGTTCGGCGTCTTCCTTTGGATTTGTAGACGGCTGGTAACTGAACCAATTATTGATTTAGCGTTCCTCATCAGCATCTTGGATTACTATGTGGTCTGGTTTGCAAATGGCATGTAGCGCTGGACCGGACATTGATATCAGACTTTTTCTTCGAATCGTTCACTGGAGTTCACAAATAGCCAAGTTGGATAGAGCCCGCTAATCATTCGTCCTAGCTCTGCCCCTCTGAACTACAGGCTGGTCTTTCCTCTGTTCTCTGTTCTCAGGTGGAACTATTTTTTGTGGAAATGATGAGTCATATTACATGAAAAATAATTAATGGCAGTGAAAGTTCATAAAAGTCACTTATTGAAAGAACAAATATTCATTCTTTTTTTATCACGACTTGAGAAACAAAACAATCAACGATCATGACAATGATGATTGTCATCTTTCAATTAGTATACTCAATTAGTATACTCGTATTTTTGAAATAGCGGCTTGAACTCCGTTATGTCAGCATAAATGATATTGATGAGGTTGCGTCATAATCTTGGAATTGGTTGAATGTTTAATGAATTCGTTGGGTGAATAATCACCACGTATCTTTGAAATAAGGTGGATATATTTTTTCGCGAGATGAATGGAGTAAATATATTTTTCAACTCTCTCATTTCAAAAATGATAGACGATATTCTTTACTCTGAGTATATTCATTGATTCAATATTAAAACTAATTTCTCCAATTTAACGAATCTGACCATTTCAGAACTAGTGACACGTTATTGAAAACACTGCATTATTATGGATCTTTCAACTCATTTTCTCCACACGTTTTTTATTGTCCTGTCCCCTCATTGATCAATTATTTTCTTTAATCACATCGAGTTGCGAAAAACATCATCATTATACCATATACGCCTCAACTCATTTACCCAACAAATTACAATCTTCATAAACTTTAGGGTAAGCTTTCATGTAAACCCGTAACACTTCTCCTAAGCTCTCCTGAGAGCCACGACCCTTCTTATATAAAAGGTTGTGTTTTGTGTAGGTTTTCTGTCTTTATTGTGGGGTGTGTTTGGATTTTCAATTTTTGTCAATGTTTTTCACATCGAGTTTTTCTGGTGAGTTGCGTATAGTTTCGTTCTTTCATAAAGCCATTTTACTATACCTTTTTTGACACTTGTGCGGTGGTATGAGTTATAGTTTAGATATCTGTTGGTATGTGTTTTCTTTCGATACACATTTCTGTTCACATGACGTATCGATTCCTTTATCATTACATCTAAAAATGAAAGTACAGTGTTATTTGCTAGTTCTTATGTGAACTTCATTGTTGGTTCTGGTTTGTTGATAGGTTCCGAAAATGTTTGGAGTTCACTTTGACTTTGACTCCACCACACACCATTTCAATAAATTTCTGTGGAATAATCCTCAAAGTACTCCATACAAATATTACTTTTTGTTGTGAAGAGCATTTCTCAAGTATGAGACAATAGTGTGAACCTGGCTAGTTTTAAACATGGAGTTCAATGGTTACGATGGGTCCCAGAGGATGATTTGGTTTATGTATTTTTGGTGAGACATAAAAACGTGGTTCATTACTAAAATGATTAATGAGTTGTGTTCGTTCTGTTTTCGAAAGTATGTCTTTGTTCTTCAGTAATATTCAGTATATTTTCTGTTCAATGGATTTTGTTGGATCTTGTTTGAGTTTAACGTACACTTGCTTTAATATTACATATGTGTTTTGGTTGTGTACCTCATATCTAGGTAGAAGTCTACCTTTCTACATTTGTATAGATTCCAATATCGATTCCTAATTTTTTCAGATGGTGTTAGGTAAGAAACCCAGGGGCTACGATCAAAGGAAAATGAGATGCACAATGCATACTTCGAATATCGTTATTCAGCATCAGGAAACAACACTTTACAATTTTTTTTGTTACACATAAACTCACACCTATTCGTCAAACTCTATGCACAGAAAATTGGCAGCAATGATTTTGTATCTTATGGTCCACATGCTCCATAATTCTCAGCCATCTTCACAAAACGTGTGATGCCAGGGAAAAATATTGAGGAATAGACCATTCCACCATGAAATCAAAAATCTTGGTGCATAAAATGACGCATGTGAAACAAAAAAAAAACAGATCTTTCAGAAAAAAAGTGGAAGTAGAGGTTGAAGTTGAATTTACTGTTGTATGAAACCACCTTTGAAACTTATGCTTTTCAACGTCCATACAAGCACATGCTTATTGAAGTCGTTACTCCCCCACGAAGCGTTGAATACCTTTCCAACAAACTCTGGTCACTTGAACTTTCGTTCTCCTTTCAGAAGTTCTCGAAGTATACTCAACTTCAGACGTGTCCCCGATATGAGACGGTATTTGATTATGTTTTCACGTTTGAGTTTACAGCTCTGGCTGAAAATATGATCAGATCAAAACCAAGGATATGTCCAAGAGGGTCGTAGATGTAACATCTTGGCTGAAAACAGATATCGAAATTGCAGATAAATCAGTCCTAACGATCAGAACAATTGATTCAAAAGTAAAAGATTAACTTCCGCACAGTCTCCAGACGAATGTTATATAGAGTATTCCTCGCCTATCTTGCCACATGAAGTATGTTGGTCAGATTTCGAGATTGCCAGGTGCCAGAATAATTTCACGTAAAAATGACTGTGTATTACACACAGAAAGATGCGCCTCAGCCGAAAATGTCAACAAGTAAGACCATCATATGGATTATGATGCTATAAGTGTTTTTCAACACAACTGTTTTCCATTAAGAAAAGAACTTTCCTAATTCAATCATAAATTCCAAATGTACCAGCAGGTTGTTTCCCCGATTGAGTTGAGGTGTTTTTTGGCGCTCTTGTATTTAAAACGTATTCGTCTCCCCATCTTTCTCTCACTATCTGGCTGTCCGTAAGTGAGAGAGAAGGAGACAGACGAATACGTTTTAAATACATGAGCGCCAGAAAACACCTTTGGTACCTGTGAAGTGACACCACTGTCACTGCCAGATATCATGTCAACTGTCTGTCAGTCTCCACCAATATATGACAAGTTAAATTTGGGAATTATTTTTGGGACAGCAGCAAAAGCGAAAGTGTACTCCTATAACAATATGTTTACAATATTTCGACAAGTGGATATTGTCATCATCTCGGAGCTACAAGAATAATACTAATAAGTGAAAAAGGAACAAGACACTTCCATGGTCGCTGAATGACCTTGTTAAAATTTAAGTCAGATGACACATAGTACAAAACATAACAAAACAGTGATACGTATCAGTAAAACATTTATACAATTTGAAAACTAATATTGTGTGAAAATTGGTGTTATGTGGAACACCATGTGGAATGAGATTAAAGCATGAAAACTAAAGGTTATAAGGCGCCAAGATGTGAAACGTTAGACAATTTTGATGAGAAACAATTTGGCCTAAGCCGCTGAGGAATTCAGTACAGTTACAGATACTGCAGAGGACGGGGTGAGATAAAATAATATTTTTTTTATTTATGTTTTTGAATTGAATAATAAAGATTTTGAAAGATTTTTATTGAATGAATGTTGAATAATTGGGATTTTATTTTTTCCTGAAAGGTGTTTATCATTAGGTAACTTCACTTGAATCGCTTCTGAGAGAATCCGAGTTCCCATTACTATTAATTGAAGTGACAAGAAAACTTCTGTTATCAGACGTTCCTCGTGAATCTTGCAATTTTATGCAGATTAGGCCTATGCCAACCACTCCCACCAGATACTCTGCTTCATCAACCCACTCATAGTAAGATCGTGGAGGGATAAGCCAAATGGCGTTTCCAGTACTCGTGCAATCGAGCATTATTTTGTTCGAATGCGGTCAGCGTTGTGCTGATAAGCCTCATAGTGCGGAACTGCAGTCCACAGATAGACCAAACCATGACGTCTGCTGCTTTTCTATTTGTCGCCAACATACCCCTCATTCAATGCCAGAGGTGTAGAAGGCAACAAAGTTCCTCACGAAGCTTTTCTTTCCTATATCAAAGGCATCACTGACAAAATAGTCCGAATTCTGAAAAAACAGGACATTAAAACGATATAATGATCTAAGATCGAATGGAAAGGCCAATATAAAATTGGTCAAACTGAATTAAACGTTCCAAAAATTGCCCACTCCAGCAAATTTTTGAAGTCACTCTAAAGGTTCAATCTGATTCTTTTCCAGGTTTCCACAATAATGTTTGTTGTTCTAAAATTGCTCGCGTCCGTTGACCAGCTGACGAACGTCAAGCCTCAGAAGTTCAAACTTGTGCGAGCAATGGATCAACGAGGTCTTAACTTTTAACGTGCGATCACCCAGCACGGTAGCCCAGCGGGGAATCGAACCCCGGTCTTCCGCTTGAAACTCGAATGTGTAAACCTCTACACTTCCGAGAACCATGATGTATGATTGGTTTTCACATATTCATTTCTATTTTACTCTCTGTGTTCATTGCTTTGTCAATGAGCATTATCATTTTCCTCAAATCGCTAGGAAATTTCGATATTCCAGACATGAACATTCACAGGAATGGGTTGTTTTGTTTTCACCCTGGCTCGTGCAAAAACCGATGGCTGGACGCTGCATTCAGGGACTTTATTTAATGTATGGCGAATTACTTTCTTCAATAATGCAGGAATTCTCGCAGTTTTCTCTTCGTTGTCGAATGAAAACCCATTGTCACTGTTCAAATTCATCCCGAGTATAAATTCATCTTTCATGTCTGCGACATACAGTGTACCTGTGATTGTGAATTGCCCAAAAATCAGTGTAGTATCAGCCTTTCCTCGAATAGGTTCATTTTCACCAGTGACTGTTCGAAGCACTGAGTTGAAAGAAATAGGCTTCACACTTCCAGGCCAAAGGATGTCACTGCGTACCAAGGAAACTGCAGAACCTGTGTCTATCATCCATATAACGTCCATTTCATTCAAATTTTCCCTGTATGGTCACCTCTCAGGTGAGTTGGACCTTGGTGGCATTCTCACCTTACAATCATTTATGAAATGCCCTGATCTTCCACATTTATAACATGTCCTCTGAGACATTATCTTCCTGCAGTCTTTTATGAAATGCAATGGTTTTCTGCATCTATAGCAAATCCCCTGCGGCATTTTCACCCAACAGTTTTTTATAAGATGTCCCAGTTTTCCACATCTATAGCATGTTCTCTTCTCCTCAGTGCACATTCCACTAATCATTGATTTGATTTCTTCCAGAACCCTCTCGACTGAACTATTCGCTGTGCCAAATCGTTGTTCCGGTTCTTCTATTGAAACTGTACGCTCTTTCGACCTCGACGTGTTGAAGGCCGCCTCCACTTCCAAGGAACGAACCAAAGCATCGCTATTTCTCTAGAAATTTGTCAATCGCAGAGTTCTCTGGATGTCTGGGTCTCCAAGTCCATATATGAACATCTGCATCGCAAGCTGTTCCTTCAAATTCTTGCAGAATCTCTCCGAATTTTTGTGTGTGAGTTTTCATTTGAGCCCGGTACAGCTGTTCACGGTGTTGATCGCCATACTACAACTCTAATGCAGAAATCAGGTCCTCATATTTCTTTTGCAGTATACCCGAAGCTGGCCCTCTCAATGCTAGTATTGGTGCCGTAGCTTTTTTCTCTTCGTCTTATCCATTTGTCGCTGCCGCAGCCTCGATTTGTCGGCGATGCATGGATCAAGACGACTGATCATCAAAAGTCAGTGGTTTCACGGAAATTCCTGACGTGGCAACTCTGTCTCGGCGATGTTCTTGAGGAAAGCTATCTGTTTTTCTAGACCTCTTATTTCATTTCTCATCTCCTCTCGAACTATCTGCACTTCACTTTTGGCAAGTTTTTTTAGTTCTTTTTTCAGCTCTTCCTTCAGTTCTCCCAATAGTACTTCGGTTTCATGAAATACGTGCTGGAAGAACTTGCCTTGATGTTCTAGAACCTTCTCGAAGTCTCGGTAGTGTAGTGGTTAGCATATCTGCATATCAAGCGGAAGGCCGGGGTTCGAATCCTCGCCGGGCCACCGTGTTGGGTAATCGAACGTTGAAAGGTAAGGTCTCGTTGATCCATTGCTCGCACAAGTTTCGACTTCTGATGGTTGATGTTCGTCAGCTGGTTAACGGAACGAACAATTTTGAAACAACAAATTTTTAGTCTGCTTTCCGTTGGTTTTCTGTCTGAACTAATTCATTCTTTCGTTCTTCTCCCACTTTCTCCTGTCCTGCTAGAATTTTCTGGAGTGCTTCTTCTCTTTCCTTACGTTCTCGAGAATTTTCTGGAGCGCTTCTTCTCGTTCTCTCTTTTCATTTCTTCGTTTAAATTTTCGTTTTTTCTTTTCGTTTTCGAGAATTTTCTGGAACGCTTCTTCTCGTTCTTGTTTTTTCTCCTTCCGTCGCTTTTCCTCTGCTTCTTTCTTCTCCCATAGTCGCTTCTCCTCTGCTTCTTTTTCCTCCTGCTGTCGCTCTTCCTCTGCTTCTTTTTTCTTCTGCCGTCGCTTTTCGTTCGCGTCTTTTTCCTCTTGCCATTGCTTTTCATCTTCCTTTCGTCGTCTTTCCAAATCCGCAAATTGGTTTTGGATAAATGCCATCATGTCCTCCATCGTATCGTACGATGTACTTCTTGTAATCACCATAAATTATTTCTATCGAATCAAGAGTTCCTGACAAAATGATATTCTCTCTTCGTCCCCTCATATTATTTTGCGTTTACGAGCGACGGGGCCGGCGCTAGGAGATTGCGTAACAATATAAATATAATAATAAAAATTTTGATCTACATTGTTGAACTAATTAAGGTGTCACGTTATTCTTTCTTCCTCTCTATCTTACAGTTTTGAGTAATAGTAGGGCTAGAAAAAAAAATTAATAGTTCCACGAAAAGTAGTGGGATTCTGGAGAAAATTCATAATCGAAGCTATCTTCAACATAAAGAAATAGACAATTCGCCTCTGAGTAATACGTCTGCTGTGATCATTCGAGAAAAGAAATACAACTTTCTGTCGAGTTTGAATCCATTCGAGCATATTTGTTACAGAGAGATCATTTCCTGCTGCCATATTTGTTTTTCCTTTTCGACTTCAGTCCAATTAGATATCTTTCCGGATTTGTACACCCGCGCTGAAAAATGTGCAAACATCTGAAGTAATTTACGGTTCGTTCATTCCTCCAGAGGATGGACCACGTTCCGAGTATTTTATTTTCTTATTGAAGTTCGATAGGCTTTCAATTTATCTGTGAATGCTATCGAAATCTCCGAGGAACCTTAATTATTCAGTTCTAGGAGCGAGTAATCTCATGAACTCGCTGAATTCTCTATTCAGAAATCAGAGGCGAAAAAGGGTTATAGAAGGTCAGTTGGAATTGACTAATTGGGAAATTCGCAATCGGATTAATGGAACGGGCAATCAAAGGCTGACATAAGTTGCAAGCAGAGGCAATAACGATATACTCAAAATCAACTTTCCAAACGGTCAAGCTAACAGACGGTCGGAATATTTTGAGGAATTGTATAATGGGTGAAACCCTGAGACAGGCATTATTTACAGAGGGGGGCACTCGAGAAGTGAGAGAGTGAAAGAGAGGGTAAAAAATCAAAGATCTATGAAAATGCAATCACATATATCATTTGTAAATTAATTAAAAAATGATAAAAAGACCGTTTTGTGGGATATTAGACAATGTTCTAACTTATTGTACATACACTTTCAGGAAAGAATGAGAAGCAGGGAGATTCTCAAGAGAGGCTAACACGATTCCGATCATTTGCATGTTGATGAGAAATAGTAGTTAAGAACAGAAGTCAGACTTATATTTTCTTTCAAGAAGGATTTTCATCGATATGTACTCAAATTTTATTACAGAAATATTCATAATTTTAGTGGGAGGTGAAGCCATTTTTCGTGAAGTGATATTGATGTGTACCGAGTAGATTGAAACAAGGCAATTAATTCGTCACATACACATTTATTACACATTAAAATGTTCAACACTGATGGGGGCAACGACGAATAATATTATTACTCATTACATACAGGATCGATATACGTAGCCTTCGACATCACAAAGAGAACTGCTGAAAGATTAGTTCCTTTACTACATCTTTGTAGATGCGTAGTAGCGCAAGGCGGAGATGCTTAGGGCGGGAGATTCAAACACTACAATACCTCCCTACTTAAATTTTGTTTCCTTACAAGTTTGTAACTTCTTTTTCAGCCTTTCCGACTTACGCACTGTCTCAATATTCTTAGGTAATTCCTGAACACATTTTTGAAATTCCTTTTCCTCATCAACATGCTCATCTACCCTACAAGTTGGTAAGTTGCCCTGAACAAATCTTTCAAAAGCTGACTCTAAAACAGTTTCCTTACTATTACCTAAATTAGGGGCGCTACTCCCCATTGCACTGTGTGCAGCATCACTATAAATCTCACAATTGTCCCTAGCATTTGTATTCCTACAGCTATTACAATTTCTTTCTACAATGTTGCCTAACTCTGTATTACTTTCTACACAATTTTCATTTGATTGGTCATGTGACCTTTCTGAATTCCTGGCTATACGATTTACAACATTTGAAGTACTGTAACATTTCTCCACTTCCACTCTCTCCTGTGTTTCTCCAGCCCTCACACCCTGTCTCTGGAATCCTCTCCAAGTTGTCTGTACTTGATTTACATGCCTTTTCCAAATTTTGCCGCATGGCAACCTGCATAAATAGATTTTCTTCCCTATTTTCCTTTCAACTTTAGCCTGTGTCCACTGTTTTATTCTTCCATTCCTGTAGTCTTTCACTATGACTTCCTCCCCTACTTCGAAGTTTCTATACTTCCTTTTTGGGGCCTGCTTGTCTTCCATATCTCTTCGTGGCTTTCTCACTGGTTCTCTGTCTCTTGATCTGCTTCTTTCCCTTTGATGCTTTGGTTGAATATGACTCAATCTGGTTTTTATCTTCCTTCCTAGCATCAACTCGGCTGGAGCTTTCAGCGTTGTGCTGTGCTCAGTATTCCTATAATTTAGAAGAAACCGTGATAATACCACATGAATAGGAGCGTTCTTATTCAAGGGGTCGCTCATTGCACATTTCAACTTGTTTTTAAAGATTATACGATTTACACAGTTTTCAGCTGCTCCGTTACTCGCAGGGTGAAATGGGGGTGAAGTTAGATGCTTGATTCCGTTGTTCCTGAAAAAACTTTCCATGTTGTCGGATACGAATGATCTGCCGTTGTCAGTGACCACCAGATCTGGCAATCCAAACCTGCTGAACACGTCTCTGAGACATTTTTCTGTTTCACAACTAGTGATGTTCTTCATTGGGAATATTTCAATCCACTTGGAGTATGCATCTATGATGATCAAGAAGTTCAAGTTATTGATTGGACCTGCAAAATCCATATGGAGTCTCTGCCATGGTCCGGTTGTTGCTGGCCAAGGTGTTGGTTCTACTCTTGGGGGATTGGATAGATGACTTTGACATGCTTGACAATTTTTAATTTTCTCTTCTATCTCCGCATCTAAGCTGGGCCACCACATATAAGATCTGGCTATATTTTTCGTTTTGACTATACCTAGATGACTTGCATGTAGTTCCTCTAACATTTTTGATCTCAGTTTCCTAGGAATTACTACTTTATGTCCCCATAGAATACATCCATCTTCTTCACATAACTCCTCTTTCCTTCTGAAGTATGGTTTTATTTCTTGTCCTACGTTGTACGGCCATCCATCCCTGATATAATTCAAAATCAATGAAAGTTCTTCGTCTTCTTCCGTCTCTCTGATAACATCGTTGTTGTTTATTGGCCAATCTTCTACTGCTGCAGCATAGTTCAAATATCCCTTACAATCATGTTCATCTGAAGTTACCTGGACTTCAAGTGGGAGTCTTGATAAACAATCTGGAATAACATTCTGTTTCCCTTTCACATGTTCAATGACATAGTCGAAAGATGCCACGTACACTGCCCATCGCTGTAGCCTATCCCTACTTCTCTCAGGTATTCCTTTATTTTCCCCAAACAGTCCTACCAATGGCTTATGATCTGTCTTAATGGTGATCCTTCTTCCTCTAATATACTGCTCGAATTTCTTGAGTCCAAATACTAAAGCTAAGGCTTCCTTACATATTACAGAATAATTTCTTTCTGCTGGCATATAGGTCCTCGAAGCGCAAGCGATTGGCTTTTCTCTGCCTTGAGCATCTCTATGGAACAGAACACTCGAAATGCCTCTGTTTGAAGCATCACTAGCTAAAACTACCTCCATACTCGGATCAAAGTGAGTCAGGACAATATCATCTGCTATTAGTCGTTTTATTTCAGAGAATGCCTTTTCACATGCTTCACTCCATTCGAACTTCTCGTTGCCTGATAACAGTTCATATATTGGGCTCATAGTACTAGATAAATTTGGAATGAATTTGGCATAGTAGTTCACCATTCCTGCAAAACTTCGGACTTCTGTCACATTTTTGGGCCTTGGGGCTTCCACAATGGCTTTAACCTTCACGTCAGTTTTCCTCAAACCTTCAGCTGAAATTTTGTGTCCCAGGTATTCAATTTCACGTTGAAAGAATTTGCATTTCTTCTTGTTTAGTGTAAATCCTGCTTCTTGTAACTTTCTCAATACACCATTCAAGTTCCTGACATGTTCCTCCTGGGTTCTTCCTGTTACCACAATATCATCTATATAGTTTACTACTCCTTCCAAGCCTTGCAAGAGTTGTTCCAGACATTTT
The DNA here is from genome assembly GCA_032362365.1 of Zygogramma bicolorata. Classification (NCBI taxonomy): domain Eukaryota; kingdom Metazoa; phylum Arthropoda; class Insecta; order Coleoptera; family Chrysomelidae; genus Zygogramma; species Zygogramma bicolorata. The sequence continues at coordinate 349,070 of JAVJAQ010001368.1, forward strand.
TGAAATATAGCACTTGCTGGGGCTATTCCAAATGGCATTCGTTTCATTTTATACACTCCTTTATGCGTACTCAAAGCCATTAACAGCTGCGTCTTCTCATCCAAGGGTAACTGCATATATGCCTTATTCATGTCCAGCTTCGTAAAAGTTTGACCTCCATTCAGCTTTGAAAATATTTCTTCAATCCTAGGTAATGGATACGTCACTGGTTCCAGGCATTTGTTCAAGGTTGTTTTATAATCGCCACAAATTCGAATTGTGTTGTCTGCCTTCAATACAGGTACAATCGGAGTTCCCCATTCTGATGAAGCAATTGATTCAATAATATCCTCTTTAACCATTTCTTCCAATTGATGTTCAACTTGTTTTCGATACGCAAGAGGCAGGGGGCGAGGTCTGCAGAACACCGGTCGGGAATTTTCTTTCACATCCAATGAAACCTTAAAAAGAGTTGATTTACCAAGTGTTTCTTTGAAAACAGTAGGAAATTTGTCAATAATTTGAGATTCAATATTTTGCAAAACATGAATATCAGAAAGATTTAAACCTATATTGAATAAGTCTATAAAATCTCTACCTAATACATTTGGTGGTCCTTCTTTGTCCACTACATAATACCTTACAGGTTTAACAACACCATTTAACTTTGTTTTCGCAACAAAATATCCTATTGGCCTTATCACATTGCCAGTAAAACCTCTTAAAATGACATTATCTTCACAAATTTCAAAATTTCCAAATTTCTCTCTATACAAATTGTAGCTTAGGGCTGAAACACTAGCACCTGTGTCTAATATAAAGTCAAATTTTTCGTCATTTATTTCAATTTCAATCAAAAAAGGATTTGTTTTGCATTTACTATTTGTCAAACTGAGAATCTCAAAATTTTCACAACTCGTTTCACTAACCTGATCCTCCTCAACGAAATGTTGTTGTCTTACTCTACATACTCTTTCTAAATGACCTATTTTGTTACAAACTCTACACCTGAATTTCGATTATTTGCAAGGAAATCCGCCGTGACTTACCCCACATACATTACAATAGTTACATTTTTGTTTACTACTACTAGCCTTCATCTTCTTGTCATGAAACTGTTCTCTTCTTCTTCTCTGAACGCCTGCTGCGTTCGAGGTTGACATCGTTAGCCTTGGCTGGTAGTGCTCTCCCTGTCCTCTGGATGCCATCGAATAAGTACTGGAAGTACTGGGTCTGTTCGTGCCAGTGCGCAAGTCTCCTCTGCTCGCGTCCCCTCTGCGCGCGCCTCCTCTGCTCGCCCAATCTACGTCGTAGACTACGTTGCCGACGCCGCTTCCTTCGTTGCTTTCGCGTTGGACCGCCATCTTGAGAATTTCTTTCATGGTTTTGCTTTCAGATTCTTCGCAAATTCTGTCCAAGATTTGTCCACGTCTTAGTCCACAAACAAATTTATTCTTGAGTGCAAAATCTAAATTGGCTCCAAAGTTGCAATTTACTGCCAAAGATTTCATGCGTGCGAACCAATCGTTGACCGATTCGCCTTCTTTTTGCCGGGAGTCGAAAAATTTAATTCGCTCTCTAAACACTGCTATCTGGGGGCTGAACTGAGCTACCAGTTGATCCTTCAATTCACCATACGTCTTATCCTTGGGTAATTCCGGGAATGTTAAGTCTCTCAACAATTTATAAGTTGTCGTGCCGACTAAACTTAATAACACTGCTACTTTCGTAGATTCCTCCTTGATACTATTGGCAGCGAAATACTGTTCCAATTTTTCACTATATACAATCCAGTCCTCAAACTCGGGATTGAACTCATTCACGTGCCCTATAATACCCACTCGCGTTGGCGTGGTTGCAGTCGCCATTTTTGTCTTTGCCCGTTTTCACACTGCACTTTTAGTCCTCGTCGCCAGTTGATGTGTACCGAGTAGATCGAAACAAGGCAATTCGTCACATACACATTTATTACACATTAAAATGTTCAACACTGATGGGGGCAACGGCGACTAATATTTTATTACTCATTACATACAGGATCGATATACGTAGCCTTCGACATCACAAAGAGAACTGCTGAAAGATTAGTTCCTTTACTACATCTTTGTAGATGCGTAGTAGCGCAAGGCGGAGATGCTTAGGGCGGGAGATTCAAACACTACAGATATCATTAACGAAAACACAAATGAGGTTAAGTTTTCTGAATTGGCAGGTTGATGGTGCTTTCAACGAATACGGATCTCTGCGAAAAGGAATCAGAACATATGTTCATCTATGATATGTGCTTGTTCTGGTTAAAAGTTCTTTTTGTGGCACCAGATGAAAATCATTAACGATACAAAATATTAACAAACCGCAGAACAATAATAAAGACTAGTTATACTCATGAGACAATTGAGCTCATCTAGTACCTAAGGCATCGCCAAAACTTATACAATTATCTGGAAATGAATAAAACATTCTAGTGAATTTAAGAAAGATCGGGTCCAAAACCCTATTCTTGAATCACTCGCAGTTCTATAAGCACGTCGCGAAGCTGCGACAGATTGGTCTGTTCTTGGCAATAAACGTATACTTTCGGTGAACGAAAATTGATTTCCAGGAGTTGAGTCTCTAGAATTATACCAGGTCAGATGATCGTTCTCTTCAAAAAAGTAAATAAATACTTGGTGTGCAACATTTCTCGTCTTTTGGTACACGGAATGGTGGGCACGACCACTATTTCTTAAAGGAATTCTTCACGTCAGATTCAATGCAGTTGAAATTACTTCAGAAGACCAGCCACTAGCAAATATTTCGAAAACAGATTGAACGGAGTTTTTTTTTCATTTCTAACAAAACAATAACATAATTTCTTGGCATATTGTGCTGGATCACCTCACGAAAAGCATACTCATTTCCAGAAATAATCTGAGAAGAATGAACGATGGGCGTCCCAATCGATAGATTTGTTATACCCCACACTACGTGTTGGTATTTCACTACTCAGTAGAATGTGACAAGTTATGAAGAATGAAGTATGATCAGAGTTAAGATATATTCATCCATAGGAACAATAGTAGGTGATACGAAAAATGTTAAGTGCTTTTGCAAACTCGTTGCTAGCTTCAGAGATGAAAACTACCGATTTTTCCAGACTACCAGCGATACCAAATGTCTTTTGTTCTTCATCAATTATTTTTCTGAGAAACTGAAGTTAGGCTGCCCTGCGAACATTGATATCATCAAAATGAATGCTGGATCTATGATTGAAAACTTGATGAAAGGCATTCAGACAAATATGAATTTAAAATGGTAACTGGTAAATAAAGTGAAAAATGGTATCAACAAAATCCGTAATCAGCGTTTCGTGAAACATAAGGTAAGATCAAGTCAGTGAGAGGACCACGAAATTTATACTCGAGGCCCCCGATGGGGTTAGACTATGTATGGGTGCATTCCTCAATGAGACCATAGACCCACAGCCCACAGTCTCCATCCAACACATTCATTGTGGGCATATCGACAAGAAGGATGAATTTTGCAAACGTTGAATCATTCTAGTATGGTATCTTTGGAGAATGTAGGTTTTACGAAATGTGGGTGCAACGGCATGCTCCCGAAAAGTGAACTCCAAATTAACGTTACTGGAAATGACCCGTGCCGTAATCTACATACAAGTGAAGTGAGGAAGGAGGAATTTATAAATACTTTCATCGACTTCAAACCACTTTGGTGGGATGTTCCCGAAATGATCATGATTATTCATCACATGGTGACATAATGGTTTGCTGAACACTCCGAAATATATTTTCTTTTTCAAAATGCCATCTGCATTTTTCTATTAGTTAGACCAAATACGAGAGAGCACGACGATTCTTTGTAAAATATGATAGTTTATCGCATACTTACATTATTAAAAATTGAAACAATGCCAAAAGCAGCAAATATTTTGTTTATTGAAGGATTCACTGACATTTATTGCTTTCAGAACATTTTGATGGACACCATCATTCATGAACACCCATTACCTCTTCGTTGGCGTTAACATATAAATTAATTAATACTACAATTAGTTGCAGTCAATAGACTTGACGATAAACCAATTTTGCACCATTTGTAGTGACCCAAACTGATTGTTATATGGAAGAATATATCGTATCAAGTACTAAAATAATACTATGGTGTAACTACAATTGGTGGAAATCTTGAATTTATTAGTTACAATTCGTTGGATGCACCAAATCTGAACGCATACGGAAAAACAATTACAATAAGTTTCTACAAAAAATTGATCTTTCTCACCACTTTCAGTAACATAATCTCAAATTATTATAAAGAAATTCATTTCGTTAAATATTCAAAAGGTATTTCGGTGTAGCTACAAGAGGTGGAAATCACGAATTTATAGATTAGAATTCCCCGAAATACACCCAATCTGAATGCATGTGAAAAATAGATTGGTATAAGCTTCTACTCCAAAAAAAAAAACATTTTCGAACAATTGAATTACTCAAACCCAATGTGATATGAGAGAATATACTGTGTTCAGTACTGAAATGGTATTTTGGTGTAACTACAATTGGTGAAAATCAAGAATATATGTATAGGCTAAAATTTGCCGGAACTGAACCAATCTGAAGATATTCAAGCTGAGTCCTCTGTTTTGCAAGTATTTTGTCAGCTGTCAGCAAAAATGGAAGCGAATTGAATTTTTGAGTTATTTCAAATGCAATCTGGGTTGTATTTTTTTTTGATTACCGCTCGAGGTTGAATTATTTTCCTGAATTTTTTCTTGTTTATAAATATTTCAAGATTCAAAAAATACGCAAATCGAAAAAAAACGGGAATACCCTACTGTCTAGGGAGATTGAATGTGAACATTTTTTAACTACAAAAAATACTGATATGTTTATGCTTTTTGCAATTTTTTGCACGGAAATTCATAATAAGATAATGTTTATTTAAGTATGTACAGTGTGTAACAACGAAAACTCAACAGAGCCGTTTTTGAATATAAAAAGTAAGAGTTTTAAAACAAAGCTCGGACACGTCGATTTCTAATTGAAGGGGAACACCTTTCAGATTAATCATATATATTGTAGTACGAACCCCCTCGGAGGGGTGCGTCCGACGACCCTTAATTAGATAGGGAAAGTAGGTCGAGTGGCACCTTGTTTCAAAAGTCTTTCGAATTCCTTTACAACTCTGTTGAAAGAAATTTTTTGTAACGATTGGTAACCAACCCCATCCCCCGAGAAAATCTTCTCGTAATAAACAAAAAATACGAAATCACATGGACAAGTATTAGCAGGTTGTCATAAAAAGCAAAAATTCATTTTTTTATTAAAGTTCTGAACGTAAATTGTATCTAAAAAACAATTTGATTTATTTTAAACAGCGTTGAACTCAATACAAATACCTTTAAAACTCAAATTATCTCGAAAACTAATCGTCACAAAAATTTTCTGTTAACAGAGTTGTAAAGGTATTCGAAAGACTTTTGAAAGAAGGTGCCATACGACCTACTTTTCCTATCTAAATAAGAGTCGTCGGACCCACCCCTTCGAGGGAATGCATACTAAAAAAAATCTGAGTAGTCTAAAAGATGTCTTCCTTTAATTAGAAATCGACGTGTCTGAGCTTTTTTAAAAAATCTTATTTTTTATATTCAACAACGGCTCTGTTGAGTTTTCGTTGTTACACTCTGTATACATCATATTAGGTACATAACATTAATAACCGTGTTGGGCATACTTCAAAAGGCAGAAGATTGGCAAGACATTTTTTGATTCTGCCTTCGAAAAATAGATACATATAAAATATATTAAAAATACGAACAGTAATATTTTGAAATGTACGTTCTAATTGAAATTCTTCTGGCACCAATTATAGACCACCCAAAGTACATTGAGATTGAAACAATATTGGAAAAAAATAAGCAATAATTCAATTCACTTTTCATCTGCTACTCTATGTGCTTAGTGAACAGTAGTTTATTATAAATAGATCTCAATGTTCTGAGATCGAAAAGTTCTTTATATAAGTTCAAAATAGTAGTGGCAACGTATTCGAAACATTTCTCAAATTTTGGTAGTGTTGTGTTGTAGAATTGAGAATGACTTATCTTTCTTATGTCAACATTATGAACTGAATGACGTCTGATAAGTAACTGCTGAAGATATACAGGTTATTATTAGGTGTAACATAATGTCTTTCACAGATACTCACATTAGCAAATCGTAAGCAGTTAATCTGAAGAACTTATAAACGATTTCTCATTCAAATAGGGATAGTAGACGTCACATCCAAAATCAATATGACTCGAGATCAAAGAATTCACAAATTTCTATTTTGCTTTTTGTGGTTTACGTACGGTTTTATATTTCCAAAGTGATTTAAATTTCTCAGTTTGCTTAAAACATGCTTCTCAAAACTGAGAAACTCATCAAATACAATGCCTAGGTTTTTGGAATCGACGGCACAGAAAGTCGCTTACCTGTAGGACGAGCGTCTGGTTGCTGACGATGATGCCGGCTGTCGCGTTGCTCAGCAACCGCTCTCCATCGCGTAGCCACCACACACGGTGCACCTGAAATCAGTTCGCGACTCAATTAAAAGGAAACGTCTCCGTCGGTTATGCAAATGGAATCGCGAGAGCACGCTTGGGAACGACTTTATGCCGCAAGATATTATGTTGTCGGGCTTGGTCCGAGCGACAGGGGCGGCGTGGAGTGATTGAGAAAAAAAGACTAGCTGTATTATTTTTGTTCTATAGTCACATCCCGAGTGCATCGGATCAATCGGTGTTCACATCTATTATTCCGTAATTTTTTAAGTTTTGTTTGGAAAATGAATTAAGGCTATAATGATATTGATGAAATCTCATGGAAGCGATCATTCAAGAAAATAATTTAAAAATTATGGTGGTGCACGAATCATGGTTGACTGAGCTCGGTGAATAGGGAATAGATGTTGGAATACTTTCCAGGCACGAGAAAGATGCAATCATTTTAAAAAACCTAGTTGAAAACAACAGACACGGTTAATTGTATTCCTCCTCTATTTACATCAACAATTCACCAAAGAATATTCTCCAGCCGCAAGAACGATGTTTGCAGACGATACTCTCTTTTTGATAAACGCCATTGGCATGAACGATCCAATAGGCAATCAATGATATAAAATCTTCAATAACAGTATGAACTTTACACCCCATTGTGAGTTTTTCTCTCAAAGACCTCAAAATGATCTGATTCCTATCTGTTTAGATGTGAAAGAGAATAACAGCAAATGCCTGAGCTTCATATAAGATTCCCAGTTGCATTGAATAAAATATATTTCTGAACTGAACACGAAATTGGGTAGTTCACGTTGTACTCTCAGAACCCTGGAAGCACATGGCTCATCCAATGAAACATTGAAAATTGTTCACTTCGCATTTACATACTCGTAGATATCTTATGGAATTATTCATTCCTTGGGGAAGATAGATCTCTGGGATAGCAATCAGTATTTGTTTTCCAATGGAACGATATGCTAATGAGTGTAGGACTGAGAATATTTCATTCAAGTGTGAATTTCAACTTCATAATCAGTTCACATCAAAGAAGCTCTATATTTTGTTCACATAAATAAAAATCATAACAAGGAATAAAAAGAATGAATGAATAAAAAAAGTGACAATAAAAAAATAAATTAAATATAATGAAATGAATTAAATAGAATAGAATATAAAATAATGTCAAGTAGAAAATTCCGTTTCCTCCTGTTCATAAGCATTTTCTTGTTCATAGAATAAAACGTCTACTTCTTTAATCGAAAATAGCATCTATTATAATAGCGCTAAACTATAAAGTGAGCTACTTTGGTGGTTTGAAAATTTAAATGTTCATAAATTTTGAAATTCGATGAAAAATTACTAGTTAATGTATATTTAGCAACGAGCATGTAATAACCATTACGTGAGAGTTGTATACGCTATTTTTCCAACACACGATACATAAAGAAGAGCTACGAATATTATATTTATATTTGTATTGAACATAAAAACAGTAATTACTTGTATTTCTTCGAAAAAATCCAGAGAATTGTATTACCACCGGTATAATCATAGATACAGAAAATCTATAATCATTCTATTTATATTCATATTGAACATAATTATTAACGAATACGATTCCTTGGAAAATATCAAAATTATTTATTGTGCAGTTTGAAAAGTGTATTTCAGATCCGATTGATCTGGAAGGGGAAGGAATATATACATTCATTCCATAATAGTCTCAATAATGTTCAATATCGAATTGGAAATGCTTATTCAATTCTGAACCGAGTTTTCAATGTAGCCTTCCACCACTGAAGTGGATCGCCAATTGATTAATAATATGTATCGTTATGGAAATTCTGTATCATGATCGATCTCATTATGAAACGGATTATGGGGATATAACCTAAAACTCACTCGATGGATTCCTTGAGAAACCTGTGAGTTGCGTATTTATGTCTTGTATTTACATCATTCGCTCTCATTAACAAACTTCGCTTTATTTTTGTAAATAAAAAAAACTATTTCAAAATCACTATCAACAAAGAATGGATAATTCCTAATTTTTGTTTGATAACTGATGTCTACTTTTTGTCATCAACCACTATTATCAGTAAGATTGAAACCTTCAGCGTGGAGGTTAAAACTTTCCATCGAGTTTAATTGATTATTACCCCAACACCAAAATGATATCAATGGCATTTGACGTGAGTATTGATAACAAGATTAACTTTTTCAGTACAAGGAATTGGATTTTCGATTCTGTAGTATCATTTCGGTGTTAGGGCAATTGATCTCAATATCCACTTTCTCAGCGTCTCCAGGAGAGAGCCTACGACGTGATTTGAATATGTTTACCCAGAATCTGACGAATCCCTATGAAGTCATCGACTGCATTCATCTCACAACTTCAATTCCTCTCAAACCAGTAGCTTTCCAATGAGCAATGTGAGATCATCTTTCTTTGAAAGTGACAGAACATGCTGTCAAAATTGTTCCATGAGAGTAATGACAATGAATAACATAAATTATCTTGTTATCATTGCTGATAAAACCTATCAAATGGCAGGGTTCAATCTTCGCCTAAGGAAAAGAGATTGGTCTATCACCCACCACTGGGATTTCAACTTTTAGTTTTCTGTCTTTTTCATCTTGACTGTAGCCAATAATGTCAAAAATGATCCCATTCTTTTATATTTTCCTCTCCTGAACAATCTTACGAATGCGCTCAGAAGGCAGAGCCTTGTGCGGGCAAAGGACGGCTAATCATTTTGGGTGTCGAAGCATACAAACACGCTATTACCGGATTGTGAAGTCCCATTTCTGAATTTGGTGATATTGAAATGTGTTGCAGTCACACACCATCTACTTTGAGTTTTTGTTACATAAGTGCATACAACATTTTCTTAACAGATTCGATAGAAACTCCAGGAATATCCAGAACCTACAGTTCATAAGGCGGAATCCGAACCACTTTGGCTCCGTGGCTCGACGGCAAATACCGAATTTTTGAAAACTCTGGCACTCCCCAGGATTAGAACCTGGGTCATCCGGGTGAGAAGCTGCGCTTTTCGCACCATGACCACAAAATCAATTGCGATATCCAAAACTTTTTTCAGATCAGCTTCAACATCTGGAAATTTCATCTATGAGAACGTGGTTCGAAGTATGATCAAAGATGAAATAAATTTATATTTATTTATTTATTTCATTTCATTCCACTACATTTCAAATCATACAATAAATAATACAATATATTTGGTAGTACTTCATTGGTATAGCATGAACAATCAAACAGTATTTTTGTACTGGTATAATATTGCTCACAAATCATCAAAAACTTTTTTTTTCAATGTAATACATGAATGAAAGAAAAAAATATACAAATCATTGCAAAAAAATATCTTATGAGGAAAAGGATAAGTGAAAGAATTGTCAAATAGATGAACATTAATTCAATTTGAAATTCTTTTGAGGAGAATGAATTTTTTCAATCGAAATTTGAATTGATTTATATTACTAATATTTTTTAAATCCTTGGGTAATTCATTGTACTTAGATAATGATTCATAAACAAATCTTTTTTGTCCAACTACAGAGCTAGCAATATCAAGATGAAACAAGTTATGTTGCCTAGTATGATAGTTATGAATTCCTGAATTCCTGGTTAATATAGAGTTTGACTTTATTGATTTATTACTTAACAATGGAATGAGGAATTTTCAAACTATCCATCAAGAAATGTTCCCCCAAAGAAAATGTGCCCGTTATTGAATATAGTTCATTTGTTGGACTATCATATGGGAGACGATGTAGTACTGTAATGAAATTCAACCTTCAATATACAAGAAGCCACGTCACAATGGCAAAAATATATTTTTACCTTCCCCTTTACCGAACAAATTTTTGATGCCGAACCATAAGAACATAATGAGTAGCAAAAAGTAGTGACTAGTAGCTCGAAAAAACTGATTTGGTTGAATCGAACGTGGCTTTTCGTATAATGAATATGGTATTTCCTTACAGATAAGTCATAATGGCAGTGCAATGTATTGGGGTATATCAAAATTTCGAATAATAAATGCAGATTCGAACACGATTTTGTGCGGCTTCGAAAGAAAAAAGCGTTCAATTCTTGGAGCTGCTCATTGTCTAGAAGTTTTTTTTTTATTTCTGATAGTGATATAGTGGAACTTCACTCACAACAAATATTATTTTTCGCCAATCACTAGGAAATTTTGACATTCCAGACAAAATTTCTTGAAGAAAAAGTGAAAATTTTCTAACTGTAAGGAAAGGATATTTCCCTACAGTTGTTAGTGTTCTTGCGATGGTCCACAAAACGTTTATATGCATATTCGTAATTTTCTCTTGATGTCTTTGGCAACCATTCTACTGAAGCAGTATTCACTGCCTCAACCAGCGTTGAAGGAGTCCCAAGAATGGAAATTCCATCTTCATTCCTGATGATGGCACTGCATTTTACTGACGAGTGGCCAAATAGCCCGAAACCGGTCTGCAAGTGTGTCCTTCCCAATAATTGATAATCATTTTCTTCATTTGTATCGCCAGAAGCAAATGCAGGATTTTCTTCTGAAAAGAGCACTGGCACCGGTCGGATATAATTCAAAGCCCTTCGTGGTATTGGCCAGGGCAGTAGATGTTTTCTGACAGGTGCCAGCCGAAACCTACTGTATAGGTAGATTTGAGAATTGCCTGAACCAATTGTTCGAAAGATGATTTCATCATCACTTCTTATCATTTTACTTTCGAGAACACCAGCAATTGAATTTATAAGCGTCAGGTTTGACAATTTGACCTTCATACCTTTCCATAGTAACCCAAATGACTTTATTGCGTATTTCAAGCCACCATTCATTTGTGAATAAAATTATTCGGGGTTTTATCAAAATTATTCAATATCTGTTGAATTGCAAACGATTTGCGGAAAATAGCATTTTACCTCGTAGGAAAGTGTCATGGGAATGTAAAGTGACATCGAGTGTTCCAATAAACAGAAATAATGCTCCTTTATCTTTGTTTCCAACATCTATATAAAGAAGCTTCTTTGATTATTTCCTATGTTAGGAACTAACTTGTACACAGTCCAACTTCTATTATTAATAATTCATTTCGAATCATCCCGAAAATCCCCTCGACGCCATTCCTTCATATACTTACCCTCAGACGGTTCTGTAACAGCTAATTTATGCAACAGAAGGTAGCACATTCGAAGTGCTTTCGAAATCAAAAGAATTGAACAATTTCCAAAGAGAATCTTGGGTCTTTGCATATTTTACATGGCGTTGTTTTAATTGGAATTTGAGAGTTATAATACTTCGCACTAATTGGTATTGTCGAGTGTAAAAGGCATCTTCGGTTTTGATGAGTAAATACAGATTGGGGAGAAATATTTCCGCGAAGCAACTCGAGACTGCTTTAATTGTGATGAATTTTCGTTTCCGCAATTTGAAGAATTAGGAGTAGGGCAAAATTAATGAAGCCGTCATAAATATCTTCGCTTCCTATAATTTGAAGGCGATGATAATTTCATATTGAAGATTACCTCAACTGTCTTGATATTGTCATGAAATATGAGGTACTCAGAGAAAATCAAAAGTCATATAAAATTTGGTGGTTCTCTTCATCTTCTTTGCGTTCTCGTTACAGCTTCAACGATTATCTCATTATGCTAGATTAAAATGTCAGATATATCTATCATCTACTTCTGGATACTACACTCACACCATGATTGAAGACTAACTACCCAATAATCCCGACTTTCCACCTCGAATATCTATCTCTCTTCATCACTTGCACTTCTCACAGGACAATTATTGTCTTGCTTACCCCTTTTATAGGCCAAAACAGAATTTGGTGCAAAATTTCATTGGTACTTTTGAAAACTGGCTGTAGTGTACATGCGCACAAGTTCGTCAACTTTATAGTCATTTAAAACATCTAACATATTGCTCAAGCTGATAAGTGGGTTAAAAATAATCGAAAACGAACACGACTCCACCTGCTGGGAATACTGAAGAGATCGTGTTTTATCTGTCTTGAATACTGCCTAGTTGTTTCATTCACCCTTGTAATATGGTGCGGAAAAATTCATCATAGTGAAGAGCATTCCAACTATAAATATCATAAAATTCCTACGCTACTATGTCTTTATATTCTGAATCGTCTCCATGAAATCCCTAAGAGAGAAAAATATCGGTGTAACACAAACCACCAACAGTATAACACTTTGCTTGTTCTTCCAAAATATCGGGCAAAAACACTCCATATGTAGAACTTTATAATAAACTGCTAGATTTTTTGTGAAAGTAAAACCTTAGCAAATTCAAACTCAAAAACGTGCATCTCCTGAATTATATATTTTACACCTTTCAAGATTGTATGGATATCTCACTCGACTCCCCCAAATCTTACTGGCGTTGTGAGTGAGATTAATAGCAGAGTACTGTTCAGGTTCAGAGATTTCAGTCTTGCCTCATAATTTTTTCATTCATATCGTGGTGTTTTCTGGTGTTGTCTTATGCTTCATTTCCTCTGATAAATTTCAACAGAGATGTACAGGTTCAAGTGACACATATGTTAAGACAATCAATAGAAATGTGAACTCTGAACGTACCCCACTCAACCTGATATACCGAGGATAACCATAATATTGCCATTTATATTTTTTGGAATTTTTCAAACAAAATATCTATATTTTGATGTTACTCAACTGAAATATTCGAATGAAAAAATCACGAATGTAAGTGATGTATATTGCCAATATTTTCAGGTTCAGGTAATTACCATCGCCCCCTGAACCCACGCCCTTCTCCACACCCGTCGAACACTCAATTCAATCTAAGAAGTAGGCAGATTGTTACCTCGGGAAAAACTCGTGACGACACCTCGGGAGTAGGCAGATTGAGATCTCAGCGTGAAGTCATATTATTTTTGTTGAAAATTGCTCCAAAATCGGAGCCGAAATGTCCATCGTTAACCTATCCAGAACAACAGACAATGAAATGAGGTTTGGGAAAAAACTGTAATAACCAACGAATATCCTTTTTTATGTGGTTCTCGGTAGTGTTTAGTGGTCCGCACGTACGCCTGTCATGCGAAAGGCCGTGGTTTAGATCCCCGCCACGGAGCCACCTTGTTGATATTCACACGTTAAAAGGTAAGGCCTCGTTCCTCATTGCTCACACAAGTTTCGGCTTCCGAGGACTGACGTTTATAAGAGGACGGCAGCTGGTTAACAAGTAAAAAAAACATTTTCAAGCAGGGTTAGGCTGATTAAAATCAAGTGATTGAAATCACGATTAAAATCATGATTTAAATCGCTTGATTCTTAAAATTGAAATCATGATTCCAATCAATTTTTGTTTTTTTTATTCAGAACCAGATAACAACATAATATAAACGTTTTCTCGAAGATCAAAAGGAAATATCTGCTTCAAGCAGAATTCCATATTCTTAAACTAAACGTAACACCTTAATTTTTCTACTGTATATTTTCAGTCCATTCATTTTCGTTATACATTCTGAACAAAAACACGAGTTTTCCTCCTTTTTCTATGCCTTATCTGTCTCTAATATCCGAGTGTGTTCAACTAGCGAAATGCGTGAAATTGTTGGGCAACGTCAATTTATAGGTTAAGAAGGAAAACAAGCCTCGACAAGAATATTCTTGCAAAAAGCACAACAAACGCGTTCGTGCCTCACTCGGCACTGTATAGCGAGTGTATAGGACAGAAGGAAAACAAATCGCGACAAGAATTTTCTTGCAAGAAGCGCGACAAATCCGTTGTCACAAGTTTTTGAGCCGCAAATTGTATTAAAATTTTCAGATACATTAGATACATTAAAATGATCAAAAATAATTACAAAAAATCGAAATGTTCAAGTTTTATATTCAAATTAAAAGAATCAAAAAATCAAATAAATCGTGATTTAAAAAAATTTATGATTTTTATTTTTTTAATAAAAATCAGATTCTGCCCCACCCTGGTTTCATCCCATAGTCTGGTGGATCCAGTGGGTGTGAAAATTCTATTTATTCTTATTTATCAATCGTCAAGTTCGATTGTAAAAGTCATATTCAGATTTATTTAACATTATATAAAGTATAATTATTTTACCACATGGAAAGTATTCATATCAATCTATATCAATAATAATATATAAAGTATTCCATGTGAATTTTTATTTTATTTCTGATTCGCCCAGTATCAAAAAAAAACTTTTATGCAAATCATACTTCGAGTACAAGAAACTACATTTTCTAATTTCATGGTGAAATGTACATTCTGAGTTTTTTGTTGTAGCTTGGAACTGTTGACTAGGACGGCTTCACCCCCCCGCCCCCCCAACCCCCCCCCAAAAACCCCCCCCCCCCCCCCCCCCCCCCCAACCCCCCGGCCGGCCAAAACACCAAACCCCCACCCCCACCCCCCCCCCCCCCCCCCCACCCCCCCCCCCCCCCCCATTATAATTATTATGAGCATATTTCCTGAATTTTTCGCTATCGGACCCATATAATCTTATATTTGTTCAAAGTTCTTCTCAGGAAGCAATCGAATATGGAGGAAAAAATTGTTGAACGTTTCATTAATAAGTTAGACAATTCAAAAATAATTGATATCAATTAGTATTTCTTGAACAGTTCCAGGAGAGATTTTTAGATATCATAATTCCTTCACCTCGAAGTTCTAGTGAAACTCCTGTGGCACACAAGCTATATTTGAAATATTTCGGGAGGTCTTGGCCAAAGTGCCGTAGTGATATCAATTTTCAAATACTCTTTTTCAGATTTATTCTTGACTAGAATATGTTTCACTCAGAAACAAAAATCTGACAATTTTTCATCGTACATTGCTTGAGAAAGACTTTCAAATAAATTATGTGGATGTCGAACAAATATATAATATAATTTGCCATATTTGTTCAATTCGTGGCTTTTATTTGTCACAATAAAAAAGAAAAATACGACCATAATAAACTGGAACGGTTTGCCTCGAGACGAGTTCCAACTGTGATTCTTGTTTACGTGGGATAAGGGACACCCTTATTATTGTGGAGCGCAGTCGAACAAATTGGTAATCAACAGAAATTCTCGTTGTAAATACTCCAGTGAACCGAGTTCAGTAGTTAGAAGGAACAAAATTTAAGACTGGCCATAAAGCCCACCTTTGCCATTTCTGTTTCAAAAATGTTTTCCTCCATCCACATTATGAATAAATGTGTATTTGAGCAGGTTTCTGAGCTAGCTCTGACGAATAGTTGGTTAGGAAAGGATTCTATCAATTGATCAGGGAACTACCAGAATTTTTTAAAAACTTGATATTTGCCGTCAAGTCATGAAGCCAAAGTGGTTCGGATTCCACTTCATGAACTGTAGGTACTGAGTATCCCGTATGTCCAGAAACCTGAAGTATTGCCTGAAAGACATTTTTTTAAGACATCTGCTGTTGTTTACTTTCGAACGGTGAACAGGACCATTTGTTTCAATGGAAAATAACGTGGTCTCCGTTTGCAACGAGCATAACGAATATCCTTTGGGTTTGAAAAATGAATGATGTGGAAAAATCAGTACATTCGAGGAACGATTCTAGATTTGAAGACATATTCTTCAAAAATTCGGCAAAAATTCACTAAGATTTTTTGCTTTTTCACGGTTATGTTGAACGGCAAGACCTCGTTCATCCTCAGATCACAAGCGCCTCACTGTCTAATTAAGCCTTTATATCAATTGACTACAGTTATATTTCTTCAACTTTAGTTATTCTTACAGGTTTCACTGGTCTGAATGATATGTCAATGAACGCTTCAACCAGGACCCTTCTATCGAGCCATATGGAACGAACCGAGCAAGGTCACTGTGTAAGAGTAGGGTTCGCTATTCCAGGGATAGTCATTGAGAGGAATCTGGAAAAGATATTCATATATTGGCTAATCGCAATATTTATTTGAAAAAGAGCACATTGCGAGTTGAAATAATTTTGGGTGTTGCAGCCAAACTCGATATCCTTATCCAGTGACTTAGAGACAGACTGCAAAAAAAATGAACCAAGTGATGAGCTACCAAATATTCAAAAACATAATGACAATACCCAATGTAATTACTTTTATGGATTGATGATTCGACTAAATGAATGACCTTGGGTCAGGATTCTATTTTTGTTCATGTATTGTTTGTCTGCTCTATAATCACAGTAAAATCATTTATTATTATTATTGTTAATGATATAAGGGCTGAGCTAAAATACGAGACTGGTTGACACTCTATCACTGACCCCAAACATTTCCCATAATGATTGCATTCTTTCTCGAAGCAGCTGTAATCTACTAGAATTCAGTCTTGTCGAGAGCAACTTTTTCAATAAATATGATGAACTTATTATAATGGAAATCAGCAAGTATACTCAAGAATTCAGCGTTTCCGTTATCTATAATGCAATCACCCACGAGAAAAAACCATAAAAGATTAGGCGACGAAAACTTTTTGTTTACTTCCATCTCAATTTCAATTTGATGCTGGAGAGATGGATGGCTGAAATACAGAAGCTTTATATTGCGGAACAATGAAAATGATTCAAACCCTCTGAAAATACCTCTTTCTTGAATGTCGGAGGTTGAGCTTTCAGAGTATGTCAAGATTTAATCTTAATAAGATAATGACTTTTTCTTTTCCTTTCGTCCCAAACAAGCAAAAAGGATAGACTCATACTGACTCGACAACGATTTCTATTTTTCAAAATTCCATTTGATGCCAGAATAATTTCACTTTACTCTTGTCATATAACTTAAATCTCTGCTGTTGTCTCTTTTCTTTCGGTTCCTTCGTAATTGAGATTTAAGAGTTCCAGGAAAATCTCTATAATACACTTATCCTCAACATGTGGGTTCGCTGGAAGTTGAGTGCCAAGTTAACTGGTTCAAACATCGATCGATTGTGTTTCTTCTAGACATTTATCACCATTAACTACGAGACGACGCGCCGCGTTGTTGCGTTAATAAATTTGTACAGCGTTTTCCAAAGAGTACGCACTGTTTGCCATTTCCGGAAGACGCATATCTCATCAATTTTTGTTGTGTAATGAATGGAAATCCATATTGTGTCAAAGCTCATGACCACGAAAGTGTAGTAAGAAATAATCAGGCAAGGATCTAACACACCGTACTTCTGAAAGAAAATAACATGTTTCCATTCAGGGAGAAATATGCAGTTGTTTTATTGCTGGAAATATCGGCCTCCATTACCTAATCTCACAATGATATTGTCGTCACCAGGGTGTTCTACCTTTTCTCAACATTTTTCTTTATCTGAGATTCATCTGTTTCTCTGGTGATAATGCATTTTCATCAGATATTCGTCAAACTTTCTCTCTCAGATGGAGCTTGCGTCCAACGAATGAGGAACAAAGGAATCCATGAATATGCTCTCCTTTTATTTAATCCATCGTATCCTAGTTATAGAGTCTCAACATCTCCACAATATTTTCACATGGAGATATTTGATTTTTACTTTTTCATTGAATATCTTTGAATAGCTGTATGTAACTCAATTGAATTACTTGGGGCTTGAATTGTTTCCACCTGAAATCCTAATCTGTACCAAGAACACAATTCAATGCTTGTAGCTGTGATTCCCCTCCAATCCTTGTAAACAAGGGTTTTTCAACGTACACAATAGGAGTGCACCACTGGAAATCCTGCAATCGCTAGCAAGCTTGCACAAAGCTACTCCACTATAAACTCAATGTATCATAAAGTTCCGTGAAAAATTTTCCAATCGAAGAGGATTGCAGTTAACAAAAGTTTGTCTTTGTGCCGCCAAATCCCGTGAATCTGCTTTGGCAGAGAACCGGCTGAGAGAATGTTTTACTTTGTGACTAAAAGAGTTGGAAAACGGAATTTTTGAACTGAAAGCTGTTTCATTCACTGAGATTCGACTAGATTTCATCGCATATTACATTTAATTACATCCATTTGATTGCTAATTTCATTGATTCACAAATATCAATTCTGATTGAATGGTCGTAGAAAATAAAAACTAACTGCTCTTACTGCATGACTCTCGAATTTTAGATGCTGGATCTCATAGATATATCCGAATAGTGCAGCTTGAAAAGTTCAGGTTTTTCGTTGTGAATTGGGTGCTTTCAAATACTATAAGATTAACTGTTAAACCATCATTTACATGTATTCTGTAATTTTTGTTTGCTTTCTAAGCGCTCCCCATAGAAAAATTCAAACGTGAGTGTCCGGAAATGAATTTCACTATTTTCGAATGGAATTATATACATTTTTCATAAAGGGCCACCAGGTGAATAGATAATAATAACTCCAGTATACGGGTATAATTTCATATAAGGTGAGATATGCTTCACACAAAACACAAAAAATTAACGATAGTTGGTAGCCGATAACTCGCGGGGGTGTAGTAGAGTGCACAAAACTCTCCGGTGAACTGTTCCAATGTATGTTGATTTTGTGACATTGTGTTAAAATTTCATTACCTGAACTCCTATTGACTGTAACCCATGAAAAAATCTTGCTGAATCTGGACGTAGAAAAAGATTGAAAAAATATTGAAAATTGACTCCAGAACTAATAATACGGAATATTAATATAAACAAATCAAAAGAAGTTGAGGTGAAAAATAAAAACAAAAGAAATTGAAGAAATGGAAGTGAAAAAATCTTAAAATTTCCAAAAATGAGAAAAATGAATCATTGTGAAAAGTTAATAATGGAGAAAACAAAAATACAAATAGAATATAACGAGAGAATAAAAAGTAAAACATCCCCCCGTAATTCTCAGCATATTTCATGGCAGAATAATGAAAACCCAATCAGTTATTTTTATTTCGTATAAGTCTAGATGTTTTCGGGCTAATGAGCTTTCTCAACATCCTCACACTACAACCATTCAATAATTTGCTCAGAAGAATTCTCTGAGGTCACGTGGGTATTTTATGCTTCAGGATCATCATTTGCGAACGATTTTCTCATGGAGTATGTACTCAGATGTGTATTGGATACCTCTATAATTATTGTTCATCATATTTAGAAATTAGAAATCGATTCCATTTGTCTCAACTCATGATGTCGCCGTTTCAAGGATAGATGTTTCCGATTTCCCCCGTGATTATATCCTCTTGTACTCACAGGTGAATGAACAACTCATCGAATCGAATAAACCCAGGTGGGATAATACGGTTGCTTATAACGAGTTCAATTATAGTATCGAATTCGCAATTATCCTGCCAAACAAGGATATCCAATCTCTGCATCCAATCTTCGAATTCCCAATACCCATACTTCCATCAGCTCGGATGCGAACTAACCGAAATTAGAGCCAGAGGTGACATAATTTCCAGCTGCATCAAACCACTTGTAGCTTGTATAGTGTTGCATGGATAGTTTTGATTTGCATAATTAATTATATGGTAATCGTAGTTTTCAGCAAGTGCATTCTACATTATTGGGATACCAAACCGAAACAGAACCAGAATATTATGTTGATGATTAAGTACTCCAGTAATTCTACAGGTCACATTGATTCTTAGATGAACTCAACCTGAACGATTTTTGAAAGATGTGATCTTGTGTCTACCAATGAAATCTCTATGCACTATTTGTCCATTCGATTCAAATTGCCGTCGGTGTCTCTGGAACATCGAGTATCCTGTCATTTTTTTTTCATTGCTGCTTTGTACCTTTAACTCGTCTCAGACATTCGTGTTTATGGGAAATTATATGGTTATTCCGAGAGGAACCAATCTTGATAGGTGAGATCTGTTGATCGAATACAACAACCGACCTGGAAGCGGTTTTTTGGATTTTCCCACAGTTGAAATAACGGAAGTGCAACTGAAAAATCATCGTAGACGACCCAGAGTACACACACTCTAACAGTCCTTTGCCCGCACAGGGCCAAGGACGCACTTGTAGAGTATTTAGGAATGAGAAAAATATCTATTGTTTCACCCATGAGAATCATATAAATAATATGACCTCTCATGGTTCATTTTATATTTCCCAGTACCCATTTCTACATTACTGACTTTGTTATAGTAAACTCCATTATCATGAGTATTAGACGGCATTTTATGGACCATAACCTTCAACCAATGAACAACATTTTCCGAGATACCCGTAAAAATGTACATTTTCACACAATCCAGCTTTCCTGATTATTCAAGGTATCCGTTGTGAAAATGGTTAGTATCGATTACTGGTTGCTGGCCAAAGACGTTTACTTCAGTCAAGGAAGTAAAAACTGGCTGGACTAATTCAAGACCAATTGCAGATACTTGGAGTAACTAGAATTTTGATAAGAAAGGTGCCCCGTATCCGAGTAAACACCTTCCATTACTGGGAAGAAGTACGGGGGTCGGGGGGTGGAACTCATGGGGGGGGGGGGGGGGGAACAAAAATAATGAAACCAATCGATGAATTATCATTTTTTAACATGGAAACATTAATTGCAATTTTTCATAAAAATGCACCCCTTTCGAGTAATCAGGGCATCCACTAAGTAAAGTCGGTTATCGCCGTTGCTCAACCGTCGTAGCAACTCTGATAATCAACTTGCCATAATGACGGTATGTAAGCTGTTTGTCCTGTAACATATACTTAAAGTAGTTGCCGTGAACCACTACTCACAGTAACTGGTTTTTATAGTAGCAACTCAACTGTGCCAAAAGTGGGCACTAATTTCGCGCTAAGCAACTGACCTTGAACATAACGACAATTTTTGGTCGCAAACCGGCACAACTCTGCTTAATGAATAGCCCTATTAGCGCATGGGTACGTGGTCATTTTCGCTTAAATAAATTCTCACTTTTATTTAATTTTCCCCAACAATCCTGTTTCCTGTTAGTAAAAAAATTATAAATTACTTATATGAAGTTTTTAGTCGCAAATAAAGTGATATTTGTTTTATTTTTGTACGATCAATAAGTTAAAGTGAGATATGACTCTGGGCTAAGGTGCTTAACAAAAATCCTTTATGTCCAGACAGGAACCAATTCGTCCTGAATAGGTCCAGCCATCTGTGGCCCTATCGAGTACAACAACCGACCTGTTTATTTTTGGACTTGCTAAAGTTGGGAAAACGTGTATTTTTTAAAATATTTTCAGTCACCCAGCAGCGTAACACATTACTCCAAACAGCCAAATTTGCCCGCATTCAGGGCAAAGGACGCAGTTGAAGAGTATTTCAATTTTTGAAATTTTTTATCTGTGAGCAAATTTGTCCGTTTAAAATTGCCTATTTTATTTTTAACGGTAATCTCTTTTTTGTCGGGCGGAATAAAAATTGCCCCCTCTTTCTCTTTCCCCCCCCCCCAGGAATGGCCAAAAAACATCTTTTGTTTCACCCATGAGAATCATAGAAAAATATACAGACTCTCATTGGGATCCACTTTTATAAGTCCTAGAACCCTTTTCGTACCTTACTGTACGTTCTGATAAGCCAACTCAATTCTGCTGTCAAATTTCAAATCAAAAAAAAAAAAAACAAAGGCGGAATTTCATGATATTAAACGGCATCATATGGCCAAATAACCTCCCGGAACCAATTCACGAAAACATTAAAATTTTTGCCCGAGATATATATTTTTTAATTTTGGCCCAAAAAAAACACCTCCCAACCAATGTACATTTTTACACGGATCCAGCTTTCCTGACTTATTCCAAAAAAAGGTATCCGTGGTCCGAATAGTGCTTCATCTTAAAAAATTACTCCTTTGCTGGCCAAAGACGTTGGTAAGACATTCATTTACTGACGCCGAAATTACTCAACGACGTCGTCATAATATATTATGTTGAATTTAATAACTGATTATGTTTGTCATAAACGCAACTCAGACAGCAAAAATTGGGGGTACGAGTGAATATATTTCACTTTCGAAATTATTCAACTTGGATCGAGGGAAAAAATGTTAGAATTGCGCAACCTCCACGAATGTCGAGAGCTACCGATATCAGGCAATGGGGAATATGCATGATTTTTTCTTATGTCGCGAATTAATCTTTCACATATTCGTGAAGTTGAAAGAAATATAAATGGGCTCGAAAATATCGAAACTATTTTTCAAAGTGAAATTCAAAACATTGATTTAGATGTCAAGTGACATTTTCCATGTATGTTCACTATGAGCGTTTCAGTTCTGAATGCTGTACAGATCATACTACAAGCTACGACTTGTTACTTAAGTATTGTATGGTATCGAAGTAACAGAAACAGTGTTTTTTCCTATTCCAAACGATGAGAAAGTGTGAAAAACAATGTTGTAAGATAATGAGAAGGGATGATGTATCTCCAAATACGAGTTCATATTGTTGTGAAGATCATTCTAGCGTAAGTGTGCTATATTCATTTACAGCTCAGTGTGAATTAGTCAAAAGCAAGTTTTGCATTGGCTATTCAGCAGTGGAAAATTCGGTTTTGAACTAACCTCTAACCTAGTTAATAAACATATCGGGATATCGATTTTTAATATACATCTCTGCTGTGGACATTTGTGAATACTATGAATACAAATCTATGTCATGGATTCAATTACATCATATGACATCATGTTTGCCTCGCAGCTATCACTCATTCGATCACTGCGTGCGTTAAATCGAGATCTGATGCAAAAAAGCAAAATATGCTGTCATCATAAATTTATCTATGTTCGGTGAATTGTCCGAGTGTGGTTGAATGAAGCTACTCTCAATCATCGTTCGAGATTCACTACAAGTAAGTTAGAATTTCCTTTTCTGGGCCTTTGATTTTCATATGACGTTTTACGTTTACTCGAATTATATCTGAATGAAAAAAAAAAACCTTTCTACTACAATATGACGATAATATAGATTCAAGTAAAAAATATTTGGGACAAATTAAAATTTTATGCATATTTACTATTGAAGTCGACGCTACACTCCAAACAATAGTCTTCGATTAGTAGAATGTGTTTATAGTTCTTAATAAACAATACACGCGTTTTGCAAGTGAGCCATTAAAAAACAGCTGTCAGGATGGTGGGAGTGGAAAAAGTACAGTACGTGACTCGGGGTTGAGGCCAATTAAAAGTACTCGCGAATTTCCGCACTCGGATAACGCCTCATGCTCACAATTTTTCACTTGTGCGCAATTGACACTTATCCTCCTCGTTACGTAATATAGTATTTCACTCTGACTTTCAGCTCTCCGTCTATCCGAAACTGAGAGGTTGTGAACGTGGGATTGGAGGAACATTTCTGAACCACGTGTGTTATTTCAAAGAAAAGGAAATAATAAATGGAATAGATATCGTTTGTCGTATTCAAGGCGAGACTCAGATGCTCGCGAACCAAGCTTTTGACTGGACTTCAGCTCTTTCAGAGTGAAAGTGAGTGTATCTGTTTTCAACACATTCAGGCCTGCGAAAAATGTTTCAATTTTATAACAAGCTGTCAGTCAGTCGAAGGCTTCGAGAGGTCACATAATATAGCCGGACATGTGTCGTTGATCTGAGATGAAGTCGTTTGAGTTCTAAGATTATAATATTTTATTATTCGCTGCAATTTCAACAAGATAGAAGTTTGAGTGACCACATATATTTTCCCCTTCAACTGGAGGAAATGGTACACAATCCAGCATGATGAATCCAAAGTGGAGTTTTTGGCAAATAAATTAAGAAAATACGTCAGGTTTCTCTCGAATATGGGGTGCTAGTCTACTGCCATCAGCATAGAGCATTTATAAACAAAAAAAATTGACGGTACTCTCGAACAAATCTCCTAACGCGCATTGATTCTAAACTTCGGGGTTTTTGTATAAATAGTGCACCTCAATTTTAATATCCTGCCGACTGAGAGTCACGTCCTCACAAATAATGGAAACTCCTCTCACTAATTAATGATGAATATTTATCATTTCGAAGGGAAATGAGAACAAACAGCGTCAACGCCATTGGATCACCATTCAATGTTCATAAACGAACTCAATTCCAAATAATTTCTGAATGATATTCTGTTGTATTTCAGGAATAAGGTACTATATTCTTGTTCGAAATCAATATTTTGTGATCTGTCAGCATGATGTTTTACTTGGAGTCATTGTCAATACATGAAATATATGGTATATATAAAACATGTTTGGTGGCAATCAAATTTTGATAGGTTGACGAGTGAAAAAAACTACATTTGTTGCACACTGGATGGACAACACTGTATAGGAGAATCTGTCAAAGACTGTTCTATTATTGGCAACTTGGGTATTTTTAACCTGTGGTAGAAGTCCATTGTATCTCAAAGTGGAGTGTAGTAGATTTAAGATGCAGAAAAACTCATCTCTCCTCTGGGTGGTGGGTTCCCTCCCCTCCCCTTTCCTTGGGTATTTTTGTTAAGAGAATGAAGTTTGATGATTTTTTTGGCTTTCTCAAATATATAAATCACAACTCTTATGAAAAAAGTAAAATAAAAAAACAAACAAACCCTCTCTGACGATAGCTACGTGTATATCATTCGAAGGCGTTCGATTCATGTACAGAAAGGAAGAAAGGATAAATCTGAAGCAGCAACCCCCCTGCCTATTTGGCCCGCTGGGCACTGGGTTACATATCAATCACCATTTCTGGCTCAATTTGTGTACAAAGCATCTGAAAATTGAACCAAATAGAAAGCATACATTGGAAATATATACACAAATCAAAATAGAAAGTCATGTGTTGAGGAAATATCTTTCACCAGGATAACATTTCATTCCAACCCATACAAGATCTCGTTGAGGACCGAAAAAAATATCACTTGAGCTCTTCAGTTGCAAAATGGCTAAATTACGGAACACTTCCACTAGAATCTTCAGACGATTGCGAAATAATGAACTCGTGATAAGTCTGTCATCAGTTTTAATTGCCATTTTGGTGACATTCATTCATTTTTATTTCACTTCATTCACGGAAGTTGCATTTTCTATTTAATGATTAGGAGTAGAAAAAAGCCAAAAAAAAACTGTTCTATTGAAAAAAATCCCTGAGAGGAGAGGTTCGACAAGTCTCCAAGCTAACAACAAAGGAGTAAGAATTCTGTACTCGTCGGGTCATCAGTGTAGATACTGCCATGGGTGGAACGATTGATAACAATTCAGAAGAGCACCGACAGTAAAGATATCTATGAAAGAGAGAGAATCCTAGACCCTTCTACGGTGCTCCAACGGAGTGAGTGAAGTATCACCAACGAGACGGATTGCCTTTCTCTGAATAGAATCAAGAAATTTCAAGGGATGTTCTGGTGCCGAGCTCTATATATTCTAAGACAGGTCGTATCTGATCCGTAGATCATTAGAAGCTGACGAGAAGTGGAGTATTTTTTCTCCAACTTTTCGAAAGCATCTTCAGCGATCGATCTCATATGGGTTTTCCATGAGAGATTATTACTGATCTCACTTCCAAGAATCGAGATACTTGACTTTGTAGGAATAGTTACTTCTGACATTTGAATATTGGATAATGATAGATCGGCTTTCTTCGAGAAGAGATATACCTGGGTTTTCCCAGCATTGTATTCCATCAAGTTCATGTTACCCTATTCTATTATTTGTGCCAAGTAATCGTTAATTCTATTGACGTGAATGTTTCTCTGAACGTGCTGGTGTGGGGTCGATGAAAGAGAAACTAGTATGAAGAGTACTTTCCTCCGCAAAACTATGCAGTGAACACGATTTTTTCTCCAGCAAATCATTGATATGAAGCAGAAACAAAGTGGGCGCCAGAACTGAACCCTCTGGAACACCTGCATTCATTGGGAGAACATCAGACGATACTCCATCGATAACCACACACAGAGACCTATCAGACAAGAAACTTCTCAACCAAGCACACAATTGAGGGGGCAAACCATGAGACGGCAGTTTGGAAGGGATACCCCGCTTTCAAACTCGACCCAACACTTTTGAAATGCCGAGTGCAACGGCTAACGTTTCTCCGAATTCTTCGATGGAATGCTGCCCAATATGAGAGACATACGCCAATAAGTCAATGATTGATCTTTGGCGAAATCCGCATTGTCGATCATGTATTATTCTTGAATTCTCTAGATATATGATACTCTTAATATTGGTTGCTTTTTTCTATGACTTCGGAAATGATGGAAAGCAATGCAATTGGTCTATATTACAAGGTAAAGTTTTTTTTTCTCTTTGAGGAACTGGCTGAACTCTTGCTGTTCTCCAGGACTTAGGAAAAACCCCCAAGTTATACGAAAGGTTGAATAATTTGCAAAGTACTGGTGCCAATTCGAGGGCACGATATATGTCATGATCAGAAAAACACGATTCTAATCATTTTGGAAGGTTCTTGTGGAAGTTGCACAGCTGCAGGAATCTTCACTTCCGTTATCCTTTCTGTGAAGTGGTTCAATTTGAATACAATGAGTTGATAAATGAACAGTACAATTCAGGCAAACAAAATGTTCACGATTGAAGAGATTTCGAGAAAAAGTCGTTTGAGTTCCAAAATTTTATTATTCTATTATTCCCTACAATTTCAACAGGTTTCAATGAGGTTGGTGTTATTTTGGTTATTTTTTATTTTTGTTGGTTTTTTTTGCATCGGATATGCTTTCTCTTCTTCGCATTACATTTTCCCAGTATTATCTTTGCAGTATTCTTGATACATGATTAATAATTTTTGTACAATTTTGAACAAAAGAGACTGGTAAATTGAATAACCGAACAATGAGAAAATCACAAATTTGACTGTTGATTTCTTTATCAAATCAGTTGATCTTGTGTTATTCCGCTAACTCATTATTGATAAGTTTGGATGCAATGTACTTATTACAAAAATTGAATTGAACTGGCCAATACATGATGAAAATCCATACAATTATCCTCAAGGAACAAACAAAAGTAGATTTTTCGTATTCAGGAACATAGGTAAAGGCTGGTTATGAACTATTTGATATTTTCATCATATTCTCATATTCTGAAAAGTGAACAAAAATATTTATGATATGGAAATAATGGATTCTATGCACACTTGATGGTATGCACCTTATATCTGTGCAAATATGGAGACATGTGTTCAGACACGACTTTTGGGATGAAGTGAAATAAGGAAGTATTGAAAATTGACACCGCTCCCTTTGATTGTGTGAGGTACCGATGCTCACGAAAGCGAAAGACTTTCAATGAATATTACAAGAAATTTCCATGAAAGAAATTCATGGTGAATTTTGGATATTATTACGAACGCGGGAAAGTACAGGCGCACCATAAACATGATACCACTGACTGACACTGACCCATTTCCGGGCTAGTTTAAATGAATAGCTAGTTTTCATGTTCTGAGAAGACATCTTTTCTGTCTATGAAAAGACCGTTAAAGATAGCAACGAGTGGGCTAGGGACGGAAGGCCCCTATGTTTTTCATGAACAATGAGAATATTTGGTCGTTACTCCCCATATTTGGGTGGAAAATACAATTTTTATTCCATGAGTGTCTGTAGTCAATCATGCCAATAGCCTTATAATGGAAACGTATCATTTCCGGAATTTTTTTCATTCACTCATACCAGACTACACAAAACTACTACAAAAAAATCCGGATCCAAATTTTCAATTCACTCTTACATATCCTGAGATTCAATAACATCGAAACATTATAATTTTCTGACAGCTCATCTACCACATTCTCTACGGGTTCATTAACGGCTAATAAAATATGCAGTACGTCATGAGAAATAAATACCTCCGAACAGCAAAACCAGAAAAGCGCGGTTGAAAATTTCACTTATCAAATTTGTGCATGTGTGAGTGGTAAGCTCCACCATCGATGGATTATTCTCTACTTTCTATTGCTTTCTTTTCACTGGGGGATAAAGAGCTGAAATTGAAATACACGGAAACCTCTTATTTTTGCTCGGCTTTGAAACAGAATATTTGATAGACTGTCATGTCAGGTCGATTCTGTTCGAGCTGGATATTAGGCGACTATCATGTACTTGTATAAAGAGAATTATTTATGTTGAAAAAATGGCAATGTTCATTCGCTTGTGAGTACTAGTTAACTGACGGAATTTGTTTTTTTGATCAATTCCTCAAATTTTTCATCCAGCGGTATGGATTTTCATCTCCGATTTTCATGAAAAAAAAAAGGTAATGGAATGAAATATCCTGAAAATAAGACAAAAACAAATAGGTTTTGGACTTGTCATGACTCAGTATTGTTCATTGAAATCGCTCGTTAAAAGATTCACATGTCAATTCAGTTTAAATTTGAAATAACGTTATTCAACAGCTGCTGTAAAGAAACGAAACGCTCTCTAAAAAACACTCCATTGTAACATAAGAAAATTTATCGAATCGGGAAACTGAATTGGAGTAATTCAGAATTCAGAAATGAACAAAATCAGCCAATACTTCATGAAAATTGATGAAATGTATTAAACAAACATTCACTTCTGAAGATTTCACAAAACCGCTACAACTGTTCGACCATAAAATAGATTTTCAGGCGTATTAGAGTACTACAATCCATTGTAGTACTTTTTCCAAAAATCGAATTGAACTGGCCGAATAGGTTTACAAAGCCGCCGGCTTCGTGAATCCGTTGTCAGTGGGAATCCTACAGGAAACTGTGATATTTTTGTTAGTAGCACTCAATAGTTCAGTGGAAATCAAACAATGAAGTTTTTTAACTGCTATATATTATAATTTGTCTAAATAAAATTTTGTGGTGGATCATTCAGAGAAAAAGGAGGCGATCAAATGAGAAACGTTCAACTCACAAACAATTAAAGAATACAAATGAGCCCAAAAGAAACCAAAAAGAAAAACCCTTGAATTCGAGGAAAAAGTTGAAGGAAATATGAGAGAATTTCAATTTGAAAGCAATCATTTTGGGTTGTCCCCGAAAAGAAATGAACACATAATGGTCACTAAATTGTAGAAACCTTCATCCCACAATAAAGAATGGAACTGAATGATTATATGTGTAATAACACAATGTTAGCGAGCAATTATCAAGAAAAACTTCGCAACAAAACTGGCAATTATCGATCAACCCTTTCGTGACACACGAACTCGAAGTCGTTTTCGCGTGGAAAAAGTCTCGTGTCCCTTTCTTATTTACATAATTGACAAACTCACTAACTAAGAATTGTTCATTTTCATTTCGAGAAAGCATTCCTGCACCGAGAAGAGATATCGTCATAGCTGCGTGCTACGTGACAGATTTACTTCAGTGAACATTTCAAGATTCGTTGACTACTCGGAATATATATGCCAGCCCTCCAGGAAAAATTCTCAATAAATGTTCACCGCTATGAATATTCTATTTTCATTAGGGGTGAACATCATTTGATTTTATTAGAAGAGATTTGTTTTCTGTGTGTTGTGTAACGAAATGTGCTGGCACCGGCCCTGCCGCCTATCGATGCAAATTGGTGCGACGGTTCCAGGAACGATTATACCTGCGTGATCGCGGCTCACCCAGAATATTCGACGGCAGAATTGTTAGTACAGAGAGATTCAGTAGCGAGCATTGGAAAGTTATCGGAGCGATTTAAGTGGTTGTGTTGTATTGTAATGTGATAGAGAGTTATAATAAAAGTAGTTTAGTATTGTTTGGTGTTTTAATCGACGAACCTAGGGATTATCGTTAGAATATAATTGAATGATTATGAATTGAATAAAGCTTTTGAAAGTGTGAAGTTTATAACTTTTTATTTCAAGATTGATTGACAAGTATTGACTCACTTGTTTTCTTACAATGAACATATAGAGTGTATGAAAAATATACACGACTATAAAACACTACACTGTGTCAAAGTGAATTCTTGGAAAAATCTATATTCAGAAGATCTTGAAAGGTTTATTTCAAGTATCTGAATTATTCGACATGTCAACAAGAAGCTTACGAGAAGGCGCATGTCAAGTTTTTCAATCATTTAATAATAATAATAATAATGTTTATTGCTTTGAAAAACATATGTTTTACAGCAAGGGTTTGGTTTATAATACTCGTATCAACAATGGTGCTTATGTCTAAGAAAAAATACAGAAAAAAATATATTTTTCTTTTTTTTCAATATATCCTTAAATGAATAGTTTCTACTTACTAGCATTTGAATTGAATTTTTACTCATTATAAACAAAGGCTCCAAGTTTCAGAGTGTTCCTTGAAACATTTCTGAACATTCCGTTACTACTGGCTGAAATTTATCAAGAATGTGAACAATTACTAAAGTGGGATTCAGATAAATATTGCATATAATCAGTTCGGTTGTCATATAAGAGAATTTACAAATAATCCACCAGGGTGATATATTCAAAACCACACAATCAAAATATTTTCTATAAAATTTTTTCTCAATGCAAAGGACTCAACGACATTGAAGTCTTTCAACGGTGTTGGAGTAATAGCCTTATTTGTAAGCCAGGTTTCACTCAGACATAGTACATCAAACTGAACTGATTCACTCACGAAATGTTCCAGGTTCTTGTAGCCATGACAGTTCCAGAATACTATTTTCAGTTTTTTGGCATTTTACTCACATCCATTTTATTAATTTCTGAATGATTCTGTCTTGGGGAATTATCTTCTTCACGAGTTCTTTCGTACTGAGTATTAACAATAATTCTTGGTTGACCGTTTATGTATTTGAGCTTCAGATTTTCACCAACCGATTTGCGCTCATTAAACTCCTTGAATACAGACGCATGTTCCTGTCTTTGTTTGGTTGTTAAATCGCGTTTCACTTTCAAATTTGGGTACAGATGTCTAGGTAATTTCGAGCTATTACGTAAGACAGAAATTGCCTCCTCCTTATTGCGAAACTCGATCTTGATAGGACGAGTATGATTGTTACTCGAAACGCCAATTCTTATAATTTTCTTTGGAATAATAGTCGCATTCGAGACTTCTGTCATAATTTTTGTAACGACTTCAGCTATATCTAGGGTTTCATCAATCCCATGAATAATAAGATTGTTTTCGCGCTGTAGTCTCATTTTGAACTCATTGTAAAGTTCAGCAGAGTCCACAGCATCTACTTTCTCTTCGAGTGCACCAATTTTCGAGCATATCAATTGATTTTCCTTTTGCATATTTTCAACCTTTTCAACGCAACCGTCAATTTTTCCATTCTGCTTAATGACTATTTCACGCAAGTTGTTGATACTTTGCGTTAAATTGTTCAACTGAGACAGTATCATAACTATTTGTGTTTGCAAGACAGATCCTTCAACGCCGTCACTGGTGGAATTATTCATTCTGTTTTCTTTCAAACCTTATCAGCCAATAACAGTGACGAAAAACACTTTTTGTTGTAACCTCGTAAAAACACAATGTACTTATGCGAAATGAAACAGGACACTTTTTCAATGAAACGAAAAGAGGCACTTGAGAAACTAACGAGTCAAGAGTTAGATTGCACTAAATACTGAAGAGAACACTCGGAGACGATGTTGACCGTGCCGATAGCAAAACCAAACTTCAATCATTTAATATTCTACCAAAATGGAATGGAAGTACCACCTGATGGAGAATATTCAAACCAGACAATCATCTAAGAATCCACCAAAACTGCGGAAGCGTTAACTAGTATTAGTTCTGACGGATTCGTAGGAATTGTGTATAAACCAGAAACTTCTCCTAGAGATCAATTACCCTAACACCAAACTGATATTTTCGCACTCGACGCGCGTTTCGCTAACAAGGTTAGCATCTTTAGGAGAAGAAAATTGATACTGAATCTAGAGCTGGGGTCAGTTATTTATGTACCTAAAGT
This sequence comes from Zygogramma bicolorata, assembly GCA_032362365.1. Taxonomy (NCBI): domain Eukaryota; kingdom Metazoa; phylum Arthropoda; class Insecta; order Coleoptera; family Chrysomelidae; genus Zygogramma; species Zygogramma bicolorata. The sequence goes on from JAVJAQ010001368.1 coordinate 381,347, forward strand.
TTTCCGATCCGATATGGACTTCGTTTGTTACTGTTGATTATTCTAATTAATTTCTCGGTAATGAACTGACTACCTGCAAGTTCCGTCATCTGTTAGTATTGATTTCTGATTACTTCCTCAACAATAAATTGAAAATCGGGCTGAAAGGGATAGGTCCCTTGTCACAATTCATGCTGTTTTTACATTTTGCTATTTCTAGACTCTCACATGCATTCAGTAGTCTTGTGTCATGCACATGCTTGATCAGTTTCAGATTGCTTTCACCAATTTTGTGGTCATTGTGTAGAGCGTGTTGGGCGACACTGGATTTTTCTACCCTTCCGTATTTTATATGTGCGGAATGCTCTTCGAAACGGGTTTTAATAGCTCGTCGGCTCTGGTGTTAGGGTAATTGATCTCTAGGAAAAGTTTCAGCTTTTACACCAAAGGTTCCAAAAATCATCGTTTATTTATATGAACCGAGTTGAATGATTATAGATGGGAAACTGATGAGTATCTGTGTTTGCTGAGTGATGGTTCACCGTAGTACCATGCAAGATGAACAACCTTTTTTTGTACAGTTACTATAATAACGTTCACATCCGAGTAGTATTTCCAAGAAATTCAGGCTCCATTATTGGAAAGAAGAGTTTGCGGCAGTGCTTGTCATACAATCACTTCATCACCTTGCGCAAATTCAGGTTTATTATTGAGGAGAGTTTGGGCAGACTTGATGGTTTTTGTTAATCTCTACTTCGATGAAATTGCAACTACATTCCCCTTGGGTATTTGGTGAGAGTGTCTTCCAGTGAGACATTAATCTTCGTTTCGTTAGATCGGGTTCTGGAATGATTTATTGAAAGCTGATTCTCATATCTATTTCTTGTTATTATTGCAGTGCAATACACACGCAATTCAAACAAACACTGATCCGTTTATCCTTTTTTTGTTCCGTTGTAGTATATTCATTATTCAATATTTCGTGATATAGAAAATATTAAACTTTCTCGGTGTGCAAAATAGGAAATAAGCATGATTTCTTGTAATGACTTGGATTTATTATTTAGTTTTATAAGGTAGAAAGGAATATAAAAAGGCATGAATATACTCAAATAATTGTTCAAAGCGAGAAGTCAAACACCGAATGAATAATGAATAAAATACATGATGAATTTGAGCCGTTCAATCACTACGTTGAAAGACATCCTAGGACGTGTCCTGTGTTTGGTTACTCAGTGTGTCTCGCACTCAAACACATCATAAGTTTTCGTTGCTACATAATCATGGAAGTAGCTAATAAACCTTCTACATATATTGTATTGTACCGAAGAGCAAAAACACTGGTATTTTTTCGTATTCCAAATGATGTGATCGCACGAAAACATTTGGGTAAGACATCGTGTCTATATTGTTGTGAAGACCATCTCAATGTCAGTGTGCTACAGTTTTAAACAGCTTATCATGAATTAGAAGTGACATTTGCATTAGCTGTTTAATAATTGAAAATTTGGATTGAATGTAACCTAATCCATATCGATTCATGATATACATCAAATCATTTCTCATTTATCTGATATTTATGTAGAGAAAATAAACGTATCATACTTGAGTGACTTCCATTTTGTTTCATCTAACATGATATTCTCTTCAACTAGTGGTGACGCGTTTTGTCACTTCCAATTTTCCGCTATTATTTTTTTTGAATAATAACTAAACAACAATAATACCTTTCGATTAAGATGTTACGATAATAAAGATCCGATGAAAATTATTTATATATCCTATTATTCGATTTGACTGTTAATAGTAATGCAGTTAATCAAAATAATTATCCACTCGGAATATAAAACATACTTTCTATGATATTTTTCCATAGAATCGAATGGTGTAATCAATTTCTCGAAATTTTCTTAAATTCGGATGAGTTTTCGACATTTATTATCAACAAATTCATTGTTGCGGAGGCCATTTTAATGATTTTTTCCATTTTTGAGCGTGTTTCGGAATGGAGACTGTCTTTTTTCATATTATTACCAGGAACTTGAGACAAGAAGAAAGAGAGTGAGCCCAGGAAAATATATTCAGGATAGGAAGGAGAAATTGAATTTGAAAAAAGGTAATTTTTACGAAAAAGTTCATCACCAATTCGATTCATTATTATGAACTGAATTGTAGTTATCAAAGACATGACAAAGTATATTTATATGGAATTGTATCTTACTCAACTTCACGTACTGCTGTCACTTTTCAGGATAACTTCTGAATAACTTGGAGCAGAAGTCCTCAAAAATTTCCAGACTCAGTTCATTTTCATTAAGGGCCCTATGTATGCAGTTTGCTTATTCTATTATTAGGGCAATCGTTTTCAAGATTTGTGCTCTTCAATTGAATAAGTGAAATTGGAGCATGATTGACCAAGGTCAAAATGCTTCGCTCTTTAAAATTCACTTTAAGAAGGTAGGTCATATACATATATGGCGAAGGCTCTGTTAACTCAGGTAGTTTATAAAATTTGTAACAATTGGTGGAGTCGCCGGAACGAAATGAAAGCCGCCTTTTCACTTTTGAAAGCATAAACATATCAGAACTCATACCGAGAGTAAAGAGATACGGTAGCGTCGATAAGCAATTTTTATTCATTATTTTTCCATGATATCCGAGGAAGAAACATTCAAAGACCATCCCAGCCGGTTCACTTATGGGTATATACACGACGACCAGGCATTCTACAACTCGGTGGAGTAGAGTGTAGGATAATTATATTTCGATTTATTCCTAAGCATAGAGTCATAATTTGAAAATCTTTCATTCAATCTGGTTGCAGTTGAGTAGGATCTGAATGATCTTCTGATGAACAATGATGACATGAATTCCCTTCGAAAATTAATTAAATCTGAACGCCTCTCCAACTCAATGATGTTCCAGCATGCAATGATCAACCCTAATAGAAACGTCATTAAATCAGGATGTTATATTTTCCTCTAGGAATTGAACTGATGTGATAAAATTTAGCACTTTCGAGTTATATGGCGTTACATTTGTAAAGTATATATTCGCGACCATCAGAATGAACTACCTAGAACGCCCGTAACTTTGTGGAACATAAACTCGACACAATCCATTTCACTCCTATGTCAGCATGATTTTCCACTCGACTCTTCGGAAAGTTATGCAAATTACTGTGAGAGGTGGATATTTGAAGCAATGGAGTTGTGCTGATATAATGAATTGAACAAATCAAACGGAAAAAATTCGGGGAATGTTCGGGCGCGGCTGACAACAAAAATAAATAAAAGTTCCAAGCGTTGTGTCTGGTTCATAGACCAAACTCTTTCTATTACTTCGAAGAAGGTCTTATAATGCTGATCAATGGATGCTTTCATACACAAAATGTTTAATATCAAGTATTATGTATGAACGCTTTCGTTGATTGGGAATTTGAGAACTTTTTTGAAGCAAAAGTAAAAAATAAAGTCGAAGTTTAGTCTATCAATCACTCATTATTATTGTTCGTTCAAGGCTCGAATTTCATTCGAGGCTCTGTTCGTTCGATGAAGGAGGCCCTATTCATTTGCTGGTCACAATGGTGACAGACAAAATATAATTATAGGTGGGGTCTTTTTATCGAAAACAACGACAAGCTGTGAGTTGTCTTGGTTTTCCTACAGTTCTAGATTCGCTACCAAAAAATCGGTTATCCCAGAGCGCTACGGCACTCAAGAATATTAGCCGACCCTTGCACAAGGATCTGCCTTCTGGATGCACTTGTGAGATTACATTTTGTTTTCATACACAAAATAAAGATCAGCCAACTTAGATTGCAACTGGCAGAAGATTCATATTCTAGTAGTTGCAAGCTGGCTGGTTAACGATTGAGATACAGTGAAAATGAAAGAAAATGAATGAATCTGGGACATTTTTTGTGATTTTGTATGAGTCACAACATTTAGGGGTGTTTCCTGAGCTGTTCAGGGCTGCGTATTTAGGTTTAATAAAAGTGTCACCATACCCATCAAAAACTCAATAGAATCCTTTTTTCGATTTTTTATGGGGTTGAAAATATCGAAACATTGGTCTGATGTTCGATGAGTTAAAGGATTCATTTATATATTCTGTTATCCTCGACAGTGAAGTGAGCAGCAATTATGCTTAATTCGGCACCTCTATGAGTCAATCATTGGCCATGTCATATCCAGAAGTTTCAGAATAGAACATTATGAGTAATTCATTATTTCACAAGCGTGGATGAATATATTAAGCATTTCACTAAATGAAATTTCGCTCGATGAAATATTACTCACATCCTACAGCTATTTTATCGCAAATTGTCATCCAATATTGTTTCATTGTATTTAATCAACATGTACTCAAAGAGTAAATGTCAAAGCATTCGAGAGCTGAAGCAAAAAACTACGAATAAATGTTGATGTTGAAAATATTGAATTGACAAAGTTGGAAATATTTTTTTCAGTAGTGAGTTTCAAAGCTTTACTTTTTTGTTGAAATAGCTTGATCAAAATGTTATTTCGGAAGTGTTTCAACTCAAAATTCGAATAAGAAATATGAATCTGAAAGCTATATATAAGGAATGAGAAATGAAAACTCACGGTGACGGTATATCGTCAATTTGATTATGGTAGGAGGCAATATTGAACTTTCTCAACAGATGGGTATGGAATACATCAGCTGACTCTGTAGAATTTAAGGTTTCCCGGATCTCTCCAGTTGCAATTCCGAAGGCACCATCGGATTTTGATAATGATGTATAAAATGAAACAACAGAACTATGACTCATTTGGAATGAAGAATGTACGATTAAGTTACCGGTTGGTTCAGCTTAGCAGACATCAGTTGTCAAGCAACAAATATTTCAATTGGCTAACGCTTAGCACCTTGTTCACTTGAAACATATTTGACTTCAGTTTCGACAACTGGCTCTGAGTCTGCATATTTGTTTTGCTGTAAGCTGAAATTGAACTCTGAGATTTCCACACACAGTTGCTTTAAATCGCAATGCAGAAGACTGGCAAGCGTGAACATGACGTCAAAAACGGAAATCTCATTGATGGCATATGAGTACATACATAATTGCTGCATTAACCGAAAACTTCGTTGAAATGGACGAAGAGTTGGTTACAGAAACAGGCCACGTATTCTCATGTCAATCTTTCGAAAGGAATTGCGACTGGATCCTTCAGATTGGCATAATTAGTTGAGAATGGACCAAGACACCCTTCAGTAACTCTTTTCATACAAAAACAAAACCCTCGGATGCATCGAGTTCTCATAGCACATGAAAGGGTTTCTGCTACATTACAAATTTTAGCTAATGGAAGGAGCTATGAGAATCTGAAATTTACAACAATCATATCACCCCAGACATTGGGTCAAATTATTCTGGGAATTGTCATTCAATGTCCCATCTACTACAGCAGGAAGTGATTGAGGTGAGCTGATGCAAAGGTTTCTGTCCGGCACAGATAAAAATTTTATTGCGACTAGATAAATAACGAAGACAAAAAATGTTGAACAACTCCGAATGAATCCATGAGAAAAAAATCTACGATTCAGGAAGCAGTATACCACAAATATTGATACTTCGAATATTTTTATTTCATTGTTGGTGAGTGAGTAAGTAGTTTTTCCGCCATAATGTTGAAAGCCATCTCCGTTAGTTTCGGAGTTGACAGTCTTATATACCTATAAATGTTTTCCATTTCACTTTCGGTTTTGCCGGAAGTGATACCAACTTTCGATTTTCAAATGGAACACCCTGCATATTATAACATCTTTGAAATCTGCAAAATTTTCGAAATTCAATGATATCATTTCGGACATCAGAACTCAAGTTTTTACTATCAATAAGGAATTTATTCATACCTGGTAATAAAATGTGCGATGAATATTACACCTAGAAGAAAATAAGAAAATACATTTATTTTGTTCTGATTCAGTGGAGAGGGGTTACTGAGGACGCTTTGAAAACAATGACATTATTTTTCCAGATTGTCGAATGAATATTTGTTGGTTTATCAGTGTTTTCAATGTGTAGTGGAGATGTCTTCTAATTCGTTGTAATTTTCATCGAAAATACCTCACATTTATACTAGGGATAAAAAAATTGGACATGTTAATTGATGAAAATCCTTTATGCCGACCGATATCCTGATAGGTAATGCCCAGCGAGAAATTGTTTCAATCGTCGCATATTGCCATGCATTTATACTTGCCTCTGTAAAACATAGTACAGTATTTTATATCGCCCTTGTAAAATCATCGTATCAGAGCAGTGCGTGGCGACCTGAACAACTCCAATATGTTTCTTACTATGGGTTTCGTACAACTCCCAGACAGATGAATATTCAATTGAGGTTTCCACATAATAATTGTCAAAAATGTTAACAGTTTCCATTTTTTAAATGAATTTAATGGTTGAGTTTGCCGGTGTTCATGGAGATGATGTGGAGATGTGTGCGGATACGCGAACATTGTTTCGTTATTTCATCAAGAAACTCTCTTTATATCACACCATTCAATGACACTTCTGCGAAGTATCTGTTCATTCCTTGCCACTTATATTTTATAACTTTCCCGTTGGATTCCTTGATATGAAACATCGCTAGCGTTCATAGGTAGAAATAATTCTCCTCAACAGCAAAATTAATGAATTCAATCCAAATTCCAGGCATGCCTGAGGATCATTTGCATAATATGCTAGATGCGACTGGATAGTTTTGCAAAGCTTGCACAGAGCACGAACACTGTGAATACAATGTACAAAAAATATGCAAATAGTCGCGAGAATTATATTCTGTTAAAAATTCATTTCCATCTTGTTCAACGAAGTACTTAGAGATTTATTCAGTATTTATACATTTGAAAAGCAATCGTTTCAGGTCTTTGCATCACTGCTGCTGGCTGTTTCATCAACTTTGTATATTCGTATGAGCTTGTCACATAATTCAACTACAATAAGCAAGGTGTGCGTATTTTGAGTGTCTGAAATGGAATGGTTCATGTGTATCCTAGACGGTGATCAGAAATCATACCTGTTAAGTTAGGTAAAGGTGTGATCAATTCAAAATTTTGATTTTTTTGTTCCAGATTCTACATTCCAGTACGGATGAGGTTGATTATGTATTCTTAATGTTGCTGTTTTATTTAGTTGGAATATATCCAAAACTGTTTCTGGAATATTGACAATATTCATTGGACCAATTTATACTCCGTTTGAAGAATTGGTCCCAACCCAATAAAAATATAACTCATTCAATTTTCTCTTGATAAACTCCCAACTCGACCGGGACCATACCCAATTAATAATCCGAATTGTCTGATTTGCGAATCAGTAATTTTGGAATAACAATGAAATTTCACAATAAAGCATATAGTCCCGTGACATTCGATTAATACTCTCTATACAGGATAACGTACGGCTTAAAAATGTCACTTTGTCTCTGAGATGGGCAAACACTCATGAGCCACTGCGTAATCGATTTTGAGAGATAAAAAGTTGAATTCTTGGTATCGACACGACTATAGGTTTTGGGAGATTTTTAACAATGTACGTTTTTTTTTATTACGTTAACATTTGTTTGCCCTCAGATATTGTTACATTTGTTTAATTATCAGAATCGTTTGGACCCAATGATAATAATGGATGAAAACACATAGTGGAAACACAGGTGGCCTGAAAGATAATCCGAGTATAACGGGTGATCGATAACTACAAGTTACCGACATTTTCTATAAATTAGCTGCATCTTCAATTCATCGTTTCTGTTATGAACTCATGGCATTATATTATTTCTTGAATTGCATATCCAACTATGTATTTAGCTGACAATAACACTTTATCAAAACACCAGAGGCTGTTCTTTGTTTCATAACTCATCTGACAACCCGCAAAAACCTGAAAGATGTCCCAAGGGGTAGGTCAGGTAATCTTGTAGGCGACCTGAAGGGAAACAAAATTCACATATCAATTGAGGATTTCATTACATTCAGAAATTTATGTCGATTTGAAAAATGTACACAGAGTATGTTTCGAGAAGGCCTCTTTGTGAGCTTATTTATTATTGAAAGTTCGTGAAAATAAATGAATAACTTTGTAATGTTATTCAATGACGAATGTATGAAAAAAAAGTTGAGAAATTTAGTAATGATAAAAAGATGTCTCAGAAAAAAAAAATTTTCTGGTCTTGTTTTTTTGGGGTGGTCGGGTCCGTGTTTTGTGTGTTGTGGGGCGGGTTTTGTTGGCTGGGGTCTGGGTGTTGTCGGTTGGTGGTTTTGTGTTTTCACGTTGGTGGTTGTGTGGGGGGGTGTGCGGTGGGTTTACGACCTGATTAACAGTCCATTGAAAGAATCGGTGCTTAGGCTGTGCTTTCACTTCAGCAAATGGCAGGATGTGGTGTCCATTCTCAGCACCGATTATTTTAAAGGACTCTCAATCAGGTCCTGAAGTACCAAACCTTAGGTAGTGAAAGTAAAAATTTTTCATTGATAATCATTTCAGCACCAAACTGATACAATCCACTTGAACTTGATACGCATTCCGCTAGCAGAGTCAGCTTCTGTATAAGAAAAATTGATATATTAATACAAATACTAGACTTCCTACAACGAGAATTCTGATAAGGTCCATAGGGCACGTTCAAGAAGGCCTCATGTCCAGTCCATATTCACTTCAAATTCACATCCCCCAATACTCCAACTGGAATGACCGTGGAAGTAAATCTGAAGCATACAATTTTAGGAATTGGAAAATATATCTGTATTTTACTCATGAAGTTTCAGATCCGATATTTTGAATAATATCGGAATCATCTCTTGTATGACTTCTGACTTGAATTTTGGCTATCGTATAACAAACTTGTTTATTATATTTTTTTCCTCTGATTAGATTCGAAATTGATTGTGATTGCTTCCTCAAAACAAATAATGATAGAGGATTTGTAAAGTGATTTTATTGCAAATTCGCAAATATATCCATTCAAAGTTCATTCGATCGTTTTCATTCACACTGATCATGTTTCAAACCCCTTCCAGATGTGAAACAGAATGAATATTTAATGAAAAACAATTGCCATTGATATTTTCAAAGTTCCTGGTATTACAGAGCTTTTCTCGAATTCAATTGTCTATCTTGACTCCACATTTTATTCTCAGAACTCTGTAATTACTCCGAAGAAATTTCAGTTGAATGGAAATATCACCTACTTGGCTGCCGCAATGCCACATTTGTGGAAGAAGTGGTCTCATTCCAGAGCAATAAAAATTTATTGAATCTCTTTAACCGTAATGGAAAATGGAAATCAGTTCATTAGAGATAGAGCGAAGTCATTTCAATTCAAACAAAAGAGTTTATTATGTACAAAAAAATTCTAAGGTGTTTGCAGTATCATCTGAGACGCAAGATGAAACAATCGGCACTGTATGAATGGAGTTAGGGAGTATCCTAGCGAATGCAAACATTGCAATGATGTTTCGGAATGTTATGAGAGTGTTTTTAATGTCATATTCCTCAACGACATCACGTATACTCTTCAATGGGATCCTGCTGTGAGGTCAATCGACAAACAATCAAGATCGGATCACGTAACTTATTCATTCATGTTTCTTTCATTCAGGAAATATGAGATCATTCGTCCATGGATTTTGAGAAATTGAAAATTGTTCTTTCTTCGATAATATATGTCTATGGTTTCCGAATAATCATTATATTGAGACGCTGTCAGACTTAAATCTAAATCAGAAATTCACAATGAAATCAAAACCATCAACACCTTTTTAAACTCAGATGTCCTCATCACAAAATCCAATTGCACTTTCACCCCACACAGCCTACAGAAAACGAACACACACAAACCAAATTTTCAACGTTTACTCCCACCATCACTAGCACAAACTAATTCCGTATCGATTCTCTCATCCACAGATTATTCAACCACACAGACTCCATAACAAACCGAAAGAGCTGACCGAACTTAAATCAACCCTTTTCCAATATGGTTACAATAACCCAGATATCCAAGAAACGAGACCGTTTCCCATAGCGCTCCTCTACATCAACTGTGCCACTGACAAAATATGCAGGATTTCGAATAAACAGAACATCAAAACGATATCTACCACCAGCAATCAAATTTCCACACTCCTCCCATCTCCCAAGAACAAAGTTGTCAATGATCCTCACTGTATATATGCCATTTTATGTTCCGATCACCGTAGGCCTGACCAACAGAAGTTTGGCCAGAAGAGTTTATTTATTTACAGAGGATACCTCTTACTTCGAACATGATTTCTGTGAAGGGTTGCAGCTTTCTACAAGTTGACCGAAGTCGATTCTCGATCGTGGCTGGCTATTTGTTGAAGCTTCGCCGTACGATGGCCCGCTGTAAGAGGTCTCCTCTGCCTTGGGCAGTGGGTGTTTGAGACTTTGGTCGTCACCTAGCAGATGGCGTTGCTCCTTGGAGATTTACACCATCTGCACCATTTTCAGATATTTACTTCGTAAGGAGTAGATAGTTCGAAATGTTTGTGTTCACAGTTCAGCCAAGTGTCACTGGTGAGACCTGGTGGGTCGAAACAGCTGTCTGGCATTGGATTTGTGAATGCAATCATTTCGAACATGGAAAATTATGGTTACCGTTGAACTGTTCAAAATGTTTTACATGGGGATATGTATTTCTTTTTTCGAAAATTGTGCGGCGTTATCAAGTTACTTGCTATTTGTAAAGTTGATTCTTCGATTAACTCGAACAGGAAATGTCACATATGAGAAAAAAGAAAGAACCAAAACCGCATCAATTGAAGAAACTGAAATGACTGTCCACTCAAAAGTTATATCGCATATAGGAATATCCAAATGAATTGACATAAGCCGAAGTGTGATACGAAGAATTTTGAAAAAGGATAAGTTTCATCCGTACCGTGTTCAGTTATATGAAGAGTTATAAGATGAGAAAAAAGTAATATTTTGTGAATGGGCTCAGAGATAGTTGCTACAAGACAGAGATATTTTTATTATTTTTGAATGAAGAATATTTCATAAAAATGGGTTTGTAAATAGACATAATTTCCATTATTATTCAACAGAACACCTTTATTTATTCCGAACCGCCAGGCAGACAAAGTGATCCCGAAATATATGGGGCGGCATAATTGGAAATCTCATCTTTGGGCCATGGGCCAAACTTCTTTGGGGGAAGATTTAATGGCTTGATTCACTTCGATATTCCGAAAAACCAGTTACCAAAATTAATTTATCATTTACCCATTCGAATCAAACGAAGAATGTGGTATTCACTCGACAGAGCACCTGTTGCCACCTCGCTCACAAGATTTGACAAGAATGGATTTTTATGTCGGGCTACGTTGAATATCAAGTTCATTGTACTCCCCATCTACAAAGGAGGTTACGGAAAATAGAATTAACGACGTATTCCAAAATATTCCAGTCGGCATGATGAGGCAAGTTAATGAAGAATTTGAAAACCGAATACATTATTGTTTGTGGCCGGTGCTCACTTCGAACAGTTGTAACAAATTTATAAATTTTTTGTTATTTACTTAAGACGGAACTTGTGCGAGCCAAGGACTGACGAGGTCTTACGCTTCAACGTGCAATTCTTAGCAGTATCCGAGAAAAAATATTCAGTTGTCGCTAGGCTTTGGACCCACTAAACCGGCAGATTGAATGTTTGAAAAGCGATGCTTCTAACCACTCGGCTACCTGGTCCTATATACTTCAACTAAATCATGTTATTCAGACTTTTCCAACTGATTTTTAGTTTAAAGTTTGACATTGCGATTATGTTAAATTCGAGTAGCAGTAACCAAGTGTCAGAATCCTAGCGTAAATAAAATAAATACGTAAATAGAAAGACAATTTTTGACAAATTGGAAATTGAATTGTGAATTACTCGAAAAGTGTCAGTTTTAGAGACTTCTCCATCTTATTCAAATTTGTAGGGATGAAATAGTTCTGAAAATTGGTGACGTAACAAACTGGGTGTTTCTTTCGAAAAAATCAAGTTTTTGATATTCGAAGTTAGTCAAGTTATGGCTCTGTAGAAATCCCTTGTTTGAGAAATGTTACTTTCAGTGCGAAAACTTGACAACACTGCAAAGTTTTCGAAAAAAATTAAAGTTAAGTAAATATCTCCGTGCGAAAAACATTTTGCTCAGTTCAACGTTGAAAAAATATACAGCAGGGTCCATTCAGAAAAATTATGATTTGTATTGCCACGCTTCAAAGGAAAGCTCTATATATTACAAAATATTTTTGAAATAAGCAACAAAGTGAAACATATAACTTTTATCTGAAACATTTTATCACACCCAGCCAGGCTTTGTTGCTATGGATTTGCCAATCAGCTTCCTTGTTCCTTAACGATTAATCTAAGCTAAGTTGAATCTCTATCGAGTTGAGGCGGAGCAATTGGCGCTTAGGATGGTGCAAAAAAAGATACATTCGAAAAAATCAATTATATATTGCAGAACAGTTCTTGTCTTGCTTACTTCGATCCCCCCTAGCAAATCATGGTTTTCTCAGACGCTTCGTCTTATGGTTTAGGTATGTTTATATCAAAATGCAAATGATAGTGAAAAACAGATAATTGCTCATTTATCTCGTTTACTCCCTGCTACAGAGTCCCGTTATGCTCAAATTGAGCGAGAAGCAGTTGCTATAGCTTGGTCTGCGGTTAAGTTAAAAGAATATACCTCAGGTATATTCCTATAATATTCCGAATAGACCATGAAAGAAAGCCGTAGAAGAGTTGACACCAAGACTCCAAAGGTTCGGAATCAGCCAATGCGTTGTGACTATCAAATACACAACAGGTCTATTCCGTAACTCATAGCTATGTCGTTATCCAACCACTATCTTTAGATTAACGATATTTGTGTCGAATCATATTCCGTAAAAAAAATCGTTGCAAGTCGGTAGTGAACGAAATAATATAACGTTTGTTAACATGAATAGAAATGGTTCAGTTGGCTAACGACTTGAAGTAGTTTTGTGTTATTTTTGACATATTGTTCATATGGATCGTTGAGAGCTAGCTACCGACAGTCGTTTGATAATGGATAGTTCATTAACGGTGTTTTACGGAATAGTATATTTCTGGTGAAGATTTGACAGTTGCTGAAGCCTTCACTAGCAATTTCGAAAAAATGCAGAAGAGCCCAAAGATGATGAACTTACTCATGGAGCCGATGCTGTGAGTGTCGTGACCCCCCCAAAAATGAACTGGATGTAGGTTTCAACAAGGATCAGAAATTTATTTAAAAACTGTTCTGAATGTCTCGAACATAGAATGAACCTTTGAGAACCTTTCTTGAAGAAGAACGCCCCTGGTAGAACATAGCTCTAGATTCGGAAAAATGTAGTGGTGCCTGCTACATTTTATTTTTCGAGATTTTTCGATATATTTGAAATAACCAAAATGATCGAGTACGTCATCATTATCAACTGGAAGCAATTATTTAGCCTGATCGAATTCGTTCGGACATTGATCCGCAATTCCAGTCAGAATTTAGAGAATTTTCACGATAATATTACTGCCATTTCAAAACTAGTGGTTCAAAGTACCCTGCCTCAAAAGGCTGAGTGGATTCTACAGTTGAAATAGCGGAAACTTTGATCAAAAGGGATCCTAATAATCCTGATCTGGCATTACTCTCATATCATAGTACACCCTTTGCATGTATAGACTGAGTCCCGTTGAACTTCTCATGAATCGAAAACTCAGGTCTCACTTACGGGTTCTACTAAGTATCCCGAATAACTCTGCTAATTCAGATCAGATCATTCCGAGAAAAGAGATTGTGACAGAAGAGAAATCGGCTCATAGATACAATAAGCGGTATACAATAGAGAATTGTCAAAGTTTTCTAGAGGAGTCATTGTTTCGGTGACTGATAGAAGACAATACTGCAAAGTTCTTGGTGCTTTGGAGTAAGCTAAACCCTACATGATCAAAACCAGTGTTATAAATCCCTAAGTTATAATCGTTCAGTATGATAGTTCATATAGAAGTCACGGAGCAACACGTGAAGCGAGTTTCAGGCTGTTAGGTGTTGTCACAAGGACTTCTCTGGTGAACGAAAGTCACCTTGACACTGGTAATTAATACCGAGTGAACTACTAAGAGATCAGTAGATATTATTCATTATATTATTCATTAAGACCTGACGAAACCCAAACTGGTTATATTTCGTCTCCTTACAGAAAATTACGATTAAAGCGCACACGTTTTCGAATGATGGTTGGATAGAATGAATGTTTGATCAACGAAACGAATTGTAAATTCAATTCCCGAAAAAGAGTTCTCATTTTGTAATAATCCATTGAAAAAATAAAAAACAAAACGCGTTCGAAACTTGAATTGAGGCGAATGAATTCACCTGATATTTATAATGGTGATAATATTGTTAAAAATGGAGAACAGTCAGTGAATAATTCAAAATCCATTCAAGCAAATATATGAACTGAAAGATGTTTCAACCTCAACTTCAATATTTTAGAACAAAAACACCCAGTATTCACAATTCCATCTTTATAATCCAGGTTCATAGACATCAAAATTGATACGATTACAGGATATAGAAATATAAAACAATATTCGAATTTGCAAACTTGCACGGATGCGCGCTAAGCACTTTGCCTTAGTACGGTGACCGGAGCAAAGTTGCAACCTCAGCTGATAAATCTTTATAAATATTGAGGGAGGTCGAGATTCAGGAGCCATTATTCAGAAACTCGTCAGTATTCATTGATCACTCTTCAGAAACGGTCTCTAGAGCATTTTTCCGGAATGCAGCACTTCTCCTGATCGACGATCCTACTAGGAAGCAGTATAATGTAAGTTTTTAGTGTTTCTTTATATATTTTCAACAATTTGATGTTCAAAGTATTTTTTCTTCATTTTTTTGAATGAAGGTTGGGTGAATCAGAGAAAAATCCTCTCAACGCAAGCCAAGCGAGTACTGAGTTGCGACAATATTTCATTCATATATACATACATCCAACTGAGACTATCCATGTTTATGTCTGCTGCGAGTAATGAGATCTTTTTTCTGTTCGTGTATTGAAATGAATAGAAAGAACAATGTGACCTTCAAATCAACTAAAGGCACAATCACTCAACCGATCACATCAAATGTTGAATGGGTATTTGCGGCTTCACTCAGTGAAGATGGGGAGGTTCGTTGATTTCAAAATTTATAAAATGATGTTAATGGGCGCCAGGTAAATTACCCAACAAATACCATAAACTTCGTATCACTATCCCTAACTTACCAAAGGATATGTAATAAGACAAAAATACCTGAATGACAGTTTATTTAAATAATCACAAAATTAGCAACAACGTTAAAACTTGAATCTATTTCCCAGACCTAGTTCACAAACATTGAATCTGAAATCTCAAATGTCTCAATAGCAGAAGAAAGCTTCAAAAAAAATTAATAATAAACCAATAGATAATAGCGTTAAATCCCTTAATTCTCCTACAGCCAATCATGAGCACGTATGCACAACAGAAGCAAGAAAAATACTTATACTAATGCAGACGAACGTAAGCACAAATATTATATCATTTCAAACCCACTAATAATCGTACACTAATATTTAAAACCAACACCAATAGCACTGGTATGAACACTACAATTTACCAGGAAGTCGAAAGTGAAAAAAAAACGTAGTTCATATCGCAAAAATACTTCCCTATGGATAGGCACTCTAGTCCATATATCTAATCAAGCGCAGAAATCGAAATGCAGGTCTAGCAAGGATTATAATGAGGGTGGCGTCGCGAGAGCTCAAGCGTATGCGCACGATAGGGTAATAAAATCAGCAAAATAGAATTTGTAACCGCATTCAATTTCCGCTTCACAATATATAACGAAGTACAAGCAAAAAAAAATCAATAAGCGAAAGCAATTAGCAAAAGCAAAAAAAAGACTTGCGTGTCTCCAGCGGTGGACGAAGGCAGCTAGTAGACTGCGGTTGAGTGAAGTACCTCAACACCATTCACCATGAAGTATAATGGGACAACCGGTATAGCACGTGTTCAAGTAGTCCGACCAGTAGATGAGTGGTAAGTCGGCACTATAAACCAAGATGTGGGGGGGAAACAGTATATAGGTCCAACCAGTCTGCTTATTGGTGCATCAGGCTATGGGTTTTTTTTTTGTAAACCCGTTAATAAAACCCTAGGAAGAAAAAGTAATACTATGACAACCATATACACCGAATTAGATTTCCCTCCCCCTCATAAACAAAATCAAAGTGTAGAGCAAGATGGGACAACCTGTATGTACCACATTTTGCTCAACAGGAACCAAAACGTAAAAAAAATCATGTTTCGTATATTTCGGACAGTCAATATAATTATAATTCATGATTCCAAGCACTTAGCCGTGGTGAAAATGAACGAGTTGAACCGAGGAAGAAAAAAAATTATAATCAAAATGAGACATTCTGTATAACAATCTCGTATATCTCGACAAAATAATCGAATCAAAGTGAACGGGAGAAAACAATTGATGAAATAATTATTATTACTATAAAAGCAACGCAAAAAAAACCATGACTACAAACTGGGACAACCGGTACCAGTTCTGTATTTTACATAACTATGCTTTGAAATTCATACTCAGCATTGACTTTTGAAGATCAAGTAGTAGTCCTTAAATTTGGTGCATTTGAAAGTCAATCTACATTACAGTAACTACTCGTATGCATTCAATTACAAATGAATAGAAACGAAACAAACAGTGTATCTTGATGATATCAGAAGGAATTCAAAATAATTCGATTTTATTTCGTTCGACACAAATGTTTAAAATTCCTTCAATCTTTCTACGAAGTTTATCTAAGGAATGCGTTAAAAAAAGTAAAGGGCAAAAACTAATATTTCGACTCCTTCGGCTTATGAATACTGAATGGAATATTTTACTAAATATCGATCAGATGATATTTTCCCTTCAGAATCTCAGAGGAAAATTATGAAATACGTAACACAGAAGCATAAAAAAATATCGGCACAAGAAAATTACCAGCAAAAAAAATTATAATTTTTATATACATAACACAGAAAATTGTCTTACCCAGGCCACGGGGTTTTATATTTTTTATTGCTAGTTATATTTCCCAAACAGCAGGAATTTTCCGGTGCAAAAGTCTATATACAGGATGGTAATTGGCCTCCTCTGCACCTGATGAGGAGAGATAAAAATGAGATCCACTACAGAAAACACTACTTCTTGGTATTTAAATAGTATTGAAAAGTTACCTAAGGGGCTATATTTCAAAGAAAAACGTACCTTTCTGCTCTTATTTGGACTCCAACCAACGTTCCGGTGACAGAAAAAAAACTCACTAACAAATCCTCGTAAGAGTAAGATTCTGAATTGCAACTCAAAATATCCACTTTCAACCAGTCACTCAGAACCTCATATATGTGAAAAACAAAAATGATCCCAACTAAGGGTGATGTAAAATCACAAATTTTTGCATTCAACAAGTGGTCAACTTTATCGTGTCACCTTCAGAGTTGAAAAGAGCCCTCGGTAAATTTGAATGAGAAATATGAACCTCTGATTGACTTTTGTCAAAGGACCTTTTAATAGATGGCGCCTGGACTAGTGTTCTATAATGGGTCTCCTGGATCTGGTAATCATTATTCGAACGATTAAGTAGACCATATCTAATTCTAAATATTACTACACATACACAAGGTACCTATTTACAAATACTCATCAAAAATATTTTCATAACGAGCCACTACATACATTCGCCACCTAGTTACCAGAATATAAACAATAACATGGATAGAAGATATTTGGCGATTGCTTCAAATAGTTTTCCATGGTGCAAGGTGAGTGATTCCATTTTAACCATCGGTTGAATTTGCTGTTTTCTAATTTATCGACATTTCGTTTTTCAGGTTCAATGATATACTGATGCAGTTGGTCGATGTCAGAGGCGTACGAAAATATTTTCATATACAGGAAAATACGAACTGTCTCAATGTATAGTAATTAAATCTACTAGTATTCAATAAATTAACCATTCCGTAATTTCACATATGACGAAAGGAAACTATAACAGACAAGAGCCACATTCATAGCAAATTCAAAACTGTATACATCTATTGAATATAATAAAATATTGAATCAAATAAACGGTAGACCCATACTATACAACTTTGCATAATTTTTTTTTCAAGCAAAATTAACGTTCATTTCTGAACGTTACAAATCCCCCCCTTACTACAAGAAATTTATCCCATAAATTTCTAATCATCAACATTGGGTTCTTCCGGAGAGGGCTTCAAATCTTTTGTGTGCCATACTCCTTTTGAATTACCATTGGCTTCCATCAGCTCATACGTCCAAGGAGATATACGTCTCTTGATGTAGAAAGGACCAACATAGCGGGGAGCTAACTTCTGTGAAAAGTATTTCGCTGCATCTGACAGTACGTAATTTTTCCTCCAGACGACATCATTGGGGAGATATTCTACATGGCGACGACGGAGGTTATAACGATCGCAGTTTTTCTCTGCAGCAATTTCTAAACGTTTACGAACATCACGGAACAACTCTTCGAGTGCCTCGTTCCTACTTGTAAGACTAACTTGCGAGTCCTCCTCCAACTCTAATCCTTCATTCCGCAAGTAGTCTGTTCCAGACAACACCATGTTGCGTCCAAAATTAGCAAAATAGGGACTCACTTTTGTCGTCTCGTGTTTGGAAGTGCGAATTGCACAAGAAATCTTATCAAGATTTGCATCCCATGATCGATGATTATCGGACACATACATAGCTAGCATTGTTTTGAGACTTCGATTCACTCTCTCAGTCGGGTTCGCCCTAGGGTGGTAATTGGCAGTGAATTTAATACGACTTTTATATCTTTCCACAAAGTTCGAAAACTCTCTACTACGGAACTGCGCTCCATTATCGCAAATAACAACTTTGGGTACCCCAAACAACAAGAATACATTACTCTCTAATTTGCAAATTATCGCATTGACAGTAGCCTTCCTGAGAGGGAAAACGAGTGAAAATTTCGTTAGGTAATCCGTCACTACTAGGATAAAACAATGGCCATGTTTCGACCGAGGCAGAGGTCCCATCAGATCAGTTGAGATCATCTCCCAAGGCCGAGATACCTTAGGATGTGATACGATCTTATCGACCGGACTATCTTGAGACACTTTATGTGCCAAGCAGACCTTACACTGACGAACAAATTTGGCCACATCTTGCCTCATCTTTGGCCAGTAATAATTCTCACATATCCTAGCATGCGTTTTGTATACTCCGGTGTGGCCAGATGTAGGGGGGTTATGGGCCGCCTCTATAATTTCATGGCGATCACCTTTGGGTACGACGAGCTTCCATGAATCTTCATTGGGAGTCAATTTAGGGTAATCCGAAGGAACATGCTTCCACAATCGACCAGCAGATTCTCTCCAACAGCCAAATTTCAAAGGGTTTTTCTCTATCCTGTCTCTCATCGACTGATACCATTTATCCTCGTCCGCAGTTCTGAAAAGGAATTGATCTCGAGGACTTCCAACCAAATCTACTATAGGTACAGACCTCGATAGGGTGTCGGGGACAATATTATCTTTTTCCTTGCGATGGACTACTTTAAAATTATATTGTTGGAGCCTTACCGCCCAACGCGCCAACCTGCCATTGAGATCCTTCAGAGTCTGTAACCAAAGGAGACTGTAGTGGTCTGTCACCACCGTGAATGATACTCCTTCCAAGTAGGGTCGCAATTTTTCCACGGCCCAGAGAACAGCGAGACACTCCCGCTCCGTAGTGGAGTAATTGCGCTCCTGCCTGGTAAGAGATCTACTCAGGTAAGCAATGACCTTATCACCTTCCGGATAAGGTTGGGACAGAACCGCGCCAATCCCATAGCCCGAAGCGTCCGTCTGCACTATGAAAGGCTTGGTATAATCTGGACAGCTCAGTATGGGCGCCTTCACCAAACACTCTTTCATTTTTGTGAATGACTTCGAACACTCATCTGTCCAGTGGAACTTGGAACTTTTGCGTAAAAGAGCCGTGATGGGCGCTATAATGCTAGAAAAGTCAGGTACGAACCGGCGGTACCATGAGAATGTTCCAACTATTCGTCGGACTTCCGTCACGTTTGTGGGAACGGGAATTTCTAGCATGGACTTCACTTTATCAGCATCGACATGCAAACCATGACGGTCTACTACATAACCCAGATATTTCATCTCGGGGCGGCAAAATTGACATTTATCGAAGCTAACCGTAATATTTGCCTCCATAAGCCTTCGAAATACTTCATCCAAGACCACTAAGTGATGTTCAAATGTTTGTGTAACGATTACCACGTCGTCTAAGTAGACGAAGACATGCGGTTCCAGATCATGACCAAGCACTTCGTCTATTAAACGCTGCCAGCGGGCTGGAGCATTGTGGAGCCCGAACGGCATCCTCCTAAATTGAAACAGGCCACGATTTGGCACTGTAAACGCAGTGTATTGTTTGGAAGACTCTGCCATCGGCACCTGCCAATATGCTGATTTTACGTCCAAACTCGATAAATATTGTGCATCTCTGAGTTTGTCCAGAGTATCTGAAACGAGTGGTAGGGGATAGCTGTCTCGAACTGTTACCGAGTTCAGTTTGCGAAAGTCCACGCAGAACCTGAACGAGTTGTCTTTCTTTTTTACCAATAAAATGGGAGAAGACCATGGACTGTTGGATGGCTCTACTATTCCCAACTTCAGCATTTCATCAAGCTCAGCATCAATCTGCTTCTGGACAACAGGATTAACCCTGTAGTAGCGCTGCTTGATTGGAGAGCTATCAGTAACAATCACATGTTCTGTCCTATTTTTACAACCCAACCGTTTTCCCATCAAAGAAGTATACCTATCAATAACTGCCTGTAGTCTCGATCTATCCCGTGAACTCAATAAAGCACCATTAGCAACGTGCTCCACCGCATTAGCCGTAACTGGCTCATGGGAAAAGTGCCACTCGTCGTGACGCAAATCTGGCACCACCCCCATCGACTTCCAGAAATCAATTCCGAGAATCAACAAATGAGGCATTTCGGGGACAATAATAGCTTCCACCAGTCGTAACTGACCTCTCAATGAGATAGGCAACTGAACAATTCCAATACTCGAAACACGTTCGCCATTGGCTTACAGTACAAAATGTAGTCTTGCTATCTTCAATTGGCAATCCTAACTCCCGTATGACTCTGTATCCTTTACCACCCAGTATTGTCCGCGAAGCACCCGAATCTAATAAGCCTAACAAAGTTTTACCAAGCACATCGACCTTCAAATATGGGCGTTCATCATTGGCAGCGTGGTCCAAAACATAATCAAGGATCACTTGCAGTTTGTCGATCGAGGATTCCTGTACGACACACCTACCTCGACCTATTAGGTGCGTCGGGGACCGTTTCCCTTCTGGGAACAATCAGGGCATGTCCTGACGGTCACTCCCTCTTTCTTGCACCTATAACAATATAGCGTCCCTGCCTTCATAGTACAGCCAATAGCTCTATGGCCAGGCTTGTTACACCTGTAGCAAATAACAACCTTTTGAGGCATCTCGGAGATACTACCTGTCCTTGATGACGTCGAGGCCTCACAACTGTCTATTACAGTTGGATCCACTTGCACATAGGCTAAATCCGGCTCAAGAGTACTGGTTTTTCTCGAAGGTGGAGAAAAATTTTCGACTGCCTCTTTTCGAGCCTCAAGGCGTCGTCCTAAATCACGAAGTTGACTGATGGAGGTAACGTCAACAAGAGCCAACTGTGTTTGGTAGAAGGGAGAAATATTTCTTAAGAGAATATTGAGTTTCGCTTCCTCAGAAATTGAACATGTTAGTCTATTAAAGTAGCCCATCATAACAGCAATGTAAATACCGATGGACTCATCTGGACCTTGCGTGCGTTTCCTAATTTCTTCGAATAATTTCTCGTTGAAATTTGACGAGAGGTACTCCTCTCGAAGTAATGTAACGAACTCTTCCCACGACGTAACTTCGTTTCGGTATGCTAAATAAAATTGATATGCCCTACCCGTGAATAAGTCAATCCCTGAATTAAGCAAAGTTTCTTTACTAACGTGCCGAGCTACTCTCAACTCCTCGACTCGCTCTAAGAATGCACTCAAGGACATACCCTTTTTATCGCCTGAAAATTTACAATCCCATTTATTTGGAAAAATGGGTTTGACGTTGGACGCAGGTGTAGGGGACGTTGGAATAGCGGATGATCTTCTCTGCGGAGAAAGGTTAGCACCAAAATTTGATTGTGCCAGAAGGTTGAGTTGAGGTGGAACGTCCTGATCTTTCTGGAATTCTTCCGCGGCGCAATGCAAACGATCCAGAAGTGCCAATGCTTTGGCGATCAGATCCGGCTTCTTATCGTTTCCTTCATCGCTGATGTTATCTATCCGATTGAGAACATGGGCCATTTTTGACTGTAGTTTGATGAATAAGTTGCTACTCGAGGATTCTCTGAAGTCATTGATGAGAGGTTCCAGCTCGCTCAACTTGCCTGTGACAGCATCTACATCTTCTTCCACAGTAAAAGGATGGTCTGGGTATTTTATACTTTCACCACTTTTCTCCAGTCTGAGTGCCATGGTCAAAGAACGACGCATCTCTTCCACAGTTCCAGTTGCTATTCCTCTGATCTTGAGTTCATAGGAGAGCTCATCTTGACTTAAACGATTCACTTGCATTCTACGAGACATGTTTGAAATAAAAAGAAATCAAAATTCAAGTTTTTTTTTTCTATTTCTCAAATGACGCTTTTCACGCTGGTAACGCCTTTATCGCCCCACGTTGGGCGCCAAAATGTGACCTTCAAATCAACTAAAGGCACAATCACTCAACCGATCACATCAAATGTTGAATGGGTATTTGCGGCTTCACTCAGTGAAGATGGGGAGGTTCGTTGATTTCAAAATTTATAAAATGATGTTAATGGGCGCCAGGTAAATTACCCAACAAATACCATAAACTTCGTATCACTATCCCTAACTTACCAAAGGATATGTAATAAGACAAAAATACCTGAATGACAGTTTATTTAAATAATCACAAAATTAGCAACAACGTCAAAACTTGAATCTATTTCCCAGACCTAGTTCACACACATTGAATCTGAAATCTCAAATGTCTCAATAGCAGAAGAAAGCTTCAAAAAAAAATAATAATAAACCAATAGATAATAGCGTTAAATCCCTTAATTTTCCTACAGCCAATCATGAGCACGTATGCACAACAGAAGCAAGAAAAATACTTATACTAATGCAGATGAACGTAAGCACAAATATTATATCATTTCAAACCCACTAATAATCGTACACTAATATTTAAAACCAACACCAATAGCACTGGTATGAACACTACAATTTACCAGGAAGTCGAAAGTGAAAAAAAAACGTAGTTCATATCGCAAAAATACTTCCCTATGGATAGGCACGCTAGTCCATATATCTAATCAAGCGCAGAAATCGAAATGCAGGTCTAGCAAGGATTATAATGAGGGTGGCGTCGCGAGAGCTCAAGCGTATGCGCACGATAGGGTAATAAAATCAGCAAAATAGAATTTGTAACCGCATTCAATTTCCGCTTCACAATATATAACGAAGTACAAGCAAAAAAAATCAATAAGCGAAAGCAATTAGCAAAAGCAAAAAAAAGACTTGCGTTTCTCCAGCGGTGGACGAAGGCAGCTAGTAGACTGCGGTTGAGTGAAGTACCTCAACACCATTCACCATGAAGTATAATGGGACAACCGGTATAGCACGTGTTCAAGTAGTCCGACCAGTAGATGAGTGGTAAGTCGGCACTATAAACCAAGATGTGGGGGGGAAACAGTATATAGGTCCAACCAGTCTGCTTATTGGTGCATCAGGCTATGGGTTTTTTTTTGTAAACCCGTTAATAAAACCCTAGGAAGGAAAAGTAATACTATGACAACCATATACACCGAATTAGATTCCCCTCCCCCTCATAAACAAAATCAAAGTGTAGAGCAAGATGGGACAACCTGTATGTACCACATTTTGCTCAACAGGAACCAAAACGTAAAAAAAATCATGTTTCGTATATTTCGGACAGTCAATATAATTATAATTCATGATTCCAAGCACTTAGCCGTGGTGAAAATGAACGAGTTGAACCGAGGAGGAAAAAAAATTATAATCAAAATGAGACATTCTGTATAACAATCTCGTATATCTCGACAAAATAATCGAATCAAAGTGAACGGGAGAAAACAATTGATGAAATAATTATTATTACTATAAAAGCAACGCAAAAAAAACCATGACTACAAACTGGGACAACCGGTACCAGTTCTGTATTTTACATAACTATGCTTTGAAATTCATACTCAGCATTGACTTTTGAAGATCAAGTAGTAGTCCTTAAATTTGGTGCATTTGAAAGTCAATCTACATTACAGTAACTACTCGTATGCATTCAATTACAAATGAATAGAAACGAAACAAACAGTGTATCTTGATGATATCAGAAGGAATTCAAAATAATTCGATTTTATTTCGTTCGACACAAATGTTTAAAATTCCTTCAATCTTTCTACGAAGTTTATCTAAGGAATGCGTTAAAAAAAGTAAAGGGCAAAAACTAATATTTCGACTCCTTCGGCTTATGAATACTGAATGGAATATTTTACTAAATATCGATCAGATGATATTTTCCCTTCAGAATCTCAGAGGAAAATTATGAAATACGTAACACAGAAGCATAAAAAAATATCGGCACAAGAAAATTACCAGCAAAAAAATTATAATTTCTATATACATAACACAGAAAATTGTCTTACCCAGGCCACAGGGTTTTATATTTTTTATTGCTAGTTATATTTCCCAAACAGCAGGAATTTTCCGGTGCAAAAGTCTATATACAGGATGGTAATTGGCCTCCTCTGCACCTGATGAGGAGAGATAAAAATGAGATCCACTACAGAAAACACTACTTCTTGGTATTTAAATAGTATTGAAAAGTTACCTAAGGGGCTATATTTCATAGAAAAACGTACCTTTCTGCTCTTATTTGGACTCCAACCAACGTTCCGGTGACAGAAAAAAAAAACTCACTAACAAATCCTCGTAAGAGTAAGATTCTGAATTGCACCTCAAAATATCTACTTTCAACCAGTCACTCAGAACCTCATATATGTGAAAAACAAAAATGATCCCAACTAAGGGTGATGTAAAATCACAAATTTTTGCATTCAACAAGTGGTCAACTTTATCGTGTCACCTTCAGAGTTGAAAAGAGCCCTCGGTAAATTTGAATGAGAAATATGAACCTCTGATTGACTTTTGTCAAAGGACCTTTTAATAGATGGCGCCTGGAATAGTTTTCTATAATGGGTCTCCTGGATCTGGTAATCATTATTCGAACGATTAGGTAGACCATATCTAATTCTAAATATTACTACACATACACAAGGTACCTATTTACAAATACTCATCAAAAATATTTTCATAACGAGCCACTACATACATTCGCCACCTAGTTACCAGAATATAAACAATAACATGGATAGAAGATATTTGGCGATTGCTTCAAATAGTTTTCTATGGTGCAAGGTGAGTGATTCCATTTTAACCATCGGTTGAATTTGCTGTTTTCTAATTTATCGACATTTCGTTTTTCAGGTTCAATGATATACTGATGCAGTTGGTCGATGTCAGAGGCGTACGAAAATATTTTCATATACAGGAAAATACGAACTGTCTCAATGGATAGTAATTAAATCTACTAGTATTCAATAAATTAACCATTCCGTAATTTCACATATGACGAAAGGAAACTATAACAGACAAGAGCCACATTCATAGCAAATTCAAAACTGTATACATCTATTGAATATAATAAAATATTGAATCAAATAAACGGTAGACCCATACTATACAACTTTGTATAATTTTTTTTTCAAGCAAAATTAACGTTCATTTCTGAACGTTACAAATCCCCCCCTTACTACAAGAAATTTATCCCATAAATTTCTAATCATCAACATTGGGTTCTTCCGGAGAGGGCTTCAAATCTTTTGTGTGCCATACTCCTTTTGAATTACCATTGGCTTCCATCAGCTCATACGTCCAAGGAGATATACGTCTCTTGATGTAGAAAGGACCAACATAGCGGGGAGCTAACTTCTGTGAAAAGTATTTCGCTGCATCTGACAGTACGTAATTTTTCCTCCAGACGACATCATTGGGGAGATATTCTACATGGCGACGACGGAGGTTATAACGATCGCAGTTTTTCTCTGCAGCAATTTCTAAACGTTTACGAACATCACGGAACAACTCTTCGAGTGCCTCGTTCCTACTTGTAAGACTAACTTGCGAGTCCTCCTCCAACTCTAATCCTTCATTCCGCAAGTAGTCTGTTCCAGACAACACCATGTTGCGTCCAAAATTAGCAAAATAGGGACTCACTTTTGTCGTCTCGTGTTTGGAAGTGCGAATTGCACAAGAAATCTTATCAAGATTTGCATCCCATGATCGATGATTATCGGACACATACATAGCTAGCATTGTTTTGAGACTTCGATTCACTCTCTCAGTCGGGTTCGCCCTAGGGTGGTAATTGGCAGTGAATTTAATACGACTTTTATATCTTTCCACAAAGTTCGAAAACTCTCTACTACGGAACTGCGCTCCATTATCGCAAATAACAACTTTGGGTACCCCAAACAACAAGAATACATTACTCTCTAATTTGCAAATTATCGCAGTGGCAGTAGCCTTCCTGAGAGGGAAAACGAGTGAAAATTTCGTTAGGTAATCCGTCACTACTAGGATAAAACAATGGCCATGTTTCGACCGAGGCAGAGGTCCCATCAGATCAGTTGAGATCATCTCCCAAGGCCGAGATACCTTAGGATGTGACACGATCTTATCTACCGGACTATCTTGAGTCACTTTATGTGCCAAGCAGACCTTACACTGACGAACAAATTTGGCCACATCTTGCCTCATCTTTGGCCAGTAATAATTCTCACATATCCTAGCATGCGTTTTGTATACTCCGGTGTGGCCAGATGTAGGGGGGTTATGGGCCGCCTCTATAATTTTATGGCGATCACCTTTGGGTACGACGAGCTTCCATGAATCTTCATTGGGAGTCAATTTAGGGTAATCCGAAGGAACATGCTTCCACAATCGACCAGCAGATTCTCTCCAACAGCCAAATTTCAAAGGGTTTTTCTCTATCCTGTCTCTCATCGACTGATACCATTTATCCTCGTCCGCAGTTCTGAAAAGGAATTGATCTCGAGGACTTCCAACCAAATCTACTATAGGTACAGACCTCGATAGGGTGTCGGGGACAATATTATCCTTTCCCTTGCGATGGACTACTTTAAAATTATATTGTTGGAGCCTTACCGCCCAACGCGCCAACCTGCCATTGAGATCCTTCAGAGTCTGTAACCAAAGTAGACTGTAGTGGTCTGTCACCACCGTGAATGATACTCCTTCCAAGTAGGGTCGCAATTTTTCCACGGCCCAGAGAACAGCGAGACACTCCCGCTCCGTAGTGGAGTAATTGCGCTCCTGCCTGGTAAGAGATCTACTCAGGTAAGCAATGACCTTATCACCTTCCGGATAAGGTTGGGACAGAACCGCGCCAATCCCATAGCCCGAAGCGTCCGTCTGCACTATGAAAGGCTTGGTATAATCTGGACAGCTCAGTATGGGCGCCTTCACCAAACACTCTTTTATTTTTGTGAATGACTTCGAACACTCATCTGTCCAGTGAAACTTAGAACTTTGCGTAAAAGAGCCGTGATGGACGCTATAACGCTGGAAAAGTCAGGTACGAACCGGCGGTACCATGAGAATGTTCCAACTATTCGTCGGACTTCTGTCACGTTTGTGGGAACGGGAATTTCTAGCATGGACTTCACTTTATCAGCATCGACATGCAAACCATGACGGTCTACTACATAACCCAGATATTTCATCTCGGGGCGGCAAAATTGACACTTATCGAAGCTAACCGTAATATTTGCCTCCATAAGCCTTCGAAATACTTCATCCAAGACCACTAAGTGATGTTCAAATGTTTGTGTAACGATTACCACGTCGTCTAAGTAGACGAAGACATGCGGTTCCAGATCATGACCAAGCACTTCGTCTATTAAACGCTGCCAGCGGGCTGGAGCATTGTGGAGCCCGAACGGCATCCTCCTAAATTGAAACAGGCCACGATTTGGCACTGTAAACGCAGTGTATTGTTTGGAAGACTCTGCCATCGGCACCTGCCAATATGCTGATTTCACGTCCAAACTCGATAAATATTGTGCATCTCTGAGTTTGTCCAGAGTATCTGAAACGAGTGGTAGGGGATAGCTGTCTCGAACTGTTACCGAGTTCAGTTTGCGAAAGTCCACGCAGAACCTGAACGAGTTGTCTTTCTTTCTTACCAATAAAATGGGAGAAGACCATGGACTGTTGGATGGCTCTACTATTCCCAACTTCAGCATTTCATCAAGCTCAGCATCAATCTGCTTCTGGACAACAGGATTAACCCTGTAGTAGCGCTGCTTGATTGGAGGGCTATCAGTAACAATCACATGTTCTGTCCTATTCGTACAACCCAACCGTTTTCCCATCAAAGAAGTATACCTATCAATAACTGCCTGTAGTCTCGATCTATCCCGTGAACTCAATAAAGCACCATTAGCAACGTGCTCCACCGCATTAGCCGTAACTGGCTCATGGGAAAAGTGCCACTCGTCGTGACGCAAATCTGGCACCACCCCCATCGACTTCCAGAAATCAATTCCGAGAATCAACAAATGAGGCATTTCGGGGACAATAATAGCTTCCACCAGTCGTAAATGACCTCTCAATGAGATAGGCAACTGAACAATTCCAATACTCGAAACACGTTCGCCATTGGCTACAGTACAAAATGTAGTTTTGCTATTTTCAATTGGCAATCCTAACTCCCGTATTACTCTGTATCCTTTACCACCCAGTATTGTCCGCGAAGCACCCGAATCTAATAAGCCTAACAAAGTTTTACCAAGCACATCGACCTTCAAATATGGGCGTTCATCATTGGCAGCGTGGTCCAAAACATAATCAAGGATCACTTGCAGTTTGTCGATCGAGGATTCCTGTACGACACACCTACCTCGACCTATTAGGTGCGTCGGGGACCGTTTCCCTCTTCGGAACAATCAGGGCATGTCCTGACGGTCACTCCCTCTTTCTTGCACCTATAACAATATAGCGTCCCTGCCTTCATAGTACAGCCAATAGCTCTATGGCCAGGCTTGTTACACCTGTAGCAAATAACAACCTTTTGAGGCATCTCGGAGATACTACCTGTCCTTGATGACGTCGAAGCCTCACAACTGTCTATAACAGTTGGATCTACTTGCACATAGGCTAAATCCGGCTCAAGAGTACTGGTTTTTCTCGAAGGTGGAGAAAAATTTTCGACTGCCTCTTTTCGAGCCTCAAGGCGTCGTCCTAAATCACGAAGTTGACTGATGGAGGTAACGTCAACAAGAGCCAACTGTGTTTGGTAGAAGGGAGAAATATTTCTTAAGAGAATATTGAGTTTCGCTTCCTCAGAAATTGAACATGTTAGTCTATTAAAGTAGCCCATCATAACAGCAATGTAAATACCGATGGACTCATCTGGACCTTGCGTGCGTTTCCTAATTTCTTCGAATAATTTCTCGTTGAAATTTGACGAGAGGTACTCCTCTCGAAGTAATGTAACGAACTCTTCCCACGACGTAACTTCGTTTCGGTATGCTAAATAAAATTGATATGCCCTACCCGTGAATAAGTCAATCCCTGAATTAAGCAAAGTTTCTTTACTAACGTGCCGAGCTACTCTCAACTCCTCGACTCGCTCTAAGAATGCACTCAAGGACATACCCTTTTTATCGCCTGAAAATTTACAATCCCATTTATTTGGAAAAATGGGTTTGACGTTGGACGCAGGTGTAGGGGACGTTGGAATAGCGGATGATCTTCTCTGCGGAGAAAGGTTAGCACCAAAATTTGATTGTGCCAGAAGGTTGAGTTGAGGTGGAACGTCCTGATCTTTCTGGAATTCTTCCGCGGCGCAATGCAAACGATCCAGAAGTGCCAATGCTTTGGCGATCAGATCCGGCTTCTTATCGTTTCCTTCATCGCTGATGTTATCTATCCGATTGAGAACATGGGCCATTTTTGACTGTAGTTTGATGAATAAGTTGCTACTCGAGGATTCTCTGAAGTCATTGATGAGAGGTTCCAGCTCGCTCAACTTGCCTGTGACAGCATCTACATCTTCTTCCACAGTAAAAGGATGGTCTGGGTATTTTATACTTTCACCACTTTTCTCCAGTCTGAGTGCCATGGTCAAAGAACGACGCATCTCTTCCACAGTTCCAGTTGCTATTCCTCTGATCTTGAGTTCATAGGAGAGCTCATCTTGACTTAAACGATTCACTTGCATTCTACGAGACATGTTTGAAATAAAAAGAAATCAAAATTCAAGTTTTTTTTTTCTATTTCTCAAATGACGCTTTTCACGCTGGTAACGCCTTTATCGCCCCACGTTGGGCGCCAAAATGTGACCTTCAAATCAACTAAAGGCACAATCACTCAACCGATCACATCAAATGTTGAATGGGTATTTGCGGCTTCACTCAGTGAAGATGGGGAGGTTCGTTGATTTCAAAATTTATAAAATGATGTTAATGGGCGCCAGGTAAATTACCCAACAAATACCATAAACTTCGTATCACTATCCCTAACTTACCAAAGGATATGTAATAAGACAAAAATACCTGAATGACAGTTTATTTAAATAATCACAAAATTAGCAACAACGTTAAAACTTGAATCTATTTCCCAGACCTAGTTCACACACATTGAATCTGAAATCTCAAATGTCTCAATAGCAGAAGCAAGCTTCAAAAAAAATTAATAATAAACCAATAGATAATAGCGTTAAATCCCTTAATTTTCCTACAGCCAATCATGAGCACGTATGCACAACAGAAGCAAGAAAAATACTTATACTAATGCAGATGAACGTAAGCACAAATATTATATCATTTCAAACCCACTAATAATCGTACACTAATATTTAAAACCAACACCAATAGCACTGGTATGAACACTACAATTTACCAGGAAGTCGAAAGTGAAAAAAAACGTAGTTCATATCGCAAAAATACTTCCCTATGGATAGGCACGCTAGTCCATATATCTAATCAAGCGCAGAAATCGAAATGCAGGTCTAGCAAGGATTATAATGAGGGTGGCGTCGCGAGAGCTCAAGCGTATGCGCACGATAGGGTAATAAAATCAGCAAAGTAGAATTTGTAACCGCATTCAATTTCCGCTTCACAATATATAACGAAGTACAAGCAAAAAAAAATCAATAAGCGAAAGCAATTAGCAAAAGCAAAAAAAAGACTTGCGTGTCTCCAGCGGTGGACGAAGGCAGCTAGTAGACTGCGGTTGAGTGAAGTACCTCAACACCATTCACCATGAAGTATAATGGGACAACCGGTATAGCACGTGTTCAAGTAGTCCGACCAGTAGATGAGTGGTAAGTCGGCACTATAAACCAAGATGTGGGGGGGAAACAGTATATAGGTCCAACCAGTCTGCTTATTGGTGCATCAGGCTATGGGTTTTTTTTTTGTAAACCCGTTAATAAAACCCTAGGAAGAAAAAGTAATACTATGACAACCATATACACCGAATTAGATTCCCCTCCCCCTCATAAACAAAATCAAAGTGTAGAGCAAGATGGGACAACCTGTATGTACCACATTTTGCTCAACAGGAACCAAAACGTAAAAAAAATCATGTTTCGTATATTTCGGACAGTCAATATAATTATAATTCATGATTCCAAACACTTAGCCGTGGTGAAAATGAACGAGTTGAACCGAGGAGGAAAAAAAATTATAATCAAAATGAGACATTCTGTATAACAATCTCGTATATCTCGACAAAATAATCGAATCAAAGTGAACGGGAGAAAACAATTGATGAAATAATTATTATTACTATAAAAGCAACGCAAAAAAAAACCATGACTACAAACTGGGACAACCGGCACCAGTTCTGTATTTTACATAACTATGCTTTGAAATTCATACTCAGCATTGACTTTTGAAGATCAAGTAGTAGTCCTTAAATTTGGTGCATTTGAAAGTCAATCTACATTACAGTAACTACTCGTATGCATTCAATTGCAAATGAATAGAAACGAAACAAACAGTGTATCTTGATGATATCAGAAGGAATTCAAAATAATTCGATTTTATTTCGTTCGACACAAATGTTTAAAATTCCTTCAATCTTTCTACGAAGTTTATCTAAGGAATGCGTTAAAAAAAGTAAAGGGCAAAAACTAATATTTCGACTCCTTCGGCTTATGAATACTGAATGGAATATTTTACTAAATATCGATCAGATGATATTTTCCCTTCAGAATCTCAGAGGAAAATTATGAAATACGTAACACAGAAGCATAAAAAAAATATCGGCACAAGAAAATTACCAGCAAAAAAATTATAATTTCTATATACATAACACAGAAAATTGTCTTACCCAGGCCACAGGGTTTTATATTTTTTATTGCTAGTTATATTTCCCAAACAGCAGGAATTTTCCGGTGCAAAAGTCTATATACAGGATGGTAATTGGCCTCCTCTGCACCTGATGAGGAGAGATAAAAATGAGATCCACTACAGAAAACACTACTTCTTGGTATTTAAATAGTATTGAAAAGTTACCTAAGGGGCTATATTTCATAGAAAAACGTACCTTTCTGCTCTCATTTGGACTCCAACCAACGTTCCGGTGACAGAAAAAAAACTCACTAACAAATCCTCGTAAGAGTAAGATTCTGAATTGCAACTCAAAATATCCACTTTCAACCAGTCACTCAGAACCTCATATATGTGAAAAACAAAAATGATCCCAACTAAGGGTGATGTAAAATCACAAATTTTTGCATTCAACAAGTGGTCAACTTTATCGTGTCACCTTCAGAGTTGAAAAGAGCCCTCGGTAAATTTGAATGAGAAATATGAACCTCTGATTGACTTTTGTCAAAGGACCTTTTAATAGATGGCGCCTGGACTAGTGTTCTATAATGGGTCTCCTGGATCTGGTAATCATTATTCGAACGATTAAGTAGACCATATCTAATTCTAAATATTACTACACATACACAAGGTACCTATTTACAAATACTCATCAAAAATATTTTCATAACGAGCCACTACATACATTCGCCACCTAGTTACCAGAATATAAACAATAACATGGATAGAAGATATTTGGCGATTGCTTCAAATAGTTTTCCATGGTGCAAGGTGAGTGATTCCATTTTAACCATCGGTTGAATTTGCTGTTTTCTAATTTATCGACATTTCGTTTTTCAGGTTCAATGATATACTGATGCAGTTGGTCGATGTCAGAGGCGTACGAAAATATTTTCATATACAGGAAAATACGAACTGTCTCAATGTATAGTAATTAAATCTACTAGTATTCAATAAATTAACCATTCCGTAATTTCACATATGACGAAAGGAAACTATAACAGACAAGAGCCACATTCATAGCAAATTCAAAACTGTATACATCTATTGAATATAATAAAATATTGAATCAAATAAACGGTAGACCCATACTATACAACTTTGCATAATTTTTTTTTCAAGCAAAATTAACGTTCATTTCTGAACGTTACAACAAACCAAGTTGTGATTCGAAGTATTCTAAACATTTCAAACCTTCACCATTCTCTTTCATTTCATGAATATGGTTTCAATCCAGTTAGAATACGAGTGAATATTACACGCTGGATGAAGTACGCTTAGACAGTATTTAAAATATCTTTGAATATTCATCATCCATTAATATTTCGTACGTTGCTTTATAATTATTCTCAGAGAAAAAACAAAATTTTATCGTTCTCGGAATGAACTACCTGATGTTGAAGTCATTATCCGCATCATGTCGTGGGTTCATTCAGTTCAATTTATAGTAATCTCGCATGTATATTATTCCAATTTCATAGCCTTCATCATCAAATTGAATTCCAAATCCCTTTTGTATTTTAATTTGAAATTTTGTTCCGCTAATTACACGGAATCTGCCGAGATGTAAGATCACTTCAATTTAATTACAGAGTTAATTATATTTTAGTTATTCAAGGTTTCGGAAGAGCCCTATCTGAGTTGAAATTGCTTTCTCACATTTCACGAAATGTGAATCTGAATGAGACCGACACAGATTTGATGCTGTTCAAATTTTTACACAACTATCTTCATTAAAGTTCACTGAGGTTGAATAAACATCTTTAATTCATAGAAATTGAATCAAATGGACGTGTAATACTGTGAAACAGTCTTCAGTATATAATTTCGATCGTGACTTCGTCCGCGTAGAAGTCGAACCGACAGCGCACGCCTGCTTTTTTCCGACTTGATTCACATATTATACTAATATATTATTA
Source organism: Zygogramma bicolorata (assembly GCA_032362365.1). Taxonomy (NCBI): domain Eukaryota; kingdom Metazoa; phylum Arthropoda; class Insecta; order Coleoptera; family Chrysomelidae; genus Zygogramma; species Zygogramma bicolorata. The sequence goes on from JAVJAQ010001368.1 coordinate 415,913, forward strand.
CTTTTCACTGAATTTTTAAAACTAATTCTCATGTTCGTATGAGTATTTCCGAAGATTACCGCCTGCAAACGAACGAAAGTAAGTCGCTTTAGCTCTTTCTGGTAGTAGTATAGTACTATATAGACGAATTTTCTAACTGGTCGAAGGCATCGATCACAAGAGAATCGTTGATACTGCTACGCGTATATGTTTTTTTCACAAGTGTTCATAGCTGTTGGAATCAGAATTCAAATAACTTTTTTATTCCACTTCAAATCAGGCATTTCACAATGTGTTCAAATATATAAACTATGGAGGGAAATCAAATTATAATAAGAGTTGGTTAATTGAGCTCCATCACACAATATGTACAGGTGAATTCAGATTTTCACTCTTTCCGTTTCGCATAAAAAGATGTTATTTAGGATATTCATATTGATCTGAAGGTAACTGAAAGTGAGGAGCGACTGCAGCGAAAGTTTCTGAAACATTCCTTCTGTGGAAACGAAATAAGAAAAGCCAAGCTTCCAGATAAGCAAGTGGAATCTGACGAATTAACAAGTATTTAACAAGCATGATTATGAATCCTCCGTACATTCATTAATCATGGCTGTGGGTACTTGCTTATCAAAATAGATTTCCTCTACTTTCTCAAGTGAATTCGTATTTCTACAATATAAAAAATCAATAGATGAGCAATATCAATTAGGATGTTGAGATTCCTTTTTTCATCATATTGATGGAAGCATATTCACTAGGGAAATACGAGTGTAGAATTAGTTGTGGGGTGATTTCAAAATTTGCAGGTTAGTTCTGTTTTGGTGCGGCAGAGGGGTTTGTGGGTAAGTGAGTGATGAAAAAGGCGTATACTGTACCGTGTATCACAAGGGCTATGGTGTACTTGCCACAACCTGATCATAGCTGATCTCGCTGTCACTTGTTCAATATGATTGTCCTCTCCGGTATATACCTTTGTTATACAAGATGGTTTCACCACGAATATCGCTAAGTTGTAATAATGAGAAAGCTTTTGAATTCCACCTTCTGACACAGTTCAATTCTCAGCTGTAAAAAGTGAGCTTTGGCAAACAATTACAGGTTCTTCGAAAAAGTGGTGTGGGAACGGAACACAAGCAATTATTAGTGGAAAATGAATAAATCTCACTTCAATCAGGTGGCAGGGGAAAACATCTATCAAATCTACGGCTAGATTAAATAACAAGTGGGGTCAAGCTAGGCAGTAGATGCCTGAAAGTGGGAAGTTGATGGCAAATAGATTAATATAAGCAGTAAAAGGAAAACCCACGTCTGGCGTCGTGTGGATTCGTAGTGAGCATTCTGTTGTGAAAAGAATAAATATTCGATATGACACCCTTACCAAATAGGCATATCATACATTCACTGAAATATTCCTGAAAGAAGACGATACAAGGTGTTATTTCAGGTGATGAAGTTGAATAGAACACATTTTTCATCAGCATTGGAAGAAGAAAGTACTCAGAAGAACATCAATGATAATAAAAATAAAATTGATGATAATAATAATATAAAAAGCAGGGGAGGCTACACAAAATCTGCACAGTCTCTGGTAAGTAGTGCCACCACTTTTCTGATGAAAGAAATGCTCCTTCTCTCTGGTACCATGCTAGGCTAACCACCTTGCAGGTTCCAAACTCTGGTTCGTAACACTAGAAGATAGGGCCCCCACAAGCGACCCCATTCGGATAGGGGTCGAGGGCAAGGTGGAGGGGCTCAAACCGATGGACAGCCTCGTGACAACTCTGGCAATGGAAATGGACAACGTTTTGAGTGGACCGACGAATTAAGGGAAGACCTAATGTGGTCCTACGAGAGTAGTGAGCCCGCTCGAGGGGAATACATGGCGAAAATGTATGCTCAGGCACACCCAGAGTATGACGCCTTTTCCGCCGAGGTATGTGCCCCACAAAAGCCAGTTGAGCAGGCGGTATAAATACCGCCAGTGCAATTGGTGGAGGGAAAGGTGCACCTGGAAGTACCGAGAATCCAGAACATCGAGATCCGAAGGATACTTCACTAAGTGAAGCCCCTCAGGATAGAACAACTGTCTTGAGTGGATGCAGAGGTTCGTAGTGCCCTAAGAGAGGAGGCCGACATATGGCAGATCAACTGCGCCGTATATGACTCTGTTCAAGCTCTTTTACGGAGAGAAGGGGGAAATAGATCCCTCGACTTCTCCAGGAAGCATGAGAGGCGCATACACAAGATGAATACTAAGATCAAGTCGGCGAAGCAACACGCTTCTCGTATCCAATGTGTGATGGACTACTTAGCGACTCAATTTTTGCTCGCAGTGCGGGAAATTGCTACAAAACTGCGGGTATCACATCACACATTGGAAAAAGTTATCGAGCACCCACCACCATTTGGCCAGAATATTCAGTTCTTGGCTGGATGGAGAGCAGCTGATTCCGAAATGGTTTATCGAGGAGCGAACCGAGCTAATCCCGAAGAACGGAGATTTGTCGGATCCTAAGAATTACAGAACGATAGCATGCTTGAATATGTGTCACAAGATGTTTACACGCATCTTGTACATTCGTACTCTTCAAGGAGTACACCCGGAGTTTGAATGGATATATGAGCAAAAAGGGTCAAAGAAGGGTTCCGCTTCATGAAGACACCACCATGCATGGAGGCGTCTTCTTTGAGATCATCGGGGACCATGGCCTGTCTGTTAAGCTGACATTCCCCTTTCCCAGGTCAGGTGAGCTGACGTCGGAGATTGAAGGGTTCATCATGACGTGTCTAGGATGATGTTTCCAACACCCTTGTCTACTGAAGTCGTGTGATGGGTATAGAGTTCCTTGATACTAGATGGAGGGCCTGTCGTCTTGTGCCCGAAACTCTGATGCACTTACTATCAACTTGTGCAGTTTCGACCTATATCCATCGCCATAATGCGACTTCACGAGTACTTCATAATTTTCTTCGACAGTCGTATGAAATAGGTAGGACACCGTTACTGCTCTATCCGTGGTAGACAATGAAAGATGTCGAATCACCCAGAACTTCTTTTTCTTGCCACACTCTGAGGAAAATACAAGCAAATGAGCCTGATATAGTCCTTTTCGACCACCGTAAGACGATATTCGTTATTGAGTTTTCTGCACCAGCCGAAACGAATGTCGTTCGAAAAGAGGAGGAAAAAAGTATCCGGATTCAGTCTACGGAATCCGTATGCTTCACTCTGTCAAATTGGTGGTTCTGATTATTATAGGTGTTCTCGGTGGTTCCAGACAAACGCTACTCTCGGAAATCAAAACCATACCTGTCGGAATCCGGCATATATCTTGGTCGGCCGCATGCAGAAGGTCTTAATTCTCGGTTTGTGCATCTGCTCAGGACTCACGATTATCGGAGCGACTTACCACTCACCCCGCGGGGCGGGGTGTGATCATTGGTTAGTGTTACAAACGCGTTCTCCCACTGAGTCGAAACAATGGGGGGAGTACGGATCGACTGGGTTGTTCAAACGACGATATAGTAATAACAATAATAATCTTTTTTAACTATTTCGGTACTTTCTGTATTCATGGTGAGGCAAATAGAAATAATATATAACCAAAACTTCTGTGAGAGAATCGAACTTCAAAAAAATATTTTATGATAGCCTTATGGTGCTTACTTTACGACCTGATGAAGTGTCCGTTAAAATAATCGGTGCTGGGAATGGAGACCACTTTCTGACATCTGCTAGAGTGTAAACACAGTCTAAGCACCGATTATTTTAACGGGTCGCTAATCAGATCGTAAAGTACGCGCCCTTAGTGATACAAGCAAACGAATCAATGACTCTGAAGTGATGATATCAGATTACGTAGAGTGGCAGGTGAATATAATCCTGACGTTTACCGGGGAAAGGTTGTCAACTGATGATTACTACTTCAGATTACGTTGCTGTTTCTCATTAAAGAAGACACACCTTCGAAGGCTAATGTGAAATGCACTGAATGAATCTACCCGAATACAAATTAATTAATACTTGAAAATGGAAGTAAAACTATTAAAACACCCTTTTTGCCCAGAAGATAGTTTTGTCGAAACTTTCATTTATGACAAGTTGGTACAGACATTATTCTGAAACTTGAAGGCCTCAGCGCATTTCCTACAATACAAATCGAAGAGGCATTGGAATGTAAAGTTCCACATGTTGCATTGACCTTCGTACCCTAGAAAATCTCAATGGGCATTCCTCGAAGGAGTATGTGAGGCTTGAAACGCGTGTTGACGAACCACTTCTGGTCCCAGCAAATATTGGGTAATATCGTAATCACGTAGGATGATGAAATGTTCAAATCTCCGGAAGCTAACCACCTCCAAGTCGCTACCGCTCTTCTCGTACGGTTTTGCCATAACAATTCATAATAGAATGTGGCGTGATATTATATGTGGGTAGAAGATTAGAGAGAGATCAGATATGCAAAAAAATCCAATCAAGAAAATGTGTAGTACTGGACAAATTTCAAATAGTGAGAATTTGGAGTCTCATAATGCAACATCGCGAATTTTTCAGAAATTGAACTCAGAGCTTCATCTCTTTGAATTTGAACATATTTGATTCTACGTTGTGAGTTTCTCAATGGAAACCTAGATCCACGAATTCAATTCTCTCCAAATAAAAAAATATCGACAATTATTTCGTTTCCACTGTGGAATGAACATCATCACTTCCTGATGGAATTGGGTAACATTCTCCTTTTCAGGATATCTGATTTCACAAATGTCGCTGAAAATGACCGAAACGAAAGATTTCCCGATCCGTTTCCTAAGGCGCCAATGATGTACTTGCCAAGTTGGCATCTCGCACAATCCTCCTTATGTTTCAGTTTCATTTTACGATTCGCAGTCCTATCGAAAATAAGGGCCGCTTTATGGGCGACGCACTTCCCTTCTGAAACGAAACTTCTTGGTGTAATTAAAAAGGCCTGGGATGGTGCATGTAGATTAGGGTGTAATTGCTTGGGAAAGAGAGTAAAGTGAATGTATGGGACAGAGAAAATTTTATTAGAGGGTATTTCAGTGAGTACGGTTCGTAGTCTTATTTGGGTTGTTCCATATTCATTGGATCAATCAGCTGGTAACATATCTGTATTGTTCCATAAAAGGTCAACATTTGCATGAATATAGTGGAGTCTGGTTCCTGAGCAATAAGAAATAATTGTAAGGAAATAGCCATTTATGTAATGAGTTATAAAATGTTTCATTGTGTTTAACGATCGCGACTTCTGAAGGGCGAGCATAGCGAAATCCAGCAGACTAGCGTGAGTTATACAAAATTGAATTTTTCATCGTATTACATACAAGATGTTTTTTCATTTCGATTGAAAATATTCTTCATATCTTCAAATGGTAAAATTGCCTACAAAAGTTTAAGTGTCAGGTTCATTCATCATGTCAGTTTGAAGTCTTTCATTTGTTAAATCAGACTGGAAGTGAAAATTTTGTAAATTAATTAAGGAAGGATTTTTGTGTGAAGTAAGCGTACGATAATAGTAGTACACAAATTATAATTTTGAGGTATTGTCTGAAGCGGCACCTGTTGCAAGGTGAAAAAAATCGCAGAGAAAAAAAATAGAATAGCAAAATACTCATTTATTGTCTTTGTTATTGTCATTTCCTAGGCAAGGAAAATGTATAGAGGTGCTAAATCCATCTTTACATTTGATTATTTCAACCATGGAGCAGTCGAATACTATAAGACAGCTTTCACACAGTTTTACAGCGATTAATTGAACTAGACCTGTTAAATCAATGAAATTTATCGAAACTTCCATTTTTAGCGATTTCAGAAATGAACTTTTTTTTATGGATATAATGTTAGCTTATATCCCTTCTACACCATACTAAAATGACCAAAATACGTAAAATTTCCATTATTTTGATACTTTTGCTTTGAAGTAAATGCTTTCATGTTTGATAATCTCAGATGAAATCCATCGCATCAAGATTTCAGCAAATTATTATACAGTGAAGTCATTTGCTGAACAAAATTCTGAAAATTAATGGTTGTGCATGCATTTTGACCGAATGAAGTTGGTGCACTGGGGATAGATATAACCCCCGGCCATTTTTCTCAATACATATAACTCACGAAAGGGTTGAGAACCAAACAATTTTCAGAGAGGATTTTATAGAGCTTCACGGAACTGATTCGCTCAAACCTTTTCAACCGACTCATATGACTGAAATTTTTGTGGAAATTGTTTTCCTGAGAATAATCTCTTCTCCGCTGCGACGAACTCAATAGAACAGAATGCGTGCACTTCCATTTTCAAAATGTTGCTTTCAAGCATATAGAAAGAATCCTTCGACCTTGGAGTTTTATGAATTTATTATACTATCAAGTCATCTGCGGAACAAAATTTGGAAATTGATGGTTATGCACATATTTCAATCGAATAAACTTGGTGCACTTAGGATAAATCGCTTGTAAAAAAAACGAAACAATAACTGAAAAGATTCAATTCACCAAATTATCCGAAAATGCGATAGAAAACGCTCTTCATAAGAAGGGGAGTCAAATGAAATTGCAAACATTGAGAATATCTCAACCTTATGACAATTTCTGGAGTCGTTTCAAATAATAACAACAAACAGGCTAGGAGATACTGACGAAATCATTGTATGAATTCATTTCCATCATATTGGTAGAATGAGTTCTTTGATTCGAGTAAGAAAGGAATATATATATATATATATATATATATATATATATATATATATATATATATATATATATATATATATATATATATATATATATATATATATATATATCAAAAACGTAGCAGACTGCTTTCGACTAGAAAAGTCATATCGAGTGCTTACCTGAAAGTGAGTGATGTTTGAAAAATTTAACATTTTGAAGGATTATCCTGTACAGGATTGAATCTTTTGATGTTGCGATTTGTCCACAAATTTCTGAAAAATTTTTGGTCCTTCAGAAACATGTATTTTCATGTTTATCACTCTTGTTCACATGACGAGTGAATTTCCTCATTTTTCATAAACTTAACAAATTTTAAATTGAAAACATCTTACCTTGTGTTTCAAAATTTTTCAAACATTACTTACTTCTGGTGAGTTCTGATGATGACTTTTCTCATCGAGAGCACTCAACCATGATTCTAATGAATATATTTCTGCACGAAATACTGAAGTCCTTCTCGCAAGAATATTAGCATGTGCACACAGGCAATTTTCACTTAATAATAATTTGCGGCTCGGTCAGTCAATAGGTCATATTCACTGAGGACGTGATTTGTCAGATAGTTTTGAATAAATAATGTATAAAAAACGTTTCTGATAACTATCAAGCATCACAAACTTATTCTCATATGGTGTGAGCAGAACAAATTGTATAAACAAGTTCATTCTGATCGACAGGATTGAAAAAATTTCTCATACATAGTTCATTGAAAATTATCTAACAAATAATTTTTGGGGTGAATACGATAATACAGGGCTCTCTATTGAAGAGATACATCGCACACCCAGATCAACACTGCACTGAGTCAAAATAGTTATTTTCATAGAATTGAGGAAAAATCGTTATCTCATGCTACATCACAGTTAACGCCAACGTTTTGTACTTGTGGTATGAAAAATACAATCGGTAAGAGCATGTTATAGTTTAGTCGATTCATAAAATACGCATTATTTCGAATTACGCCTTTTTCACTGATTAATTCTGAAATAATGCACTATTATTCTGCTGTTCATTAATTAACATTCAATGGATAATAACGACTCATTTGGTTTTCGGGATTTGACCTAAGTATTAATAATAATAAGTACGAATAAAAGATGAATTTTTACTAAAATTTCTGGGTACATATATTTTTGATATAAATAGGTACTGGCTTGAGATCCATAGTATCGACCATTAGACAAAACATAAAAAAGACCTCTGTTTAATATAAAACAAGAAATGAAAAATGTCTTCTTTCGTTTCATACACATACATTGCGTGTAATTGTGTTATGAGAATTAGAAAAAATACACATTTCACAAACCACATAACTTCAATAACGCAGACAATTTGAAGCTAACATCACTCATGGCACATTACAGAAGCTTGAAAAGTAAACTCTGAACTTAAATTAGCTGTCATGTCAATTCAAACTAAAAACTCTAAAAACAAAACAATTTTCAAGAAGTCGATAACAAACAAAGGTTGAACAACCATGTTATCACACAGCTTACATACTGAAAGTTAAAAGTGTTACTTAAATCCTAAAGGTATATAATATACCTAGATACTTAATTGGAATAACTAGTCTTCAGGAGAATCACCATGTATTTCAATATCACAGGTAAAATTATACCAAATTCGCTGTTCTGCCTCAATGTTCCGCTGACCGAATCTGAAATTCTTATGTATTCTTATGTAACCTACTTACCCAATTCAATATGATGGAGAATAAAATCAAACAATGATTTGCCATGAGCTTGCGCAAGGTTTTTTCGTCTGATATTTCGAAATTTGAATATATTCAGGTAGGAATGAAATGAATCTTCTTCATATCGAGATATCACAGAGGAAGGAATATATTATCAAAATGGTTATTATACCAAAGACTTAACCGAAAATCATACATGTGTTCACAATCATCATAACAATCGAGATAATGAGAGGCTGAACTTCATTATATCATATTGTATCATTGAACTTTTTTGATTCTTCAACATCGTATAATGTAGCTGAACCATGTGTAACTTCATTGAATGACATGAGTGAGTGAGTTGAATAAGTAATTATTTTTCGAGTAATTATGGAAAGTAAGGTGTTCCAATATCGAAAAGTCACGTCGTATGTCGAGATGGGACAATTTTCTCACTCTACTGTAAGGAAATAAACTCAGTTGTTGATAACGCAAGGCGTTAGGTAGGAGAAGACACGTGTACTTGTCGACACCGTGTACCTGATAGCATCCCCACAAAATAGTTGAGGCTTTCGCGGCCGAGGTTTTCAGTATCACTACTTTTGTTCGGGTTTGCCAGGGAATGTGAAATATCTCGCAATATTACGTTTATGATCTACTATTCAATGTAGAAATAGATCCCGGAGAGTAAAATTTAATTTGATGACAAAATTGATTGACATCATCAGCTATACAGGAAAAATCGGAAAATCAAACCTTACCATACTCATTTTTTGGTTGTATCTTCTTTATTAGAAGAGATTCAAAAAAACTCGTGATACTTCGCCATGGATATTTCAAATGGGCTTCCAAAATGTTTTTCAATATGATATGAATGTTGTTAATTGAATAATTGAATATTGCAAAAAGAATATACGATCACATTTAACATTTGAGGCATATCTCCGGATCATGAATACCTACGATTATGTTTTCATTATTCAATTGGTCACCAAAATTGGCGACTTTGCACCAATTCAACAAAATCTCTATCTTTGATCGTTTCAGAGACCCTCATGCATCGACTCGAATGTGAATAGGCCTCATACAGCCAAGAAGAAATATTTTTCCATCATTCGTGTACAATTTGATCTGTTCTCATCTTCCTTCCATTTCGACAACTTCCAGAAAAAGCTTTTGTTTTGTTTCATATCGCACTCTCTGCGATGTTGTTATCGTAGGTATTCAGTCGTCAAACGGAATCACAATTTCTCTCGAAAGAAATGAAAAGCAATTGCCAGTAATGCCGTTGGTTTTGTATTTATTGCAGTTCCGTGTTCCAGCTCGATTCATCAGGAAGCCCTGTCGACAATTCAATAATAGATTTCTTTGCTGAACGAACACAAAAAACAGCACAAAGAGGAAGTTTCGCTGTTTGGGGCTTAGTTCAGTCCCGAGGCGAAACGAGGCAATATTCTATATATCTGTTTGACACATGAGTTTTTCGAGATGAAAAGATGTTACTTCATCATTCCATAAGATGACCTCAGGAAGTTTTTCTTTCGTGAGTTTTCATAGAAATTCGTTTGAGGGATTCTGAAATGGACTGGGACAGGTGACCGAATCTATCATGGAGACGCAGGTGATAGGGAAAGTTGTAGTCAGGATGTTAAAAGGGGGTTTGAACCCCCTCCGAAATGTTCCAGAATAAGTACCAACAAACTATTTCAATTTTAGATTATATTGGTCGAATGATATGCTTGTTCTGAGAAATTGAAAACCAGTACAGAATCGTAAATTCCAATAATCGTTTATTGAAAATATTGATATATGGAAATGTGTCATGAGAAGAGTCCCTTTATTTGAGAGTTCAAGTCAAAAGGAAAAATCATTGTAAACATCATAATACGTTCATATTGGAATAACTAGAACTTTTTTATTTTCGAAAATATGTTTTTTTTTCGTTCTTCTCGTGCTACAGTTGTGGACAATGACATTCAAATATCAAATACATGTGGTTTATTTCGCAGGGAAAGTGATTGATCGTGACGGTATCCACAGATATTTGTCTAACAGTGCTTTGTCTTTTTTGCTTGAAAATGACTTCAAAATGTATAATCATTACCAGATAGTTGAAGTCAGTGCGGTCTTGGTTGGTTATATCGTAGGGGAGAACATTGATGGGAACGGTACTGACATATATTTATCTAACAGTTCTTCAGAATAACTTCGAAATGGACAACGAAACGTCGAACGATCCAGAAGAGACGTTACATCAGCGGACTAATAGTAGATTAACCCACGAGTCAATAACGATAGCTATTATTATCGAGGACCGTTTACAAACCGAGAGAATAATACTCATTATTACTTTATTATTACTTTATCCATGACTCATTTCTTAATCATAAATAAATGATTCGTCAGTTTCATTCATCTCATACACAAACACCCAGCTACGCGTTCGACACTGACACTTTCGAGTTTGGTTCGAAGCTACGAAGGAAAAGATTCTTTCACCACCAAGTGATGACTTTCAAACAGTAATTATTTGGGTACTTTTTCTAGCATTTCTATAGAACTTGATGCCCAAATTTTACTGAGAACTCATTTCAATGATGAAGATACTGACAATTAATGACATCCTGAGCTCTCCGATATTCACTGATGTTTCCAGAACTCGAAGACCTAAGAGTGCATTTATGATGCTTAGCATTCAAAGGAACTATTTTCCACTGCTTCGGAAATCATCTTCCTCCTCCAATCAATCAACAATCATATTCAGAAGTTCTTATAATAACATAAAGTCAATTTTGTGACATATGTCAGTGTATCACCATAATTATAGCAAAAAATAGAATAAGAAAAATTTCTATTCACAAAATTTGTATAATCTGAATACAAACAAAGATAACTATGTGAAAAATTGGATTGCGGAAGTGCAAATCAGAAATTGTGCACTGCATGAAATGCACCATTTTTTTGTCATCATTGACGTCACGTTCCATACAGGTTCTATTTTACTCCAATCATGTCGGTTTTTTCCATACAAATAGTGAGATCGATTTATATCTGACACATGATCACTTGGCATTTCTTCTTCATTTTCGTCGTCACTGTTGAAATCATCGTTGATGTCAAATTCACTGTCACTGCCTTCTATTTCACTCTCCGAATGATGATCACTCTGGATATACACGTTTTCATCGGGTTCGAAGTCACTGGTGTCACTACTCATTCCGTCATACCATTTTGTAATAGTTTTTATTTTATACTGCATCGTAACAGCCATGTTTAAGTCAACGATTTTAGTCCGGTAAATGAGACTTTACGGTATCGAGTCCGGTAAAATTTTTACCGGACTCTAATGAAATGGGGCAAGAATCGAACAATTTATTGTGAAAATATTACAAAATTAATAAACATGTAATTGAAGACAATCTAAACATTAAAAGTAACATGAATTGTGCAATCTGTATTCCCAGTTATTTCAACTTTCGGTAAACCATCGTGGAGAGTGGAACTCGAGCAAGCACTTGTACTAATAATATCTTTAGATTTCTCAGTTGAGACTTGCACAAAACTTTCTCCTCCCTGGATCATTTTAGCCACTTTGTTCTTTCCTTCCAACGAATCCTCAATTAACTTTTCTGCCACGGAGGAACTCTTCCATACTCCATGTCTTTTGAGAACGGAAAATTCCGCTCCCGCATTTGCTAGTAAAGTCGCCGATGTGCGGCGAAAACTATGGCCGGTGTACAACTCGGGATCTGCTGATCCTAGAAATTCCGCTATTTTTTTGGGAACTCCACCGACTGTGTGAATTCCAACGCGCTGGGGAATGCACTTGCCATTACGGTATCCTACGAACAATTTGTTGTGACCTAAAGTGGTCTCGGTAGTGTAGCGGTTAGCATGTCTGCCTATCAAGCGGAAGGCCGGGGTTCGAATCCTCGCCGGGCCACCGTGCTGGGTAATCGCACGTTAAAAGGTAAGGCCTCGTTGATCCATTGCTCGCACAAGTTTCGACTTCTGAGGGTTGACGTTCGTCAGCTGGTTAACGGAAACGAACAAACCTTTGGACCGCAAGGTAACGTATCCTCGGAACAGTTTCAACACACTTATGCCGTCCATTTTATCAATGACCGTAAATACTCTTCTTTGATTCGTTTTTGAGAAAGGGATTGTGATTACCAATTGTGTAGAAGTTTCCTGGATGTCATCCAAAGACATTTCATATATCTCTTCGCGGCGACAACCACCAGCGACGGCGATTAAACCAACAATCAACACGAGAACACAAAATTATCAGTAAATATTGAAATGTACATCTAAAATTATTACCTTTGCCAAAAGATATTGTTGATCTGGTGCCTCTTTCACAATTCTTCTCTGGTGAGTGTTTTGGCTTGTTTAGGTTGATAGCCAACAGACTGATTTTTAAGGAACGCTCGAAGTTCAGAGAATCTTGATATATCCACGTTTTCATTAAATTGTAGCATGGCTTTAACCATCGAAAACTTTGACTTTGCAACTCACCAGATCCATCAAATACGCCAGCATTATTCCCTCATTGATTTCACTGACTGCGTTTACCCTTTTCCAGTCGCAAAACTGTTTATATTCGCTATGGTACCTTTCTGATGATTTTGTGGGAATCAGAGAGCCGGCAGCTCCATTATATTTAGGCAAAACATCTTCGGGAATGTTATTGTTTGTCGACATTTTGTCTGTTGATATTTCGTTTCAAAAGTCAACAAAACAAACACCAGAAACAGTAACCTTAGAAACTAGCATTTCCATCATGAATGATCATATTTTCAATTTTTGTTTCATTAATCTAAGATTAAGTGTCTGCAGTATGAAATAAAACGGGTCTGCAGTACGAAATAAAACGCATTACTTCCTTCGTCGCCTCGTCCGTGAACATTTCGACTCGTAGTGTAAAAATGCGTTTCCCGGACTTATGACGTGAATTACTTTTTTCAAAATTAGAGTCAGTATATCTAATTCCATTTTATGTATTAGGCCGAACATTATTCATTTCGTGCCACGAAAATACCATTTAGTACTGACGCTGAGTCTGACAGATTCCTACACGTGAATAACTGAAAAACGAAAACGAAATCAATGTTGCTTCTTCGACAGATTATAGGTCATTGAAATCGTGAAAGATACCTGAAGCGACAGAATATAGAAAACATTATGGTGGAAGAAACAGCTGGATGTTTGTGACGGAGAATCTAGTAGACTCTGCGTCAGTAGTTAAATGTTCACTATAGTATTTTCATCACTGTGAATTCATGAATTCCTGGTAGAAATGAATATTACAATTCTTATATTATTATCTGATGTGTATACTGTGCGTTCCCAAGTGACTGACTCAACATACCAAACAGGATACCTTATTCGCTATCATTCCCACATAACAAGAACATAATATAGCAATATATTCACTCAGAAATTTCTATTCTAGGAATTACATCTCACGGGTCAGCGAATAATTGAATTCAAACCCCAGAGAGACAAGAGATGAGGCTTCCTGCGTATACAAATTGAATTACTGAAGCCAGAATTACAAGCTGTTCAAGAGTCTCGCCCATCTTTCTTGATTAAAACTTAGACTGTTATGAATTACGAGGGTTGGAAATCTTGGATTCTTCTGTTTGTGTTTTTGTGGGGATATCAAATACTGTGGATTTAAATCATGCCAGCCACATAAACACGAAATGATAATTTCGAACAAGTCTAAGAAAGTCTGAGAAAATATCAAGTTGAAGTTATGAACACATCATGCATTCTTTATCATCTTGATATAACCATCCTAATAACGGGTTGACAAAACCGCAATACTTTACTTCAAGTAGAAAAAATTTTTGTATAGAAAACCTATTGCATAGCAAAGCACGTGTCGCGGTGAGGTTAGTGGGAATCGTGCAGGAAACTTCAGTATGTTTTCGTTGAATAATAATAAATGGATGATGTGAATTATCTGATCGATTATAAAAGCAGATGAAATTAATCGAACTTTAAATTAGTCTAATATATAGATCAAATAGTTTCTGTTCTTGAATGAGAAAACCCATTTCAATACTGCTTTTCTATGTTTTTTCACATGTCTTGTGAAGATATATTTATATAGTTCATCTTATTTCAATAATATTTCCTCTGAGGGAAGAGAGGGTTGTGTTCTGTGAACGTAACAATCTTATTGAGGACTGTGGTCTCTTTATCTGTAATCAGACGAATGAAAACCTAAATAATAAGCAGTTCTCAATTGATTAGTTTATATTGAATATTGTTAGTCTGAACACCACTAAACTACTTTTATCAAAAATCTTCATCACAATACAATAAAATCACTTAAACTGTTCAGCTAAACTATCTAACGCTCTCCACTAAAATTCTGCCGCATAACCTCTGTATTTATACTTGCATACGCCTATGGAGAATCTTCCGGATTTCCCCCTCTCAATTTCGATCGTAATCGTGATCTTCAATCACTTTCTTGCAATTTCGTGGATCTTTATCAAGCTATCTCCCAGTTCGTACTTGGAGATCCGAACAGCAAGTCACAGGGCAAAAAAAGCTCTCCCGAAGATTATACTGGCTGGAGTGAGCTATGTGGAATCGTACACAGCTGTCCGGTAGGCCATCAAAAATTGAGCGATTGTTGTTGAAGATGTCGATTCTAGTCTTCGATGGTCTTCTACTAGTTTGGAAAGATGTTCTTCCATAGTCCTGTTGAACCTCTCGACCATGCCATCAGACTGTGGTTGAAGGGTTAATGTTCTGGCCTCGCTGATTCCTATGAATTCACAAACTTTCCTGAATAAATTCGAATAGAAATTTCTTCCTTGATCGGAATGTAGACCATTCCGAGTATGAATTCATCTTCTATATCTGCTATATATACTGTATCTATGATGAGTCACCAAAGAATCAATGTAATATCATTTTCTCCTCTAATAGGTGCGTTTTCACCAGTGACTGCTCGAAGAACAAAGGTGGAAGAAATAGGCTTTACGCTTTCAGGCCGGAGGATCGCTGCATTTTAAGGAAACTGCAGCACCGGTTTCTATGGTACATATAACGTCTATCTTGTTCAATTTTTTTGTAATGTTCAGCCTATCAGTTGTTCTTCTTAGACTGTTAACGTGAATGACCCTGGAGGCTCTGTTATTGCTAGCCAGCATGCGCCTCGATGGCTAGTTCTAGTTTCTGAACAGTCAATTTGAGGACTTGCTTCATGACCATGTCCTCATAGGTGATTTGCGACCGTGGTAGCATCCTTGCAGGTGAGTTTGATCTTGATGTCATTCTCACCCTGCAATCTTTGACAGGATATCCCAGTTTTCACAACTATAACATGCCCTCCTCTTCTGAGCGCTCATTCCACTCATCACTGAGTCGAGTTCTTCCAGAATTTTCTTGAAAGAACTAGTAGCTGTTACAGAACTTTCAGCCTCGTGATGTTGAAGGCTGTCTCCACTTCTAGAGAACGTACTAGGGCATCGTTACTCCTCTTGATAATTATCAGTCGCAGAGTTCTCTGAATTTCCGGATCTCTCAGTCCTTCTATAAATATCTTCACTGCTAGTTTTTTATTATTAACACTTTATTATCCCAAGAAACCTTACAGTTTATAACAGGGATACAACAAACATATCTTAATTAAAAACTAAACTTAAAAAAAAATGAGTTATTGAGTTATAATAAATACAAATTTAACTAGTATCATCAACAAATGATTGAATCGGGAATATCACCTTTTTATTTTTTAAATCAAATTCAATAAATATTTCTTTAAATGTTTCTTGAATAATATTTTGCTTTTTATTTTCTTTAGGTTTTTTAAAATTGAATTGTAAATATCAATTCCATTATGTAGAATAGACTTCTGCCCAAAACTGGTTTTGGAATTACATGATCTCAAGGCTGTGTTCTGGCGGGTATTGTGCAGATGAAAATCATTGACTTCACGAAAATTTAAATTGGATGATTTCATTTTGTGCTTGACAAATTGAATGAATATGCTCACTTTGAATTTATATGTGGTCTTCAAATCAAGTAATTCTTTAGGCTTATATAAATTAATGGTTGGTTCTCGAAAATCTAGTTTGAAAATACATTTTATTGTTTTATTCTGCAATTTTTGTAGTGGCTTGATAAGGGAAATATTAGCTGAACCCCAAATAGCTATCAAATATTGTAATTTTGAATTTATGAGGCAATGATAAATATTCATCAGATATTTATGAGGAATGAGGTGTCTTATTTTGAATAAGATACCAATTATCGGGGAGAGTTTGCGTCGTAAATGTTCAATATGTTTATTCCATGACAATTTTTCATCAATATATAATCCTAGAAGTTTCGTAACTGGCTTGTATTCTATTGTATCATCATAGAATTTAAACGCATTTTTAGGGTCATTCAAAATTCGTTTCGAAATGTACATGTAAGAAGATTTAGAAAAATTCAAAGATAACTTATGTTGATTTAACCAACTCGATATTTTTTGTAGGTCTTGATTCATGAAGTTTTGAATATGTTCAAAGTTATCTGAAAAATAAATGAGAGTTGTGTCATCAACGAATAAACTGGGTTTACCATGGAGTTGCAACTGAGTCATTGAATTGATATAAATGAGAAAAAGAATTGGGCCAAGAATAGATCCTTGGGGAACCCCACAAGAAATTTTTTCAATTGAACTTCTGTGATTGTCTATACAAACATACTGTGATCGATTAAGCAAATAATTTTGAAACCATTTATGATTATTTCCTCTTATACCAAAAGAATGTAATTTTTCAAGCAAAATATTGTGATCAACGGTATCGAACGCTTTTCGCAAGTCTAGAGAGAGAATGCTACATTTTTTGTTCCGATCGATTTCAATTTGGATATTAGTTACAATATCAATGATTGCAGTTTCAGTATCTCTACACTTACGAAAACCATATTGACCGTTATATAATAAGTAATTTTTTTCTAAAAAATCTAAAAGCCTACTATGCATAATTTTTTCAATTATTTTGGAGAAGATTGGAAGAACTGTAATAGGTCGATAGTTATTCATATCATTTTTTTTGCCACTTTTGAAAATAGGAAATACTTCGGCTATCTTCATTTTATCTGGTACCATACCTGTTTCAAATGATTTGACTGCAATTTCATATAAAATTGGTGATATTTCATATTTAACCATTTTGATGATGTTCGAAACCACTTGCTTTTTGTCTATCTGAATCATCTATGATTTCTTCAATTTCCAGAATGCTTGTTGATTTGAAAAACAAAGATGTAACGTTTGATGGATTGATAGTATAATTTGTTTTATTTGAATTTTTCGATGATAAATTTGGACCAATGGTAATGAAATGATTATTGAATTCCTGACATATTTTAGTTGTTTCTGTTACTTGTAGGCCATTGATCATTATTTCTTTTATTTTCTTTTTGCTCTTATAATTTTGTGTATTATATAATACTGAATATATGCTATGCCAAATTGTTTTCGGAGTAGAGGAATTTGTGAACTGATTTTTATAAAAATTTTTTTTGCTTCTTTGATAGATTTTTTGACGAATTTGTTGTAATGATCGTATCGTTCACAAAAATATAGATTATGAGGATTATTTTTTTTTTATAAAAAAATTCATCTCGGGTCTTTATCAATTGATACAATTTATCAGTAAACCAAGGTTTAGAAATTTCTCTAACTTTGAGATTTTTTCTTTTATAAGAAGATTGAAAAATGCCAATGAGTTCGTTATACAAATCATTTGGATCTGTGAATGTTGAAACTGTATTATTCAAAAATTTGAGATTATTTTTGATTTTCTCAATATCAAAAAATATTTTTTGTTTAGAAATCAATTTATTTTTATGCTCCTTTTGAATAACGTCAACTTTCAATATTTGAATTTTATGGTCACTCATTGGACTGTTGATGAAAATCACTTCAATTTGCTTCTTAAGTGTGCTTAAAACGTGATCAATTAAAGTTGAACTATTTTTTACCTCCCTTGTGGGAACTGTTTCATTGCAAATTAAAAAATTGTTGGATTTATAAATGTCCATCAATCGTTTTGTATCATTTTCATTACTCAATAAATTTATATTCATGTCTCCAAAAAACAAACATTCTGTTTGAGAAGAATTCATAATCTCTAGTTTGCGATCAATAAAGTTAAAAAAATATTTCAAATTGGATTTAGATGGAGGTCGGTAAATTCCGCATAACATTAACTTTGGACTCTTGATTTTGATTGATAAATATGTTATTGATTCCTCTTCTTCTTTTTCTAAAATTTCAAAGTCGAATTTCTTGTCTAGGTAGATTGCAATTCCTCCGCCACGTTTTGCTCTGCTTGAGAATGCCGAATTGAATCCATCAAAGTTAAAATATTTCTCATCTTCTTCAACTAGCCAAGTTTCTGATATAATCATAATATCCGCTTTTATTTCATTCACTAAAATTTCCAATTCATTCATCTTGTTTTTCATTGACCTTGCATTGAGGTATAAGATAGTCATGTTTTCTTTTTTGGCACATTTGAATTCATCCAAAGAAGATAATTCTGATATTTCTATATTTCCATGCTTATTGGCCATAGTCTATATTAGAAATGAATTTATTCTGGTAGAATTGGAAGGTTGGGCAAATTTTGTCGGTTGCCGAATGTTCTGTGTTGTAATTTTTATGGAATATATTATTAGAGTGAACACAGTTACCACATTTCAATTTGTTATTATTTCCACAAGCTTCAGATTTATGACTTCCGTTACAGCGAGGGCATCTCACTTCATTCCTGCATTTGTTTTGGTTGTGTTGGAATCGGTAGCATTTCTTGCACTGCGATAAATTATTATTGTCAAATACTGTTAGATTTTGCCACCCAATATACAACTTATTATTATTTTGAATAATTTTATTCAACAATTTTCCGCAAACTTCCGCATAAATTGTGAAACAGTTTTTTTCTTCAAAGAATTTGATGAATTCAATGTGAAAATAATCGTCAGTGGATATAATGTCATTTTGTCCTTTGATTTTTGTTTCTAATTCTTCTTTATTTGGTATATATTCTGCTACTAGATTTGGAATTTTGATTCTGGGTCTTCTTAAAGTTTTCATTTCAGTAACATATTTTTCAGGTAACTTATTTTTAATAATTTCATTCAATTTTTGCAAATCCGATTCATTTTTGCATTGAATTTCAACACCGCCCTGTCGTGTTTTCTTAAAAGAACTAATACCAATATTCAATGCAGTCACATCAATGTTGTTTTTCAAATCATATTGTGTTATATTCGAGTCTTGAATAGATTTAGGTTTGATGAATAATGTTTCATTTTTTTTGAAAATATTTTGTTTCGATTGCGTAATTTTGGTGTTTTTAACTACTTCTGAAAAACTTTTTGAATTTTCAATCGAGATTTTTTATTCCATTTTTTCAATTTTCTTGGTAATTCCTACTAAAGTGTCCATGATTGTGTCCTTGTCCACTATATTCGAAACAATAAGATCATAGTTTTCTTGTAAGTTACTGTTTTCTTTCGTCAAGAAGTCAATGTTCCTTTCTTTTTCCTTTATGATAACATCTTTCTGCTCAATTATTGTTTTCAGTAATCGAATTTCTTCTTTGAAGCTGTCGATGTACGATGCACTGAGGTCGGATTCTTCACTTTGATTTTTATAATCAATTCGGGTCAGTTCAAATGAAGGTGGTGTCTCTTCTTTTTGGGAAAAACTAAATGTATCCGTATTTCTTCCAGATTTCTTTCTTCTCGTCATCATTTTTCTTCTGATTTAACTTTCGTTCATTTTCGACCGGACTATGAGTGGTCGAGCTGACATTCTGACATGAATGGTTTTCACAATTCAGGAGAAATAGAATTAACGAAACTCTCAATAACACTTTTGGACGATCTCTTCAGTTATAAGTAGAGTTAACTTCCAATTTCTGGGATACCAATGTATTCAAATTAAATGAAAAAAGTTCGAGAGCAACGTGACAATTATGTATGACTTTGACAGTCGCTGTATCATATATCGACCTAGTCATCAATTCTAGGAACTATATTCAGACACTTCGCTCCTTGAAATCCATCGGTGCTTCTGGGTTAGTCAACTGGATGAGGCGTCTCACATCTGCTTCAAATTCTCGCTGATTCTCTCCGGATTTTTGTGTGCGAGTTTTCATTTGAGCCCGGTACAGCTGTTCACAGTGTTGATTGCCATACCACAGCTCTAATGTAGAAATCAGGTCCTCATATTTCTTCTGCTGTTCGATGAGTATCTTCTGCAATATACCCAAAGCTGGCCCTCTCAAAGATACTATTGGTGCAGTAGCTTTTCCTTCTTCGCCCTATCCATTAGTCTCTACCGCAGCCTCGAATTGTCTACGATACATGGACAAAGTCAAAAGTCGGCGGTTTTACGGGAAATTCGTGATGTGGCAATCCTGTTTTGGTGATCTTGGTTCCTGAAAAGACATATCTGCTTTTTGACTCTCTTTTCTAGTCTTTCCATCTCCTCTCGAAGTGCTGATAATGAATCTTCCTTCGATCTCCTCATAACACTTCCATTCAAAGACCGACAGGACCGGCTCTAGGAGATTCCGTGACAATATAATGATACTTTCAATAAACTACCTTCAGAATCAATAACAGTAGGTTGAATTGTCTATTCAGCATTCTATTACCGCACTGTAGCCAATCATATGACAATATATCAAGTATCGAAATGTAACGAGAAGATATTTTCTGCTTGAGAAGTTTCAATCTTGTTTGTCTTGTCCTGAACTGAATCAAAATAAGTGTACCTCTAAACTGGAATGTATTATAAATCTGAGAAAATATTTATTATGTGCCAAATACCAGTAGCCTCCGAAATCATTTTCTTCCTGTGATTTGTTGTGTTGTGCTGCTCTATGATATTTATAATAGGACATGAATCTATTGAACGGCCTCCAAGTCGTGAACTAAATGATTATTCATTCATAATGAATTTGTGCGAGCAATAAATAGACACTTTTCAACGGGTAAATACCAGCACGGTAGTTCCGTAGCGGGGAATCAAACCTTGGTCTCCCGCATGACGGACGGTGGATAACCCAAATTGTTTGAGGTAAGTTTTTGTTTGAGGAATAGTTTTTGACAGGAAATATTCCATTTCATACATTTTTAACTTTTCACATCTTAGTGATAAAATGAAAAAAAAAATAATGCGTTAGGAATTCGCACCGTTTTTGTTCTGAGAACAAAAGGACTATATCGAAATTTGTCTGCCTACTCCGAATATTCTTTCCTGTTTTTCATAAATAATCCATAAATGAGGGCCAAATGTGGAAGATCAATGATATTCTAATGATATCCATAGAAAAAATTACACAATAATTTTTTGACTTCGTCTTGTAATTGGGATAAGTCATAAAAATGTGCAAAAATTCCATTTTCAACATAAAAAAACTTGTTCGTAGACAGAAAATTCCACCCTTCATAATCCTCTGACGTTAGTTGTCATTGACAACATTCACACCTTCAACGAAATGAACATAACCTTATTCAAAAGTATATTTTTAATGCATGTTCAGTTTTGAGCATTTTTAATTTTCGTCTCGTGTTACGAAATATGAAAGTCTGGTGACAATCATTTGAATAGCTATCACGGCCTGCTACGATCGATGCTACGAACGGCAAAAGATAATTGGTTTATGTCGAACAACACCAACGGCTCGCTGAACGGCGGGCGTCATTGGCCAACAGAAATTATGAATAATCTTATGCGTTTGGGCATATTGATGTGTGAACGGAACGGCATCGGCAAAGGAGAACGGAACGTCAACTTCATAATCGGCCTTTAAGCTCTGTTTAAAAGTTCAACTTTCATCCAAGAGATATTCTACCATAGATCTAATCTAGTAAAATAATAACAATAACAGAATGACAAAACGAAACAAAATACTTCTTACCTTTTCCTTAACACGTGCTCACCAACGGATGGCAAGTATCATAAACAAATTAACGATCCTGCAATTCTCTAATATACGCAGTCTGGAGCATGGTGATATAATATTTGTGAATTTCATGTCATCGGTGCGTTTAGGGTGTACACAGAGAAAAGGAAGTAACTGCGCTTTAGGAAATGGTTTGTGAATTGTGAATCTGAATTGTAGCTCCGATTCATTTTTGTGAATAGAATTTACGAAAAATAATTCACAATTCACCGAAAGAAAGAAAAAAAATTAAGACTTGTTTTCTGAAAATGAATTCGAGTCAATGAATTGAATTCACTGAAAATGATCTACATTCAATACAAATGAATTGAATCACAATTCTAAAAAATTGTTCTAAAATTGTTCGTTTTCGTTAACCAGCTGACGAACGTCAACCCTCAGAAGTCGAAACTTGTGCGAGCAATGATTCTGTCCAATTATGATTTCAAGTTACTACAATTTCGGGTGTTTCCTAAATATAATTATAGGAAGACACGTTAGATATATAGATCACATCAATTATTCATAGATATATCCTCGGTTGGCAGTGAATTTCCATTTTTTCTGTTTCAAGATGAAAGGTTTTTTGCGTACTACCAGATCAGTGTATGAATTCGATATACATCCCCTCTGCTAGGATTGGTTTCTATATATCCCATATTTACGTTGCCTGCTTAGTATTTTACTTGTCCGAAAGATAACTGGGCGAGATGAAAGTCTAATTAACTGTCATAATGCTCTGAAAACCCCCCTCACTTGAAGGATGTGATGAGGGCGCCAGCAATATTAATCGAAAATACGTATCCATTGTACTCAAATTAACGGCCGAACGAATTTCCATTTCACCCAGTTACTCGCAACTTCAAAATGGATTACCTAGCTTGTCATATTCTGGAAAGCATATACGCCTTCGCTTTGGTAACCTCGACAAGCAAATTAGTACTGGAACACTAACTCAATCATTAGGAGTTTGCTTCACACTAATAATGGGGTGTTAGTACAGGAAATATGTGCAATGTGCAGCCGAAACATTGTCGGCGTCCCAACCTCGAGGAAGGAGATGGTACTCAACTCAATTGAAGGTGGAAATCTTGTTTGTTGTTTCTCTGAGCGTGCACAGAAAAATGTGTGAAAAGACATTAGGAAGGAATCGACGGTTATCATGTGAAATATGATATTTTTCCAATTCCATATCTATATGAATTTTGACCGTTATTAAACAAAAGAGATAATGAGTAGAAAATATACGAAATTATGGGCCAATATTATTTATTTGAGAAGTTTTTCTGAAAATAATTTTTAATTTTGCAAAACTAGTTGTATATATTCATTAACCTCAATTCTCACACATATTTTTTGTAAGGTATTTTTTTTTAAATACTGATACAGTTTCATTCAAGTATCTTATTTTCATAAATACATTTCATTCTCTCAATCTGAAGGTATTTTGAATTCAGAAACCAACCTGAAATCCCAATCATGAATAGGAAACAAGAGCCTGATAATCAACAACCGCAACCGTAGCAAAAAATGATTAAACCAAAAAAGTCTGAAGTTCGGGGATCGTCGATTTGATTACAAGTTCCTATCATACAGTGCGACGTGAAAAGACCCCCCCCCCTCTTAACTTTTGAACGGGACTAGATATCACGTTTGGACAAACTTCACATGAATAGTTTCTAGTAGTTATCGATGACAAAATCAATAGTGTGGAATAACTCGCCGCAGAGAAGGTACTATTGACTTCACTTCGAATAAAAAGGGGGCCTTTCGTACGATAGATGTTTTCATTTTCTATCGAACCAGTGTTGAGAATCGGAATACCCGTTTCTGAGAGAGGAGTCGAAGTTACCTATTTCAACAATTGTTTCTCTCGTCTTGAGTCCCGACTTCTGAATTGAAAGTATTTTTGAATGAAATTTTAATTTTTTGTTAGTTTGAAGATCATCAAAAATAAAATAGAACTGGTGTTATTTCAGGAATAGGTAAGACAAATCAACTACGCAACAATATTGACGTTCTCATCGACGAGTACTGATGTAACTTTTGTCCAACCTCGATGTCTAGTCCTGTTCGAAAATGAAAAAAAAAACATAAACTATTCGCATTGAATATTTTCTACGAATTTGAGAATATTCGAAGAAATGGCATTTCGAAAAGATGTCCTGTACCCCACCAGAAGTTGTGATGGATCACATATCTCTAGAACAAACCGCAGGAGCACCATGAGTTCTCTATTTCATAAAGGATTTCAGAAGTTTAATCTAATACCTTCTACAATAAAAAATAGTCTTATGCTTATTACTCTCAATAAGAATATCGAAATCCCTATTGAGTTTCATTGAACCATTTGTCTTGGCAATAATGTATGTTATATGAATGCGTGTTTGGATGTTACTAGACGCCGGATTTTGTGCATTTATATTTTTGTATATTTTACCATCAATAATTGTCGTCATATATTCCAGATCTGTTTCATATATCAAATTACAGAAAACCAGTTTTGAAAATTAAAAAAAAACATCCTGAACAATCCAAGTCATATATTTTGGGAGAGCACACCATGTGTATTATCGTACATCGAGACACGTTCAAATACAATTTTACGCAGTATAGTAGGAAAGGATTAACTCGAGCGTCATAAGACCTATTGGGTTGCGAAGCTGAGATGATAAATAGAAAGAAAAATAATATATATACCTTTTCATCGGTGGGGGAACGACTATAGATTTTCGAAAATGTAAGAAAAATATTGCATGGACATACTCGAGCGCGTCAGATATTGATATCATCTATGCCCTACATATTTGAAAAAAAAATGTTAATGTGATTGTTTCCATGATGGGGGTGGTCGTACGTAAGGGTTGAAAATGAAAACAATTTTTTTTTCTCGAGCGTGTCAGATTTTCTGAGGGGATGTTAAGTGAACCTAAAGTAGCTCTTATATAGTTATCTAACGGTTTGGATGTGACACAGACTCGCAGCCGTTATTAGAATGTGAAAAAATAGATCGTCATTTTGAAATACACAATTGCGTCAGATTAAGATATATATGGTTCATCTTTACGCCCTAGACGTTGCAGAAGTATATAATTCGTAACATCTTCCACGATATTCAACGTTTTAATAACTCATGCACACCTATACTGCTATTGACTATAATGAAATAAACTTTCCGAAAAACAACGAGGACTTCAACCCCGAAATGTGACTCACGTAACAGATTCCAGATGCAAAAATTAATGAATTTGCTCCATTGTCGAGAAGAAGTGGCACTTACCCAAGGATTAGCAATCAAATGGCACTCGAAGTAGACATCAGCGCCTTCCTTGATATCATTTGCATCCAAACCGTGCCCTAGGGTCAACGTAACTTTCGGTGGATAGAGAACCCTTAGCATCCACGTGCGAGTTTGCTCGCTGAAAGGAAAATGAAAAAATGATTGGATGCTGATCAGGATCAAGAAACAATATATGAGAGATTGAATTGAGTGGAAACACCCCTTTTCCATGATGTGATTGTTATGCTGGAAGTGATAGATATTTTGGACATCATCCTAATCAGGAATATCTGTTGCATCCGAATAACTTCTTTTTAAACGGTTTGACATTAACAGGGTATGAAACGTTGAGAATTCGTTGATTTGGCGAAAAAGGTTTCGATTGTATTCATACGAATTTTTGGTATGTTAAAGTTATATTTTACGGTACAGCTTGTCCATTTCATCTTGGCACGAAAATGACGTATTACGCAGTGCGGGACAATCAGCCATTTAAAATCTGCTGTAAGTTTGGCGCGCAACCGGATGTGAAACCAATTACCGTGCCAAGTTGGATTAGAAGCTGTAAGTGATCTTATTTGAAAATTTCCTCGGGTGGAAATTTTTGCTAATATTTTTTTTTGTGATCATTTCCACGAATATTAGTGTAGAATATTTGATTTTGCAGGGTACTGCCTCATGTTGAAGGAATTATGGATAGGGGGTTCATTCACCTCATTCGTTTTTCAGAATAAATGATTTTCGAAACAAGGGTGAATCAAATGAAAAATCTTCGGACTAGGTTTTTGCCAAAATTCGACGTTGATTGAGTTAAGTCTGTTGATGTCTTGAAATCTTTCCTGTCACTTCCCCTTCTTAGCAAATAATGAATTTGTTGCCAGCTCATTTTCCACATTCAAAAACAACTCGAAAGCGTGAACAACGTGACAGCATATGACAACTGTTTTGTTTGTATTACCAGAAATGTCATAGCAACAAAACGTTGTCAACAAGTTGATTACGACGTAACATATTGTCAGATAGCCCCATAGATTTCCAAAAACTTTCTACAGTTGCTCTCATAAGTATGGCAGCATTATGATTTGAAGGACATTATAGAAATATATGTCTTTGCTGGAATTCATTTTCAGAACAAATGCTTGGTTTATAGATCAGACTTTTTCTTGTAACTTATATTTTACCTTTACTCCAAAACAGTTCTCAAAATGCTGATAAATGGGGGCGTTCAGACACAAAATGTCAAAGTAAAAGTGTCGTTTATGATCGCTTTCATTGCTTAGCAATGTGAGAACTTCCTTGAAATAAAAGTAGAAGATAAATCAAAAGTGAGAGCCTATGAACCAAGCATAAGAAGCAACTGAAAAGTGAGAGTATGAATATCGTGACAGCTCATAACAGATTTCATTCGTTTATTATTTGAAATGCCATAGCAACAAAGTGTGATAAAATTTTTCTTTCACCGTCGGGTCATTCGTTATCGAATACTGCCAACTCACGGATTATTCATCATCAATACATTGGGAATGATAAATACATTCTTTCGGGTTGTAGTCTTCGAATGAGAGGAGCAATTGGGAAACGCCACGTCTGGCGAAAAAAAATGCTTCAAGCTCTTTTGAGAAAGTGACCCCCCTAACGCAAATTGCGAACGCGTTGGAGTTCTTGAAATGATTGAAAACAATTACAATACTGGTGCACATGATGGTTTGGAACAAATTTTAGCAAGTGTTTTCACAGTGCTACTAATGAAATACAAGTGTATTCAGTTTTTAGGCGGTGAGTTTCGCGCTTAAGATATTTCTGATGACATGCAAAAGTAGCGTTGGTACGTAACACAAGCGTTTAAAGGAACTTATAGCACTCATTTCAACCGAGGTGTTAGAAAAAACACCTATCAAATCTGCAGCTGCTCCACAAAAAAAGAGGGTACAGGTTTTTGCTTCAAAAAAATTCAATAGAAGTTAAACATTGCTTTAACTTCACTTCACTGCATCCATATATTAACTCAAATATTAATGAAGAGGAACAAGAAATGTTATTTCAGGTAAAAAATCTAATGGAAATTTCTATTAGCAAGGAAATTAGAATGCGAGTTCTGAGAAGAACATTTTGATACTATCGAACATTGAAAAATGTTAAAGTGAGTTATGAGAATATACTGCGAAGAGTGACAGGTAAATGAAACCAAAGATACATAGGGAATGGTTATGACCTGATAGAATGCCAATTCTGAGCTTCGTGCATATTCATTCGACCCGTCAGGGACCCACTGATTATACACTTTACAAGTCAATATGACCCTGTGGTCAACGAAAGTAGGCGTTAAGGGCAATTGACGGGAGATAGTCGAGTAGCCTGTCACTGCCCTCATCAAAGTTAGTTTTTCTTTATCGGTATCTTTCGAATTTATATAAGATATTTTCCTTTCCCTTTCAGATATACGGTAATCGTGAAGTTGAACAGACCTCAATTACCTACCACTTAAGGAACTTTTTCCGATCCCAGATAATTATTATTCACATTTTGTCTACTCCAGCCGTTTATTACTTATGTTTGAGTTCATGTCATCCATTGAAAACTATCTTGATATATATTTTCCATACCTATTCTGTAGCAAACCTGATGATTTAATGACTTACCTGAAAGGAAATTCAATCCTTATAAAACCAGAAGCAACGTTCGATTAGACCAAATTGTAGTACGACGACGGCGTAACTACAATTTGATCTATCAAAACGTGACTCCAAGTATAATTACTGATTATAATCTGTGTCATGATTGATTATAGCGATATATTTCCATATCATACACCTATCGTCCTGTTCGTTTCGACAATTCACCAAGTCCCTCCACAACATCTGGTTAGCAGAATCATTCACCTGTTAAGGCAATAATCCCATATCTCCGAAAGAGAAAATGGACAAAAAAAAAAGAGCAAAACAAATGATAAAGCGAATTTTGAGCTCCATGCATATTCAAACGACGTGTCGGGTGCCACTTACCTAAAAGGGATCCGCTGATTAGACGCTTTACAAGTCAATATGAGCCCGTGGTCAGCGGATGTGGGCGTAAAGGACAATGTGCTGGTGGTCGTGTTGCCATCTGCACTCACGGTCACTATGCCGCCCTCCAGAGATACGCCGTCCTGCAACAATAAAGCCCAAGATTAGGAAAGTTATTATTACGTCCACGACTAGTCCAGACATTCATGTCTAGTTGGCGAGGTTGATATTGTCGGATTTGTGGAAATTAGGGTGCTCGTGAACCCTGAATGAGCTTTGATGGCTAGAAGGGATTGTCACATGATACCTAGGATGTGTTGTAGTACAAACCAGAAGGCAATAATCAATAGCCTGGTCGTGGTGAGTTGAAGTTCGTTTAGATCTATTGATTTTTTAATGATCGTATAGTAAGATATTGTTGTTTTTATTTTTGACACGTTCAGCTGATGAGAGACATGACTCGGACTTTCATGTATATATTGAAACGAAAAGTTGACACGTCGTATTTTCGATCACTGGTGTCGCCTCCACGGGGTTGATCTAGCCACGGCGCGTCACATTTCGGACACAGCTTCTGCATTTTGATATAAACTCTATTTTGTCATTTTCAAAGTGTGAAATTGTCTACTCAACGAAATTTCCCAAGTATCAAGTTAGCTCATCATATCGCTTGCCAGTTTGGAGTCTTCCACAATTTTATAAAAATTGACTGAAAATTAATGTTTGCTGAGAAAAAAAATACCAAACAGTGATTAAAGAAAGTCCAGGTTTACTGAATATACGGAGATTACTACAGAAACCGCTCTACAATATACATTTTATGCAGAGTCCATATAAATCTATAATGAATCTTAAGGAAAATGTGAAACGCAAATAAAATGAGATATGCTCGTCTATTCAAAAAGTAAATAAAAAAATATTTTCAACGCTAGTGAATCACTATTCAGTGTTTGGGAAGAAAGTCATCTAGGATTGCGGACAATACAAATATTTCAACCCCGCAACCATTTTTTAAGGCGTTTCGAAGGATAACAGGCAAGTGACTCAAGCGGCTTTTATGTAACAGTTTGGAATTAAGTATAATATTTTTAGTGCTTGAAGGAGAGTAAATATGAATCTTCTGCAGATCAAGATATTACATAGGAAGGAACATATTATGGAGATACCTTTTAAAATACTATGAAATAAAGTATGACCTTTTAACCTCAAGAGTTGATCATCGGTTTTGTGACTACTCTGACAGTTCGTTCAGAAGCCATGGGGATTAAAGGAACTTCACTATCAGTTCAACTTTGATTATGTTTTTCGTATTTTACATTTCATAACCGACAAATTGTAATTTTTTTTTAATTTGATCGTTCCAATAAAGCTGAGAAACCGATTTCTTCACATTATTTGAAAAATTCATTTTCCATTCGGAAATTCTGCAGTGATCTGAAGCTAAAAATTTGATCGAAGTATTCCCAGTCCATTATTCCCAATTCTATTCTTCGTTAACAACTCAATTCAATAAGATCAGGAAAAATAAGGATGGATCAAGACTTCGTGATGAATATTTTCAAATTTGGAAAACGAGGGGCCGAGTACGAATTTGTCGTTATATTATCTGACAAATATGATTAATCGTTTCCTGACAAAATATTCACATTTTCAGAAATAAGTTCTTCATGAAATATAACCTTGGAAGGAATCGACCCCTACGACGCATAATTCGAAATTGAAGGTCTAATGTAGAATGTTTTGTAGCTTTTTCAAATAACTTATGTTTTGGAATTCCTACACAATATCAAATCGTGCCGGTCCAACAGAATATTAATTGTTATCATTCTGGTAATGAAACTTGCAATAGCTCATGAAATTGGGGCCTCATTAAGTCGTTTGTGCCAGCTAGTCTAGAGTACTCTAGGATTTATTTGCCCCATCGTAAGATATCGACCAAACTATTCGAAAATTCCCAAATAATTAAACAGGCTGGCTTTTTTAGGTGGGCCACTATCATGATTTCGAGAACCAAAATTAATAGGTCGGTTGAATCGCATACAGTTGGGTTTTCTAAAAATCCCAATAAGAAAAATGCATGAGCCGTTTTCGGAATATTTGAAAGAAATTTGAACTGCCATTCTCTTTTCTTGATTCACTGTTCCCTTTTCCAGAATATACTAAATAACATTATATAATGTGTTTCATATAACTTCGGTTCGGAATTATGAAGTTCGAAAAAGCCTTCTTTTCAATAATGGTCACCTCCAGTTTATCAAAAAAGCCTTCTTTTCAATAATGGCCACCTCCAATTTTTATTTCCTGCTATGTGGTATTGCTTGATGTGGGTATTTCCAAGCGTTTGGATCCATGACGTGCATCATCATCATGATACGAGATAAATCAAATCAGTGACATGACTCCTTTCTGGGCACCATACCATCAGCTCCACAAACAAACCACAAGGTAGGTGACAGCTGAAAGGTGAGGAGAGAAAATCACAATTCCCATTGAATACTTATTGCCGTTGGCAATGATCAGGGTTTGACACCTCCGGTGCGTCGTTATATGGACGCCAAGCATATGAGGATAGTTGGCCGAGATACTGACTTCTTTCAGATTAGTCATCTGATGTAGCCTACTGTTGAATGGTTCCTCAACTCAGTGAAGAACAACAGACATATTCCTTTCTCAGGTAGAAATGTTCGAACTAACAATTTTCACAGCATAAAGATGAGAGATAATATTCCTTCTTTTGATGGATTCAATAGAAAGACATTCCGTATGAAGCATTGGGATAAAACGATATCTACATGAATATAAACTAAAAATACCAAGAAAGTCAGGAAAGTATCAGCCGAATGGTTACAAGTGAAAAAAGGAATCAGTGTTCACCACGGATCAAGTTTGAGGTTGAACATCAGAATATTGTGCAAAATAACTATATCTGAGCAACATAAAGATGGACTGGAATCAAAGCAGAGTTTTCAGCATAATATGCATTAGGTTATGTAGGTGAGAGCTCATCAAGAGAGTAGATTTCCATTCCAGTTCGTTGGAAGGCAGATTTGACATAAAATCCGCGCGTAGAGCTTGGACCTAGTAATTGTTGATTTAGGTTACACATATGCATTCCTGAGAGTGAAACCTCTCTGTTCGAAGCAATTACCCTAACACCAAACTGATATTATTCTCATTCGTCGTGCGTTTCATTAACTAAGTTAGCATCTTCAGGGGAAGAAAACTGTTACAGTGCTATTCTCCTGAAGATGCAAGACTCTTTAGCGAAACGCGCGAGTGCACCAGTTCGGTGTTAGGGTTATTGCTTCCTACAAAATGTTTCGATATTTACACCAAAGGTTCCAATCTAATCGTTTGATCTGCGAGTTATTATATTACCCCTCACCCCGTACCAGGAATCGAACTTTGAAAGGTGAGGCATGGTCAATACCCAAATCGCAAATGATTGGGGGTTGCCATTCGTAGGAGGGCAGTTGGTTAACGAAAAATACCTTTTTTGAGAGATAGACTTGAAAGAGTATGATGAGGCGATCAAAAATCTCGAAAATCTCGAAGTATATACTTTATTGTCGTTGGAGTTGACTTCGAACTGAAAAAGTCAAATAATCCAAAAGTGGTCTTCACGTGATCAATTCCAATAATGCGAAATTATTTCTAGCTCTTCTATCACAACAACCAAATACAAATAAACTTTACTGTAGTATCCTACACAAGCATTCATAAGAAATGATAGTTGATTGGTATTTGCTACGAAAGAAGTTTATTTACTGTTGGTTGGTTTCTCCACCATCCCATGTTAAAGATGACAAGTATCTTTTGAATTTTTCATTTCAATTTTCTGTTCGTCCTTTCATAGTTGGTGAAAGTTTTTATTGCAACCATCATACTTCTGAACTCATGCCAAATTCTTTCCAGTGTCCCATTCAGAGGAGTCTTTTTCTCCTTCTCCAGGATCAAAGTAGCTTCATTAAAAGTAATATCTACGATTATATTAGAAACTGCCATACTACGAGAAATAGAAAGATTGGGATAACTATATCCAACTATCGGAGAACAATGTTGGATATGCAAGTTATGCGAACTCGATTAGACTTGGGAAATTGCTTAATAGTCGGGGTTGTGCTAGATGATTTCATTATTAGTTGTGGAGAGGATCAAAGGACAAAATGCATGTATCGAATTTCGGAGCTAACAATCCGATTCCAGATTACTGATTGGAGCTTCTGATCGCGATTGAAATTCCTAGTTCATATTATCTTAGTAGGATTGTTTATCGATAGTTGATACTTTCGAAGTGAGTAATTGCGATAATAGATTTTCTTTTTCCACAGTGGTATTTAGTACCTACTTATATAGCATTAGAATATTGAATATGAATAATATGATTATTGAACTCAATGAGGATTACCCATGAAAGAGTTGGAGACTAGACAGGTTCCACAAAGTTTTGCAGCGATTATTTCTCCTCAATACGAATAAACGATGGAAAAGTTGAAGGCTAGACTGCTTCTACAGAGTTTTACAGCGATTAAATGCCTTTCAACTGATTAAAACTGATCAAAATAAACCGGGCCTATGGCTCATTTTCCAGGTAATATCTCGGGTACTATATTGTTTCTTTGTTAGATTTTCAGATGTTTCAATATATCCGTCCTTCACCAAGCTCAATCGACCAAAATGCGTGCATTTCCATGCTTTTCAAAATTTTGCCATCAAGCGAACGCTTTCGTGTGCGATAATTGAAGATAAAATCCCTCGACCTACGGTCTCGGGATTTTATCGAATTATCATACACTCATATCATTCGCTAAGCAGAATTTCGAAAATCATGGAAGTGCAGCATACATTTCAACCGATTGAACTTGGTGAGCTCGGGATATAACCCCGATTATTTTTTTGACCTATGAAAATGTGACGTTTTCGGCATTTCAACCAATATTAGCGGGTTATTCAAGCTGATCATTCAATTTTATACTGATAAAACTGCCTGGTCCTTGATAAAACGTTTTTTACCTTTGAACTGTCAAAACGATAAGGTTTACCGTGTCGATTTCATTGAACTTGCCTATATACTAGGTTAAAATATGAATAATCATGAATAAAAAGTCACCCGATTGTTAATAGTCATTCACTTTGTCAGCAAAATAATAACATAAACGATACATTTCAATAAACACTCAATGAAATACGTAAATAGCTCATGAACATAACCAATTTTAGGGCAGATATTTGAAATATCCGCCATAAAATATCAAATTGCAAACGACGACTTACGTCGCGGTCAAAATTGTAGACGCTTTCAGACTGATTCAAATACTTACGGTTTCCTGAACTCAAATGAAGATGGCGTATGAATAATTTTCGTTAAATTCAATTGGTTTTCGTTGTATGAAGATCTTCCTCCCATTGACCGTCCGATCCCTGATCCTGCCATAATTACTAATGAACCCTTAAATCCCACCAACCTTCAATCCTCGATCTCCAGTGCTGATAGCCAGCTAGTAAGACACCTCAGACCTAGACGCAAGGTCACTCAGTCTTGAAAATGGCTCCGAAATGGGAGCCGAAACGTAGACAAGAAAATCTTTCCAGACGCGGATCAACCGGAAGTTCCAGCCAGCATATATATATATATATATATATATATATATATATATATGATCGGCTAGGCTTCCGCGGTCAGAAATGTGCTGGCTGGAACTTCCGGTTGATCCGCGTCTGGAAAGATTTACTTGTCTACGTTTCGACTCCCATTTCGGAGCCATTTTCAAGACTGAGTGACCTTGCGTCTAGGTCTGAGTTGTCTCACTAGCTGGCTATCATCACTGGAGTGAGCTAGTGAGACAACTCAGACCTAGACGCAAGGTCACTCAGTCTTGAAAATGGCTCCGAAATGGGAGTCGAAACGTAGACAAGTAAATCTTTCCAGACGCGGATCAACCGGAAGTTCCAGCCAGCATATAAATATATATATATATATATATATAAACACTTTCATTATATCAAACAAACTTTTACTCCATGCCATCATCACCCCCTTTGTGTTAAATCAATTGATTAGTTTGAACTGAAACGTGATCCGAAACAAAACAGAACCTGTTATAAAATATTAATTCATTTCGACAATATTACAATGTATATAAAACCGGAGATGGCCTGAATGACTTTTAGAAAAATGCTAATTGAACATCACTGATTTTTTGTAAAAATGAAATCGAGTTTAAAATTCATTCGAAACGAATGCAAAAAACATGTAGTGTGTTATGTGAATTACAACAAAACGAGTTCAGAGTGAAAGGCTTTGATTAATTAGGTCGAATGTATACCGGGGGATAGATGAAATGGTAAGAATTCGAAATTTTTCTGTGTGTTCCGTCTGGGGTTACCTGACCACATAATGCAGCTTCGTCAATATAGTTCATTCAGCTCATGTCTGCTGAACGAAATTGGTAGAAAAATGAGAGAAGTAAACATTCGAAGCACAAAGTCAGGATTCTTGGGTGGAGCGGCACCTACTGTGGGTTGGAAAAGAATATAAACCAAAAGGGAAGGAATAGTTTCATCCATCTTTCAATTCGAATTTTTTTCTCAATGTGCAAAACCCATGAAACAGTTGAAGACTAGACAGCTTTTACTTTTACAGCGATCAAATGCAACTAGGTCTGTTTAACCGACTACATTGACCAGTAATTCATTTCGAACGTTTTCCGAGTTTACATTATGTTTTGTGATTCCGGAAATACTCCCAACTTATATCCCTTCTTCACCAAGCTCACGCGTCCAAAATTCGTGCACTTTCAACATTTTCAAAATTTTGCTTACAAGCCGATGCTTTTGTGTATAATGTTCGTCAAAATGTAGTCTAGGGTTTCATTCAGTTATACACCCAGGCCATTTGCTCAGCAGAATTTAGAAAATTAGTGGTTGTTCACAAATTTGAACTGATTGAAATTGGAGCACTCAGGATATAACCTCGAATAAATGTTTTATGTTCGGGAGTTAACTATGTGTTGAGTACGGTGATTAATAACTAATACATTTATAACACTATAATATAAATATGTGGCCAATATCAGATAGTGTTTAATATCTCTCCATCCGATCCATTATTAACAGAAAACTGAAATGAACTACTATTGCAGTATGCCAAATTCTTCTGTTTTTTTTTTCAATCATAAAAAATTATCAGAACGTTGATTTTATCGGTATTTCATACCCAAAAATGCTGGAAAGCTGGATGATATTAGGTACCTAATAGGGTTCGTTGCTATTTTTGAGGTATCAAGTTTATGATTTGGACCATAAACAAAACCGTTATCAATTTTGGAGCCAGTGTATAGAATTCATCAGTATTGAGTGAATCGTGACCCTTGAAAACTCCTCTGTGGGTATCAGTTTTTAGAGTCGTCATTTTGCCG
Organism: Zygogramma bicolorata; assembly: GCA_032362365.1. Taxonomy (NCBI): domain Eukaryota; kingdom Metazoa; phylum Arthropoda; class Insecta; order Coleoptera; family Chrysomelidae; genus Zygogramma; species Zygogramma bicolorata. The sequence continues at coordinate 452,003 of JAVJAQ010001368.1, forward strand.
TCCAGTTTCGAACTATTTCTCAAATTTTAAGTTATTAGAGAAACCGAGTTTTCGCTTCATTTGTTGCCACATGAAAAATCCAATATTTTCCGAATCAATTCATATTACATCATTAAGTAATTTGCTTGTGTTGTACTCTTCAGTTTCAGCAGCTACCTAGCTGTTTCAGGACAAATTGTTGGGACTAGTCGATTTCTATGCAGATGGATTCGCGCTTCCAATTACGCGTTTTTCTGGGGGAGAAAGCGTATCTCTCAATGAAATTGATTAGAACTTGATGTTTGTCACTAGCTCATTTGAAAAATGATTCTGTTCAACCAAGAAAAAAAATAGCATTTTCAACTGTCATAATGTTTATTACAAAGAACAAAGAATATCACAGTTTCCTGAACAATTTTCATTAACATTGTTTAGAAACCGCGACACGTATTTTGGCATATATTCCTATAGGAGGATGAGCATTTTTTATTCTGCTTGAGTATTTTCTTGAAATATCTCTAGGACCTCGTATTTGTAGTGACTGAATAGTTTCAAGAATCATAATATATATATAGAAATGTTGTGAATTATTAAGACCAATTTCATGCCCAAAAAATGCCGGAAAGCTGGATGATATTAGGTACCTAATAGGGTTCGTTGCTATTTTTGAGGTATCAAGTTTATGATCCGGACCATAAACAAAACCGTTAGTCATTTTGAAGACAGTATATAGAATTCATCAGTATTGAGTGAATCGTGACCCTTGAAAACCCCTCTGTAGGTATCAGTTTTTAGAGTCGCCATTTTGCCGTCCAGTTTTGAACTATTTCTCAAATTTCAAGTTATTAGAGAAACCGAGTTGTCGCTTCATTTGTTGCCATATGAAAAACCCAATATTTTCCGAATCAACTCATATTACATCATGAAGTAATTTGCCTGTGTTGTACTCTTCAGTTTCAGCAGCTACCTGTCTGTTTCAGGACAAATTGTTGGGACTAGTCGATTTCTATGCAGATGGATTCGCGCTTCCAATTACACGTCCTACTGGGGAGAAAGCGTATCTCTCAATGAAATTGATTAGAACTTGATGTTCGTTACTAGCTCATTTGAAAAATGATTCTGTTCAACCAAGAAAAAAAATAGCATTTTCAACTGTCATAATGTTTATTACAAAGAACAAAGAATATCACAGTTTCCTGAACAATTTTCATTAACAATGTCTAAAAACCGCGACACGTATTTTGGCATAAATTTCTATAGAAGGATAAGTATTTTTTATTCTGCTTGAGTATTTTCTTGAAATATCTCTGGGACCTCGTATTTGTAGTGACTGAATAGTTTCTTCAAGAATCATATTATATATAAATTTATATATATATATATATATATATATATATATATATATATATATATATATATATATATGTAGAAATTGATGTTTTCACGGATCTTCGATATGCTAGATGAGGGGAGTGATTGACCAGGACGGTATGGACAGATATTCGTCTCACAGTTCTTGAGAATGAATTCAAAATGGAATTCGAAACGTCGAACAGATCAGAAGATACCCAACGGATAAAAACCCAGAAAAATTCATCTAGCATATATATATATATATATATATATATATATATATATATATATTTATATATATGTAGTATAATGTCCATATTACTGTTCCCCTGACAATGGAAGAAATATTCTCCTTCTCTGACGGCTGAAATAGGTGCAGATTTCTTTGCCAGTTCTACTGAAATATTGAAAGAAGGCTAGTGGAGTTCTGAAATAAGTTGACAATAGAACAGGCAATGCAAGTTATGTCATTGTTGTAATCTTCAAAATGAGAATGACAATTCATTGCAGCAAGTTTCATTGCCGATATCATTGCAGATCTGCTTTTCACTCGGAAATATGAATCATTTTTGTCAAAAACGTTCAGTCATCAGTCAGGTCTACCAATTTGTCAGGTTAACAGAAAATGATAATTTAAAATTGTACCTACACCTTCAAATAATATGAATGATTTTAAACTGATATTGAATTATCACTCATCAATGTTATTATCGCCTGTTTTTCTTTACTCTTGAGAAAGGAAAGAAGATGGTGAATTGAACCCTGGTTATGTCACTATCTAGTAATATTTAAAAGAGTTGGCAATATCAAAAATAACCATATGCCTGAAATGATTTTTCATCAACAACACCGGTACTTTGCGAATTGTTCAACCTTTCGTATGTGGGGTTTTTCCCAAGTCCTGTAAAACAGTCAGAGTTTAGTCAGTTCCTAAAAAAAAAAAAACTTTACCTTTCAACTAAAGACCAACTCCATTGCTCTCTATCATTTCCAAAATTATGGAAAAAGCAATCAATATGAAGCTCATCCAATATTTGGAGAAATCAGGAATACTTATGATCAACAATACGGATTTCGCCATCAAAGATCGACCAGTGACTTATGCTTCACATATTTGGCAGTATTCCATCGGAAAATTCGGAGAAACGTCAGCTGTTGCACTCGATATTTCGAAAGAGTTCGATCGGGTTTGGCATCGGGATCTCCTTTCTAAACTGCCTTCTTATGGTTTACTTCCTCACTATTGTGTACTTCGTTGGAGAGTGTCTTGTCTGATATGTCTCTATATGTTGATGGAATATTGTCTGATATTCTGTCAAGAAATGCAGGTGTTCCAAAGGGTTCAGTTCTGATGCCCATTTTATTTCTGCTTCATATCAATGATTTGTTGGGAAGAACATCTCGTTTAGTTTTGCGGATGACAGTACTCTTCATACTAGTTTCTCTTCCCCATATCAGTCCATTTAATGTCGAGAGTTATCGTTCCTAGAAAGTTTCACAACAATACTCTTTGAATGAATCAAATGAAATCAATTGATAGAGGAGTGTGTATTAGAAACTAGATTTTCCACTTTCAAGAAACACTTTCGAATTCATCAGCTTGCTAAAATTCATGACGCACAAATACAACCTACGTCAGGACAATGCCCCAATGTGTGGACTCCGGTACAATAAGTGATGCGAATCATTAAGGGCTGGATTCGAATCGAAAACAACAATTCAATCTCTTGAGTTTCTCCTCCTAGTAGCTCTTTCCACAAAAAGATAAAAAAAATTTGACTTGAAAAATACGTTTTTCTTGGTTCACACAATTTCCCCTGAAGTAATATATTATGCTTACCTGTGAACACGTAGATACGAAAATTCATTCAAAAACAAGCTAATGTTCATTCTTCTCGAGCTTTTCGGAAGGAGTGAACAGCAATAGAACAATGATAAATCATAGACTGAGACCTTTCATCATCATATTGCATCCTCTATTGTATAAAAAAGCAATGAAATCCGAACAGCAGTAGTGAGCTGTGGAATTATTATGGTTAAAATACATAAAGCACTCTATTATGCGAAACAAACAACTCTAAATATTTTGATGAGACTTTTCGAATTTGTTTGTGAAACTTCTGACAATTACCGGAGTTATTTCCAAACATAAAAATTTCATTACCTACCTCCGAATGGGCTTGTACGCTTTTATTCTTCGTGAATAGCTGAATATATTTTTTGAGTAGGTGCGTGAATGTTTTTATGGTATAAGTTGAAGGAAAAAATATTTGGACTTATTCGAATTGGAAATAAATCCGAATTGAAATTATGATTCATACAGTGCATTTTTTGAATGGCCCCATTTTTCATTTTCTGAATGGGTCAACTCAAAAAATTGAAACTTGGGATAATGAAATTGATGCATGAATACTATATTTTGAGGTGAAATTGACACATGATAATCTCATGACTGGGCACCATCTGAAAAAAATTAAATTGGAAGGTAGGACTTTGATACATCATTTTGAAGCTCCTGACGAATATTTTACAGCCCTAGAATATGAAGTCAATATCTTCACCTACGAAATGGCGAAACATTTAATAATCATCTGAAAACAAACACATTGATATCGATATTTCTAGAAATATTCGTTTTTTTCTGACATATGGCAATCCCAAAAACTCGTTAAGGTTTGATAGTTTATTTTTCGCATATAAAAAAAGACAGAAATGTCAGTACAATGAACATCATTGTTCAGTTCAGATATTTTCATTCAGTTTCCGATTCTACAATTACGTACACTATCTCGAAAATAGCCAATTGAACAAAATTCAACAGGGGAACTATATTTGGATATGCTGGAATCTATTGTTGATCCTCTAAACAACAAAAGCGTCGAAGCGTATCCTTATGAATTCGATATAGATATTACTATTCCAACAAGATGTAGCACCACCAAATCACTCCAGATGAGTACGAAACTATTTGGATAACACTTTCCATGATCATTGGATTGGCCATCGAGGTCCTACGGAATGGCCAGTCCACTTGCCAGATTTGACACCTTTCGACTTCTTTATGGGGCTGTTCGGAGCAAAATGTGTACGAAACTGAACCTGCTCCAGTATTGGATATATGGCAGAGAATAATGAATATTTGTAGAAATATCGATGCTATTGTATGTTCAAGGAAACCATTCCGAGCATCTTCTGAACTGTCGATGTATTCAGTCAAGTATTAAATGTTCCGCCATTTTGTGGTAGGTGAAGATATTGACTTAATATTCTAGGGTTGTGAAGTATTCGTCAGAAGCTTCAAAATGATGTGTCACAAGAACCCCCTCTTCATTAATTTTTTTTTTCAGATTTTCCAACTCTTTTAAATTTTCTCAGTTGACCCGATCAGAAATTAAAACTGGGAGGAGCATTAAAGAAAAGCACTGCCTATACAGATGGTGTAAAACTGTTCTTCTCACACTCCGTGTGAACAAGTTTGTCAAGCTCGATGATATGGAAAACTTCTCTTAACATACTCATAGTTTTACAGTATCGAAGTGAATACGATTCTTCAGGCCCCGTTATTGAGCAGTTACATATTCATCGTCTTTTTCTTCTTTAATGTCTCGCTGACCGAACCCGAAATTCTTATGTTTCATTTTTACGAAATTGAAATTACCCATTTCGTAAACAGAGCGGAAATAAAATCAATTGATGATTTTTTCATGAGTTCCTGGTCGATAACGTACATTCCTCCCAACCTAGCTTTGAGTCATAATTTACATGTTCAGTCGATTTCACTGCGCATCTAGGAGTCGGGCATAAAGCTGGGTTGGGGAGCTATGAATAAAGCGTTTCCCAACTCATGGGTGGGGTGAATTTATACATATATATATATATAAGTTCAGACTCAGAGACTTCAGTCAGAGCTACTATTTTTGACTTTGCAGTTGAAGTTGCTGAAAAGAAAGTCACTAACATTCTTCTTTCATTTGAAAGTTCATATTTGGAAATTTCAGTTTCAATTTGATGTGTATATAAATATGCTTCGTATGTTCATCATTCGAAATGCATTGAGAAAATCATCGCCAGAAAATTATTTTTGCTGCATTCATGAACTGGTCCAGTGAAACGCTGTGCAGGTTGATTTTAGGATATGATATCAGTAGTTATATATTGACACATTTAGCATTAGCACCATCTTAATAGCATAACGTATTAAAAAAAAATTAATTCTGTGATTATCCCAAGACAGTGTAATACCGCAACATGAGTTTCATTAAACAATAGCTCCTTCAAGTATAATTATTATTTTAGTACCATTACACCCCTAAAGAAACACGTAAAGCGGTTATCAAACTGTCCTCAGGCGTGTTATAGTACTATGATAATATTACCGCGCCTGAAGAAGTAATTGAATAGTGAAAAACTTGAAGCGATTCTGTAAACTGTCTAGTGAAAATCACACAATAAAGTGTTTCAATTACTTTATTCATCAAGTATTGGCCGATTTAATCGGTTGTTGCTAGCATAAGTTTGAACTGAGCAGTTCAAGATAGTTCTGGTATAACAATCTGTGTTGAATCTTTCAATATCCAGTATCTTCATCAACACCATTCATTGGGTGGAATGGATAAAAATAAATATACGTTGAAACTATCAATCCCCCCTCTTTTAATCACAGTAATACGAATAAGTTTGTCCGGGAATCCCAGAAGAAGCATTCGTTCAAACTTTATCCACTCCACCTAGTATATAGAAGAATCTAAAATATTTTAGATGAAGTATCACGCTTGAAAAAACCGAAAGGAATCATGAATTTCGAATTATGATTCATTTAATTTTTTGGAAATGTTATTTCATAAACATCACGCAAGCACAAATACTATATACCCATCTTCTGATCCACAGTACAATGGACTGGAATGGGTGCCAATATCATTCATTTCAGCGATATGCTGCAATAACCCATTACGTAAATAACTTCTCAGAACGGTTTTGCTGAAATATGTGGTGCGATAAAATCAATGAACTGTAAAACATTGTGTTACCCTTCACAAGTTTCATGTTCTGATATAAAGATGGAACAACGGTGTGCCTTTGGGATTCATGGGCGAGTGTCTAATCTTGAATTTATTGCTAGAGAGGTGAATTTGTTTTGTTAGATTTTCATCTATGAAATGTATCTTTCTCTTCAGTACAATATTGGTGAAGATAATGTTTTCTTGGTTGTTTATTCTCATGAGATGATGAATTGCAAACTACATATATTTCAGTTTCTCTTAGAGACTGGTAATGCATATTCGACTCTATATATCAATTGATATTGACAATGATGGTAGAATTCCACAGGACAAACAAAAAAAATTCACTTTTTTCAATATAAGAATAAAAATAACTGGTATTGGATAATATATCGCGGAGATTCACTAAAAATATATTGAATCTTCCAATAGAGGTGTTTGAACTACCAGTACTATATTTGCATCAACAACAACTTGATTTTGGTGTTGAATATACAGAGAAGTGTATCGTTTGTAATTCAAAGCAGAAATGCACGGACACATAGAGTTTGATTGTGGGGGGTATTAGTAATTGACTATTCAGCAGAAAACACTCAGGAAGTAGCAAAGTGAAATACTAACAAGTTACGGGTCCAGAAAATGTTAACTGTGATTATAAGTTTGATATACAACGTATATTCAGGAATAAAACAGAAGAAAACAAATGAATATGAGTGGACAAACCGCCATTCCTTTTGAATCATTGAACAAGGAAAGTTTCGACACTTGGAAGCTGCAAATGGAAGTTATATTGATAAAAAGTAATTCAACAATTTAAATCAACAACAGGTACTGCTCGCTGTTTGTTTGTGAACCTACTGGATTTCTTCCAATTTCCAATAGGGGAGGGGGGAAATCTTGGACATTTTGTTCAACAAATGCCTTCAACCCCCAAGCGCGGAGGTGTCATAACTCTAAATTTCCAAATGGGAAGTGTGGTCGAGTGATACATCATGGGAAAAGGCAGGTGGTTGTATTTCTAATGATACCCTTTATTTATTTATTGAAATTTACTTGAAGAATCATCGCGAAATCAGCGTCAAGAACATTAACCCAATAATTTCGGTGCTGATGAAAGATACAAATAAGCTTTCGGTAGTAGGAATCAAAAGATTCACTATTAGTGGAAGGTTTCAATGTTCGTCATTTGTAATGGTGCTTTGCAAGAAAAAGTGATCAAGTTGTTGAATTGATTTATTGAAACGTGACTACAATAATAGATTTTGTTGAAATTCTTTTCAGAAAGTTTGTTCTAATGGGGTTATGCGGTTGGTGGTCCATATTACAGACGACCCAGGTATCGATAAACTTCCTAATCAACTCGGTTATCATACAAACTGTGTTTTTTGGTGAAGTTGAAATAATTTTCAAAGAAACCAAACTGAATCAATGACAGGACAGGAATGGAATTTTTTGTCATGATTATTTTCATCCACTCATCTGCAGTTTCCAAAAGAAGCAAACATAGGAATTTGATTGCAATGGAAAATATCAACACCGAAGTCTTGCTTTCGTTAAAGTGAAGTGATCATGAAATTGTTGTAGTTACTCTGATACGAAGAGTTCGAAGGCAGAGGTTGATACATATATGTTTGAAATATATCCCTTTCGAAAGCAAATTCTACGTGTCCGAGCCTTTTGGCTTCAAATTCCAAATGGAGGAGAAAAGCCAGGAGCCCACTTGAAATTGTTCTGAAGTTTTCGTCCATTTTTGAAGTGGGAATTTTGTTGATCAGAAGTTCTCAACGTCCCCATGTGTATTATAATTGACGCGAACTGAAAAATCAAATGAAAATGTCGAAAGTTTATTTTCATCGATTCGTATCGTCGTTGATATTTCATTATACAAAAATTTGTGGTACCATAACACTCCTGAAGAAACTATTATATAGTGAAACAAGTGTAACGGTTCCTCAACCTGTCTTGTGAAAACCAGACGATAAAGTGTTTTGATAATTAACTCATCATGGATTGTCATAAGTACCGACCAGTTGCATCAGTTATATATAAAAATACTGTGAATAGTCATCATATAATCATATACAGACTCACCCACCGGAAACTGCGTCGATAGATATAACCAAACGTATGAGTGGGAAAATAATGAAATCTGGCAGAATGGAAGCGACGTTGGCTACAGTTTAGCTGAAATAGTTTCAAGTTCCGAACACTCCCGATCATATCCGGAAAAAGGATCCGACTTAGTTATTTCAAACGGAACACCCTATGTTGTCTTATAGATTCACATTCTCCATCAAATTCTAGGTCTATTTCATATAACACACTCTTACCTATCCTACTCGGAATTATTCGGATCCATTTCAGCCAAAATATACCCAACACTATTTCCATACTGCTGGGTATCTAGTGATTATTTTCCTATCCATACTTTTGGCAATATCTATCGACGCAGTTCTCGGTGGGTCACCCCGTACTTATTAGCATATATTTCATGAAGAAATATATTGAATTCTGGAAATGGTTTTTTTGTTTCAAATATGATTCGTTGAAAATTGTTTCCCTAAATATTCTTTCGGAGTCAATACTTTCAAGATACGGAAAAACACAGAACACAAACAATATTGGTTGGAGGTTGAAAAAATGCTATTATCATAAAGAGAACGTGATTGACAGTCTCTCTCTTCCCCTAAAAATGACAACTCATTGTCCAAATATCATCTAGAGTGTATTTTGAACTTCCAACTCAAACTTCTCGATTCTTTTAGTTAGATGAAAAATGACTGGCTTGAAATAAATATGATATTGAATTGCACGATTATGAATAGTTTATTGATTGATGTCATTACACTGTCGTGCTTACATACGTCAAACAGTAGAATTTTTACAAACATATAGTTCAGCAATATGAGTCAAATGTATATAAAAAAAAATAAGAAGTATAGCAGCTATCACAGATAATATGTCTTTGGTTTTCGATACACGCACAAATTGAAATCATTAAGATTAATGTACATATTACAAACACAGTCAAGATAAAAAAAAATGAACAGAAATCTGTGAAGAAATTCCAACTTGGTAGTGCAGTACTACAACACTGGCATAGAAGAGACAGCTCCATCTGACATAAAATCTTCAATACTGTAGTAGGACTGTTGAATAAGAAACTGTTTAACTGTCTTCAGAAATCTTTTAGTAGGGATGTGCCTGATGGAGGAGGGAATCATATTAAAAAAAATCGGCCCATAATAGTTCTCATAGCTTCTGATTCTATTCAAACGGCTATATTGCATAAGAAGGTCATTTTTTTGACGAGTATCATGGTGATGAGTAATAGATACTGTTTCATATAGGTTGAGGTTCATTTTAACATATTTAAGACACTCGTAAATGTAATATGATGGAACGGTTAAAATTTCGAGTTCAATAAATCTTTTCCTAATATCTTCCCTGTAAGTAAGATGTAGCATATAACGAATGGCTCGCCTCTGGATGCCAAAAATTCTTTTGGTATGAGCGGAATGACCCCAACAGAGAATTGCATAAGGGAATAGTGACTGAAACAGTGCATAGTATGCCTTCAACAAAACCTCAATACTAACAATGTGTTCCAGATTTTTCAAGAGATAAGTTACTCTGCATAATTTTTGTGATGGGTTATCAATATGAGATTTCCAGGTTAGAGTTGGGTCAAGGGTAACTCCTAAAAACTTTACAGCTGAGTTTGGACTCATTTCAATATATCTCAAAGAAAAAATAATATTTTGTGTTTTCGAGTCATTCAGGCAAAGTCTGTTGCAGACGAACCAGTCATTGGCCCTCGCCTGCGCCTCCCTGACTTTCTGTTGTAGTTCCACTGGAGATGAATTTGATTCTATCAGTGTTGTATCGTCAGCAAAAAGAACGACCTCAGAGCCAGGTACAGCCATCGAGAGATCGTTTATATATATCAAAAATAGTAATGGACCCATAACCGAGCCCTGAGGAACACCGTATACTGTGGATGATATTTCAGAGAAGTGCTTTTTGAAATATGTAGTTTGCTATCTATCACTCAAGTAGGAAGTGATAAGCTGTATAAGATTTTCATCAAAAGCATATTTCTCGAGTTTAAATAGTAGAATATCGTGGGAGACGCAGTCGAACGCCTTCGATATATCATACAACAGACATCCGACAGACTCCTTTTTTTCAAAACCAGTATTTATGGTGGATATAAGTTTACTTATTGAAGTGTTGTGGATTTATTGTTTCGAAAACCGAATTGTGAATCTGTAAATAGATTGTTTCTTTCGAAGTGAAAATTTATTTTTAGTTTGAGTATTTTTTCGTAAATTTTGGACAGAATAGGTGGTAGTGATATCGGTCTGTGATTAGCCATATCGTTTGGGACCCCTTTTTTAAAGATTGGCACTAATTTTGAGAGCTTCAAGCATCGAGGATATAAACCAAGCTTTATACTCTTATTCAACAATTTACATAACGGTTGTATTGTTTGGTTTTTCACGGATTTCAGAAGATTTACGCTCAAATCGTAAATATCTCGGGTACTGTTCCTTTTCATACTATTTATAGCTTCTCTTATTTCATTATGAGTAATTTCAGTTATGATCAGTTTTGGGATATTTTTATCTGCAACTTGATTTATATATGTGAATACATCATTTGGGCTCTGGGGTACTTTAGATATAATAGATTCAGGTACATTTGTGAAATAGTTATTGAATGAATTCGCTGTTATTTGTTCACTGGTCACTTTCTCATTAAATTTGGATTTTTTTGAATTCGAATTAATCAGTTTCCATGAGGTTTCTTGAAATATTATTTGAGGATTCAATGATGTGATTATTGAACTTCAATTTAGCCTCTCTGATTTTCTTACGATATTCGAGTTTGTATTTTTTGTATCGACTCAAATCTTGAGCAGATTGGCTTTGCTCTGAAATTTCTTTCAGAAAATTCAGGAATTCACACATATGTCTCAATTCATCGGAAAACCATGAGTTCAATTTTTGATTATGTCTCAAGTTCTTTTCAGGAAATGAAAAGTACATAGCCTCTTGTAGTATTGTAGTGAATACTTCGAACTGATGATCAAGAGATAAACTATTGTTGTCAATAAAACTCCAGTTTGTGTTCTCGATAATATGAAAAAAAGTATTTAGGCCCTTTTGGGTGATAGGGCGAATTTTTTCTTCTTCGGGGACATGGCCATGATTTTGCGATGAATATTCGAAGACAATAGCTTTGTGATCAGAGAGATGTGTCTCAACTACTGGTACATTATATTCTGTGTTTATATTTGTTAAAATGTTGTCTAGGCAGTTTGATGATCTTGTATTTTCTTTTATAATAGAACTAAGATTATTCATCAGTAGCAAATCTCTAAATTCATGTTGGATTTCTTCTTCGATATTAAATTTCACATTGAAATCACCATTTATGATAATGTCATATTTATTACATTTAGATAACAGATTACTGAAAATTTCCAAAAATTCTGAGAATTTGCCTTTCGGGGATCGATAAATAGTGATAACAATAATATTTTTATCTGTTACTTCGATTGCCGATATTTCACAGGTGACTTCACGTGACATATTACATAAATCATCCCTATTACGAACAGCTAAGTCAGGTTTTACCAGTATTGCAGTACCACCATGAGTGAAAACGTTTCTACAGTAATGAGAACCAACTTTGAATCCAGGAATATTTAGAGAGTCAATTTCATTTTCAGAAAGCCAAGTTTCACTAAAACATAATACCTATATCAAAAGAAGAATTGATTAGATTAGAATAAGTTCTTCCTATTTCTCTTGGAATTTTCACACTTTCACTTTATCATAGGATTCCTTGATAATTTTCAGATTAACTATTGAACTTTCAGAACAAAAATCAGTTTCTGTCTTGCTCCTCCCAATGTCGAGCCCTGTATCGACGGCGACCTCAACAACTCCATGTTCGAATCACAACTTCAGGTGGGGACGGGCCCATTGCTTGAAATTCTGTATAATGTAAATTGGAAAACAAGCTCGAACCCATTTTGTTGACAATAGGAGAGCGACGGGAATTTGCGTGGAACGTGCCGATTTCGGGAACAGCTTCGGGTTGCAATCCAGCGATAATTAGCGGTGCATAAACGACCGACGTTCAATGATACAGATTAGAACGTGTTTCCGCCACGACACGAGTTGTATTCTCTTCGTTGTCCCTGCCGATAGGCGAGCGGGCTGACCACGAAAAAGACTCGCGGTGAAACAACTGTTGATATTGATTTTTCTGTGAGCTAAGTGTATACCAAATGTTTAGAAAGTAAGTGAGAACTGTGGCATGTCATCACAGACATATCTGGATTTTGGAGTGCACTGTAAATGAAAGAAGTATTTCAAGGTATTATGAAATATTGAAGAACGAATTCGAAGTTTATTTTTTTTGATGCATTGAGATGATTATTGATTCATACCGAACTGGTTCCCCTTTTTCGTCATAACTCACAAAATTCTTGCGTAAACAGATAATTATTCTTCAAAATTATAAACGTAACTATCTAGTCGAAGTAAATACCGTAAAATACTGATCTCAAAAGGATTGACAGTGCCTACTATTATTATCATGCAAAAAGTATGATAGGGTATTGCAGGTTTCTTTCATTTCGCATTGGTTTTCATTGATTGGTGGTAAACATAGGAATGAGTCTTCTGATGATGTTGACATCTGTGTAAATATGTATCACTTCGAGTCATCACTTTCAAAAATGTGTTTCAGTTTCCTTCATGCAGTTTTCCATTGGATAACTCACAATAATATGAACAAATCAAGATTTGATCATGGAATCTGTTCGAGTTTAGAAGGGCCGATTTCTAGTCTAGATCAAAAAGTTGCTGTGTCAATCGAAGTAAAATTTTCTAGTATGACTGGTGGGAAACATAGCAGAATTTATTGATCAAATTGATGAAAGTTGTTACTTATGAATGACGACTACATCTTTTCAGTCAGAAAATTCTCGTTGATATCGAATATGTTGCCAACAACACACCAAAGGAAACCAGTCGCGTATTTCACAAATAATATAAACGTTTGCTTGAATCTCAACAACTGAATGATATGAACTTGTCGAAACATTATTATCAGTGGATTCGTGCTACTGCAGAGATTTTATGTTATCGTTCATGACGTGTTCGGTTTACATTTTTCAAATGATGATATAAACAAAAGTTTTGTAATCGTGCTCCATTTCTTATTTCAAAAGCTCAAATGCCATGACCTCTATTTTTTGCATAGATATATTTCTCTTTGCTGAACACTGTTACAAGTGAGGCCATAAGGTTCGGCTAATTATGTTGGGTGCCGATGCGCTCTGGGGCGTTTTACCGATTTTCACGGTAGCAAATTCGCATTTTCAACTGTAGGAAACCCCAGAAACACCCACAGTGCTATCGGGTCGGTTGGTGTATTCAATCCAAATATCCCACCCACCAGGATTGGACCAGGATTGGTGTCAAGGCAACTAACAATCGCCTATAGCATAGCACTGAGCCGGTCGGAAAAATTCTGCCCCGACCGCGGTTCGAACTAGTTGTGAAATAGACGAATTGAATGTAATATGTTCACATCTGTCTCGGAGATTCATTGTTTCGTAAACCACAAAACGTATCGATAGTTTCCATCAGTCGAACACTTTTCATTTCTGGTTAATTTTAGAAAGACTTCGTTCAAACGGTTTGACATCGTTTTCTCGTAGTAAATATCCTGTCTTTTGTGAAATGACTCAAAAATGTCACAGCGATTGCTTTGAGAGATCTCAACTTTTGAGACATTCTAAGGAGTTTATCAAACCGTGCTATGAGTGGTATTGATAGGAATTTCCATATTATTCGACCTTATGCATCAACTCACAATAAGTATTTTAATCTCACCAATTATACTTATGAATACCGTCAATAAACAAATGGAAATATTGAATGTAATAAACAGTCATCAACAATTCATCAAGTTGATTCTCTCTTGGGGATTCTTCGATCATGGATTGTTTTTCTACTCGACTGTTATGAAGTCAAAGTTCGAGTAAATCTCCAAAAAATACTCTAAGTAAGATCAAAAGAGTAACAATGCCGTCAGCTTCTACCGGTACGAGTTCCTATATGCACGAAAAAAAAAAATTCTTCTTCAATCCTCTACTTTTCGGAAATAGATAAATGTAAAAGATATATTATAGTTATCCCATATGAAAATGAATTATTTGAAATTTCCTTATGAAGCACAACTCCTAGGAAAGAAAAGTGAAGTTTTGCTCAGCATGCTATGGATTTCAGAATCAGTGGAAATTATTTGAGACTGATCAAGTTCAGAGTCTATGAATATAAAAATTACTACCACCACCGTAGATTGTAAGATATACAATACCAACCTCAGTCTTGAGATTCAGTATCAAAATTTACTTCTCCTGAAGAAAAACTTTTGTAGCGAAACGCGAGAGAAATATCAGTTTGGTGTTAGGGTAATTAATTTACAAAGAGTCATAATCTAGTATTGGCTTCCTTGGTCGTATGTACACACCCATTGGTCCAGCAGAACTTCATTCGACAATGATTCCAGAATATTATCTTGGTGGTCAGCCACTCGCCTATTTCCCAGTGCTCCCATCAGTTACTATTATCTTTCACCTTTCACACAATCTTGTCTGTCGATTCCCTCCTACGGTAACTATGGATTATTTCGCGAAGTGTGGGTAACTGAAAGGTGAGAATTATGTTCTACAAAATCCTGGTGTGCTGACTGATATGCTTTTGTTCAGTCAACAACCCTCTCGGTCTGAGAATTCGAGGTGAGAGCTTACATTTATTGACGATAGGTGATGATGCAAATGCGATTTTTCAAAGCTGCATTTCCGATGAAGGGATAGCTCACGACTGAAATTCGATACCGACCGTCTCATTGGTTAAACTCTGGCGGTATCTTCCGTGCACCGTGCACCAGAAGATCTGAGCAACTCCGGCCTACTGAGAACGGTTTGTCTATTAGTCCAATCAAATAAACTTTTTTCATAAAATTTTCGCCTACCCGAAAAGTATCTGTGGATTCCGGCAGACACAGCTATCCTTATAAAAAAAAGTTGAATTGAACGTTGTATAGATAATTGAAAAATCTATCGATGAGCGATGAATTTTTTGATCCGACCAATAGTTTTCATTATATATGAAAAAACAAAAAAAAATATCGATTTCCGGCATTCAAACGCTAATTGTTGCTTAACGCAAGGACAGAATCTGGCGCAAACTCTAGGGGATAATAAGGACACATGTGTCTGCCGGAATCCACAGTTACTTTTCGGGTAGGCGAAAATCGTCATTTTGGGCTCTCGAACAGTTAATTTGATTGGATTATATATCTTCACCTGAAGTATAATGAAGAATATGACAACTGTCTATCGGATGTGAATAGATTCTTCAAATGGGTGAGGTTAACCCGATCTACAGGATGGTGCTCGAGCAATGTGAAGATTCTCAAAAATGAAATGAGATTTTAACCCGATCTCACGACAGAAGGGGATTGTGATGGAGGGAAAATCTGGTTGAAACATTCACTTTCAAAAAGAATGAATAATCGGATATGTCTGCAAGAAATGTCCAGCCTCATGTGATGTGATGTGATTCTGCGACAATATGACGAATGTGGAAGGTGCAGCTGAGGAACTCGATCAAGCTTTCGAAGATGCAATCGAACCTGACTTTATTGATTTCATTTTTTGTCGTTGGAAAGACTAAGTTTCAATTTTATCCCACCATTTGCTCCTCACATGGATGGTGTCTGGCAGATACTAATTTGAACATGGAATAGAACTATTGGTGTATTATTTCATGATCGACGTCTTCGAGAGGGGAAACTGCGAATTTTTACGCTGAAAATAAAAGCTCGTCAGTTCTCGCCCTCTGACGAGTCTACCGGCCCGTCAGATGCAGAGCCGCTGACTTGGAACCATTTTCTCATTGGTATTTCCAACAATGACGGAGGTTTAGTTACTATTGATTCAAATGCCTTTAGCTTGGAGAAGAATGGAGATTATTCTTCGGGAACAATTGGACTGGGGAGTACCTAAGTACCCTATCTTCCTACTTTCTATATACTACTTATATTTGAAAACATTCGACATAGTCGATGGGCATACTCGAAGACCGGCGTTTAATCAAATCATCTTTCGATCAATTCGTTCAGGTCAGTCTCAAATCTACCTACACAGTAGGTTTTGGCTGGCACCTGTCAGGGAACTTAACCTACTGTGTAGGCAGAATTGAGACTGGCCTGAACGAATTGTTCGAAAGATGATTCGATTTAACGCCGGTCTTCGAGTATGCCCATTGACTATGTTGAATGTTTTTACATTTTTCTTGCAGAATGGGCGAATTGGGTTTGTTTTTGGAATACCTCGTTCATGGTAGATGGCGCAATGACTTCGTTTTGGTCGCATCAACTTTGGTCAGGGCATGATACTATGAAGGTTTTTAATTTTTGATTGTGGGAAGTCATCGACTTTACGTTGATCATGACACTGCCTTGTACTGACGAGTAGCCAAATAGCTCGAAACTGGTCTACATGGGTGTCCGTCCCTATAATGTTCGAATATAATTCAATGCCCTTCGTGGTATTAGCCAAGGGAGTAATTGTTTTCTGACAGGTGCCACCCAAAATGTAGGTAGATTTGAGACTGGCCTGAAAGAATTGGTCGAAAGATGATTCTACTTAAGTTTATTAATAACGTTACTGCAGATTCATCCGAAACAGACATCATGGAGCGAATACTTGTTTATAGAGGGCATCTGTTCGAAAAAGTTCTTATAGAAATTTCCGAATTTCATGGTGGACCTCTCCAAGAATGCTTCCAAGTTCTAATCGGTGAAATTTCAACTTTTTGCCCGTTTTTCGCTTCGGCTTTCTTCGATATTTAATATTTATGATGAATAAATTTTGCCAGAGGATAATAATACCTTTCTAGTTTCCCAGGACTTGTCTTGCACTATTCGTAGAGATTTAAAAAACTACATTTCTGATCATTCTATCACAATAAACACGAGAATTTTAGTGAATGAACCTATATACCCATCGGAGATGATCCAGCTTTCTTCATGGTGTTCGTCAAAAAAGTAGTTGTTTGTTTTTTCAACCAGTGTTAGCTCATATTAGTCAAAATTGTCTACGGCGGCGGCTTATATTTGATATATACTTTTTACAACCGATCTGATCAACGGTCACGACTTGACTGACTCAGTGTGATAGCCAACTGTTGGTTACCTAGATACCAATCATTATAGAATCTTGATCGAGTTGTAGCATTGTGGATTCTTCTGGGTTTCACAACAGTTAATATAACAAATGCGCTACCGTTAAATCGATATGACCCCCGAGAGCAACTTCGCCACCAAATATATTCTGCTGACTCTCGCCCGCACAAGGCTCTATATAAAAAAATCATACTATTGTGTGAAGGTGTGACTGGCAGTGAAATATATCATTGAAATTTCATCATTTGACGATGTTCATTTATATTCTTGAATCATACTTATCGAATCCTAATCGTTGAGGATAGAACAATAAATAATTGAAATGTAACTATAGAGTTCCGGTTTCGCGTTGGTAGCGAGCAGACGTATGTTCTGCTCACATAGATGGTACGTGGATACCTGGTGGTGCCGGGTCTCCATTTTGTGATAGTTTTTTACGTGTTTTATTAACTTTTTGAATCATATACATACCTGATCTGGAGAAATTGGCACCGTACGGAGCCAGAATCCAATAACCAAACCAAACAAACAAATGTAACTATAGCAGTCCTCGTCTAACACAAAGTGCACCCACATCTCTATTGTGAAAATGTTATTGTAAGTACCTAAAAATGTATAGAAGCTCCATCCGATCTACACATTCGGAACAAAGTATTCTGCTACCTCGACAATTCTTTTCTCGCTGGATGAGCACTCTATTTCAATAAATCTGACCCACATAAAACAAGACAACGGGGAATATCGTGCCAGATTCGTTCTTGAAAAGCTGAATTCGATACTTGAAACTTATCTCTGTGCATTCCGTATGCATGAGGATGCAGAATATTCTCAGATAAGTAACGTTTTCCAAACGATAGGGTTTGTCGAGATCTATCTATCCAGGAAGTTTATGTGATCAGTATGAGAGGAAAGAGAGTGAGCGAAATACGGCGAGGTCCAGAAAATGTGAGAGAAATTGGTATTGGTGAGTTGATATATTAGGTGAATGAATGTTCACAAAATTTTTGGCTTAGGAATTTGGCAAGCAGCTACAGGAAATATTTTGTGGTTGAAAATCGAAATGAAGTGGAAATAGCCTCTTGAACAATATCGAGTTTTTCATTGACTGATATGTATCAGAATGATGCCACAATGAATGTTGAAATCATAAATGATTCTTTCCTGCAGTTTATGTGTCCAAGTGTTCTCTGCCATAAAGCGACTGAACCGTACAATAAACTTTTGGTAAGAAACGAAAATAGGGACGAAATTTCATATCAATTTCGTTAACTACCTCCGCCTTTTTCGCGAATTCATTCGTCTTCATTGACATCTTTTCGAAATCAATTTTCAATTTTCTGGAACAGAACGTGCCTCTTCAAAAGTCTCTTTGTACAAATTCAATCCCTCACTATAAACGGGTGTCATAGACCATTTTGTCGCTACTTATAATACGTTTTAATTCGTTTTCAGTAATATGAAGATCTATCAATTTCAGTTTGCTTTTCGGAAAAAATCTAGAAAATTAAATGTGTTGATCATACTTTGATATCAATTTTGAAAAAGCCATATGAAAATATTTACACCAAAATTATATAACTCGCACACGACGCGTATTTCACTGTAAGCATTTTCAGAGATCGAAAACTTATCATATTCATTGTTCTGAAGAATCGCTGAATGTTTTTCTTCTGAAAATACTTCGTCGGAGAAACTAGGATCGAGAGGGAGTGATATCCGTTTTGTGTTAAGGTAATAACACTGGTCTGCAAGAAATATTGTTTTTCTCTTCTCTAGATTCTATGCATGTTTTATGATAATTTCAATATATCTCAATAGAAATATATTATGGAAAATTATAAAACGCGTATATTTTCTTTTTTAATTTTTGAAAACAATTGCTTCGAATTTGAGCCATTTATTCATAAAAATAATACGATATTGACTAAAATCGGTCGAAATCATCAAAACCAATACAAAAAAGTAAATACTCCTCAATAGTATTCACTTTTCAGATTCCATTATTTTCATATTCTCTGTTAGTGTTTTACAACAAATCATCCAACAAAAATCGGCAAGCATTGCTCTGTATGTGCAACATATCTTGGTGAAACCTTTCACCATGTTCATCTGATACTGCGCCAAATTTTCTGGAAGAAATCTAGGTGAGTGTGGAAAATGAATGTCAAGGGACATATTTTTATGACCTAAAAATGATATTTGCTTTTAAAATCAGAATAATGGTCTAATTATCTGATTTTATTCTGCTCTATAGTTGAAAAAACGTATATTCCTTAATGTTATTCATAAATTACCAAAATATCTGGTATAAATTGTATGATTTATAAAAATATTTACTCAACATCTTTTCAACGTACTGCAATCTAAGAAATCACAGCGATAACTGCTGTGACGTGAGGATTGGTGTTGAAACACCGTCATGTGAAATCGTTCTCTCTCTTTCTCAATCAATCAATCAATCAATCAATTTATTTGCTTAGTATCATCACATCAGATTTACCATCGTCAAAATAGGGTACATCACAAACACATTAAAAATGATTTAAAATTTAAAATTAAAATATTCCTCAATGTCATAAGGACAGAGATCTACCAGAAGCCCTTTTATATACTTCTTAAATGTATTTATTGATGAATTCCTCATATATGGTGGTAAATGATTGAAGAGCCTTATTGCCACAGTAAGGTAGCTTTTATGAGTGATTGCCAGGCGATGCTGTGGCATAAGGAGATTGCCTCCATTTCTGGTTGAATAAGAGTGGTGATCATGCACAGTAGCAATGTTATTTTGTGTTTTGATATAAACAAGGCATTGGAAAATATATAAAGCCGCAATGGTAAGGATGTTGAACTCTTTGAACAGGGATCTACAGCTGTCAGTACGTTTTATTTTTCCCAATGTCCTTAGGGCCATCTTTTGTAGCATAAATATTCATTTCCAGTCAGTGGAGTGCCCCCAGAAAATCAGTCCGTAAGATATCTTAGACTGAAATAGCCTCATGTATGCTGCTCTCGAGACATGATAAGGAGCATATTCGTTGATTCTTCGAAGCAGGTATATAACACAAGACAACTTAGAAGAAAGATTTGTGATATGATCTTTCCAATTAAGCTTTGAATCTAGTGTAATCCCTAGGAATTTCAGAGATTTTTGGCTGTCCTTCAGTTTTTTCAGAGTGAAAGTGAGTGTTTCAGTTTTCTCCACATTAAGGCTTAGTTTATTAGCAGCAAAAAAAGTTTCAATTTTTTTTATCGCGTTGTCGATCTCTTGTTTCGGGTAGTCATGGTCAAGATGACTCTCAAAAAAAGTAGTATCGTCAGCATATTGGATCGTATTGTACGGGTGCATGTGGTATGGAAGTTCGTTAACATAAAGTATGAATAGTAGGGGACCCAAGATAGATCCCTGGGGCACCCCTGCTGTTACAGTCAATGTTGGAGATCTTACACTTTCGTTGTCAACTACCTGCAATCGTTCAGATAAATAAGACTTGATCAAATTAGCACCAATGCCCCTAATTCCCTAACTGGGGAGTTTATCGAGTAAGATTGAGTGCGAAACACAGTCGAAGGCCCTCGAGAGGTCACAGAATACAGCTGTGACTGCTTCTCCCCTCTCGAAGGACTCCACCGCGGCTCGCACTAGTTCAGATATGGCATGTGATGTTGACAATTTCTTTCGAAATCCAAACTGGGATTTCGAGATCAAGTTGTTTGAGTCTAAAAATTTTATTATTCTATTATTCATTGCAATTTCAATGGGTTTTGATAGAATTGGTGTTATAGAAATGGGACGATAATTCTCTATGTCGTTTATGTTCCCCTTTTTGAACACGGGATGTACTTTACTGAACTTTTGTCTTTCAGGAAAAACACCTGTCTCAAAGCATCTGTTGATGATTTTAGTTAGAGGGTCAACTAATCCGTCTCTCAAGCTCTTCAGTATCTTATTACTTAGCCCGTATACATCTAGTGCGGTACTATTTGACAGACTCGCGATGATATCATTCACTTCTATACAGTTTACAGGCAAGAAGTAAATGCTTTTATGGAAGTGTATATTAGATGGGGTGACTTGCACAGGGCAACCGTGTTTATTTTCCAACTTTTTTACTATGTTATGACTGATTTCCACAAAGTAGTCATTGAATTCTTCGGAAGAAAATTGGGCCTCCTGTGTGGACTTCTTAGAGAGTGGCTGCTGAATAATCTGCCAAATAGCTCTAGGTTTGTTAATTGATTGTTCTATCTTGTTCGAGTAGTACTTTTTCTTTTGGTCAATAATCATTTGCTTATAGGTTTTTTTTGCCAGTTTTATTTCATGTGTCAAATCAACATTCTGATTAGTTTCGTTATATTCAATCAGAAAATTCATGTTATTCCTGTAGTTTTTCAGATCTGTATTAAACCACCTTTTATTCTCATTGCTTTTATGAACAGTTTTTGTTTTGGTTGGGAAACATTCGTTTATTATATGTAGTAGTGTTTCTAGAAAGTAATCAAACATATCATTTGTGTTTTCAAATTCTACCGATATAAACTGTTTATGTGGATGTAAATATGTTCTGAATTGAATAAAGCACGTCAAAGCACAAACAACGAAGAACAAAAGATACATTATATTGAGCTGTTAAAAAAATTATTAAAAAAAATATATACGTGATAGCAGAAAATGGTAAGCAAATCTGTTTTTATGATGTTCAACTCCGCCTATTCATCATATTTCCATTTGAGGGAGGATTTTGTTGCAGAAAAGTGTTATTGAACTCTATAGTTTTTATTTGAAGACCAAAGGTTTCCATCTTATCGATTGATCCCCTGACCTATTAAATTTCTGTTCGAAACACCCCTGTCTTGAGGTATATCATGACGTTTCTAGAGAAACACATTTCTCTGTTTCTCCACATTAACAATTCCTTCTCGAGATCGACTTTATATTGCCACATCGGAGACAGAAACCTGTTGGAATTATATTTGATTTCACGTTGTTTTATTTGTTTTGATTTCGTTTATGTGCCCAAATTCAAAAGTTTTGTTTTTAGTTCGAAGACATATACACTTCAGTGAATAAAAATTTATTTCACAAAAATGTCAACATAAAGTCGTGAAATGCGAAATATCAGCAATATGTTTCGCATGGGTTGACAAAGGTCTTATCGACTGACAGAAGGAAGCGGATGATGAAAAATATCAGTCAAAGACCATATTATAACGGTGCAAAAGGAACACATGCCATAGCATCGATAAGACAAAGACATTGAAAAATTCCTTTCAGATATAAGAGCTCTCCCGCTTTTTTATTGAAACCAGGGGATATGAAGACGGTGATACCTCTATAATTGAATATTTGAAATTATCTGAAAACGAGGGAGTTATCGCAGTGGTTCTCTGTCTGGCTCCGGGGGTTGTTCGTTCGATCCCATAATGGACATATATTTTACTTTGGAGAATTTCTCTGTCGTATTCGCAAATGACTCTGTCAGGTTTCATGGTTGATGGGTCTACGAATAATATGTAGCTCCTGAGGTATAACGCAGAAAAGTAACAATGCACATTAACTGAAAGACTTTCATTGATATAAAAAATATCATTTACTTTTTTAACACTAGTGAAAACAAATATTTTGTGAATGTTTCCACAACAGGTGTAGCTATGAGGATGTTTCCATATTCAGAGAAACTTGCTAGAACGATATGAGGAGAACTATTGGAAATTGGGCAGGTAGGTGTGTATGAGGGTGGGCATGAACAGACCCAAGAAAATTTTTCACACAAAACGCAGATGTACATGAAACAGTAGAGTGTTCAACGAATTGAACGTTATATTTTTCTCATATTCTCGTCCACATGACAGTGAAACCCCTTTAATGTTCAGAAAACATTGCCTCAATGGGAGAAAATGAGATACATTATTATTTACTGAAGTGTTGAACATCGTAAGCTTCGGAAAACGTTTTCATCAGTCAAAAAACCAAGAGTCGATAGGTTTCCAGGCGTTTTCAAGCAATTCTCTCCACTCGGTTTCATAATGAATTTTGCAGTGATGAAAACATTTTATTTGACAAAAAGACTTTCATTCCGTTGATAGTTTTATAGCACCAATTTTCATAAAAAATTATGAGCTCATATAAGAACGAAATTGGATATATATTCTGAATTCCATCTTTTTACCCTTTCTCTCTGCTGGAAATGAAAAAGGGAAGGTTCGAATCATTATCATTTCTGCAAATTGGTATATTTGTCTCGATACGCAACTGAAATATTATTGGGGAGCAGAATTGACTTACCGCTTTGTCAGTGACGTATCTTATATTTTATGAATTTGGACATTAAATTCATGGAAAAAAACCGAAAAATGGATTTCAGGACAATTCTACCTCCTCAAAAAACATTCGAATAATGTTCAAAGATATAATCAATACAGTAACTGAGATTCATCATTCAAAAATAATAATTTTTCTCATGTAATTTTGACAGCAAAAACGGTCACTCTCGACAACAAAATCTATCGTGACGAAGAGTATTGTTGATTTTTTTCATCATTCAAAGACTTCGAAATATTGCACTTTTCCCTAATATTTGTTGTGTACCTACTCACAATCCATTTCTTTGAACTTTGTAGTAGAAAAATGACCTTTACAAAGCTATGCATTGAACAGAAACTTGCATCTGTGATATAAAATAATGATAATGCCCAAAATACTTGGAATTTTCTCCTACAGAACACCAGCATTCATAGGTCAGATGAGAACCGTCGACAACCATATGGAAATATTTACCATTATGAAAAATTGATGAAAAAACACACAACTTAGGAAACGAAACCTTTGGTTCCGAAATTGATCCAGTTTCATGTTTGACAGGTCCGCGACTAACCAAGCTGCCCCTGCTGCTGCTGTATGCAGTTAGTAACAAGTGTTTGGTACGTTAAATCACCATGAATACCATGAATGATATTACTACAAGTATGAAGTTTCATTCATAAAACACATATCTGGCATCTCATGCTCCCATTACCGATCGAATCGAGGGAAATGAAAAATACAATACCACAGCTCAAGGATAACAGGGCAACAGGGTGTGATGAATCAAAATGGAAACTATAAAACAAATATCAGTCAACATCGAAGAAGTATATCCAACTGACTTCAAAAAATCAATGATTATAATACTCTTGGAAAAGGGGGATACATCGATTATTGCAAATTATCGTCCAATATCCTCAGTTAAACATTTGTCAACAATTTTTGAAATGATTATTAAAAAGAGACTTGTTTCGCATCTCGATAAATATAAAATGATCTCGAATAGTCAATTTGGTTCAGGGAAAACTTATCAACTCAGGATGTTGTTCTGTCATTGACATCGAAAGTTACCGATGCTTTGGAAGGAAGTGAACCATCTCAATGTGCATATTCATTGACTCTTCGAAAACTTTTGACTCTGTCAGTCATCATCTTCTCCTACAGTCGTTAGATGATATTGGGATGCGGGGAAATATCTTGAAATTGTTTGAAAGTTACTTGACGGAAAGAATTCAGACAGTCAGAATTGATGACTTATTGAGTAGAGAAAAAGAGATCGACTATGGCGTACCACAAGGCTCTGTGCTGGGACCAATTTTATTCAATATTTATATTAACGAAATTTTCACATTGAACAACAAGTATAATTGGATTTGCAGCCATCTTTTATGAAGCTGATAACTGGAATTCTTTGAAAATTGCAGTTGAAACGGAATTCCCTCTTATGAAAGAGTGGTTGGATGAAAATTCATCAACTATTAATGTTGATAAAACATGTTGTCTCCCAGTCACATAATGATCGCTGCTGACACACCATATCATATACAAGAACACAAAATGCAATATTTGGGTAAAGTTATTGATATGCATGTGAAATTGGAACTCCATATGAAGTATACAGTTGATACACTTAGGACAATCTTATTTAAATTTAGGAAACTGAAAGAAATACTTTCGAACTAAAAAGAACTTTGTATTATTCTCTTGAGGAAAGTCACATAAGCTTGAACAGTAAAGATCTAACAGTACCAACAATGATGTAAATCAGACCCTGTTGATGTTATGTTGGTCATTTATAGTTGTCATTGCTTTTGAAATATGATAAACAAATTCAAATTGCTTTGATTTTGATCAATTCTACCCAAAATAGAATTTCGTATAAAATACATTCATCTCACATGTTTCGACGGTGAAAGGTTTTGTGGCTGAAAGCCTGGTGGGGAATCTTTAATCTTTGTTCGACTAAGACTGAAAATGTCCCTGGTTTCAGGATGGTAGTTGTTATCATTCAACGATATTACCAATTATATGTTAACTTTCATCTTCAGATTGGTCAACCTTGATTCTGTCGTGAATAAGTTGACTTTGGTCCTGGAAGATACCGTTTATCCTGAATTTTCCGAATTTCAATTGTGTTCAAAAACCCGTCCCCTAACAACGCTACGGAATAGTAGTGTGAGGCGGAGATCTGAATACTCATATCCATGCTATTGGAGTTACGCGCATGCGATTTTGGAAATTGGTATTTTCTAAGAATAACAGGTATCCTTCTGATTATCTATACTTTGAAATACAGATTTTAGGCGTCAGATAATTGTATTTTTTATACACCAGTATAGGATACAACAGAATCAAATATACAGCACTGCTTCTCTCTCACCAGTATATTACTCGCCAGAGGAATCTCTTTGTTACAGCTTCAATTGTTAGGGTCGTAGCTCAACGCTCGTATAGTTATTTCGCCCTCCTAGATTACACAATAGCATATCTTAAATGATAAAATCTATAGTGAATGATAATAGCTTCAGAGGAGCATTGAAGAAGCACATCCACAATGTCAAAGAAATGGACCCTTGTTTTTATTATTAGTTTTTATTATCTTCTTTCACTTAATGTGTTATACACACTGTATTATATCGTCTGACGTTTAGTTTCATTTTCATTTTATCGCATTATGTTATTGTTTATTTTTCATATGTTTGTATTGCAATTAACTACGTTTATTATGGTTCATACTCTTTCATAGTACATTATCACATAGTACATAGTACATTATATGTTCCACATCTTACATAATTACATACAGGTAATTTGATTTTTTCATTTCACATCAAACATTTTATATCTTATAGTTCACTTTTCTCACATGTTATATTTTTCATAGCGAAATAAGTGCTTGCAATTATCGCAATGGTTCCTTATTCACTTCCATCATGTATTTATCATTGTATTTGAATATTGTAGTGGATGAAGTTATTATTTTCATTATACGGGTGAATTCAAATAAGGCTCAATCCAACCATATATGTTTTGTAAGAATATTTTTCCATAAATTCACCCCGGAGTTCCATGATGGAAGTTTGATGTGACACCCATTGACCGGTCAATCCGATGAAGCAGTTTTTCATGCAACATTTGAATAAATCATAAAATCATATCGTTCGAAAGTTGATTAACCTACTGGAGTTCAAGCACCTGTCTGACATAACTTTTACCCATTCACATGGTGATTGATAAAACATCGAAAACTGCAATATCATCATAAAAAGGTGATTTCCATTTCAGCAAGCTATTATCAAGCTGTCTTGTTTGGGAACTGAATTTTAATTCGTTCGTAAGGAGATTGAAGTGAAAATTGTTCATGAATGGAACAGTTGAAAATGTCAATTTTCACTGATTTGATTGGGATGGCTGAATGTTACATGGGAACCGTTGAAATATAAATTTAAGTAGCATCTCCATATAATTTACAGACTACGATTGAATATAATTTCGGTTGTGAGAAATACAGTCGAAGGGAAAGCCAACAATCATTTTGAAATATTCAAAATGAAGTTTGGTTTGGAAAATGAACCAAATTTCATTTTGAATATTTGAAATGGATACTACAGAGTCCATACAGTCTTTATAAGTGACTAGTGAATGATAGTTCAATCAGTAGAAGGCGTGTTTGGCAGGGTGTATTTTTCGAAGAATGTTGGATAATATGTTGCAACACCGCAATAACCACGTTTAATTAAGTGAAGTCATCAAATCACCGTTTTTACAATAATTTAGCAAGTTTAAAATAACCACAAGTGCTAAGATCAATTACTACAAGCCTATTGCACAATACGAGTGAGTACAATCAAGTTTTTCACGTCTTGTATGGTTGAAATCAACATACTCACAAATTTAACAAGGCCGACTATTTGGACTTTGTACATTGGAAACTCCTTGCTCTCAGGCTGTTTTGCCTCTCGGTGTTGCCAAACTTCGGAGTTTTTCCCCGAGGCTAAGCACAAATAAAATATAAAATCAGAATATCCTTAAAAAATCCTGAAATGGACAGAGAAATGAAAGATATTCTGAAATCTATTCATGAACAGAATAAAGATATAATAAACGATATCAAACGTATTAAAACCGACATAGAAACTATAAAAGAAATCTCAGCTCTTAAATTAGAAAATAAAAAACTGAAAATTGAAGTTGAATCATCCCAAAGGAAAGTGAAAGAAAACAATTTGATTATTTACGGGATAAGAGAAGAACCGGAAGAAAATATTGTTCAAGTCATCAAGGAGTCACTTCTAAAAAAGCTGAATCTAACACTGGAAGACTACGAATATAACAACATCTATAGAATTGGCAGAAATAACGCCGATAATCATAGACCAATCTTACTGAAACTCACAAGGAACCTAACTAAACAAACTATCCTCAAAAAGTGTAAAAATCTAACAGGTAGTCAAATATCAGTATCACACGACTTGACTACTCAAGAGAGGGTGGAAAAAAAATTGCTTTCAAGATACTACAGAGAAGCCAGGAAAAAAAATCATACTGCTGTCCTTCTGAAAAATAAAGTAATTATAAATAATATCAGCTACACATACCGCGACCTAGAAAACGCCAACCCGGCCACCATTCTGAGTGGATCAACTAAGGGGATAGAGCACCAGAAACCCAGGAAGAACACTAGAAGCTATACGAGGGACACCAGTAATTAATCCTCTTTGTTTCAGTAATAGTACTATATATCTCAGCCTTATTGATCTAACATTTTCTCCCCTTGTTGTATTGTTGTATTTTTGTATTGTTCACTATTATTACTCACTAAAATATAAAAAACCATGGCCTTAAATATACTAGATGATATTGAGAACCTGAATGAGCCTGAGTTCCGATGCTTCAACTCGCCTACTGATTTTAATGACGAAATAGAAAGTAATAATGCAAATGATGAATTGTCTCTTTTTCACATAAATATCAGAAGTTTGAAAAAACACTTTGACGAACTGGTTGTGTTCCTCAACGATTTAAAATTTAGATTTAGTGTCATTGTTTGTACAGAGTCCTGGTTAGATTAATATTCAGGTGGTTTCACTATCGATGGTTATAACACCCACATCATATCGCCGAGTCTGAATAAATGTGATGGTATTGTTATATTTGTTGAGCACCAGCTAAATTACCAAATAAAAAAAATAGGCGAAATTACTTTCACTGCCGCCAATATTTCTATCCAGACTCAGTATAATGTACACAATATAATCGCCACTTATCGAAGTCCTAACAATAATATCAATGATTTCATCGAAGAAATTCAAAATATTCTTGAAACACTTACTTCAAGTCATCAATATCTGATTGGTGATACCAATTTAAATATTCTAGAAAGCTCTCTTCTCGCACAAAACTATTTGACGTCATTAAGTGCGCTTGGTTATGTATCGTATGTAAATTGTCCAACAAGAGTGACCGACGTGTATTGATCACATCTTTGCAAAAATTCCCAGCACTTGTCATGTAAAATCTGCAATGATCAAAACACATATTACTGATCATTATCCAGTAATATGCCTAACAAAAAATCAATCTACGCATTCTAGTACTCAACTAGACGCCGAACCACAAAAAAGAACGACTGATTATAACAAACTGAAACAATCCGTTGAGAGTATAAATTGGTTAAATGTTTTATCAGAAACTGAAAACCCAGATAAAGCTTATAATAACTTCATACAGTTACTATCAGACTCCATAACAAACTGTAGTTCTGTTAGAAAAATCAAAAGTAATTCAAAGAATCGCAAGTTAAAGCCATGGATTACCCAGTCATTAGTAAATAGTATTAGACACAGGGATAACCTGGCTAAAAAACTAAAAAGGAACCCTGAAAACTTGCACGTACGGGGGGAATATCGAATTTATAGAAACACACTCACAGAGCTAATTAGACATCAAAAAAATGTGTACTACAAGGAACTTTTGGAAGGAGCCAAAGGTAACATCAACGAAACATGGAAAATAATAAAAAATTGTACAGGGGGCGTTAGTTCGACAAAAGAAAACATTTCTATAAAAACTGTTAACAGGCATTCGAATAATGATACACCACTCGCTGATAAATTCAATGATTTTTTCTGCGAAGTTGGGGAAAAACTAGCAAATGAGATAGAAGATGATCCATACATAGAAGAAACGCCAATTCCATTCAATGAAGCAACACTGTTCCTTAGACCTATAACTAAAAATGAATTAAGCAACAATATATCTCAATTTAAAACAAACTCTTCTCCAGGTATCGATAATATTACAGTAAAAATCTTAAAATATATAAAAAATGAAATAACTGTTCCTTTACTCCATATATATAACTCTTGCATGGAAAAGGGAATCTTCCCAAAGGCATTAAAAGTGGCGATAATAACTCCAGTATTTAAGGGGGGTGACAAAACTGATATAAATAACTACCGGCCAATATCCCTTACCTCTGTATTCGCGAAATTATTTGAAAAATGCCTAGCTTCCCGTCTCCATGATTTCTTGAACAAACACAAAATAATAAAAAAATCGCAATTCGGATTTATGAAAGGAATAGGCACGAGCGACGCAGTAGCACAACTTATGGAAAACGTATACCAATATATCGATGGTTCCAAAAAAGTATTAACGATTGTTAGGACCTACAGTGCATTATGTCTTCAATTAGTTGTATTGACAGTATATTTATTATCACCCTGTTTATTGATCATTACTTATTCTATTCGGAATGTGTGAGTAAATGTTGGTTACGAAAGAGGATGAGCAATAGCATGACTGATCGAATAGGAATAGAAGATTACCACAAGTTAGTCAGTAAGAACAGTTGTAAGGAGTAACATTGTCGCGGAGGTGATACGTGGAATAAATTAGTTTTGTGGGACATTAGTGCTTTATTTAAACTTACAATTGATAGTGCCTTTACACCCTACCTAACATCAGAAGTGGGATTAAGAACTGGATCGTGCAAAAATATTTTTTTTTTTGCTGTCCTCTCCGTTTGCCAATTTCTTTTCCAAGTCTTTTGTGAAGATGCCCAGAAGAAAAGATCGGAAACGTAAGCGAAAGCCATGTACGAGTAGTTCCAGCGACTCATCAAGCAGTTGTTCATCCAGCAAGAGCTCATCTTCTTCGGACAGTAGCAAGTATACCAAGCAGTCCAAAGTTAAAAGGTCAAAAAGGTTGACGAAAAACAAAAGACCAAATTCTGTGAATTCGGTGGTGAGTACAGCAAGTAAATTTCATGAGCGTGCAGATTTATCAATTTTAGCGCAAGTTATACCTGAGTTCGATCCAAGAACTGATATAGTGAGTGAATGGCTGAAAATGATAGACGAGCATGCATCTTGTTATAATTGGGATGAACATACAATAAAATATCAGGCACTGAACGAACTCAAAAGTATAGCTGGTATATGGTATAAAAACTTCATAAAAAATGACGTAGGGTGGGCAAATTATTCATGGGGTGAGTGGAAAGATATCTTGGGAAAAACTTTTCACTCCGTGAGAAATACATATACAAATTTCATGAATATAGCCAATCATAAGCCGAAAGATGGTGAATCACTGTACTCGTTTTTTTTCAATCATCTTGCATTAATTGATAAACTTGGGACCAATTTCACAGAACCTGATAAAATTTCTCTGATTATTGGTGCTTTAAATGATCAAACCGTTACGTCAGCTGTGCAAGCAGCAAACATAACGGAACTCAATACGTTAGCCAGTTACCTGAGAGACAAGACCTGTTGTCAACCAAGCACTAGCCGAATACATTATAGGGAACAAAATAATCCTCGAGTGTCAAAAACATTCAGTTCTAAAAATTATAATCAAAATTTACAATCAAAGTTTAGTAAGACTGCTAACCTAGTGACTTGCTTTGCCTGTGGCAAAGCTGGACACAAAAGGATTAATTGTTTTCATAAAGATTCCGTTTGTAGACAATGTGCTCAAAAGGGACACTTAGATAGGGTGTGTTCAAATAAAACGAAATTATCGAACAATGAAGTAAAATTCGTCAAAAGTTCATCGAAATATAAATTTTATAGAACAGTTTTGATAAACGCTGTTCCAATTCCGTCATTCATCGACTTCGGCAGTGACTGCTCACTCGTAGAGAAATCATTGCTATCCGATTTAAATGTCAATGTTTATTCATTGAAAAGACCCGTCACCTTATCGGGATTTTTAGGCCACAGTATACACGTTTCCGAAGCATTCAAGTGTGAAGTGAGAATCGATGACGTGTCAGTTACGGGGGTATTTTATGTAACAGACGAACAGTTCTCAGATACACCCTGTATACTGGGAAGAAATATTACCGAGGAGCAATCTATCAGCTATAGTCGAATAGGAGATAAACTGTTTTTCTATAATGCCCAAAGCAATGTGAAAGTCATCAAATCAAACGATACACATAAATTAACCGAAGACGATGATATCAATGCAATACTAAACAATCATCGCGACTGTATAACTGACGGTTTTCATAACTTGGGTCACATCTCTAGCGCTTGCATGAAAATAGATCTATTGGGTAGCAAACCCATATCGAGGAGCCCGTACAGGATGTCCGAAAGCGAAAGGCAGGTAACTCGAGAACTTGTCAAGGAACTATTGAATGCCCATATCATCAGGGAAAGCTCTTCACCCTATGCAAGTCCGGTGCTCTTAGTAAATGAAAAGGACGATAAGAAAAGACTTTGTGTCGATTATCGAAGCCTGAATAGCGTGACGATCAAGGACAAATACCCTATACCCAATATTGAAGATTTGTTGGACAAATTGAGGGGATGTAACTATTTTACAAGTCTAGATTTTGCATCGGGGTATTATCAAATCCCAATGCATCCTGACTCGATTGAAAAAACTGCATTCATCACCCCCGATGGACATTATGAATTTTTACGCATGCCTTTTGGGGTTTGTAATGGACCATCGGTGTTTCAGAAAGCGATGCATGCCGTTTTTGGTAACATGAGATTCGACAAAATAGTTATTTATTTGGATGATATCTTAATCCCAACGAAAACAAAACAAGAAGGAATAGAAATTCTGATATCAGTACTTGAAATATTACGAAAAGAAAATCTTACTTTAAACCTGTCTAAGTGTTTCTTTCTCAAAACTGAGATCGACTATTTGGGCTATAAAATAAACCAAACCGGAATTTCTCCAGGTCAATACAAAATAAGCGCGTTACAAAAATTTCCTACACCTAAAAACCAACATCAATTGCGGCAGTTTATTGGATTGGTCAGTTATTTTAGAAAATTCATCAAAAGTTTTGCTCAGAAAACTAGTATTCTGACAAAGCTTTTGAAAAAAGATAGTACTTGGATTTGGACAGAAAAACACACAGAAACATTAGAGGAACTGAAAACCAATCTAATGAATGAGCCTATATTGATAATATTCGATCCATCCCTGACTACAATTCTTTACACCGATGCGAGTAGGGACGGTATCGGGGGAATATTAATGCAAAAATCAGAAAAAGGGGAACAACCTGTTAGTTTCTACAGTAGACAAACCACTGAGAGTGAAAAGAAGTTTCATTCATTCGAATTGGAACTTCTTGCTGTCGTAGCAACTGTCGAACGATTCCGTCACTACTTGCTAGGTATTGAATTCGTAGTAAGAACCGACTGTAATGCTGTTCGGAGCACAATCAGTAAAAAAGATATCATACCACGTATAGCAAGGTGGGTATTGAGTTTACAAGAATACAAAATGACCGTGGAGCACCGATCAGGTAAACAAATGTTACATGTAGACGCTCTTAGTAGAAACCCACCAAGCGAACCCGACAATGATCATAATGAGTTAGTCATGAAGATAACAGAAAGTGACTGGTTAACGTCGGTTCAGAACAGGGATATGGAAATCACCACAATCAGAGAAATACTTGAGTCAGGCGATGCCGAGACACATAGACAAATATTCAATGACTACGATTTGCGAGCTGGTAGAGTTTTTCGTTCAACAAATGAAGGGAGAAGATGGGTAGTGCCAAAAAATTGTCGATGGCAAATTGTCGAGGCAAACCATGATCATCTGGGACACTTTTCTGTGGAAAAAACCTTACGAAGGGTAAAAGAAAGATATTGGTTCCCAAAAATGAAAAGATTTATTACCAAATATATACGTTCATGTTTAAATTGCCAATACAATAAGGTCCCTAGTGGGAAAAAGCCAGGATATTTGTTTTCTATTCATAAGCATGCTCGTCCTTTTCACACCCTACACCTCGATCATGTAGGGCCTTTCATCAAAACTAAAGAAGGAAAAAAATATATTTTGACCATAGTTGATTCGTTCACGAAATTTACTTTTATTTGTGCTGTACGAAATACCAAGACGACACCAGTCATTCATGAGCTTGAAAAATTATTCGAAATATTTGGTTTACCTATACGAGTTATTAGCGACGGCGGTAAAGCATTTACCTCAAAGAAGTTTGAAGACTTTTGTAGCGTAAAGGGTATAAGACATCATCAAACGGCAGTGGGGATGCCACGTGCAAATGGGCAAGTAGAACGTTACAACAAGACAGTGCTGGATGCCTTAGTAACAATGAGCTCCGATATGGATGAAGACGAGTGGGACAGATGTATACCCAAAATCCAATTGGGAATGAATAGTATAGTGAATAAAACAACAAACGCTACGCCAGCCGAAATTATGTTTGGGTATCAGATCAAAATGGATGGGGACAAATACGTTGATCATGTTCATCAGCCTCCTGTAGTCGATGTTACTAAACTACGGGAAAACGTAGCTTGCAGAATTGAAAAAATGCGACACAACAGAAGCGGTATTTTGACAAAAAAAGAGTAAAAGCACCAGAGTACCAGTTGGGTGATGAGGTTTTGGTTAGAATTACCAGTCTGACGGCAGATGGATCCAGTAAGAAGTTACGAGAAAAATATAAAGGCCCTTTTACCATAGAAGAGAAACTGAACGGTGATAGGTACAGAGTTAAGGAAAAACTAGGTTCACAACGATGTTTGAACCAAACTCGTTATGAAGGTGTTATTGCAGCGGAAAATCTGAAGAAATTCATACCGAGAACAGATATTTTCTGGTAAGCAGCATGTAATAACAATGAACGCAAGTTCTTACCACCAGTTATTAGAAGCGAGACGCCATAGAATTAACAATATGCAGGTTGTATTGTTAATTGGATTGGTGGAGTCTTGACAATATGCAAGTTGTATTGTCTGGTTCGAAGAAGTGAGACGCCATAGAATTAACAGTATGCAGGTTTTATTGTTAATTGGATTGGTGAAGTCTTGACAATATGCAAGTTGTATTGTCTTTTCGAAGAAGTGAGACGCCATAGAATTAACAGTATGCAGGTTTTATTGTTAATTGGATTGGTGAAGTCTTGACAATATGCAAGTTGTATTGTCTTTTCGAAGAAGTGAGACGCCATAGAATTAACAATATGCAGGTTTTATTGTTAATTGGATTGGTGAAGTCTTGACAATATGCAAGTTGTATTGTCGTTGAATTAGTGATATGTCATGAGAGTTATCGCTAATTGGAATGGTGAAATGACCAAGTGGACTGAAGATGACTTTACGAAATATTTTCAAAATTTACGAATTTAATAATGAGTCTGATTTTTTTCAGAGCACTTGAGGACAAATGCTCAACAGGATGGCCGGATGTTAGGACCTACAGTGCGTTATGTCTTTAATTAGTTGTATTGACAGTATATTAATTATCACCCTGTTTATTGATCATTACTTATTCTATTCGGAATGTGTGAGTAAATGTTGGTTACGAAAGAGGATGAGCAATAGCATGACTGATCGAATAGGAATAGAAGATTACCACAAGTTAGTCAGTAAGAACAGTTGTAAGGAGTAACATTGTCGCGGAGGTGATACGTGGAATAAATTAGTTTTGTGGGACATTAGTGCTTTATTTAAACTTACAATTGATAGTGCCTTTACACCCTACCTAACACGATCATGCTAGACTTAAAAAAAGCTTTCGACACTGTGTGCCATCAGAAACTTCTAAATAAGCTGTACAATTATGGGGTCAGAGGTTCAGGGCACCAGCTTATAAAAAACTATCTCTCCGATAGAAATCAATGTACCAGAGTGAATGGAGAGATAAGCAAATATAATATAGCTACCTATGGAGTTCCACAAGGTACGGTTCTTGGCCCTTTATTATTTGTCATTTATCTAAACGACCTATTGTCACTAAATATCCAAGGAATATTCACTGCGTATGCTGATGACACAGCCATTACATTCGTGGGTAACTCCTGGCATGAAGTTATCGGACATGCAAACCAAAACCTCTTGACCATTAGCAAATGGTTAAACAACAATCTCCTTACCTTAAATATCGAGAAAACAGTAGCAATTCCATTCAAGTGCGATAATATTGATAATATCCAATCAATCTATATTAACAGACAAAAAATCAGCTGTGTAAATAACTCCAAGTACCTAGGCATAATAATTGACCAAAAACTATCATGGAAACTGCATATATCAAACCTGGTTTCGAAGATAAGAAAAACAATTTACAAATTCTATACCCTTAGAAAGATTCTACAGCCTGATACTCTCAAAACCGTTTACTATGCTATCACACAAAGCTTATTGCAGTACTGCATTATAGCATGGGGATCCGCCTACAAAACAATCATGGAATCCTTGATTACAGCGCAGAAATATATTATCAAAATCTGCCTCCACAAACCAAGGAGGTATCCCTCTGATCTTATTTTCAAAGAATTCAGAGTCCTAACAGTCACGGAATTATATTTCAAAAACCTTCTGACCTATACCCACAAACATTCCAGTCTTTCAGATGCATTATCTTACGTTGGAGTTACAACTAGAGCAGTATCAAATAGGAACTTACAAGTACCATCCTTTAACTATAAGCTGACGCGATACAATTTCACCTATCTTGGTAGAAAAATGTACAATTTTGTGTATGTATCAATCAGAGATATAAAGTATATACAGTCTTTTAAGTCTAAAATAACCCTCTGGATCGTTGAGAACTCCAACCAGTTGAAGCAGATCTTATATTATCCATACCAATAAAAAAAAAAACTACATTATTGCATTTGTTACTACATCTCAAACTCATTCACGAATTCCTACTCGATCTTCCAGGCCTTCTTCTTCTTTTTTTCTTTTAGTACTTGTACCTAAACTGGTTTTCGGTAAAACAGATTGTATCTATAAATATTGAATTAACAACACAATTACAACAAATAAAGCTACAATATTACTGTTTGCTACACACGAGCTTGCTCTGTAGCCAACCAATTTTATTGATCAGTTTTTATTTATTTTTTTTTTTCTGTATCTGTTCATAATAACATACTAAAACATTGTGGTGAATTATTATTCATGTTACCGTATATCGCTTATATAGATATTTGTAAAATATTTCCTTTTATGTACTTGTATATGATATGTTATTTACTCTATTACTGTACTGAACAATAAAATTCTATTCTATTCTATTCTATTCTACATCAAAAGTATATTATGTGCCAAGGTGGAAGGTGTTCAATTCCTCTACAAAAAAATGTTCATCAAGGCTGTAGACATAGTGTATATTTGTGATGTGCTCTCGACCGTAGTTTATAAATTTGATTTGGAAGTTCTCAGGTTTGCGGTCTGTTTACTAATTAAACTCATTTGTTCTTGATCTCAATATTTCGCTAATGTTTCTTAGCTTTATCAGGAGAAAAGCTACAAAGAATATGACAAAATTGTACAAAATCAAATCGAAAATACCAGTTGTACTCACAATCACCAGGAATATTATTTCTATGATTGTGAGTAGAACTGTTATTTTCGATTTGATTTTGTACAATTTTGTCATATTCTTTGTAGCTTTTCTCCTGATGAAGCTTATAAACATTAGCGAAATATTGAGATCAAGAACAAATGAGTTTTATTAGTAAACAGACCGCAAACCTGAGAACTTCCAAATCTAGTTTATATATATATATATATATATATATATATATATATATATATATATATATATATATATATATATATATATATGTATATATCAGTCTTGGTAGGTGGGATATCTAGAGTGAATACATCAACTGAGTTGAAAGCATTGTGGGTTTTTTTGGTTTTCCTTCAGTCGAAATGTCAATGAAGATTACATAATCACACATCCTCAAAAGCATCCCCGTGTGTTTTCAGCGGAAATAGAAATCTACATTCTGACATTAACAAAAGTTAACATCTATTCGATCACAAATCCTCCTGTTAGTCAGCAGAATTTGAAATATTTGTCGATTCTCAAATCAACGGAAATGACGTATCATCGACCCTGAATCGCTAATATCAAGTGTAGAAATATAATATTCATATTATTTGAACAAGAATTCGAAACCCTTTAATTTAGATTATAAAATAATCTCAGATATTTTTGCATTGCGGTTATTCATTTTTCGCACAAAATTTATAAAAATTTCATTGAAATAAGAAAAAAATTATTGAGCCAGATATGTGCTGTTTCATGAATGATTTACTTTTCTTGGTGTACTCATATACTGCACTCATTCCTACTGAGAAGAATAATAAAGCATCATAGATTAAGATACATATATATATATTCAACGGAATATAAAAAACATCAACTGATCACGGTTCAAGGGTTTCTTACATAATGGTAAATGGAAGGAAAGTAAGCAATCTCTCCTTTCATTTTTTAACAATCAAGGTGATGTATATTCAATAATCACGTACGATATCGAACAATCTCATCTTGGCAACCATATACTGATATTATCGTATTTGTTCCACCATGATGGAAAATCAGAGCACCTTATATGTGAATACAATCATTTCTGATAGCACTGTGTATTCTGTATCAAACTACGCAACGGTCTGAGAGTTGAAGCAATTATTAAGGCAGGGACACATATACGCGGTGGCGGTAGCGGTGGCGGTGGAGTACGCGGTGGCGTTCAGACGTATTATGTACAATCAAATATGCCGTTGCACACTTGTCGTATCAAGTCTACGGTCAGAGCGGTACGGCAGCGTCCTAATACGCGGTGGCGGTGAAACATGGGCTGTTGAGTTAGACCGCTATTGAAACGCGTACCGCTCGCAAAAATGTCTACAATTGAAGAAAGTGTAACTGAAAAACTTATAGAACATGTAAAGAAATGCAGGGTGTTATATGATTTAAATATAAAACCGTTTCTCATCCATTCGTAGCTGTTTATATAACGTGTGGAATTCCCCTTCCTGAAGACGCGTCTGATTTATTTCATGAACCCATTGGTTTTTCCTAAAATAACACTAAGAGAATTCAATTTTTCATCCAACACATTTGAACAAAACGTACCTTCGGTTCCTCTGATGGAGCAACTCCCATTGTTCTTCTTCATTGGCGGCTGCCAAAAGTAATACTTCCTCCTCGAAATCCATAGGTTGGATAAGTATACCTACCCAATATTATTCACAAATGGATGTTTTGAGAGACTATACCGCATGAGCGACCGCATTGCTACCGCTCATGTATGTGTTTAGTGATTACCGCCACCGCCGCCGCTGTCGCCACCGCTACCGCCACCGCGCAAACGTGTCCCTGCCTTTTATTCATCAACAAATGCTGTAGCTGTAGGTTCAGAAGAGTACCATCACGTATCTGAGTTCAAGTAACATTGACGGCGACTTGCAATCGTGTAGGTGACGAAAATCTCAGACAGACTTTAATTTCAAATCGAGTCTTCATGGAGGGAGGGGGAATTGACAATCCAGATGCCATAAGAAAATCAGAGTTTTAGTCCTCATACGCGGAAAATTCGAAGTTGAATGAGCAGTTTTCGATCAGGTAGTTAACTCCATACCTATATTTATAGATAAGTCGTCAGGATCAATGCAAACAAATGCCTTTCGTTCATAAAGGATATTATAGGTGTACATAAACAATCTTTATTGCTATTCAAAATACATACCTCAACATTCAAGAACTAATTGTGAAATTGAAGTGATATAACATAATAGAAAAGTAATAAAATTCATTGAAAACTGTCATGGATTGTACTTGAAGTAATATTTGTTAATATTTAACAAATGTCCCTTTAGTATGAAAACAATGTAATTTATTAATAAACCCCATATTTATTTGGGATCTGCCAAGATACCATCAGTTTGTTATGAAAATACATAAGTTAGTCCATATACAACAATGGCATTCGTTAACAATAAATAAAATTTATTTAATGTAAAGAAACCGTTCCCTCAGTGTAGAGACGAATGCTTCTGGGAGAAACCTCAGATTTGAGTTTAGGATTTCGATAATTGGAATTTGTGGAACAACTATTAATCTTCTCATAAACAGTATTAAAATTCTTCCATCATGCTGAGGACTGCCTGGAAGACACCAAATAAAAGATCCCCTAGAGATATGGAGAGATATATTCGAATATATATATATATATATATATATATATATATATATATATATATATATATTATCCTGACACGATAACTGGAATTTCTAGTGATTAGATGAATTAGTGTGACCTATCGAACTATTTTTCATGTTCAACGATGGCGATGTCCGTTCAGAAGTGGAGGTATACTGCAAATGAGCAAAAATTACAATATTCGGACAAATGGTCCATGATTCCTGTGTGCAAATATGTTTTGACCACCTTTCTCCTCTCTCTAAATCATATTTTCAATACCACAAAATGAAAATGAATATTTAGAATTTTTTCAACAACAAATTTTGGAGCTTTCACTTTGATTTTCCTGCAATTGAGTTTTCTCCAGGAGATTCCAATTCAACAAGAATTGTTTCAATGGCCCCTGTGAAATATATTACATACTGATCGAAGTTTAATTTTGGGAGCGTCTTCATGAAGAGCGGAGCTATATGAACTGATTCCACCAAGAAGCAGATTATTCAAAAGTTTGACAAATTGATGAAACCAAGGATTTCAGTTTCAGTTGGAATTTCTGAACAACAGTACCTACAAGTAGAGAGCCAAACTCAGAGTCCTAAACTTGACTAGAAATCATTGTCAAAATGATGAAAAATAAAGTAAATGGAGAAAATATTCATTACTTGAGACGTATTTGAATACAGAATATCACACAAAACTTTTACAAAATTGTACGAAAGATAACGGTCATCCCTATTCTACTCACTACAGATGATATGGTTTTATTTGTCTTTTTCATACTCTGTTCTTGAGCAATCATCACATAATATATATTATCTGATGGCATGTCATAATGACAACGTTATGTCACTCAATTTTGATGACATAAGGAAGCTCATTATGGGACTAAGTACCATAATGAATTCATTATGGGACTAAGTACCATAATGAATTCATTATGGTACTAAGTACCATAATGAAATTCTATAAGGAAAACATGTAATGGTTTGATCAAAAAAGTTTATTCAAATGTATTGATATAAATGCCATCAGATAAAATTTTGTATGTAATACGAATCATAAACAATCATTATGGCACACGCCGTGTTATCGGACTCGGCTACGCCTCGCCCGATAACATTCACGACTTGTACCATAATGATCGTCTTTATGATCCTTATTACATAAATAACTATTTTGGAATTTCATTGGTTTCATTGATTTATATTTGTCAATGCGCTTCTTTCAATTTTCATTATCATCTCTTTATCCTGAAACCTGTTCATATGAATCAAATATGAATATGCGATTTATGTGTTTGAGAATACATATTATGCAGGAGGATTTAACGATTACCTGTTGCGTTATGATAAACTTCATGGTCATAAACAACTACTCAGTTTTTCTTGAAAAACACTAAATTCTCCTATAGGCAGAGGTCATTCATCTTCCACCGTTCATCTACGAGAGCAGCGCATAGGGATTTTTGTTATTTGCAATGGTGATAAATATGAAAAGACCATTTTATGGTGGATCAAACGTGCTTTTTACCGAATGAATTCCATGAAATGCATAGTTATTGCATGAAAATCTGTCCCCAGATGATCACGAACTGCCAATATTTTGTGAGTGGCCGAATGTGTTTCGAACATAATATTTAATAATTCATGCTCCATGCGATATTGCCTTCTATTGGTCGAAATATTCTGGAATAGTTTGAGTGCGGTATAATCCGAACGAATGATGGAATTGCTATGCGATTATTTCAGAAGAATCGAAACTACAAAAAATCTGTTGAATATATTCCTACAATTGAACTGGCAAATGCCATGAAAAAAACTGTAGTCAGGTAAATCCGTCTTGAGGAAGCTATTGTAGCAAAACACTT
Organism: Zygogramma bicolorata; assembly: GCA_032362365.1. Classification (NCBI taxonomy): domain Eukaryota; kingdom Metazoa; phylum Arthropoda; class Insecta; order Coleoptera; family Chrysomelidae; genus Zygogramma; species Zygogramma bicolorata. The sequence goes on from JAVJAQ010001368.1 coordinate 494,257, forward strand.
GTCGCGGTTTCGTTAACCTCTTGTCAGTGAGAATCGAACAAGAAACTGTGATACTTTTGTTGATACTGTTCCACCGAGAATAAATATTTTTCTTTTGTGAGTAAATGCCCAATGGGCACACGTACGTTGATTCAACGTTTTTTCGATGTTGTATCGTTGAAATACAAGTTACCAGTTGAATGGTCAACATTGTCATTTTGGTAAAAAGTTCTAACGTGTTTGAGTTACGTGTCGATAAATATTGAAACCTGGTGAGAATACGTTGTTTGTTTATGTGATTTAAATGTTATGATATTGAACGTTATTTTAAGATTGTATTGAAACCATTCAGCAACCAAAAATTAATTCAACATGTTTTATGATAACGATATCTATATCTATCCATTTAACGCTGAAATAACAGATAATTCATACTCTCTGTCGATTAATCCAATAACATACGTGTTTGTGTAAAACATGGTATCTCGAACGACTTATCAACCTTCTTCGACTCGTTCGGTTGATAGTTAAAATGAAATATACATTTCAAATCGATAATGAACCTACGTTATATTCTTGTTATTAAATGACTTTGATAATATGCACTATTCTCCAAAGTGATTTTCACATTAGCATACAACGTTATGTCAACATTGAATCAAATGCTTACAACAACTGCTAGTTGATAGGCCCCATTGATAATACGTCTTATATGAATAATATCATCATGTTCACATAAAACGTTTACATAACATATTTATGCTCCCAGTTGATAGTAGGTGATATACATGTTGATGTTGAACGTTTACTTTGAATGTATTCTTCAACTGATGTATCAACTATTTATCTACTCATTGTTGATGGTGAACAACCATTCAATCTTGTTATCTCATTTTGTTGAGTTTTCCAGAGTTTTCCTTCCTTACTATTTTGTTATCAATTACTTTCACGATGAAAACACACACAGCAGCAAAGGGCAAATTCCAGAGTAACCCGTTCTCGATTCTCTAATTTAGGACCTAGGCTAACCTTCAAACCGCGCCTGGCTTGCTCATCAGCAGTCTACCTGTGTCGTAGATCATTGTCAATTATTATCTGTGACAAAGCTGCGCGAGATTACCATTTGTTCAAAAGAATATCAAACGGCGACAATAAGGCATGTTTCCTAGGAATTTCACAGGATGAAACGCAGGATTTTGACCGTAGAGACAGGTAAAGTAAACTATGAATTTTCGAACTATATTGGGTCGATGAAAGAGCCTAAGCTCAACACTGGGACTCCATCAGTTTTCTTTTCCTGAAGCTGCTAACCTTGGGAGCGAAACGCGCGTCGAGTGCAAATAATATCAGTTTGGTCTCTACATAAAGTGAAAAAATATGTTGAGAACTTAATTATAAGGGATACCAACGGGAACAATTTTCATAAACCCGGTCGCATACTTATACGAAATTCGTTTTCGACATGTCTACGACATATATATATGTATATATATATATATATATATATATATATATATATATATATATATATATATATATATTCATATTCATATTTATTCACTAAAAAAACCTAATGAGCTGGCCAGGGCACGGTGTGTGAGCGATTGATGCCAGTGTTTTTGTAGATTTCTTTTGGCAAGAAGTAGTGACTAGTTGCATGAAAAAGACGTGACTACTCATTGTGGTTTACGAGAATGTGTCTCGGAGTATAATAATCAGAATCTTCATAGGTACATTGTACATATTTGTATCTCATTGAATCGATTCATGAACCACCAGATGAAGTTGAATTTTTGTGGATTTTGACAGTTTTTTATTGCAAATAATACAACTTTCGATTAAGAAGCTCGGAATTTTCATGGAATCATTTCCAATTGTGATCGTTCTACATCACGTTTCATGTATATTTTTATGTTTTTTTCTTTTTTATTTTCTATCTGACCTTATACAATTATACCAACTCCCAGAATCGATCGATAGCTCAAATAATACTTAGATTCTTTCAGATATAGTTCACTCTCTCTTATTACTATTGCATAATCGGACCACTTCCGAAAGGGAAAAGACCAGTTGAGGACCAACAGCAAAAACTCTTGATTTTGTTGATCCGTTACCCAGCAATTCGTTCCGAATGAAAAGAGCTTGAGTTTTTATCGACGAAATACTTCGTAGAACCTGAAATATTTACGCGAAGAACGTATTTATCTTGCATTGTTAATTTCAAATTCGGCAATTCCACGTTTCTCTTTGGAATGAAGTTTTTTTACTACCTCATTAATTTACGAATTTTTTGCCTTACTTCTGTTGAATTTATGATTTTCATGCCGAAAGGAACCGTATTCTCATTGTAGAAGGATGATCACTACCCATAAATAAAAAGTGTGTGATACATTATTAATATTATTCTAATACGAATTCATTTTATTGATTGAGTGACGTTTCGCTTCGAGAGGTCGATGAAAGATAATCATGTTGAATTACTCTAAACGCTAATGACAACAAACAATTATTGGGAATAGGTACCTGGGAAGTGAGTTCTCTACAAACCTTCTGTCCATTTTCTATAACTTCCAACTATGACATGTTGATGGATGAATTTTTCGTGCAATCACGAGAATAGTTATATGTTATTTTTGCCGGCCGTCACCCTTGATGAAGGCCGCAAAATATCATTTTGCGGCCTCTGTTGCGGCTGCAAAATGCTTGTTTCGCGTCCGGTTGGACGAGAAAGAATTGATGGAGGTGTGATGAACGATATTTTTCATTAAATTTTCCTAAAATCCACAGATTGTTGAGAAAACATTGATTTTCCACTGGAAATATACAAATATTATACGATACGGTTAGCCACTCTAATCTAATTGAAAAAATGGAAAGAATAGGATTTAGAGGGAATTGTCTTTCATTGATATCAAGTTTCTTGGTCAGCTCGATTAAGTATACTGAGTATGGGGTACCACAAGGAACTATAGTAGGTCCAATATTTTTTACAGTCTATATGAACGACATATTCGACTTTATCAAATATCTCGGAATTTATATTGACTGTCATCTGAAATGGGATGTTCCTATTAAAAAATTAATTTCTAAAATACTTGGCCTGTCTAGTAGATTCAACATTTGCGCAGTATTCTGTGAGCTGGTCCATCTGAGAATACTTTATTTTGCTCTCGTATAATCCCACCTCGCATACGGGATCATATCATGGGGAGGCCTAACGAATAACTATCTCGATAGGTTGGAAGTTACTCAGAAGTGGATAATAAAAATCATATAAAAAAAGACATTCGGGTACCCTTCTGATGCACTATATAATGAAAGCGGGTTCTTTGACATAAGACAGTTATACTGCCAATCAATATTACCGAAACAGTACAAAATGACAACAAACAATTCCTTCATTCATCAAACCCGAAACCGTGCTAACTCAATGTCGGTATCAAGGATGTATAGAACTCTAGGACAGAGAAGCCATTTATATCTCGGACCCAAAGCCTATAATAAACCTCCTGATATTAAATCAATCAATTACTCCAATTTATACAAATTAAAAATAAAGAAATGGATATCTAGTCAAAAACGCAACTATATTACCCAATTAATAGATCTCAAAAACAATTGGAAGAGTCTTGACACGTTTTAACCAACTTTAATGTATTTTATTGTATTTTATTTGATAACTACGAATCATTGAAGTCATTGAAGAATTTTATATATATGCAGCTAACCAATTTTAAAAGCAATTATACTCCACTTTATTTCATATTATTTGAAAAATTGTTATTTTAACTTGATATTTCCTCATTTCATCATTACAGAGAAATTGAACATGCTTGAACTGTTGAACTGTGATATGTATCCATCATCAATGTTACTAAATAGAACTGAAGCCATGCGCGGATTAATTTCCTTATGGCTATTGAGTTTATTTCTTGTAACATATCTCTGAGGTCTACTTCAATAAAATATGAAGAGTAACCAAGTGAAAATATATTGACCATGAAATGAGTTCTTAAATAATACAAAAACGCTTGTTTCGCTGAATATGACGCTGGCCTTGTGAGAGGATTATAACTGGAAAAGAAAACTGTACCTCTCAAGCTCAACATATTTCAGATATATGCCCCGGAGAAGTGAGGATTATCGAAAACCAGATTTTTACCTAATGTTTCCAAACGAATTCTTTAGAGCAGTGGGTCAGGATTTATCCATTCCGTTCGAAGTCGTTCGTTTATTATAAATCGAGCTGTCCGAGCTTACACATAGGTGTCCTTTTATTCACTGGGCGAGCATATCGAGCAAGCTCTGCAGAGCTCAATACACCCATAGCTGATCGTTTATTCTGAATCGGGGGCGCAGATCAAAAAAATATTTATCCTTTTATTCACAGAAAGTGCATATCGAGCAGCTGATTCAGCTCCGAGCTGTGATATCGAGGAAAGCGAACGAAAAGATGTCACGTAACTGACTTATGATGAATAAATGAAAATAAAATGAATTTGACATTCAACCATGAAGTTGGGTTGTTATATTTCATTGTTATAGGAATGGAATTTTTCGAAGAACCTTATGCCTAGCCCAGAACACAGCTAGTTTTGAGCATTTTTTCGAAAGGTAACCAATATTTCAATCATTATGCTTATTATTGCTTTTCGACTGATTTCTGTTCATGTGTTTGCTAATTCAATCAAATTTATTTTTTCAAACGTTGTTTTTCATATCAAATATGCGCCATATACAACTCCTTGGTTCTAGAATTCAAAAGTCTATCGTTAGCAAATTTCCAATTAAAATACATATTCTTTCGATATTTTCTCTTCATACTCGGAATATTCATTCATGCAGGGATATGTACCAATCATGATATGCTGATAATATTGACAACTTCAGGGCAGCATTTCTGGAGTTGAGTGGAATTTCAGTGGATATTTCATCACCAAAGAAGAAAGAACTGAACTCCGCCCTTTTCTCCCTCGTATTTATCTTTATGCACATAAATGTTAAATTGGAAATTTGATATGAGAGATATAGTCGATTATTATTATTATTAATCATACGATGATACTTTAGTATTCTCAACGCATCGTCGTCCTGAGATAAATAAAAACAAAAATCCCTTTCTCAAATTAAATCCAGAAGTTTCCTGCACTTTATTCACATCTTGTGAGAACAATCACGAATATTGAAAATGAATAAACACCAAATCATATTTTTTCATTACTTTTTGCGCATGTAACTATTCACTTACTACATGCATTGTACTTGTGACATTTTACCTGGTACAAAAGGCGCACGTCTTTTATTTTTATAACATTCAGAACCCTAATTTTCTCTCCAACACAGACCCTTGGTGTGCAACAAGCCGATTTTCCACTGGTCATCATTATTTTTGTACTGTAGCTGTATGATACAAATCTCACAAATCTAAATTATTGAACTGAATGTAATCACGATGAATGATTTTTTTTCGCAAACTACTTCCTATTTGTGTGAAAATATCTTATAAATGGTATCTGTTTGAATGAAGTTTCGAGTGGTACACAAATTCAGAAAGGAAAAGTTACTTCTATGTGATTCAGCGGCTGTCGTGCCATAAAGGCGTGTGACGCATCAAATGACAAAAAGTGAGGCGTTTCCCCCCACTCCTCGAACACACACCTTAGAAGCACATCAATATAATTCCATACCGCTCTCTCCTAAAAGATTTCCGTATGAAATTGCTGAGTCTCTATACACCATTTTTCAACATTAATCGACTGGAGCAATTGTCATATTTTGTATTCATGTCTATGAATCATGGGCCAAACGTAAGCTGTCCAAAGGAAATATCTTCTTCTTTGTGATCTGTGATGGAAACAGTTGAGTGAGCAGAATTTTTGATTCGATTCCTATCTTCCTGAATCCATTTTAGTGAAAATATGACTATTTTCAAAGTGATATTTTTTTGATAGTCGATAGGATTGGAAATCGTTTGAACGTCATTATTTTGTGGTGGATCAATATTTGTTTCGTAGTTGCTGACTAATTGGACTTGTTCTATCCAGAAAGAACTGTTTTTCAATAGACGCAACAACTTTTCGGGGTAGACTGAAAAATCTGCCCTTCTACACTTGTATGATTCCAATATTAATTCTTATCTTTTCAGATTGTGGTAGGTTACAAACCCAGAAAACTATGGAACAAAGATAGGAAATCCTTTCGCATTGAAATGAATTCATTCGCGGAAGAGATAATCCTGAAATGATTTATTCATATTGATAAAGTAGTAATTCATTCAGTTGTCTTATAGTGTATTATCACTTTCAAAATCGAACTCGCAATTAACCGGATAAGGATATGTAAAGAAATTATTTTTAAAATTGTTGACAGAGCGTAATATTATTGCTGATTCAATGTGTAGAGTGTACCTATTATTATATAATAAAGTAATTCATAATGAGAATGATAATTTCAACGAGATATTGATTTCAGCGTAAATGATTGATGATTATTTACAATTCAATGATTACCTATTCAGTCAATGAATATTGAAATTTGTTGGTAATGAGTTAGGCATGCTGTTTTTTTTGATGATATCATAAAATCATAACCACCTTGCAGGATTCGCTTCCTGTGTATTCAGCATGCCAAAGAATTGACTGTTTATGAGACAAATAATTATGAGCAAGTGTCCCAACTTATTGTGAAAGCAAAACGTTTCAATTCCAAATACACAACTAACATCCAGTTGAAAACAATCGACAGAGTCGATGGGCATACTTGAAGACTGGCGTCGAATCAAATCATTCAAGGCAGTCTCAAACTACCTACACTGGGACCTTTCAGAAAGAACTATTCTCCTGGTTAATACCACGAAGGGCATTGCATTATATCCGACCGGTGCCAGATGGAAGGAGGTTGAAACTCAATTACTTCATTTGTATAGCCAGAAGCGAATGCATGAGTATCTTTAAAAAAATCTGCACTGGCATCGCTCGGATATAATGCAATGCATTTCGTGGTATTAGACAGGAGAATAGTTCTTTCTGAAAGGTCCCAGTGTAGGTAGTTTGAGACTGCCTTGAATGATTTGATTCAACGACAGTCTTCAAGTATGCCCATCGACTTTGTCGATTGTTTTCAACTGGATGAAGTAGTTGATTTCTGACAGGTGCCAGCTAAAATCTATTGTGTAGGTAGTTTGAGACTGGCCTGAAAGAACTGCTCACAAGATGATTTGATTCAACGCCAGTCTTCAAAAATGCCCGTCGTCTGTGTCGAATGTTTTTGCATTTTCCTCGCATGAGGAATGTACGAATTCGGTTTGTTTTTGGGATACCTCTTCCATAGGTAGATGGCGCAATTATTTCGTGTTGTTCGCTTGATACTATGAAAGGTATTTGATTTTAAATTATGGGAAGTCATCGAACTATTGTTGGTGATGGAAACATTTCCGGAGTCACTTATTCAAAATCAGTTCACACTTCCGAACTGATCTCATTCAGCGAAAGAACTATATTGACGGATATTCGTGTGAGGAATGGTGGGGTGATGGGACATGGTGATCATTCTTTCAACTGAAGTACAATACAAGCATCACTTAGTCCAAAATCTAGAAATATATTGTAACAATCATCACATCAGTTACGGAATTATTGTAAGGAATCTGCCTCATGTAAAAATACATTCAAATCGATAAAAAACGTTACTGTTTCGGGTGGAATAAGCTACGACGTTCGTTTACAGTGCAATTGTGAAAAGTCCTTACTCCTTGATTTTCAAACGAAATGAGATATCAAGAACAATTATTGAAACTATTTGAAAACCTTAATATTTTTCTGGGTAGAATAGACATTGATGGAATATTTTTGTCTCTCGCTTCTATGAATTAAGGAAAGGAAATAATTTGTTTTCATGGAAGGAACAAAAGTCATCAGAAAGATGATAGTTTCGCAAATGCTTGACGTGTCTATAGTGTAGCCGCTGAATTCTATCTTTTGAACGGCCCGACTATGGTAGAAGTATTACATACTATAGTCGGGCCGTTCAAAAGATAGAATTCACGGACGCGTGAACAGTGAATGCCTGCACCTATATATAGCCTGCGCGGCGTACGATGCCACGCCTTCTGAACTGAAATAAATGAAGATCTGTTCACACAGTACTGTACTCATTTGTGCTTTGTATTTACGTGTGTTACGTTAATTCAATAACGTGATCATTCTATCTTTCCAGCGGCTACACTATAAATCTATTTGCCAACTGAAGAGCTCAGACAGATGTGTACAATAATTTTTTACTTAGGAAAGTGCCAACGAAACCGTACCCATTTCCTTCGATAACCATGCAGCAATCTTGGATTTGATAAGCTGTATATCTGAAGGTCACAATGAACTAGAACTAGACCATTGAATAACTTCACAAATAATCTGATCTCATCTCATCTGAAGAATTCAACATCTCCTCCATTGGCTGGGACAAAGCCCCTTCTACTGGGCACATTTTTGGAAGTGATTGATGGAGTAATTTATTCAGTTGGAAAATCGAAACCGTCAATAACTCAGGCATGGCTAATTTGATTCTCAAAACTGAACCGGTGTTAGAGAGATGGTCAGAAATGAATTGGTGGCATTCAATGTCAATCATGTTAATCTCAAAAAGTATCAGAAATAATGCTTTTTCATACAAACTCTCTCCGACCTTGTTATCTTGACTAAAAATTTTGTTTTTTGTTGTTTGACTAGTTCAAAAGTTGAGGTAAGGGAAGGAATTCAGAAGGGTTTCTTGTTGTATTAGACAACCTGTAGGTTGTTGGAAAAAGTATTGATTTTTTACAGGAAGATTTCGATCTCTAGTGAAATCATTCTTAGAAAATGCGACTATGAAGGCTCAAAATCTATTTCAACAATATTATGCATATTGAATAGAGAATATCATATTTTTGCATTTTTCCTGAGAAATTCCTATGACTCCTGAACAGGTTTTTTGTGTTTTTCGACTCGCCAAATTTTTCAGTAGTGTACATTGTACGACTACTAGTGCTTACTTTTCATAATAATATCGAAGTCGAGTTAATCTTTCCCGACCCTCATCAGATCAGACAATTTGGAATCTGAAATGAACAATAATCTTATCAGAAAAAATATCCAGTTCAGAAGTGTTTCGGGTAGTTTTATATCTCAAAAAAAATATTTCTCGCTAAACTTTTCAGTGAGTTCAAATTGAATACGATAACTATTTTTACTAAGAGCGATCTCCAACGTTATTTGAGAGTTATAACAATATGGAAAAAGGAATAAAATACTGCTTCAATCACCAAGTCAGAACAGGGTGACTGTTGGTTTTCTGTAAGACTATAGTAAAAAAATTTTTTCAGGTATAAATGTATGTGCCTCATGATTTTTTGTGTGGCTCCTTTATAACTATATTTCCTGTTACATTTTTCCCACAAACCGATACAAATTCATGTAATCCATTGTGGAGACGTCCAAATGGGAGAGTAACCTGAATTTTAGAAAGTCTTTCACTATCACATAGTCACGCCCAGGAAGAGGTATAAGAAGCAGAGAATGAACAATCATATCACCAGTCTTAGATTTCATCTACCACGCACCAACATGAAATTAGTTACTGTAAGTGAGAATTATTATGGTTTTTCAAATAATTAATTCAAAGTTCTCTGCGGTCGATACGGTCCATTGAGGAGAATTTGATGTTCGGTTTCGTGAGAAGTGTGGTTGTATAGTACAGTGAAAGTGCCACAAAGAGGATACTGATCTAGTAAAATATGATTCGTTCACATAGTGAAAAATACTTTGAAAATGGTTTCTGACTCATAGAAAAAATTCGGTTCAAATTCATGAGTTTGCTATCCTGTTGTTTTGTCACTCTCCAATCTGAATGACACTTCATCCTTCATTCTATTCGTTTTCGTAGATGAGGAATAATTGCAATTCAATCAACTCACAATGAGTATAGGTACTTGCAGATGAATTTATTGATACTTGATTTTTTAATCGTTTTGGATTCAATTGGAGGTTACACATATAACGTTAATGATGGAATTGCTGGTTTGAATTCCACATAATTTTTTTTCTGTGGTGGCAGTACGCATAAGTGAAGGTCAGAGAAAACTTCAAAACAGACAATTTTTCGGTTCAAATTATTCAAAATAACTACTGAGCAACCACTGAGTTCGCAATTTACAAATCGAATAACAGAATTGGATAGATATGTATTCATTTCAGAGGATTCTTAGAAATGTAGGTCTAATGGCCGCTATAAGTACAACAGCCTACCAGTTTCAATTAAAAATTCACATCAATAATTTTCAATCTTCAATATATTGCAATAATATTATTCCATATCAAATCATCGCTTTTTGTCACAAAAGAAAGTGTATTGAACGCGGAAAAATATACTAACCTAATTATCTTTCTCTGTATATAATCAATAACTAATATTTTTTTTTGATCAAATAACATCATTTGAATCGAATGATGAAAAAGTGAATTGAATATGAAAACCTAAAAAGGAATAGATATGAGCAGTGTGATACATGGGCAACTTCTACACAAAAAAATAATTTTTCAGGATTTATAAAACCCTCTCTGGAGTGAATGCCAATTTTCTTCAGCGATGAAAAACACAATCTCGAGTAATCTAGTGAAATTTTCATAACAAGGGTCATCGTTTCTAATCATTTAAAGAATAATCTGAATATGTATTTCGTAAGACAAATAACCCCCAATTATTTTATTCGAATACACAATACGGGAAATGTTTTTCACAGTATATCCGATAAGAACTCATTTTTTAGTTCCACTCAGAAATGGAGTGACCTTCCTGAGCAAAATTGGGAGTGACATATATGTCATCACGATATGTTTGCTTTTTGACATCCACCAGATATTCAGTTATATTGTCTTTAACTGAATGACACAGATGAATATGTTTTGATATGGAAGTTGTTTCACGATCTTATCGAACACAATAAAATCAACAATCCATTTGCTAAAGTGAGCGGAATTTCCGTATTTTTTATTAGATAGCAACAAGGTAAGGATTTGGAAGAAACTAAAATATTAATCAAAAAATTACCTGGAACATAAAAATGAATCGAGCACCGTGCAAGAAAAGTTAATCAATTTATTTTCGAATTAATAAAATGCATTATGGAAAAAACGAAAATGAGGAAACAGTCGCCCTAAATGAAGTTTTGTGGAAAGTTATGAACCGTAAAAAGAATCACTCCATCCACATATGAAGTAATGAGAGAAAATTATTGAACCAAGTTCAATTATACTCAATTGTATAAAATATTAACATTCATAGGTATATTAATGGTAATATCGTTTTTTTTATCATATTTCATTTCCATTAGTAACAAGGTTGTAATTGTCATTGGAAATATCAACAAATGGAGTCGAAAAATAATCGAAAATAAAAGCAAACATTCAACATCTCCCGATACTCTTTAACGAAACTTCAATGATTCAAAAAAAGGGCGACAACTATGTCAAAGCAAACTTCCAAATATTTTTTTGATGAAAAATGTTGGCGATTCTGATTCCAAATGAATGTCATTGTGGAAAATTCATTCTATTATTATCATTTCATTCCCACACCTGCTGAAAATACTACTCCGAAGATAGATATATGCATGGATGTTTGAAACAATTTTTTTATATCAGGTTCAGCAATGAACAGTATACCTGAGATAACCCCTGAGTATTCCTTTCAACTTTAAAAGACTCATTTATTATGTCATGTGAAGATATTCAAATTTTTGGGTTTTTTCTCGAAATATCCACGATATTTTTCATTTATTGCGATCACCCCAGAAGCTTAGCAAATGAACTTGCGCGAGCAATTCCCACTGAATCTAACATTGGTTCTCATACCATATCTGAATCAGTTCGAGGGTTAGGTATTTTCCTTGCATTTTTTATGTTGTAACATTCCTTGAGACAACGTATCTCAACTCACAAGTTCGATATTCATGATCATTTTCACCATGAACTATATTTTTCCAGTCATCCCAATATTCCGAATCGAAGAGAACTGTTTGACAATCAATATTTGTGCATTTTTTTTTAATTTAACTAATAATAAATAAAACTGAATCACATCGATCGGACAATCATCTTTTTGCCGTGTACTAAGTTTTGCAAGACATTAATTGCTGTTTTTGTTCTGGTTGTGTATATTGATTCGACTTTCAAGTGCTTCTCTCTAAATTTCATTTACATAAGAATGAGAAAACCTCATCTTCATTATCAATTTCAACATCAGGCTTTGATCAACATTATACATCGAAAGGAGGCATCGCATCTGGAAAATCTATGAGATAGTCTGTTAGGTCGTTAGCATTTCCCTCGAATAAGATAATCATCATTAAGAAGTAATCTCCTTTCACTCAGAGCGTCGTTAAAAAAAAACATAACATTCATTAAAACTAGGAAGAATTTTCGTGAAAGTGGAGACAAGACTTTGCGTGTTTTTTTCACGTGAAATGATCTCCGATTTGAATCACTAATGAAGTGGTTCAGTGGTTTTATGATTAATGTGTTCCACGTCGAGATCATGTTGACTGTGTGTGTGGCTAATGAATTAATTTAGTTCCGTAGAAAGTTGGAGGCATTCAATGATAGTATATCGATAAACACGGAAATTTTAATTTTTCCATAACTCCATATATTATATGAATGGAATATGCATACCTACAGGCTACAGTATATTGTTATTGATTCATTCACTATCAAGTTTACAGAAAAGTGTCTTGCCTGCTGTTTATCTACTAGTCATAAATAACATTGAAAATGAATAACTCTCTATATATATATGGTGAAAATACCGAATTTTGATTTCTGCTTGTGGACTATTATATTGTATCATAATCTCAATATCGAACTATTGGCTGACAATTTCATGTGTTAAAGGAGTCATATATTCTCCCCCGATTTTTTGGTTTCAAATTCCATCTATATTTTATAAAACTCGGTCTTTCTGAATGATGTAGATTGCCAATGGGAGATGAATATATAAACTTTGGGGTCACTGCGACCAAAATTAATAAAGCAGCTGTTGAGAAACGAGTTCCTCAAATGGAAGTGATTGGTGCGTTAAGTGATGATGTTCACTTCTTGATATTCCTAAACAAATTCTTTAAGTTGTTTGGTATAGTAGTTTTCACAATAAATGGTATTGACTGGAGGATTATAATAAAACCAATTAGACCCTTAAGTTGTAAAATCCGAGATGCACATTATAAATGTAAAAGGACCGGATTCAGGTAATTTTGTTTCTCAGAGAGGGATTGTAGAGGATTACAGCTCACACTTCTTGTTCATTTTAGTCTTTGTATTTCATTGGAAGTGTTCACTTGTGTTACGGCGTGCAATAATTTTATATCATTTATTTGTTATTACAGACATTAATAGCAAAGATTTTAGACCCGAACGTACAGAATAGGTAGTATGTGGCGTCCGTGGATTAAAAGTAATAGTGCTTCTTCCAGTGGTTCGTTAAAGAAGAATCACTTATCTTGTGACGCGAAAATCAATATAAAAAATGTGTATAGTTCCTTACTTCAGCAAGGATATAACGCGGGTGCTGCAGCAAAAGTAACCAGTAATTTGACGAAGGTGCCTCTTACTTCAGTTAGACGAATTGTTAAAAATTCCATGGAATCAAGAAAAAAGCGTAAAGATTCCGGTGTCATAAAAAGTCTAGATGACTGGGAAAAAGATTTGATAAGGAACTAAATATAGAATAAATAGAATTGTAACATTTAAATAAATTACTTGTATATCTCCTACATTATGCAAAATTCAAATTTCTTAAGTTCGACCCTGTAGCACATTTGCATCTTTTACCAGATGATTTTCTACACAATGGGATTAAATCGGGTAGTTTATTGCAGTTAATAAGCCAATACCATTTACTGTGAAAAATACTATATTGTAAATCATCAAGATAATGATATGATATAAACTGATATAAAATGGTGAAATTCATCGAATCGATTTTTTAAATTGTTGAAACCAAGTTTCGCGTTGAGTATATTCACGACGTTTCGTTTGCTGGAATCCACAATCGTCATCGGGTGATGACTGCGAAGACTAGAAATAGGTATTCCCAACTTGAAACTTGGTTACATAATTTTCTTAATATTCTCTCTGATCAGTTTCATTCAACCATTTTTACATTTGATAACTTATATTCATCTCAATATAATAGTATTTTCATGCATTTTCGACTATTTCAGTTTTCTGAATTTCACTTGTTGATGAGAATTATTTTCAAAATCTTATTTTTATGCTCCATTTTGATTTAGTCATTGTACCCAAACATTCCTACCGCTTTTTTATTAACTCTCGAATAACTTCTGCACAATCATTTCGAAAATTATATATTACTTTTTAGCTGTTTATTTCGATTGCATTATTCCTGTTTCATTGTTTTCGTTCACATTCTTTCAATCTAATAAGTTATTCAACACGTTTCAATAGACTGAATGATGAAGACAGTTTGATCCAATTATACTTTGCAAGAAATATTGTTGAGCACTTCAAAACAAAAGTTATTTTGACAAACATGCGAAGTGGCAAATGAAAGTTATTACCTACCATAAATAGAACTTCATTATTGTGATTATGTTCCAAATTTTATGGAAGAACGACAACATTATTATGAAAATGACAGTTACAAAATGAATGTTATCATTGTTGGACGTTTTGAGAAAATAGTTCATTGTCATATTTGGAGAGAAACTGATGTTTCGTGTAGACGGCGCATACTGTGGTAATCTGACAATCATGCGAGAAGTACAATACACGTCACCTTTGCCATTACACATGCTGTGTTTCTTCGAACGTCAAGAATGAAATTCTTGAAATATCAAATCGAACTTGGAAATGGCTACTCCACTGCTCAAACAAAAAAGCGATATTTTCAACTGTTCATTACGTATTTGACAGCTGTTAGGAAACGGCTCATTCAGAATACACGTGTATTCTAGTGCTCACAATTTTCGATCGTTCGTAGTACGCTACTTATCCTCCTCGTTACGTAATATACTAATATGCTTTGTGTGCCTCATATATTCATACTCACCAACTCACTACACAAAACATCTCTCAATTTTCAAAATGAACATTTTTTGTTTCAATGGCGAATAAATGATTTAAATTGCCGGTGGCATTGAATAAAGAAAAACATCATACTGATGATGAAATAAATTTGATACATCGATAAAACGTTCTACCATTCAGCCTATAAGTAACAATGATGAATAAAAGATTGATATTGAAATTGAATGGAAGTGGCCGTTACTTGATGAAAATCCATATTAAACATATAATATATAGTTGCTTGTAATATTTTCACATATAAAAGTTCACTGAACCGCGACACGTGTTTCGATATACAAGCAGGAACTTTAAAGGCGGAGAAAGCTATTGTATTGCAAACACGTGCCGCGATTTAGTAAACCCTAATATGTGAAAATCTCAGAGGCAACTATATATCATTTGATATTGAAATTGTCGAAACTGTTGATGAAACTAATTCGACCCTAATTAATTCCTTTTTCAGAGTCTTGCCTTTCTTTTGACCTTAGCTAACAACAAGGTACATGGAGGCATTATAGGTGGATATGGTGACACTGGTCAAGGTCAAGAAGGCGACCTTCAGAACGGCTACAATCAGGGGCAAAATCAGGAAGCGCTCAAGGATTATGGTGGTCAACAACAGCCTACCGATTATGATGCCATACAACAACCAGTCAATTATGGTGGCCAGGAACAACAAGGTTATGCGGCTGAAGAACTAGCTAGCCATGAACCACAAATAAGCAATGAAGCAATAGACAGAAGTCAAGGGGTAGCAGAAGGTAATGTGACTTTTCATTTCACTCCGAGCCGAAGAAAAATCATTAAATGTTATTTATTATTCGGTTTCTATTTTCGATTTTCTGAACCTAACCCTAATTTTCCATCTTTGTGATTTGAACATTAAACTCAGTTTTTATCAAGTTCTGCGAACTATAACATAACCAAGTTCATTGTTATTTCTTACGTGAGGTGTATCGCCAAAAGTACATTTCAAATATAAGGTAACATATTGTGAGCGTCAAAAACTATTTTCAGTGTCAATACTATTCATGATTCATGAGCTTGAGTCCAATTTGCCTTGGATTATTTCTCCATGCCACAGATATGATATACATTCAAAATTCATACTACAAGTTGGAAAAAGTTGTTCCCAATCGCTCACATTTCAAGATTTTCCTAAGGTCGATACTGTTCAGATTCTCCTTCATCAGCAGCTCAGTTGAGGAGCTCAGCAAGAAAATTCACCTACTGACCTTTTGTGAACTTAAGGACATACTGAGCGTGTCTTTATCAGTGTCCGTACTATTACCAAACAAACACTCTGCGGAAATGTATGACTTAGGGAAGGGCTGCCCAAACACAACCCAAAAAATATCGATATCTATCGTTTCTTTCCTATTTCTAGTGATTTGAAAAAAACTAAATTTATTCTGATGATAACTTCTGGAATAGATTTGAACCTTCCAAATTCAGACAAAGATATTTGGTTTTGGAAAATATTGGTTATATTATTTTGTTCAGTGATTTCTATCAGCCATCCTTTTTCTGAAAATTCAATGAAAACTGACGAATCCATTTGTTCTACAAAATCCTAAAGCTTCCATAGGAATTCATAGTCTCCAGAAATATTCAAATAACATAAACTTTCTGTCACATTCGTTTGAAATTGTTTTTCCATCCAGTAGGGAATTCTGGCCAATGGCAAGGAGGTTTCCAAGCTAGTGAAGGTTTTGGAGAAAGCCATCAAGATCACTCTGCCTTATCATCCCTACCGGAACAATCGGGAAATTACGAAGCAGAAGCTGTTGGTAATCATGGTTTGGGTGATACTGGATACAGCGGACAAAGTCAGGAGCACGGAAATATTGGTGATCTTGCTGCTCATGGAATTAACCTAAGCGGACATGAATTCGAAGGTCAAAATGATCAGCCGGATCTCAAACCGAAAGTAGAGGTTCAGCACCACCACATCCCGACAAAAACCATCGAGCACACTAAACCAGTTCATATTCCGGTGGTGAAGAAGATTGGAGTACCCGTTCCTCATGCCGTGGGAGTACCTACCCCACAAATCATCAAAGTACCAGTTCCCCAGCCTTACGCAGTTCATGTTCCAGTACCTCATCCTATTTCTGTTCCTATTTACAAATTGGTCCCACAAGAAATCGAAAAAAAAGTTCCTATTGTGGTTGAGAAGCTAGTACCAGTCTATGTCGACAAACCGTTCAAAATAGAGATCGAGAAGCACCATCTTGAGTACGTAGACAAGCCATATGCTGTCCATGTACCAGTTTATAAGCACATTTACCACCATGTTGCCAAACATGGAAGTGGTGGACACAGTGGTGGTCATTAAGAATGGTAATACTTCTAGTAACTAACTAGTTTTTGACTGATGAAAACAATACTCTTGTACATTTCTTAGTTGAAATTTTCACTTTGTTATTCATTTTATTTATTATGCCATTGTCATCTTGTTTTAGCTGTTTTTTATTTTATATTTGTTTTTGTTATATTGTTGAATAAAACATGAATTTATTGAATATCAGTTTCTTTCCGATTCTGTTTAGCAAAAACTAACTATATGAAATGTTACCTCACTCAATTTCTGTTTGAAATTCATTACTTTGTGGTGGATATATTTCTCTTCGTAGTTTTTCTGGTTCTCAATATACCACAACCTGAAAAAATTTAAAATTGATACTGGAATTTGTACAACTGTGGAAGGGCAGATTTCCAATCTACCCCGAAAAGTTGTTGCGTTAATTGGGAAAATAGTTTCTTCTGAATGGGCACGTCAAACCAAACTGTACATACATTTTAATAAAAGTTTTACCCGAAACAAACAACAGTTCTCACAGATTGACATGCAGATGCATGCAGTTACTATTTCGTCCACATATGGCCTTCGCTTTATAGGGATCTGTTCTTTATTTTTCCTTTCATGTTGATAACAATGAAAAGGCACCATTGAAGCTGACAGGAGTAATGCCAACTGTCTGTCATTCCCTGCAAATCAGAATGTTTTCACATTCACATGACTTTAATTTGCACAGAATGAATTCAGGAAATTTTTATTGTTTTTACAATTACTGTTGTCAACCCTCACCTCAATACAATGAGCTATTTGTATTTCACTGTATCGAAAGACATCCTGCACAATCTGTAACATATCGTATTTCAAAATCAAATTAAAGATCCTCACCAAAGATGATTGACCTACAGCCGAGCCTTTTTGGTTATTCAGTGACACTAGACTCAAAACACGTTGGAATCCTAGGAAACTTGTTCTCTTGTGGTTTTTGGGTTATAGTTAATTTTGACAAGAGATAATTCAGAAAAAGGAAAACTACTGTATTGTAATGGTAGAATTGTTTATCTTGAGGAATGAATCTATAACCCCAAGTTTAGGTAAAAAAATCATCACCCTTCTCACCCCAGTAAAAACTTCGAAAATCGTAATAGATAGTTCTATGCCACCCTCTATGAATCATTACCAGCACCAAACATGTGAAACGTAGTGGCCACGTAGAGAGAACGGATATGAAGATCCTCTACAACGTTTGTCAAATAGATCATCTTACTTGTGTTCCAAGACGCTACAAGAGGATCACCAGCCTTTCACACATCTGACAGCTCGTTCAACATCTCAACAATTGCGGAGTCAAATGAGCTGTGAGATCTGTAAAATCTCGAGGCGAATGAGACCATCAAGTGTCTGCAAATTTATTGATAGATGGCTTGACTTGTGAGTTGGCAACCCTGTCCATGTTCGCTGCATACAATGGGCATCGCCGTAACATTGGCACGCGTTCTCGAGGTTTTAAGCCTATCAGCCATAGTTTCATGAGTTTACAAAGCTGGACTCTCAGACGCGTTAATCTGGAAGTTTCGAGCCTAGCAACAATTTCGTGGGCTCACGAAGCTGGACTCCCAGAGATCCAAAGCCTGATTGATTCATGAACAAATAAAAAATTTCAAATCATATTTCTATCTCCTGAGATTGGTCATCGAGAAAATTAGCTGGCTTTCAAACTATGACGCTCGTAATCAGACCCATATCCATGATTGCCAAAAACAGCATTAATTCTTTTAATTTCAAGACTATAAATAACTCCACACGAAATTGGCTTCTCGGAATCTTCCAAAATTTTTAACGTCATGATTTCCTCATATGATGATATCCACTGAGTAATGTAGGCGAAACGTCAGAAATGAAAACCTGTGGACTACGGCAAAAAATCCCGAACAATACCCCAGAATCAATGGATTACTACGATCACCTCGATCTGCGTAGTCGTTAAGATCTGAGAAACCTTGACCATCGTAGAAATTATTTGCATGCATATTCCTAAATGAATCATGAGATTGTAACTATTGGAGATACCTCACCCTAATCGATATCATTTGCACTCGTTTCGCTAGAAAAATATTTTTCATGCATATTTCTCTGAAAGCTCCGATTTAAGTGATATACTGCTTTAATCAATGAAACGAATTCGAATGTTCTGTCTTTAACAAAAATATATTACAGTTTCCTGTATGATTTTCACTTACAATGGGTTCACAAAACCGCGACACGTGTTTCGCTATTACAATAGCTTCTTCGAGCAAGATAAATAAATCACTATTCTATAATACGCTATTTATATACAAGTAGGTCGAACGTCTCTTACAATAAAGGTCCGACTTAGGTCCGATATTCGACCCATAATTTGTCCAAATACTAATTGGTTACCTGCGAAGATTATTTCTAGAAAAAGAATTATTGGCCGGGAACAAATTCAACAATGGGGAGTTATTTAATTCGACCTGATCATTCAATAAATATTCTGAATTTTTCCCTCTATTGATTTCCGAACTTTCTAGAAGGTTAAGTTTCCAACCTTTCTGCTCAAAATGCCTTATTTTGAACTCGTGGTTGAACTCATGACCTTCCAGAATGAGGTGACTTGCATAAGTAGAATTTGTTTTTCCATTCAGAAAACTAGCTCTGTGTTCTCTTAGGCGAGTATTGAAAGATCTTCCCGTTTGGCCTACGTAGTACATCGGACATGACCCACATGTTAATTCATAAATCCCTGATCTTTGTGACGATTCATTTTTGTCTTTATAATTTTTGATATATATCCCCAATTAATTATTAGTACGAAATGCTGTATTAATATCATTATTTTTCAAGAATCTAGAAATATTTACGCTTATTTCATGAGTTCAACCACGAGTTCAAAAGAAGGCATTTTTAGCAGAAAGGTTGGAAACTTAACCTTCTAGAAAGCTTGGAAATCAATAGAGGGAAAAATTCAGAATATTTATTGAATGATCAGGTCGAATTAAATAACTCCCCATTGTTGAATATGTTCCCGGCCAATAATTCTATTTCTAGGAATAATCTTCGCAGGTAACCAATTAGTATTTGGACAAATTATGGGTCGAATATCGGACCTAAGTCGGACCTTTATTGTAAGAGACACCTACTTGTATATAAATAGCGTATTATAGAATAGTGATTTATTTATCTTGCTTGAAGAAGCTATTGTAATAGCGAAACACGTGTCGCGGTTTTTTAAACCCATTGTAAGTGAAAATCATACAGAAACTGTAATATATTTTTGTTAATATGGATTTTCATCAAGTATCGGCCAGTTCAATTCAATTGTTCTGTCTTTTTTACCACGTCACACTATTCGACTAAGATTCCTAGAGGCTTATCCCTTTATGCTGGAAGGTAACAATATTACCTGTTCCAAGAACTTGAGCCTTTTGCAGGACAGAGCTTGGCACTCGCAAAACAGATATTCTGCAGTTTCGGCGGTAATGCCGGCACTCCTATTTTTCAGCTTTGTCCATTTTCTTGAGGTGATACCCCAATGGACAGTGCTCCACGAACAGCCCAGTTACTAAGTTGAGGTGTTTAAAATCCAACCACAGGAGCTGTTCAGCTTTTTTGGGCGAATGGCTGATATGCGTACCGTGAGTGCCCCTGGTTAGGTAATCTGAAGCACAGGTTTCTCATGCATGCATTTCTGCCTGGAAGATGGTGAGGGTGATTCCAATTTCAGGAGCCTCAACTTTGGCACTGTTACTTCCACCCCTTTGTTTTTCTTTGAACCATCGATACTAATGCGTTCCTGTCCCACTATGGCTCGCTTGGAGGGCATTTCAGGCGATCATTCATGATCATTCCATACTGCATCACAAAGTTGTGCCTGATTGCCATGATATCTGTTGGTTTGATCACGAATTATAGTGGAAGTGGGTCCAGAATCTTCATGTGACCGTTCAGATTTTGGGATTTGATGTTGCCTCTCTGCAGAATCCCAATGGCCTTTTATACTGCCTCCTACATCACACATATGTGCAACATCGAAAAACATTAGCTATAGAGCTGCAGATGCAATGGATTTGTTTGTTCATGTACTAATTCGTAGTTTTTTTGAATAGTTGTCATATACTGTTGTAACTTTCACACATATTGGTGTATTACATTACATACAAAAGTGTTTCTTCGGATCAATAAAGTGAAATGAAGTTTTCATTGGGATATATCTTTCACCCTCAGTATAATGATTTGTGAACCAAATGCGTATTTGGTTTAATCAGTGAACATGCTCTTCGATCATCATCTATATTGTTCTTTCGTTATCATTCGAATTGTTTTATGTTCATTATAAGTATCTCCTTAGATTGTCTTGTGAATGGGTACATGTCCGACAATAAAAATATTATCAATTCAGCACCATAGATTCACAGCACCCTAGCACCATAACACTCTGTGTCCCTTGCCATACAACATTACACCTTTTTTAAAAAATATTCATGATTTAGTTTGATAACGAAATTTTTTTCTCTCTCATCTATACCCTTATAATAAAATCAATGATCATTCATCAATTATCATTTATAATGAGTCAATTCTCCATTTTCGCGCACATCGTCGAATATTAACCAAGAAATATCTCTTTATTTCGATGCACGATAATATTTTTGAAAATCATTCTAGGGTACACCATTCAGAGCAAGATAGGATAATTTCATTTAATATTCAACAATCCACTATATAGAACTTGAAATTTGCCTGAAGGAAAGAATAATATCCACGTTTCAGCTGGTTCAGTTAACTCTGCCTTGAAATTGTGTGGGTTCGAGTGAATGTAAACTCCGTTCTCTCATAACAAAGCGATGGTAATTCTGTTTATGTTCTGAGGCACTCCTTGTGGATAGACATATACAATTCAAAGTGAAGGATCTTCGAAAACAGTAATTCATATGGAAAAAAAAGGGAGAGATATCAAATACAGGTTAATGCATACTATGGGTATTTTTTTAGATCCCTGATTCTTTGAAAAATTATAATCTAAAATACCATAATCATTCCAAAGCCAAAAGAGTTAGTTCTGAACTGCTTTCTTGTTCATTATAGGGAAAGGAGTAGTGAACTTCAAACTGAACTAGGTAATCTAATATGGATAAAAACTTGAGATAAGTTCACAAAAAATAAGATTTCGGTTTAATTCGATCGTAAATTACAGATACTCAATCTGATTTGTTGTTTTATCGATTCCCATGAAAAGGATGAAAATTCAAAAACTTTGAAACGAAACCTGTATAGCTCGCTTGCTTTTAAAACATTCTCATCAGGCTCAAGACCCTCTGGGTAAAACAATACGCTGTATGAGACCCGACTACCTGAATCAGGCCCGGCAATTCATAATTCAAGAGGAAAATATCAATTATTACCAGAATCAATCAAACAGAATTTCGAATTGACCAAATAATAGTCAAATCATAAAAATCAAAATCACCCTCATACACCCAGAACTTCTTTCAACGCATATACACGAAAATGATCAGTGATTCGTCATATAATCAATATAAACCTCAAAATGAACAGTTTCAATCACAAAACAATTTTTCCTCCCAACCCATAAATATTCAGCCAAAAAACAATGTTCCGACACGGAAGTTCTTCACAAATTCTCAAGTTTTCAGGCACAAAACCAAAACGTTTTCAAGCCTAATCCCAATCGAAGTCTTCTCAATCAAACACCTATGGGTGTTTCGACTAGGTAAACATTCGATGGAAACTAACCTGATCCTTCTCATTCTTATAAACCACCGGAAAAAAATTCATTTCACAAGAACTATATAATGCAGAGACTAAAGAAATAGATTACTATTTGCAAGATTGTGAAATCGAGTTTCAAAATCATTATAGGAATAAGGAAAACTGTTTGTCAAAAATCTTATTCATTTCTGAAATTTTCAATGTGTCCGGAAATATCAAATTATATTTGTTAAAATTCCATAATACATTTCACGGTTTGATAGGTATCGATAATCTGAAATTACTACAAGCTAGTGTAAATTTGAGCAATGGACTGTTAATCACGCCACATTCCCAAATTAAATCACACTATCATAGAATAGAATCGACCATTTGAATACAGAAGATAAATCAATGATTGAAAAATTATGCCTTGAATTTTCCGACATTTTCTATCACGAAGACGAACCTCTCACATTCACCAATAAAACTAAACACCGTATAAAGATCACTTACGAAATACCAGTCTATACTAGGTATCCATTCATCCACAGAAAAGAAGTTGAAACACGAGTTCAAAAAATGTTAGAACAAAAATCATCAGACCTAGTAATTCACTTCGGTTGTCCCCGATTTGGGTCGTACCGAAAAAATTAGATGGCTCCGGTAAGCAAAAATGGCAGGTTGTAATGGATTATCGGAAACTGAAAGAAAAAACAATCGATATCAAATCCCCCTTGTCCAATATAACAGATCTTCTGGACAAATCAGGTAGGTGCCAATATTTGTCGACATTGGATCTTGCCAGTGGCTTCCATAAAATTGAGATGTGTGAGGCAGATATTGAATGAACTAACTTCAATACTCATCCAGGGCACTATAAATACCTCCGTATGCCCTTCGGGTTGAAGAACGCCCCTGCCACATTTGAAAGAGTAACTGAGAACATTTTGAGAGGTATACAGAACGAAAAATGCTTGGTCTACTCAGACAATATAATTAAGACCTCTGAAGAAAACTTACATTTTCAATAAATAGTTCATTTCTTTTCAGAATATCTTTTGTATTCGGACTTAAAGATAGAATAACTCTGAAAAACTTGGAGAATAATTCTGGTATGTTATCCTTTGAATTAGGAACCGCAAAAATTCAAGAACATTCCCACACACTAATACAACACTACGACTTGAACTCATTGATAACTGGAATTGACAAACTGAACTGAAAATACGGACAAACTTTGGAAGCGCTCAGTACAAATAAAGATAAAACTTCTTCGGTTGAAATAGAATATTATATTAAAATTTTGCCTATAACGAAGGAAAAAATCAAGCCAAGTTGAATGAACTGAAAACGCGCCCGAATCGAATCAAAAGAGGACTGATCAACGACATCGGATCAATATTCAAATCAATCACAGGGAACTTAGATGCAGCAGATGGAAAACGGTATGAAATAGAGAACTCCGAAACAATCAGAAAGAACTAGTTTCTAGTGCTTTGAAACAAAACTCAGTCTCAAAAAGTCTGATCAATAAATGCAATCAAAGCATTCAACAAATTGTTTATAATGAGAAATTTCTCCAGGAAAAAATACTTCATCTCGCTACTGTATTTTAATTCAAGAGTTGTGAAGGAAATAGAACATATGTTCACCAAATACTCAATCAAATCATTAATCCATTCTGCTTTAAGACATCAAAAACTCTTTCACCTTTACATCCTAGCATGGTAGGAACTACTTTTTTGCAGAACTGGTGAAACTGTACAAAATCATCGAAAATAATAAATTTCCTCACCTGAAATCACTCTGGACAAAATCCTGAATTATGAGAAAATAATAAACACAGATTGTTTTAATCTAAATAATAGAATTAGTGTTTTTCTTCATGTCCCAATCACATATCCATACATTTTAGATTATTATCATTTATATTCAATTCCAATGTCAATCATACTTACTGAAAACTTCACATTTGAAAGCAAGAATTTTGTCAAAGTCTAGCCACAATTCTATGTCTGCAAGAAAACGTCCATCAGAGATATTCCTGAAAATATGTGCGAGCTACAATTACTGAAAAAGGAAGACTCCTCTATCTGCAGACAAATCGATGTGAAGATCACCAAACCAATTGCCAATAAATTGAAAGATTCTTCGCAATTGAAAGCAGTATTTCCGAATAAAACGAATATCCATACAATGTAACGAGCAAGAAGAAGTTCAGAGAATAATTGAATCCTATCTAATCGAAGTCCCAGTAGGCTGAAATATCAAATCGAAACAAATCAATATCATCAATAAGGAAACAGTAATCGGTAATAACCTAATAATATTGATTCTCGAACTTAGTAAAGACCGAAGTCCTCCGAGAATCTTGAATATGAGTTTTCATTTGGCCGATGTCGACTTGAAAAAACCCCAGAACCTGAAAAATCAGCTGATAGAAAACAGCCCCGAAATAACATTCAACCAAGGCGGACTTTATCAATCACCCAGTATATGGACTATGGCAACATACGTTGCAATTATTTCGATGGCAATCCACTTCGCGTACAGAAGAAAACCTACAAGATGTCCTTTCAGCAGAAGGAAGAGTCAAAAAGCAAATCAACTTCATGAAATGAATCAGCCAGATGGAACGAACCTATCCACTGTTCAACTACCCCGCTGCACTCGTTAATTGAATCTTCAGGGGGAGGAATCATGTCACCATCTAGAAGAAATCCCGCGGACTCAGCATATACCACCACCCCATCCGGTATGCTGAGTCGTCAGTTCTAACGGGAGCAGAGATCTTCGAGAATTCACTTGGCCACTTTAGTCAGTCTTCAGTCTTAGAACTAATAGCACGGATATTCTTGTACTTTTGTATTTTTCGTATTTATGTATCATTCAATATCTTTCAGAAAGCAAGTTTCGTGCCGTTGATAGTTAATTTATGTTACATTTCGATGATTTTAGAGATGATTTTATAGTATCGAAATGTATTCGTTGAATCTATCTCGAACAGGAGATTCTCAAAAAAAATAATTTGATACAAATAGAACCATAGTTTCGGGATCTTTCACATTCAAAACAATCGGGTGCGATGCATGAAGTCCAGCGAATGCAAATGCATTTTCTAACTCGGTCAATATTGGGAAAATGATTGGAGAATAGAGTCAGGTTGTTTGAAGGATTCCTTCGATTCGAAAAAAAAATTGAGATTATAAAGTGAAATTGATAATTCCGGATCAACTTCATTGATACTATTGGCAATTAATTGCTTCTTGTATTCTACTGTCTAGTTTGTTTTTTCAAAATCGTGAATTATATGTTCTGAGGATGATATTTGATCATTGATTTCAGTAACAACCTTTTCTTGGCTCTTTCCCGATCCTGAGATGGCCTGATCATATTTTCCTGATTGTTTCGCATTCTTATATATATTTCTTGGTCGTTTGGAGGCTATAATTGAATCAAATTCATTGAACACTATTGAGTTGGGAACATGTTGATTGCCTGATTATTCTTGATTCTGCAATGAATAGGTGGGACAGTAGTTCTTACAGTACTTTTGAATATTGAGATTGGATGAGAGAAAGTTTGTCAGCTATAACAGGGATCGCATTAAAATAATGCATGAATGTGAAGTGATTCGATCAACGTGTGAAACGTGTGGCTCTTATTTTGGAAAGATACCTGGATTTTCAGTAAGAGACTGTATTTTAACTTTCTGGCTCATCGTGAATGACAAGACGTATCTGAAACAATAGTCGTTTGAATCTCAATCGGTGTGGGGTATTTTCTCTGATTGAAGTTGTTATTTTCTTCGTTTAAACTTCGGAGGTTCGCGTTCAGGGATTCTCAATATTGGTGCACCAGTTAGTGAAATCATCGTTCTACAACCTCATATGTCTTGCATATTCTATAAAAACGAAATTGTGGGATGAACAATGTTGAAATCACTGAATAATTTCGGAGCAACTCATAAAATTGCGGCCTCTCCTTCAGCAAACCCGGTAGTTCTATTAATTCCTAACTGTTATCCTAAAAAGCATCGAATCGGAAATAAAACAGATGGGACTGATTTTTGCTCGATTCCGTTCTCCCAGCTATATCGTGGCTGATGATAATCCATCCAGTAGTTAACGCTTTAAACAATTTGCAAACGAATGGAACTTCTCAGTAATATTGAGGAGTTCATATTATCCTTGAAATGGTTTGGTTGAAAAAGCTGTGCTTTGTTACAATACAGCAATACTCTTCTCAAATATGTCAACTATTTCCCATCTCAGCTATTGACCAGTCCTATATGTGAAACAGCACCCCAACGAGCATTGTGTGGAGATGTAAGAAGAAATAGAATGAAAATGAAGATTATTTCAATGAAAACTCAAAAGACTTTCAAATTCTAGAACCGAATGAAAATGTGATACATACTTAAACCTGGACAATAATGTACCACCATTGCGACCCAAGGTCATATATTGTTTAGAATTGATCTGCAAATATTGTAAGAAGATATAGGTTCGATTTGAGGAAATCGAGCAATTTCCAATACACCGAGTGTGAATTATTTTTGGGGTTTCAAGGTTTTTTTCCACGAATCTGTTATGACAATATCTCTTTGACATCTGATTGACGGATCACTCTTGATAGTATTTCGATTGTGTTCTGTGCAATTCGAATAAAAGTATCCAGAGTCTTAAATGTATCACAACTTTATGGCTTCCCCAATAGCGCTCAACGTTATGGGAGCCTTCATCTCAATTACTTCAGCATATAATGGGTGGAATATTCTTTTTGAACTGATTTGTACTTTGTACCTGGCATGTATACAGCTGTATTATTGTATTCATCTGTACTTTGCTTTTATATGTTAAGCACACCGATATATGGACCAAGTATCATTTTGAACCATCATGACCCGACGGCTAGAAAATCCATGCAATGATCAAGTATTGAAAGATGTATTTTTTCCAGGAATTTCACCATAGAATTAGTTAACAATTCATGATATGTAATTCGTGAGATATGGGTCGAATCGTCAGAAACGGGTACGAATAATTTATAATATTTTTACTCAACA
Organism: Zygogramma bicolorata; assembly: GCA_032362365.1. Taxonomy (NCBI): domain Eukaryota; kingdom Metazoa; phylum Arthropoda; class Insecta; order Coleoptera; family Chrysomelidae; genus Zygogramma; species Zygogramma bicolorata. The sequence continues at coordinate 522,449 of JAVJAQ010001368.1, forward strand.
TCTGAAATTTTCTTTGAATTCCCTGTATTCTCTGTTCATGTATTCATTGAAAACGCAGTGTGATCGGATCTGTTTCAATCAGTACTCCTATTCGAGTGGAATTTTGCCAGCATCTATGTTTTAATATAGACCTAATCGTTCAAAAGGTGTACCTACACAGGCATTTCGTGTTGATACCAACTTGAATGGGAACTCATGGTTCCACCGATGATTTCAGTTTTCCTACTTTCTGTTGTATATTTTTTTAGTTCGGGTGATGACAGAAATTTGAGTTTCAACACGATCAACCAGATTCAGTTTTCCTACCGCTTTGTTGAAACTGTCTATTTCCTAAGGTTCAAGTGATGAAAATACTGATTTTTTTTTTCAATACACGATTCATGACAACTTCAGATAAATCACACATGAACATATTCAATATACTACTTGATGCCTCCTTTATTATCACGCATATGCCCTTACAAACCTCCTTTTAATGTTCAATATTTGTGTATATTTTTGTACAACAGTTTTCTCTAGTCACCATCTGATGGACGTTTGATTTATAGTTAAGAAGTTTCCTGGGAGTCACGTTGTAACGCATTCTCATGTATAAGAGGAGTGTGGGGTTGAAAACTTGAATTTTACTCATGTACTCAATGCCTTTTTGACGTATACTGGTAATATATTTTTGGCATCAAGTCGAAGTTGTTTGAACGAGTGTCCACAGTAGTATATCGAAACTTTCAATAATTGAATCATGAAATAATTTTTTTTGCATCGAAAAAAATTTGCACCATTTTGTGGGACTACGATCAGCCTGCAAGGCCTTATAAGGCATCAGAAAATGCCTAATTATTTTTCTCGACAATGAAACAGGATTCATTAAATTTATTGAAATAGGGCAACCGGAAGTTGAAACCGTAAGTTGCAGATTTTGACTCTCCCTGGCATGAGGTACACGAATATACAATTTGTTTTGCTTTGTTCTACGGTAAATTGTAGCACGCTGAGAGTGCGTATTTTTCAATGAAACGTGATAATATATTATCCAAAATCAAATACCCTTGTAGAGAGAAGTACCTTTTTGTATTTCTCCCCAATCGTAATACTCGTTCTGGTATTCACTACCGGATACCAGCAATCGAAACGTCGTGAGTACAATAAAACTTGGAACTTGGTTCCAACACTTGTTCAAATTATTCAATTTAAATTTAAATAGAGTATCTGTCAGGACTAGTAATATCAGATTTCTCTCAGCGGGAAGTTTCTTGGAATAATCGAGGTTCTCATCAAAATGCATATTTTGTGTGTTACCCAGTTCACAAGTTAACCCTATATATTCTCACTCAAACTCTGTTTTGCAATATGTATTGAACTAATGCAAATTTCTCTAATAAATCGACATTTCAATCGAAGTCATGTTTTTGACATATCAATTTCCGGTTTTACAAGTCATCACGCTGCATAATTTGACTCTGTTGTGTTATATTATGCAATAAGTATTTCGGCTAATAAATTGACGTTGATGCTGACTCTCTATACCATTCCTCAGGAGCAGAATGGTTACTCGTGGAATCATCAATAATAAAAAGTGTCTGTCTCATCTCCAAAAAGAGAAACAGACATTCTCAATTTCCTATCAGAGGATCGAACCTCCGTACCCATACTCGAAATTTCAATGATGATGAAAAGAGAACTTCAACTTCGAAATTCAAAATCAGTAGCGGAACGTCGTACATTTTTGATGTCTGAAAACAAAACTTTTGTTCAATTATATTTTCCCTTATTTTGATCATCTAATGGTACACCATTTCAAGTAATAATTCATGCATGATATCGTTAATCGAAGTTCTAGAAGAGATGCAAAATACGAATAAAATATTATTTTATCAGTACCTACGTTTCTACATCACCGCATGCATTATTAATATAGGCACACATCCGTCATCCAAAGATGGGTTTTGGTACAAACACGTTTTCTTCATTTCCAGTAAATTCCTGATGTATCACATACCGCCGAAGGAAACATCTATCAAATTAGGCTGACGGCAACGGTATTATTTCACGAAGCATTCGCAATAGCTGCCTGAGAAACTATGCGAGCTCATATGACTGGGTATTTCGAATCAAAAATATATTCTGAATAAGCCGAGGAAGAACAAGTGGAATAGTAGATCTCCCTTCCGAATTCATATTTTTTGTTATTTCTTCTAAATATATGTTTTCAAAATACAAATTAGTAGTTGAAATAACATGAAAGAATGGATTCGTCAACAATTGAAATACTGACTATTTTTTCCTAGAACTCTGAAAAAGGTCATGATGAATTATAATTTGATTTTCACCATTTTTGAATTTCATTCCGAATTAATAAGAAATCGACTAACAAAGTGCTGACTCAACATATAATGGGGACCTGAAGAAAAAATAAAACGGAGATCGAAACAATCATAAAATTTTAGAAATTGAACTCTAATAAACAATCAAGACTTATTGCTGGATTCGAAAAAAATCGATGTCATGTGAAGACTTCAGCCAGATGATAATTTCAAATGAGGTTTTTCTCATTCATTGAGGTCGTTACCGACACCATATAATTTTACTGATTGAAAAAATCATTCTGCTTCGAACCTAAGTGATGCTATCCAAGTTTGAAGCTGTTAGCCAATTTCTATAACCAGAAGATTTTCTAGAGTGATTTATTGCAAGACGCATGATTGGTTCGAGGAAGTAGGTACCTTCAGTTTCGAAGAATTTTTATAGCAATGCGTTGATACTAACGAATGTTGTGCAACCATTTTTTAATTTTTGATGGAACACACCCAGTGAATGATGTTGAATCGTAAAAAATATTTCAAAGAAACAGTATATCTGGTGTCAATGAAATTCCAACAAGGTATTAAGAAATTCAAATGTGGCTGTATTATAATTATGGGGGAACACCAGTTAATACACAGTTGAGGTTATCCCTCTTTCCAAATATGTCGAATACAGATATGTATATTTGCCGGATATGTAAGAATCATCTGATATCGAGACGAGAGTGCAAATAATAAATAGAAGCTGTTGAGACCTTCCGAATCCATGTTTCAGAAATGTATTTTAATGAATGTTGAAAAAATACCATTCACTTCCTGGTAGGTAGTGGGAAAGTATGTTTACAAATTTTTGGAGTTTTGAAATACTTCTGAGGGGTAAATATGGAGAATACGGTATCCTCACCGATTTTGACGAAATTTTCAGGGTAGCTTAAGGAGGTCCTAAAATGAATAAAAACATCAAAAATTTTCATCGGAAACGACGAGAAAGTACTTTTTTCCAACAAAATGCATTTAGGGGTTAAGAAAACACCTTCTACGAAAGCGGTAATTTCGTATGGATTTCTGTAATGTACTTACATGAATCGTTGAAATAATGAATCTACATGAAATATTCTTGATAACTGTTAATCAAATATGTGTATACACATTATTCTAATACTTATAAATAATTTCTGAAATCTTACAGATTGAATGAGAAAAATAAATATGTCAACTGTCAAATTCAAAATTTTGGTGCATTAATTTACTAACCGGCGTTGCCATATTGTCAATAATCTGAGCTATATGAGCTACAACTTATGTATTGATTTTATTGGTTTTAATAATATCATTTTTGAGCGTATGATTAAAAATTCATTGAACATAAGTTAAAAATAGTTTGAGGCTATCAAATTTTATGAAAATTGATATTAAAGTAAATAATACACCAATTACGCTTATTAGAGCACATTTTTTATATGAAAATAAATTTCGAGTTATCCATGGAAAAAAAACAGATTTGAATTTGAAACATATCGTTGACGTTTTTCATTCTGTTATCAAGATGAATGTCATCAAATTGCAAGAAATTTGTGCAGATAAAGCAATATTGTTAACTCATTTGAGAGCTTGGAATTTAGTTAGAGATGAAGGGGAATATATTTGTGATAAATGTGGAGGATTTTTAAAACTCATAGAAGATAAGTCCAGGTAAGTAATTTTTAAGTTATTTTTGCGAAGCTTTGTGTACTGTAAAACGTATGGTTGAAAAAATATCCGCAATTACTATTCAGGTTTTTTTTAAAAATCATGATTTGTTAATATAGTAGCGACTATTTTCGAAAAAATGTCGGTACCAACTCATCTATTTTGTGATTCCGAACAAGAATTCAAAGTCAAAAGGCAGTACTTTTCCTTCATTCCAAAGTTATGGCTCTTCGAAATTCTTATGAAGGGCATATTCTGCCTTCTTTTTTTTGCATTAAAAAATGATCAGAAGCACACGTACATCATTGTACTTTCTTCATCACTTCTTTACCGTATGTCAATATAAAATTCTGATCAGAGGCGCACGTACATCATTTTATCTTCATCACTTTTTACCGTTTGTCAATATAAGATTCTGATCAGAAGCATACGTACATCATTCTACCTTCTTCATCACTTTTTACCGTTTGTCAATAAAAGATTCGGAGTTTAGGTTAGGCTTTGGGTTAGATCTCATCACGTTACAAAAATATCGAAACGGAAATTATTTCTCGAATTTCAAATTGACAAACATTCAAAAATAATGAAGAATGTTAAGAAACTATGAAATTGCAACCTTTGGTGTCAAAGTTGAAATCTTCTTTTCTAGAAATCAATTACTCTAACATCAAACTGATATTTTTACACTTGACGCTCGTTTCGCTAACAAGGTTAGCATCTTCAGGAGAAGAAAATTGTCTTTACAAAAAAGTTTCAATGAAGAAGGTAGAATGATGTGTACCAAGCACCTAACGAATAAAAAAGTGCGTGTTTCTAATCGTCGTTACCAAATTTTTTTCGAAAAAGAGAATTTATTGTTTTCGCGACATGTCTCGATACACTGAATATTTTTCAATTTAGGGGTTACGGCGATTTAAATATAGGTGAAAAAAGGACCGTCCCCTTCTTCGTGAAATTTCGATTTGGACAAAAATTTCATTTACTAAATAGACTTTTTGAAATATAAGTATATGTATCGTCATTTCAAAAAGCCGCAACTCCTTGAATAAAAAAAAAATCAGGACACGCTGCTTGCTTCATTTTTAAAGGAACATACCAATTTCGATCCTTATTCTTCAGAATGAAATGTGCGTTATGAGTCTGTCTGATAGTTTTTTATACAATACGGTGCATGAATTCAAGTACATATCCTATTCTAAATGAGTTTAATTTATTTTTAGACTTGATGGGTGGAGATGGATTTGCTACAACGTAGTGTCGGTCCAAAAACAAAAAAAAAGGAAATGTTGTTACACAAAGGAATTTAGATGTGGAACGTTTTTTTATAAATCAAAATTGTCCATATTTCAAATTCTAGCTTTCGTTAATTTATGGGTGGGAAACGTAACCCTTTCGATGATATGCCAACAGATTGAAATCGATTATAAAACCGCCATCGATTGGGCTAGTTTTTGTAGAGAAGTTTTGATCGAATCATTTTTAAATAGACCGGAAAAGATTGGTGGACCAGGAAGAATTGTGGAAATTGATGAAAGTAAATTCGGCCACAGAAAGTATCATCGTGGTCGTTATGTTGAAGGACAGTGGGTATTTGGAGGTTTCGAGAGGGGTAGCGGCAAAATTTTTATGGTAGCTGTTGAACAACGTGACACCGATACTCTGCTTCCAATAATAGAAAAGTGGATTGAAAAGGGAACGACAATTATTTCTGACTGCTGGAAAGCTTACAACTGCCTTTCTGAGCGGGGATATGAACACCTCACTGTTAATCATTCCCTAACATACAAGGATCCAGAAACCGGCGCTAGTACTAACTCTATAGAGTCCGCATGGCGTCATGCGAAGGCCGTCAACTTGTCAAATGGTCGTAAGAAGGCTCATATACCTGGCAACTTAGCAAGATATATGTTTTACAAAAAATGCCAATCACTCAATAAAAACAGAACAGAAGAATTTTTTCGTTTAGCTGGTTCACTATATAAATCTTCCAGTGAAAATCAATCCCTTCATATTCACGAAGCAGACGATGAAGACATTCTCGAATTCCATGAAGATCTCTAATCCTCCATTTAGAAAAAAAGGCCCTTTTCAGGGCCACCAAATAATATTTGATGAATTCGCTGACAATTTTTATATTTGCTAATCTAGGATTTACATTTACAATTTGACAACATTGCATCAATCACCAAACATTACTTTTTGACATATGTCAATTGACGAAGTTGATTTTTAACAGTATATTTCAGCTAATTGAAACAGGAAAATATACATGACTGAGAACCTGAAGCTGTAAATTTTACGAATCCACCTGGAAAATATTATGTGTGGATTGATCACATGACAAAAACATGTAAGTAAATAAAATAAATCATTCTAAATTTACCGCTTTCGTAGAAGGTGTTTTCTTAACCCCTAAATGCATTTTGTTGAAAAAAAGTACTTTCTCGTCGTTTCCGATGAAAATTTCGTCAAAATCGGTGAGGATACCGTATTCTCCATATTTGCCCTTCTGAGGAAATGTCCTTCTGAACAGCATATTTTCCGTCAAAACGAGTTTCCTCTGTTGAGTTAACCAGCTGACGTCTCCCCATAAGTGTCAACATTGAAAAGTGAAAACTTGTGTGGGCCAATGTTCAACTATGTCTCACATTTTTAGAGTCCGCCCAGAGAAAAGTAAAGAAATGAATTTAGTAACAAATTTCGAAAAGCGTAAATTCAGTGTTTCTTGATAGTATGTGTCTGGTCACTTGTTCAGGTAAATTTTTAGAGTGGAATGGAATCTTTTATATTGATAATCAAAGTGCGTGGTTGAAATTTGGGTGATATGGCTAGTTGTATTCTCGGTCCTTACGAACCCAAGGCAAATCGATAAACATTCTGAACGGATATGAAATCAGAGCAAGAGATAATATTGGGGGAGCTGCTTCAAATTGAGAGAAGAGCAACGTTTTGCCTGTAACAACAAACAAATGATGGGGCTTTTTAAAAAATCGAGTGAAAAGTGATTTGAGCCATTCAATCCAAATTAAGGATCTCATAAAAAGTGGCGGCGATTGGACTTTGAGAGGAACAAGAAGGTGAATTAGGAGAACAGGTGTATAAAACTACATAATTATGCTTATATCTTTCGAAAAAGTGTGGGAACAACCGCCTTCCACTATTCTACATAAATACCACAAAAAAATTAAAACTGATATCATCAAAGATAGATATTTTCAGTAGCGAGTCTGAAACTTTCACATACGGTATATTAAATGGATTTGATCGTTTGTGAACGGATTTTTTCGTGTAAAAGTTCAGTCCGGTCATGAATAATGCCACAATGCAGTTCCCAACAAGTATTCAACTACCAATACAAACATTACCGGCAGCTTTACGTGTGTAATGACCTGCCTCAGTTCAAGCCAGGACGATGTCCTGATATAAATCATTATGATGCCTGTTATCGACATGCGGTATGTGCTGTTAGGAACAACTTCTTCGAAGACTGGAACGTTGGTCAAAATGCGGGTACGAAAAAGGGAATATGTATGTTTGATAGCACAGTATTAGGCTCTTCGAGAATGTAATTGTTTTTTATATAGTTGAGTTATTACCAACCACTCTTCCAGAAAATAAAAAATCGATATTGAGATCAATGGGAGTTCAGATGGGTAGAAAAAGTTGCTGTGTTGATGAAAATTACTTCCTTTTGAATAAACTACGTAATCTTCGTCCAGATTTTCACCTTCAACTCGAATGGCCATCAGAAAAATTTAAGAACTAATATTTATGAACAGAACTTATTTCCCCAAAGATTGAAGACTTTCACGGCCGGCAACTAATGAATTGTTAGGTGCTTCCGGGCTTCTGTGCCGTGGACAACAGGTTTTAAGGCCTGACGTTTCGTCTGCATACTGCGGCTCTTAGACACTTTTCAAAGGCGATGCGGCAATGGTCGAATCCTTCTCTGCTGCGAGGCTTTGATCTGAATAGTGGTTCAGATGATTGTGTCACGCTTTATCGACTCTGGGTTCGGAACGGTCGATCGAAAATCCTAATTGATTATTCCCAAAGAGTTTTTATCTCTCATTGGGAGGGTTCGTGCATTTTGAACTGCTGGCATCCATGTTCTATTAATGTTCAGGCTCTCTTCTTTGCGGTTGAAGTTGTTTTTATGTTTATGAATTTCTATGGCCTCCCTATAGAACCTGGGGTAATAGCTCCTACTTGTGTCCAGCACTTGTGTTCCGTCGAAGTCAATGTCATGACCTTCCAACAGAGCGCGTTCGGCTCCCCGCAGCTATTTTTGGGTTTGGCCATAGCGACAACTTCTTTTGTGTTCGGTTAACCGCGTTTTTATGCTCCTTTTTGTGGTTTTCCGATATAGACAGAACGCACAACGGCACGGTTTCGGTAGCACTCCTGAGGTAGTTAATGGATCCCGTGGGTCTTTTGCGGATCTGAGGCTTTCTTGCCCACGAGGAAAATACAAGAAAGCCTCAGATCCGCAAAAGACCCACGGGATCCATTAACTACCTCAGGAGTGTACCGAATACCGTGCAGTTGTGGTTCTTCTATATCGGAACCACAAAAAGGAGCATAAAAACGCGGTTAACCGAACACAAAAGAAGTTGTCGCTATGGCCTAACCCAAAAATCTACGGTAGCCGAACACGCTCTGTTGGAAGGTCATGACATTTACTTCGACGGAACACAAGTGCTGTACACAAGTAGGGAGCTATTACCCCAGGCCTCTATAGGGAGGCCATAGAAATTCATAAACATAAAAACAACTTCAACCGCAAAGAAGAGAGCCTGAACATTCATAGAACATGGATGCCAGCATTTCAAAATACACGAACCCTCCCAATGAGGCAGATAAAAACTCTTTCGAATAATCAATTAGGATCAATCGACTTCTTGTCCGAACCCAGATTCATAAAGAGTGACTTCATCATCTGAACCACATCAGATCAAAGCCTCGCAGCAGAGAAGGATACTTCGACCATTGCCGCATCGACTTTGAAAATGTCTGCCGCAGATGCAGACGAAACGTCAGGCCTTAAAACCTGTTGTCCACGGCACAGAAGCCCGGAAGCACCTAACAATTCAGTACTTATTTCCGTTGATATTTAAGAAAAAAAAAACAGCTCCGTACTTCAAAACTGATTGACAATGATTTTTATTCTACTTCATTTTTGTCAGGAACATTGTTTCAAACCAACGCAGAACTTTTTAGATTAGGATTAGGAGTCCGCTATTATACACTGGTATGAATTCCAATATCAATTCTCAATTCTTCCACACAATAGTAAGGGCAATAATGAGGTTCATGGTGTGAATGATATTGTTAAGATTTCACTCTGGGATCAGAGCTGTTGTCCTGGTTTTCTTCATCCTTAGTAGGCCCATCATCTCCCTCCGAATGTCCGATTCGAAATTACGGCCCTGATCAGAGTGGATATCTAAGGATCTAGTCCATAACTACCATCAAGAAGTTATTTCCACAAGTTGTCATGTTAAATGGTCCTAGTATGTACACTGCGATCTTTTCGAATCGACACCCTGAAAGGTACTGCTTCAATTCTCCTATGAGCTTCGATTTGGGACACGTCTAAGAAGAGCACATGTTGCATCGTTTGCACCATTCTTCCACTTCTTGGCGACAGTTTACCCAGTAGTATCTGTCGCGTACTCTAGCCAGTGTTCTGTTCACCCTAAAGTGTCCTTCGGTTCGGATGTCGTGTAGTTCTTCAAGCACGTCTGGTACGCATGCTTTAGGGGAAATCGTTCGATTATGGACCAGTTTTCCATCAGGGCTTTTCCATTTCCGAGTCATTAGGTATCTCAGAGACTCAGCGAGTTCCATTAAAGCCAGTAGCCTTTAACTGGTTGACCATGTTTTGCGACTTCCTGCCATTGTAGTGTTGCTCCTCTGTCGGCGGAATAATTTTGACGCCTATCGGGACATTAAACAAACTTTCATCGTTACGCGTGGCCCATCCATTTTTCGTCTCCTAGCGCTGGCGAAACTTGCATCCCTTCTTCAGACCAAGTGTTCTTGAGAGACTGTCTGCGTTTTCATGACTTCTTCCTCTGGGACGGCGTATCTCCAAGTCGTATATTTGCACTCTATCCATCGTGCGAGCTGTCCCTCAAGGGTCTGGAAGCTGAAGAGCCCCTGCAACGCTGACTGGTCGGTTCTAAACAGGAATTTCCGGCCATAAAGGGATGAATGATAATGTTCCGCAGCTTTAACTGCAAGATGTTCCTTTCTAGTCACGTAGTAGTTCTTTTCTGTCTTCTCCAACGTACTGGAATAGCTAATAACGACTCCTTCGCCGCCTTGCACATCGGATAAAACGGCTCCTAGCCATACTGGGAAGTATCCGCCTCAAGGATGAAAAAACCGTCTTCCTTCGGGTATGCCAGGACTGGAGCAGTAGTCAGGTGTGTCTTGAGGATACTGAAAGCTTGCTGGCATTCCGTTGACCAAGAAAAAATTGTTTTCTTCTCCGTCACGCTGTGCCAGGGTAAAAGTTGATGCGAGTCGTATTATGCAAATATGAAAAAGTCAGTCAAGTGTCTGTATATTTCCATTGACAAATATAAGTAATTTTTTTTCTAACCTAAGTCTGAAAACAAGGTATCCGATTTGGATGATCACTAATATATTATTTGGTAAATGTTATGGTCAACTACAAAGATCGATTCCATGCACTCACTGAACCAGAAAAAATATAGATTCTCTCAAAGTACGAACATGTCGCAGATGTGAATGTTATTGTCGATCCATGGATGATGCATTAATGTAAAATGAAAGTGTACGTACCCTATATGTGGCATTTCCAATGGATATTACCAGGAATGGTATAATCATTTTACAGATTAGTGAAAATACGCGATGCAATTACCATACTCATGTGGTTTTGATGATTCAATTATTCTGTGGTTATGCTTTTTTGTATAGTCTGAAACTTTCGATCCCACATATCTGAGGTTCGAATACCCATTCATTAGTGGGCAATAACTTCTGGCCATTATTTTAATGCCCGCTTATAATATCGTAAAGAGTTATGGTCGTCATAATTTTCCTCAAATCATACATATGAAAAAACCATTGTTTTCTCAATCGCACAATGAAAGAGATTTCGACCTATGGTGCAATATGTCAACTGGTTTTTTGGAAATAATTGATTTTCGAATGCTGGGAATGTATTAAATTTTTCGAAAAGGAGTTCGTTTTGTTCACGTCGTATCGATTCATTGATCATCAAATTTTAATTGATTTCAATTTCCAAGCGTTGCCCGGAGCATGTTTCTCGTTTTGCATATCGGAAACGCCATGTTCAATTAACCATCCCATCAGTTGAAAGTTGAGTTACCAATTATATCTTTCTACTAACGTTCTATTCGTGAAATGAACGGAAATAAAGTAGATAATATTTCGAACGTAATCCAACTAGCCTGTACCAGGTTGGCAGTCTGAAATAATCAACCCTTTCCGTAATTATTAGTAAGCATGCAGTCGCTATCTGTGTCAAGTTAGTATTTCGAATCACGGGGACTTACGAGCAGATTACTTGATGATGAACGGGTATCTGTTGAGTGTCATTTGACACCCGGCATTCACTAACAAGAACTTCACATTTCTCTACTCAGTAACATGTTTTCAATGAGCCAGTTGAATATCCATTTATAGCAAACGAAATAATGAAATTAAAACAGGTACTTGGTGAAATAAGTTACTGAACAGATGCTTCCAATTAAGTAACATCATTGAAGGAACACAACCTAATCAGCTTGACTTTAGAACTATTCTAGAAGTTCAAAATTGTTTTCTAAAGTTAATATAAATAACTTCCAGAGTAGCATTCCAATCCCATTTTCTCAGCTTATCTTTTTCGACGCATGGAGGAACCGTTGATGCACTCGAAAATGCACCAATAATTGATTCAAACGCATGAAAGGCACTCAAAACTGGATTAAGATGCCAAGTATCTGATTTTGTTCTTTATTCTCGAAATAATAAGATTGTTCATCAGCATATTTAATACATCTCTCTATTAGTATTCAACATGAATGAAAGAAATGACAGGGTAAACAAGGTAACTAAGGCCGGCCATACACGATGCGGTATTCCGAAGAGTTTAACCAATGCGTGTGTGCCAGCCGCTGCCGTGATACCTGTGCAGGCGTAGCGGTCTGAACAGGTGGCCGAAGAATCGAAATTCAGTAATTTAGACCTGACGGTGTTTGTGAGTCTTACGGCAAACTTGCACCGGAGTGAGGTTAATTGTGGCGATTGCTCTGTCTAGAGAGCTTTGTGTTGATGTTTTCGTTTTGTGCTGCTCACTTCACTCGCTTGCCACTCGTCTTCTAGCTCGTTCTATATTGATTAGCTGTGTTGAAGACATAATGTATTTCTGAAAACGGAACCAATTTCTCGATTGGAATTTACAGATCAGAACCCTGCTTGTAGAGAGTTAGGATAAGAGCAAGTGACGTGAGAGAGGCAGCTCATGGCAGACTTGTCACGAAATTAAAGTAAATTGAGCCCGATCCAAATAAGGTTCGGTGGTGAAAAATTAACAATCTTAGAAGCGCAGTGCTCTCTTTCAGACAGTTTCAAGACGACGTCCTGCATTTTCTTTTTTTTTTCTGTTTTGAGCCACGTAGAAACTCACCAAAGCAATCACGTCATCTTGTTGGCTGTAGAAATCCTTCACTCATTCGGTTTACCGTAGCATGTGTGTCCATTGCAACGTGTATGGCCGACCTAACGTGGTTCATTATCTTGAAAAATACATACCTGCTTAGTACTTGGTTGCAATATGTCTCAGTCAGAAATCACAAATCATCCTGTTTATGTATTCATGCTCTCCCTCTTTCATTACATAATCTCTGGTTCATGTCATCGTGCTCAGTATTCTTGTTGAGTATAATAGGAATACCAACAAATCCTCATACTAGATCTTCATTTTGAAGGGGAAACGGCTGTATAAACTGATATTTATATATTCCTAAATTGGACGTAAACAAGAATATCCGCTCCGAAGTATACCAGACAAACCCACTATAATCCACTTAAGAGCGTAAGCAAATTTCTTCCTCTTTTTTACGGTTGAGAGGGTCTATAAAAAGTAAACGATGGAGCAGATGTTACCGACCGATATGAATAATTGAAACAAGCCGCTAAACGTTAGGTGGAAATAGAACTCTTCAGTCAGAGAGTTCAGATCGTTTGCAATATACATAAAAGCTGCATTGAATGCAACTCGAATACGCTAGGAGTTGAAAAATGGATACTCCCAGATGCTACGGTGACATGATGGTTCTTGAATACATTCAATGTCGTTTGTGATAGTTTGTGAGGATTGCGATTGTGAACAGTCTTCCAGGACGGTTATCTTATTTCCCGTTCTTTTTCTGGAACAGAGTGGGAAAATTGAGAGTCGGAGAAAAAGCTTGTTGAAATAATGGACTGAAATAATTTTGAAATATTACGTAGTTCGAGAATAATCAAAAAAAGGTTGAATCTCACATCGACTGAAAATGTCCTTACAATTTACTCACACCATCACTATTCTGATTTTTTTTCGACTGAAGTAGGCGAATCACTGATTCCGGTGAGCAGACTTCCACCAACCGGAAATTTTGCCGAATCCTCTGGTATTCCAACCAGAGGTAGGAATCTTTTACGAGCCCAACATCCATGGACTCGGGACCGCCGGCTTTACGTCCCCTTCGAAGGACGGCATCCTCAATATATCCTGTGCTCATTGTTATAATGCCTGCGTGCCTTGATATGCCGTTTTGCTGCAGTTGTAAAAGCATTCCACGCGGTCTTTTCTGCATGAAGTCACCCATCCAAGTACTAACCGCGCTCGGCGTTGTTTAACTTCAGATATCGAATGACTGTCAGCCAACCTGAAGAGCTGGGCCGTGCTCCTTAGTGTTCCACAGTATCATAATTTAGCTGGCAGCAGAGAAAAAACAGTTGGGTGGTGACAGTCATATATTCGACTTGCTAGAAAACCTTTAAGACGGCTACGAACGATGAGCTATGATAATTAAATGAGGATTAAACGACTTACCTGAAGGAAGTTCAATCCAAATTATACGAGGTTGGTCACATCCGAATAGATCACCTTGTAGTAGTACCTCTATGACTGAAATGCGCAAGTTGAAAGAAAGAATGATTCACGATGCCCCTATCTCACAAGTCCTCACTCGAATATCCCTCAATATACCTTGCGATGATATCGCCTTTTTGGGTCGGGATGACAGAAAAAATAATATATTGGAATTTTTTTTTTGAGATGGGTGGGTGTCACTCTATTCGGATGTGACAAACCTCGTATAATTTGGATTGAACTTCCTTCAGGTAAGTCGTTTAATCCTCAATTATACTTCGGTTGGTCTCATCCGAATAGATCACCTTGTAGATGTTTAAAGAATTAAAGGCGATCAAAACTTTATCCAGACTGATCTCATACTAATGAAGTAGTCTAAATGAACTGTTTATGTCATTTGATTCACCACTATAAACTAAGAATTTGATACAGACAGTATTTGAATGCTAATACAATATAATGTTGCAAAACTCAAATAACCAGAAAACTTACACTCGTTTGATGAAATTGCGGAGGTAATCCGCAAATGTACCATTTGTAATTACTGGTCTATGTAGAATTCACCAAAAGTATTTAATTTTTCGGACCAGCCTACATTTGATCGTATGGTGTCCGTGCTCATATTGATTTGGATGACCGCAGAAGTGGCAGCATGTCTTGTGCTATGGCTTTTGAATTGATCAGTATCAACACCACCAAATTGCAGACTCATTTCCAGCAAACGGCTGAAGAGCTGAGGTGTAGCTGGGTGATGAGGATTTTTATAAGTGAAAATGAAAAAAAAAACCTAATTGAATGTGTGCGGTTTTTTAATTGATAATCGTGGATGTCATACACAATTCACGTTTCACCGTGGAAAATGGTGAAAAAAAAAATATGTTTGTATTTGTGGCTCTCTGTGGATAATTTGGTTCTCGGCAGTGAAGAGACAAGCACGTCTGCCCCTCAAGCGGAAGACTCGGGTTCAACTTCCCATCGAGCTTCCGTACTAGGACTCACACGTCAAAAGGCAAATGGCCTCGTCAATACATTTTCTGCGGAAGATTCGACCTCTGAAGGGCGACACTCGTCAACCGGTAAAAGATTTTTATTTAATTTTTTTTTTTTGTATTTTTATTTCATTTTTTTACTGATCATACAATAAAAATGCTACTCATTCTGATTTTGAATCATATTTTTACGCTTTAGCAAGCTTTAGAGCAACCATAACAGTAAGTTTGTGATATATTTTTCAAAATGAAGTTTTCCGATTTTTCTAATTTGGTCAACACTTGGTGAGGGTCCCAGATTTTCTCATATCGGGAAAAAAGTGGATCATATTTTGAAAATAGCCCTCTGAAACATTTTCATTGTATCATAGTTACATGCATGAGATATCAGATTTTAAGCTGATTTATGTAATTTTCTAGTACTATAATTTTTACCTAGCTGCACCCATGGGCGATCTACCTTATCCACATCTCCTTCACAAATATCCACCAATGAGACGAAAATAAATTGTATGGTTTCATCGTATTTGCAATCAGTGATGCCATCAGAATCGCTGAAGGTTCACCCCTCAGTTTTTTTCCTGGAAAATGGATGCCAGACAAAATCGGTTCACCGAGGGAAAGATGGCACCACAGTGGATGTAGGTGCTTAAGCGAAACTGAAAAAATTATTTATTGTGGTTCAAAATACAATATATTGGAATTCAAAATTGATATCAATTTGTGGAAACCAAGTTTGGGACTGCTATAACAGAAACACAAAACATGTTACTTTGTCCCCCTCAATCATTTTCAATATTATAGGAAAATGTGAAAGTGGTGATGATTGGGAAAACACAAATGTTTGTGTCAGACCAAGTAAATGTAATACATCAGTTGCATAACTTATGGGGTTTGGCTGTAAAGATAAAAATGTTTTACCCTATGTGTTAGAGTAGTTAGTAAACAGATCAACTTCAGGTTATCGAAATTTTTGGCCCGCTCTTGGAAGGCGTATTCTCGATATTGCATTCCGAAGGTGACACATCATGGACTTTGATCTGCTATAAACTCATATTTCGAATTTATTTTTGAGACGAACATCACTAATTGATAATTTTATATATATACATATATATATACATTTACCTATATATATATACACATATACACATATATATATATATATATATATATATATATATATATATATATATATATATATATATATATATATATATATATATATACACACATACACATACACATACACACATATACATATATATTCTCCACCAGAAAACTCAAGTTCCTGAATATCATTATGCTTAATTCTTCACACCACTTCCAAATATCACCAGCCAGTCCGTTGAGGTTTGGGTGCTTCATTCCAGACATCCGGTTGATCTGTGCGTTGACGGTGTTGTTGTCTCTATGCGACAAAATGTGACAGTTTGAGGAGAACTGTCTGAAGGTTTTGAACATTAATGTGAAGTTTGGCCTGCTTCACTGAAACCTTTGGCTTTCTCGTTGTTGCATGTAATATTCTGGAAAATTCAGGCCTTGTTTTACCTTCTAGTTGCCCAACATGAAAAGTCACTGTAACTCGGTGGAGTTTTACATTGTCAAAATCTCCTCGATTCGTCTGCAAGGTTATACATCGGTGCTCCTCAAATAATTTTGTAGACGGCCACCTATATTCAACCGCAAGGCAAACCGAAATTAAGTGTCAAATGAATTCATTTTCCATTAATATTGAATCGTAATGATTACCAAGATACCTCAGATTTGTTGGATGTTTCCTGAAAACTCCATCTTGGTAATACTAATTGAAAAAGATGTCGTCTAAATAGCTACAGATACGAAAAATTCTTTAACTCAAAAAATGTATAACCGTTTCTGAGATTTTTGTAAATATATAAGGTGCAAAGATAAGCCAAAACACAAAAAATTTAAATTCAAAAATTTTGTGTCTAGATTGGAATCGCAAATACTTCTTATGTTTATCGGCATCTGTCGAATCCACTGTCGTTAAAAAACAATTTTCAGACATCAGATTTTTCACAGCTCCAAGTGAGGGGCTGTGATGAATTCATGCAAATGTTTCAGATTCAAAAGGAATTTATAGCTATCAGTCAGACTCAAACCTGAGAAAATAGCTGAACCAAAAATTGCTCTTGACATTGACGGCTGGTCCAATGTAGTCAAATTCCAGTAATATAGCTAAACACTCACAATAGAGGTTTAGCCGGCTGGGTGAGATTATCGGGGTCCAGGTGCCAGTTTTTCATAAGGTAGAGTATAAAAATGGATTTTATATCTCTGAACCCATTCCCAAATGTTGGAGTTGTCAGTTATAGATTGCCACGTGCTGTCAAATATTTAATGCGACCAGCGTATAAGTTCAGATATGTTACCTTGTCCATTTGTTGTTGTACGTCGTGAACCGCTCTCACCATCCTCTGTTTTGTCTGCTTGAGGTGTCCCCCCTCTGTTGATTTTTCTAAGATTGCCATTGATTTCGATGAGCAGTGCCCGCGAGGTGTTTCGAAGGGAAAGGTTGTACCTTCAGGTCTAGTGCAAGCAGAAATCTCCTGTGGTTCGAAATCGAGGGAGGAACGTTGCATAATGTTTCATCACCACCGGCTTGGTCAGACAAAGTAGTCTTGAATGCTTCAGCATATCGATCACCCATCAGGCATAGCTGGACTGAGGGCTGAGAAACCTTTGCCCAACGAAATTTGAGGGTCCAGTAGAAAACGTCAATTCAGATGCCGAGAAAGAAGGTCTGAACTATCGGATTCAGTTGGGGTGGATGTGAGGTAGTGTAATGGCTAGGAACCTGCGCCAACAAAAAAGAAATTGTTTTCGTGCGCGAGACACTCGGCGAGCACAACTCAGGAAGTGTGCGGGACAAAAAAACGGCGTATGATGATTGAAGGTCAGCCATAGAATGATCTACAAAGTAGATTGCCCCTGCCGATGATCAATGATCAGAAATCATTGTCAATCTCAGCTGTTTCCAATTATACGTCCACTCACGTCTTTGGTTCCATTCTAAAACGTGACAAAATATGAAAAACAAACTCACTTACGACGAGTAGGAACGGAGTTTGTCCTCGAGTGTTTTTTAGGTTCTTCGTTGTCGTTCTCTTGTGCTTGTGTCAGATAGGTACACCACTGCAGTGCGAAATCATCCTGGATATCACTACCGAAAAACTTTGCTTCAGTCGGATCATCTCCCAGTATAGTGGTAACAGCGTTATCACTACGGAAAGATTCACTGTTGGTGGCGAAAAATTCCGATG
This sequence comes from Zygogramma bicolorata, assembly GCA_032362365.1. Taxonomy (NCBI): domain Eukaryota; kingdom Metazoa; phylum Arthropoda; class Insecta; order Coleoptera; family Chrysomelidae; genus Zygogramma; species Zygogramma bicolorata. The sequence continues at coordinate 540,831 of JAVJAQ010001368.1, forward strand.
TCAAATCTGACGACGGACCTGCGCCAACCAAAGAGAAATTGTCTTTGGACGCGAGACACTCGGCTGGCACAACTCGAAAAGTATGCAGGGCAGAAAACGGCCTAGGATGATGAATAAAGTTCAGCCGTATGTTGATCTACAAGGTAGATTGCCCCTGCCGATGATCAATGATCAGAAATCATTGTCAGTCTCATCTATTTCCAATTATATGTCCACTCATTCCGTTGGTTTTTCTAAAACATGACAAAAAACATTAAAAACAATCTTACTTTCTAAACAAGTAGGAACGGAGTTTTTCCTCGAGTTTCCGTAGTGTTCGCCGAGTTTCTACGTTGTTTTCACTGAGCATCGTTTGTTTTGTTTCCCATAGTACATATGGAAAATTTTCTTCAACTCACTTATTTAAACTAATTCACACTTTCGAACTTATCACATTCAGCGCAAGAAGTATATTGAGGGATATTCGAGTGAGGACTTGTGAGATAGGGGCATCGTGAATCATTCTTTCTTTCAACTTGCGCATTTCAGTCATAGAGGTACTACTACAAGGTGATCTATTCGGATGAGACCAACCGAAGTATAATAGAGGTATATTATATAGCCCACATATTTTAAAGATATCGCCTTGCATTAAAAAGTGCTCATCTATGAAAAAGTTTTTTCCTTTGTAGTTTTACAATAGTGAACATTATATGACCTTCAGGAGGTTTGAATCTATATCCAAACTATTTCAGAAAATCGAGATTCCCATATATATAAACTGCAAATACTTACTGCTTTCCCACATAATAAAAATATTGTTACTTACGCATAACACCTATACAGTTTTGCAATATTTGTGAGCCTCTTGGTGGTTTGTGAAATTCACTATCTTTATTTACAACTGATACATAATGTGAGTATTATAGTCATGGTTTTTGCAGTATAATTCCATATATTATTCCCTCAGAAAATAATGGCGAGGGATTTATAGTAATAGTTTGTGTTCCCTCTTGTAATCCTAATACAAAATTTTTCGATTTGAATATAACCATGGAAACGATACAACCAAACTCCAAAGTGTCAGTGTCGAACGCGTAGGTAGTTTGTCTATTTGTATTAAGATGAATGAAACTGAAGAATTCTTTATTTATGATAAATAAAAAAGTTACGAATGAAGTATAGTAAACTACTCTCAATAATGACTATTATCTATTATTACAGACACATGTGAAAAATATTTCCCGGTGTTTGCCGGGGCAAAATATTCCGTATCTGAACAATTTTTCTCGCTTCGCATTCTTATCCGTCGAAGAAAGATGAGAAATGATTTATTTGTACCCAATTTATCGAACTATTTTGTTTTGCTTTCAATAGGGTTTTACAGGACTCATCTTTATTGAAATGTTACATATTTGCCTCTTCTGCCTCAATGTCCCGTTGAGTGAACTCGACATTATTATTATTTCTTAATCAATTTTAACTCCATTGATATAGCAGGGAATAAAATTGTGCAATGATTTCATCGTGAGCTTCCGATCCATCATTGAAGGTTTTCGAGGCAGAAACTGAGTACCTGTTCGTTCAGTAATGTGTGATATCATGGTTAACTTTTTTTGTGTAACAACGTTGGTGAGATCATGTTTTTTGTTTGACTATACAAATATTCATTACACAACTCAGCAACTAACTTCCAGCGATCTAGGTATTTTTCATAGTTTCTCACAGAGACTTTTGTAATAGTAGTAGGATCGATATCGAGGGTAATTCAAGTTTCCTCCATCTTTGCGAATGTTTTCAACATAACTTTTGCGTAAAAAGGATTTGGTCTGGGATAAACATGATTCACCTCGTTCTATATTATAAGCAAACCAATCTTCCATATTGAAGAGGCAAAAGTTCCACGCCCTCGGCCGGTAGTAAGCTGCTTTCTGAGAATTATTTTACACACGGGTTAGGAATATTATGGCTAATACACCATCTCCCTGATAACTGAAGCAGGAAACCGTATTGCGGTTAAGCTTCTGCGAAGTGGCGACTATTAACCCAGATTATAATGGGAATTGGAGGAATTATACACTTTTTATGCGTAGGATTCGAAGTTTGGGGTTTTATCTTCAGTTATAACTCATCCCTATCCCGCGAGGAAAAATTTTTTGTATGGGCTACTTGTTTCATGTTCATTCAGGTGGAATGAACACTCAGTAAATGTTTGAGCACTGGCCCGATATTAAATAATTACCCACAGAGTGGTCTAGAATATAAAATTGAAAAATTTCCGCGTCGAGAGTTATCCTGTATACCTCATGTACGTTACTTGATTTTTTGTATTTTTCAGATACAAATTCCGGAATGTATTCGTTGTTGAGAATACTTGTTTGTAACAATACCCTTGTGGATTCTTCTTTCACGGATAACCATTTCTCTCTAAGAACTTCACGATTGAGTAAGGTAAGGAATATGAGAAAGATGGCCGAACGAGCAAGGCTGGGTGAAACCGAGTCTCCGATCAATCCCTGTAAAAGGTGCAAAAACATTGCCCATACTGGGCAGAAGTGTGTGAAGTGTGACACCGTGACACACTACAGTTGTGTGAAAAACTTGAAAAATGTGATTGTGTTAAATAACGAAGATATTATTTGTTGCGGCAGTGAGGTACCGGTAAATGATAATGACGGTCCGTTTTACGACGCTACAAACGACATACACCACCAAGATAAAAAACTGGAGGTTTATATATTCAATTATATCCTCAAACAAAAAGATACTCTAATAAATGAGCTGAAGGATAAAATCGATTTGCTTCATAAACACATCGAATTAATTAGCGAGAATAAAAATTTAAAAGATGCCTTATCACCGAAGTCCAAATCCACGGCAAACGAGGCAAAAAGTGTAGCGGCAAAAACTTAAACCGAATCAGTTAGACAAAAAGCGACTACAAGAGTCATATATTCCTAATGAATATACCCATTGTTATAATCCAAGTGTTTACCAATGCTCGTAGACGCTGAGTTTGCATTATATTCCATATATAAACGCGAGAACGCATCATTGTTTGATTTTTACGTTTGATCCAGCACAGCTACCGAGCAATTGTATTCATTTTAAAAATAAACGAAATTTTTAAAAAACCAAATCGTTGCCCAGCAACTTTAATTGGCGCAGTCGGTAGGATAGTGGAAGTGTCCCTTCAACGAGAATACACGTCAGCCCAGCTGTTAGTCCGCTATTCGAAGAAACAAGAAGGAGTTGGCGACCTTTGGTGAATACAAGCTGATCATCCGAAGTCCCCTAGAGCTGCTACGTCGTACCATCACGGTGAGTCGAGTATCCTCTTTGTACTTCCTGAACTTGTTTACCATAAACATTTCAAAGGAGCTTAGGTTAAGGAAAAACGAACAGAAAGAAACAGAGTGATACAGATCACTCAAACCAAAGTTTTTGTGTGATACAGATCAACAAAAACAGAATCAAAGAAACAAACAAACAAACCAAGTAGAGTAGAGTAAAATACCAAGTTTCAAAGTGAATTCTTGAGTAATTTTACAAGTAGATTAAGAAACCAAGTAGATTTAAGAAAAAAAACAAATAGATTTAGAAAATATTTAACCCATATTTATTTTATGACCGATATTGACAACTTGATTGAATCTTTTTCATCATTGAACGTGACAAACATGGCCCAAGAAATTAATTATACATTGTTCAAAATTTATTCAGATACCATTCCTACTTTTGATGGATCCTCTGAAAACCTTGAAATTTTTATAAATGCCGTTGACAAATTCCATACTAGATATCATGGAAACGATCACATTCTCAACCAATGTATTGTAAGCATAATTTTGAGTAAATTAAAAGATCGAGCACAATTATTGATCAGTTCACGAACAGAATTGAATACGTGGCTATTAATTAAAAATGAATTGAGAAACACTTTTGGTGATAGATTAAGCCTTGATAATTTAGAACAAAAACTTTTTACTTTAATACCTAACAAAAATGAACATATGTTAGATTTTGGAAAAAGAATTCAAGTTTTACGCAGTAAACTTATTTTCAAAATAAATTTAGATCCTGATATGGATCAACCAACAAAACAAATTCATATCAGACAATATGAATCTCAATCATTGAAAGTATTCTTGAGAAACTTAAACATTCGTCTACAAGATAAGATCTTAGTGCAACACCCAAATTCATTAGAAGAGGCTATGAATTTAGTACTCGAGGATGAAAACTTTAGACAAATACAAAATATGACTTTACAAAACCAACAACCACAAAAGTCCCAAAGACCTTTACAACAACAATTTTACCAACAACCACAAATTGTTCAACAACGCGTACAACCGCAACATTCTCAACAATATGGCATGATACAGAATCATGTACCACAATTTCAACCACAATATCAAAATGGCATGATACAGTCTCATGTAAGAAATCAATTTCCAAGTCAACCTATAGCGATTAAACCTCAAGCTATAAATCAAAAATTCCTAACTAACAAACAAGTATTTGGTCCTCCACAAAACGTCTGGAAACCAAAGAATAAACAAACCAATACACCGGTTGAACCGATGTCAACCACTTCTCGAAATCCGACAATGATTAAACCAAATAATAATATTTTCAAAAATAACCCTAATATGAAACGAAATTTCATTAGCGAGGAATTAAACAATCAAGATTCTGATATAACACCTCAGTTATATTCATATAATACACAACAATTGTTGAACCATCAAATTAGCTCGCAATTTGAAAATAATATACCCGATCAAGACGACTTTGACTTTGAAAATTTGAATACAACTTTTGATGAAGTTGATGAACCAACAGAACAAGATGATGAGACAAATTTTTACAATCTGCCTCAAATGAACGAGATCACATAATAGAGTTACATTCAGCAGTAGTTAACGGGTTACCGTATATAAAAATACAAAATCCACCTATAAAATTACTTATTGACACAGGATGTCATACTTCTATGCTAAGACCCTCTATTGCAGAAAAATATTACCCAGAAAACATTTTTAAAGAACCTTCACAATTAAAAACATCATTAGGAGAAAAAATAATTCCATATAAAGGACTTATTCCAGCCTTTCCTGAATTCCAGAGTAACCACATGATAGAATTTTTATTATTTCCTTTTCATGAATTCTTTGACGGTATACTAGGATTGAAAGAATTAAAACATCTCAATTTAGGAATTGATTTTAAAAACCAAATATTACAATCAGAGTATGTTGAAATTCCATTCTTTTATAGACAACCACACGAAACTCAATATACTTTCGAAATACCAGCTTTTGAGAGTATTGTACAAAAATTCCCAGTTGAAATTCAACAAGGAGAAATTTCAATTCCAAAATTACAATTCAAAAATTTAGATGTTCCAGAAACAATCACTTTTGCTGAAAACTTTCGAGCAAGATTTGAAATATATAATAATACTAACAAAACTATTGCAGTAACATTATTTGAACCTTTTCCTTGTAATCCAATACATGAAGAAAATTTTGAATTTTATCACGCAGAAGACTTATTACCAAAAATAAGCCCCTGTAAACAAAAGAAAATTTCGAAAAAAATTCGAACAGATCACATGAACAAAGAAGAAAGAGACGCTATATTAAAGCTATGTAATAAATATAGTGACATTTTCTATGACGAAAATAAAACGCTTAAATTTACTAATGTTATTAAACATGAAATTAAAACATCAGATGAAATTCCCATTCATACAAAATCATATAGATTTCCTCATTGTCATAAGCAAGAAGTTCAAAAACAAATTGACAAAATGTTAAAAGATGGAATTATTAGACCATCAATATCTCCATGGAGCTCACCTATTTGGATAGTTCCCAAAAAACTAGATGCTTCAGGAAAAAGAAAATGGAGAATTGTAGTAGATTACAGAAAAGTAAATGAAAAAACTATTGACGATAGGTACCCCATACCAAACATTGACGATATCCTTGACAAGCTAGGCAAATGTCAATATTTTTCAACTTTAGACTTAGCATCTGGATTTCATCAGATTGAAATGAATCCAAACTCAATTCAAAAAACAGCTTTTAATGTTGAAAATGGACTATACGAGTATCTTCGTATGCCCTTCGGTTTAAAAAATGCTCCAGCAACATTCCAGAGAGTAATGGATTATGTTTTACGCGATTTACAAAATAAAATCTGTCTTGTATACATTGACAACATTAAAATTTTTTCTACATCTCTTCAAGAACATATTTGCAATCTAAATGAAGTTTTTCAAAGATTACGTGACGCTAAACTCACTATTCAGCTAGACAAATCTGAATTTTTAAGAAAAAATGTTGAATTTTTAGGACATATAATAACTCCGGAAGGAATAAAACCAAATCCCAATAAAAAAAAGCAATAAAAAATTTTCCCTTACCATCAACAGCTAAGGAAATTAAATCTTTCCTAGGAATGTTAGGATATTACAGAAAATTTATAAAAAACTTTGCAGATATAACCAAACCTTTCACTAAATGTTTGAAAAAAGGGGAAAAAATTATACACAATGACGAATTTATTAAAACTTTTGAAAAATGCAAAGATCTTCTGAGTAATGAACCAATTTTGCAATTTCCCGATTTTTCAAAACCATTTATATTAACGACAGATGCTTCAAATATAGCTATTGGTGCTGTCCTTTCACAAGGAACCCTAGGCAATGACAGACCTATCGCCTATGCTTCACGAACTTTAAATAGTTCAGAACAAAATTATTCAACAATTGAAAAATAACTTTTAGCAATTGTTAATTTCACAAAATACTTTAGACCTTATTTATTCGGACGTAAGTTTTCCCTGATAACAGATCATAAACCACTTGAATGGTTATTTAACTCAAAAGACCCAAGTTCAAGACTTGTAAGATGGCGACTTCGATTAGAAGAATTCGATTATAAAATCTTATATCGAAAAGGGAAACAAAACAAAGTAGCAGATGCTTTATCTCGAATAGAAATAAATCCTATTGAAACCCAATCACTTGCAGTCAATATTGACCCACAAGAACATAGAATTGAAGACGACTTCCCTGAATTATTCGACCCAACTTATGAAATTCCTCAACTCTCAGAAAGTGATCTAAATGATCTAGATGATATAAATGAACTAATTAAGAAGGAAACAGAAAAAGAAACAAAAGCAGAGAAAAAGAAAATAAACATTATTTCGGACATTCAAATTCGTCCACCTACAAAAAAGAATAAAGATGAAGAATCTTTAGAGACTGAACACTCAAGTGCAGAAAATCCAGTTCTTGAAATACCGATTTCAGAACAAGAATTAAATAAATTCCAAAATCAGATTTTCCTTCGTTGTAGCCGAGATGCTATCACACCACGAGTAACAATACAGAAAATATTCGATAAAAGTAGACTTAATATAGTTTTACCCTACCGAAATTTCCAACAAAACTTGGTAGATACAATAAAAAACTATTTAAAACCAAAACATACATATGGCATACTAATTCAAGAGGAATTACAAACAATTGTAGTTTCAACTATTCAAAATTACTTCAAAATTCTGCATTTAAATTGATTCAAAGTAATATTTTACTTAAAGATATTACAAATAAAGAAGAACAACAAGAAAAAATAAAATATCATCATGAAACTAAAACTATTCATAGAGGAATTAATGAAACAAAATTAGCCCTCTCAAGAAAATATTATTGGCCTAATATGATAACGGATATACGTGATTATATCAATACCTGTGAAGACTGTCAGAAATCAAAATATGAAAGACACCCATATGAAATAAAATTCAAACCAACACCTATCGGAGAATATCCTTTCGAACATATTTATATGGATATCCTATCGATAAATAAAACAAAATTCTTAACATTAATTGATAGTTTTTCACGTTTCGCTCAAGCATACCCTATTCAACCTAATGCATTGAATATAATTGATGGAATTTTAATATTCTTCTCACATTACGGAATACCTTCGAAAATCACATGCGACTCAGGCAGTGAATTCAAAAATAAAATTGTTGAAGATTTTTGTGAAAAACATAACGAGGGCTGGATGGCAGCACCTCGTAACTCTCGGAATATGAATTTTACAGGAGAGCAAAAAAACTAAATAATATCTAGAGAAAACATTTCTTGGTAATTTTTTTTCGTTAATCAGAATTTAAAGTAGTGGGGAAATATACTATAAATTTAAATTTGGATTGATTTTTATTTAAACAAATATTTGTGTTGGATACAAGGTACTGCATTTTCAAAGTCAGCATTTACGAGGAAATGCAATGGGAATAAAAACACAAAACTCAATTGAAAATTAAAATTTTATTTAAAAATAATGAAAATAAATGTTATTCTAAAAAAATAAAAAACAAAACACTATATTCTAATAGGAATAGAACAAAACAATAATCAAACAATTTTCTTTTGTCTTAAAAACTATAATCACAAAAAATAAACTTTGGCTCAATCATTGGTTTAATATTAAATCATTGTTTCAATAATCATTTTGCACTGAACGGAAGATTATCATAAAATGCCCAACAATCTTGAGGTATACACTTTTTTATTGCTTGAAGGTGGTCATACTTTGTTTTTGTTATTTTGTTTATCTGTTTGTATAAGGCAGGAAATTCAGTTTCCTTAAAATCATTTATTGTATTTGGACGATTGGATAACTCAACAAATAATTCATTAAAGTCCAGTTTATATCTGATAACACCCCGATAATACTCCAAGGCTCGAATGTCGGTAACAACTGATGTTTTGGATGGTCTTATTGACCTGTACTTCATCAAATCTTTTTTACTAAAATCTCTGAAAAAATCGAAATCTTTCGTTTTTGCCACGTATGGTGTTGAACGTCTGGCTTCCCTAGTAACTCTCAAATAGTCACTAGGTAAGTATATTTCTTTATTTTTTAGCCGTGTCTCTATTGTACTATGCACTGAGTCACACTCCATTTGAGTGTGACCCTTCTCAAGGAATTTTTGAGTGACTTCCACATCATATTTTTCGGATAGGTATAACAGAGCATTAGCCAAAATTGCATTCCTATTTTGTGCAGTACACCCATCGGAGTATATTATAATAGGTGTTTTATCGCCACCTTTGAGAAATGTTTCTTCAAGAAAGTCCACCAGAAAAGAAGCATAGGTTGAGGCCTGTCCATCTGCCTGGGTCTCATTATACCAGTAGCAAACGACTTCTTTAGTAGCAAGATCATAAACTGTGAAATTGTGACAGCACAATTTAGTCTTGTAATAGAGTGTACTCGCCGGAATTTGCGGCGACAGCTTAACCGCCTGTACATCCATTGTAATAACATGACACATTTTCTCCAGTGCTTGTGCTTTATCTCTCTCTTTTTCAGCTCTAGCTTTATTTTTTGCCTCTATGTGCTTCTTGTAGTCCTCTTCAGCTACATTTCCATTCTTGAACATGAAGCAAACATCGCATTGATCTTTTCGGGGTGAAAAAAGAGCAATTTTCTTTTCTTTTGTTATCTGCCTCAGTAGCTTAAAGGAAAGAGCCTTGCGATTTTCATCTTTACACTGTTCTTGGTAAACGCTGAACAGGTCGTTCCATGACTGGAAAGTTTGCTCCAGATAAAGCCGATCCGTGTCTTTTCTGCAGTAGTGGGATGGCAATTTATTTAATTTAGTCAAAAATTCCTCTAGGAATTCTCTATCTTCCTTGAAAATATCTTTGCGTTTTAATTTCGTAGAACGTTTAACTGAATCACAATTTATCATATCACTACTTGCGGATAAAGCCCAAGATCGTGCAGACCACTCTCCTAAGCTTAGTGTATTGAGATACATCAATTTACAAACTGAAAGGTGAGTATTGTGCAAAATCAAATGATATCTCAAAGTTATTGACCGTCTTGAATGTTCTGCTTCGGGTCTTTTCCTGTCACATACTTTAACTGTGGTTGCTACAAAAACTTTACGCTGTTCCCATGACATTGACCAGAATTTCGAAAATATATTCTTTCTATCATCATCTGTGAATTTACGACACTGTTTTGAGCGATCTTTGCAATTGCATCGAGGTTGTAAACGTCTTTCCTCCCTGGTAGTGTCATGAAATGTATTTTTTTGATCTTTTGGTTTTCGAAACCCTATGTATTTCTTTCCACTCATTCTTAGTTTTTTGTTATGTTCTCTCTTGTTTTGGCTCTTGGTCCTTTTTCGTTTGCTCAGAGGCATTTCATCATCTGAATCAGATCTGCTTTCCATCATTGTATCATTTTCAAGAGTGTCCATAATCACGTCATCTTTAGTCGTTTTTTCTGAATCGCAATTCTTTTCAATATTATTATCTAATTGACTCTCTTCTTCTATTAAATTTACTCTACTACTCTGTGACTTTTCTTGCCTTCCCTTTTCCAAATTAACAGCAGTTTCTGGACTTGATTTCATTTGCTGTTGGGGACTACAAAAGTCGTCGTCAAGAATGACACCCTTTGACACCAAAGTTACCTTCTCAACAGTTTGTGGAGTTAAATCTGGTTGCTGTTGGCGAATACAAAAGCCATCTTCAAGAATTATTTCTGCATCCCGGATCATTTCTGCTACATCTTCAGGACTCAGGGCTTCATTGAAAATATTACAGTTACCAAAAGCATCGCTTGAATTTGCTATAACTGAGATATTTTCATTTTCTTCTCGTATTTGTTGCATTCGAATAGCCAGCTCCGTATTCTCTTTTATTTTTTTCATTCGGCTTGACATCTTCAGTTGCGTTCATGGAAAATCAGCCTAAACGAAATTATAATAAAAAATCGGAAATTTTTAGTTATAATCACAATATTACTCACCCCTGAATTATAAAAACACTGAAAACCAAAACCTCGTAACCTCCAAGCTTAAAGAGGTGTGAAATGGAAGGACCTCGTAACTGTTACCTTAAAAAAATATAATTGTTTATGAAAAAATTACTGACTGAAATTGGCTTTATTATCTAAAAATAAATTAACTTATTATAAATTTACCTGAATAAAAGCACAAACACATAAAAACAACACTATTCCGTGAAAAACAAACTATTTTTTCGGTAGTCACCTCTGAATGTTAGCAACTTATGGAAGACTGAGCGGTTACGAGGTAATGAGTTTAACAATTTGGCGCCAAACACATACGAGGTAATGTTTTCTTCAGTTTTGTGCGTAACGGATTTTTTGTTTAGTTTCAGTATAATTCAGTAGATGGCTGAACTAGTTTTGAATCGAAATAGAGAATAATCTCAGTTTCACTCATTTTGGGGGTTACGAGGTCCTGCCTTCCAGCCCTCGATAACATAAAATTACATTATGTAACACCCAAAAATCCTAATAGTAATAGTCCCATTGAAAGACTTCATTCGACATTACTAGAAGAAATCAGAATATTGAAACAAGAATTTCCACAGAGATCAATATCATCTCACATGGTGTATGCAATTTTAGGGTATAATAACACAATTCATTCGGCAACTAAATATACCCCATTTCAAATAATTAAAGGAAACTTAAATCATGGAAACCCACTTGATATAACCACAGAAAAAATAATGACTGACTATCTAGAAAAACATGACAGAAACATAAAAATAATAAATGATATGATAAAAATAAATAACGAGAAAGCAAAAGCATCTCTAGAAAAAGTAAACATAGAAAGGAAAGAACCCCCCGAAATCAATCTTGACCAACAAGTTTATTTGTATGACAAACAGAGAAGTAAAACAACACCCCTCTATAGAGCTGTTGAACCAATAGAAAATGAGGATATTAAATTAAAAACTCGTAAAGCAACCTATCATAAACAACAACTGAAACCTCAACGAATTGTTTCAGATGCTACAACAAATGATACTCCTGATAGGCATTATATTGACAGAAGGACAACAAATCAAGTTGAAGACTCTGACTAACCCAATTCTTCCTTTTTCCCTTGGACAAGCAAGAATTACCTTCAACAAACATACTTTTATCAAATTTTTAGACTTGACAAAATTTGATAAACCTATACAACACATTAGAGACAACTCAAAAACAATTGAAAATCTAGTCTCTATTAAAGACGAATTATATCCTCAACTTCAACATATGCATGAACATTTGGACTATCTCCTTGAACAAATTATGAATAAACTCAATAATATCAAACCTCAAACATATAAAAAACATAAAAGAGGACTCATAAATGTAGGAGGTAGAATTCACAAATGGCTGTTTGGCACTTTAGATGATGAAGACGGTGAAAGATACGATAATGCTCTTGCAACACTGTCCGAAAATCAAAACAATTTACATCATGATTTGAAAAATTATTTATCTATAACTCAAGATTTCATGAATGAAACAGTCAAAAATTTAAAGAAAATATCAAACAATCAAAAATTGATTCAAAAACAAATTAAAAGTATTGTTCAAAGCTTGAATAAGTATACATTATTTCTACGATTACAAAATTCACTAGATACAATGATTATTGATAGTCAAAACATACTATCTCTCTTAAATAATATCGAAGATTCAATATTATTCGCTGAACTCAATATAGTTCATAGTACTATATTATCAATTGATGAATTAGAAAAGTTAACAAAAATAATGTTTTCTCTATACAAAAATGGATTACCAATTTTCGAAAATACTCAATCGTATTATAAATTATTAAAAACAGAAATTCGTTACAGTAATGAAAGAATTCTGTTCATTGTTCATTTTCCGATACTCCAGGAAAACGTTTATGAGATTTTCCATCTCTATCCTATCCCTATATCCAATAAAACCATTTTACCCTTAAAACCTTATATAATATTGAACTCGACATATCACCATTATGCTGATGAAACCTGCATCAGAATTGAAAATAGTTGTATCCAGTTCATCGAAACTCAAATTTCAAATAACGACTGTATTCCTGAAATTCTCATGGGACAACGTTCTATCAAATGCCAAACAACAGACATCCAAATTCAACAAGACATCGTTGAACCAATTACCAATGCATATCTCATTGCTATACCATTCAAGCAAATTTATATTGAAAAAGTTTGCCAAGAGAATGGTTACGAGGAAATCAATCAACCGAAACTTATATACATCCCTTATCATTGCAAAGTGAAAATTAATGGCGATGTATATAGTAATGACGCCCCTACCATTGAAGAAACACCGCTTCAACTACCACAACTAGACACCCTCGAGGCACCCTCAAGAGGAAGTCTACCCCTGTATACTCTAGGAAAAATCAACCTAGACGACCTGAGCCATCTCCAGAAGATAGCCGAAAAGACGCAACTGCATAGCCTACGACGACCAGAAGAAAATAATTCTTCACATTATATTTTATATTCAATATGTATAATCTTTATTGTTCTCCTATTACTGTTTATTTTCAGACGACAGATATTCAAGTCAATAAGATTATTTTCAACTCGATATTCAACTCGAGATTTTGACATTCAATTAGAACCAAATCGTTGTTCGGAAAATAACACAGACGTATTATTTTCATCTTAAGGATGGAGGAGTCATATATTCCTAATGAATATACCCATTGTTATAATCCAAGTGTTTACCAATGCTCGTAGACGCTGAGTTTGCATTATATTCCATATATAAACGCGAGAACGTATCATTGTTTGATTTTTACGTTTGATCCAGCACAGCTACCGAGCAATTGTATTCATTTTAAAAATAAACGAAATTTTTAAAAAACCAAATCGTTGCCCAGCAACTTTAATTCGAGTGCCACTACACAGGTGGCCACTATAGCCAAAACCGATGAAAAAACCCAAGGTATTTCCCAAACAATGAAACCACCAGCTGACTCTCACAAAAAGGCAAATGGGAATTCCCAAACAATAATAAAACGATCTGATGTAGCACTAGGACTTGCGAGAGAAGAAACCAGGCTAAAAATGAATGATTACATTAATCTCAATGGAAATGACAGTAATCATCTACCAGAACCTGTCAAAAGATCAAATTGCACTTCTGAAAATGAAAATGGGTGGGAACGAGTGACGAAAAGAAGGGGAAGGAACCACCATGTGATCATTGGAAAAAATACAGATAATAATCCTGTAAAAGGTGTCCCTGAATTCACCACCTTACATGTCAGCAGAATGAATAAGGACACAACCAGTGAAGCCCTAACCGAATTACTCCATAAACACTTTCCAGAAGCTGTTTGCGAGGTGATGAACTCCAGATATCCACAATCCTATTCGTCATTCAAAGTAAAGATTCATCACGACAATTTCAAAAAAGCCATGGACCCAGAGGTATGGCCCTATGGTACCTGCATCAGTCGTTTTTTAGAGAGGAGGAAACAAACGGCTCCAAAGACGTAATATTTTCCCCGGATCTCCTACTACTGAATATGAGACTGAATGATCAAAAACTATGTGAGTTACAAGTAGACATGAATGACCATGCTTTGAACTTTATTTGTTTGACCGAAACCTGGTGTACCCAGGAATCAATTCTTACGTACCACATAAGTAATTTTACTTTAGGAAGCTATTTCTGTAGAAAAAATATGAACGGTGGAGGAGTAGCTATCCTCCTAAAAAATAACTTGAAATCAACATCTTTAGATCTTTCAGAATACTGTATAGAACAGGACTTCGAAGTTTGTGGAATATCTACCAAACTATAGATAGGTCAGATGATTTTACTATGTTGTTACAGATCCCCATCAGGAAATGTTGATACATTCTTGCACCGAATACATGATGTTTTAAGTAGCTTATACAGTCCGAAAACAAGTTTTTTGCTCTGTGGTGATATAAATATAAACTGTTATGATAAAAGTAATATTAACTTTAAAAAATTACATGATTTGCTCTTATGCTTCAATATGAGACCTCTGGTTGGATGGCCTACCAGGGTAACGAGTGATACGTTTTCGTCAATCGACCAAATATTCGCGAATTTTATTGACAATGGAACTACATGTGTTATTGACAACAACATTTCAGATCACAAAACGGTGCTGCTACAATTTAATTTGGAAGAAACAATTACAAAATACATAAATCAACCCAGAAGGTCTTATAATGACAGCGCAATTGAAAATTTCATTCAGAGCCTTGAATCTGATAATTGGTCAGAATTGCTCAAGATCAATAATGACATCAACTCAGCATTCACACATTTTTGGAATATTTTCACGTACAACTTTGAAATTCATTTCCCAAAAAAATCTTACCCTGTACAAGCAGGCAAAAAGGATTGGATCACTGATGAAATAAAACTATCAAGTACAAAACTGAAAGATCTCTTCATCGCCAAGTTATCATATCCCCAACTGAACGAATCATACAAAATAGAAAAACGTAAACATGCACAACTAATAAAACTCGAAAAATATTCTATCAAAATAAAATCAACAATTCAGGTAACCCCTCAAAAACAGCGTGGCAAATCGTAAAAAATTTGACTAAACCATCAAATCAAAGCGAAAGTAAAATAACTGTCTCTCATGAAGAGACAATACTGGAAAACCCAACGGATGTTGCCAATTTATTCAATAAATACTTCATATCCATACCACATGAAACAGTAGACAGGGTACTCGCTAGTGATTCCTGTTACGAGTCTTATCTGCGGAATACGAAGTCACAGAGTAGTTTCCTCTTTCTCCATCCCTTTACTGAGTTGGAAATATACAACCTTCTTAGGGGAAAACTCAAAAATAAATACTCATCAGGCTTCGATGAAGTTCCCATGTTCATTTTGAAAAAAACCATCCACATTTTGGCTAAACCATTCGCTCATCTAGTCAACCTATCTTTTGCGGAAGGCAAATTCCCAGACATTTTGAAAACGGGCAAAATAACCCCCATCCTAAAAAAAGGCAACCCTCATCTTTCAGCAAATTATCGGCCTATCACAGTACCTTCAAATTTTTCGAAAATATTTGAGAATGCATTCCTGGATAGGTTCATGTCCTTCTGCTATAAACATGACACATTCTCAAAAAATCAGCACGGCTTTCTTGGTAATGAATCAACAATGACGGCAGTGCATTCATATTATGGAAAACTTGTGGAAAATATTGGGGCAGGTGAGTGCCCTGTTGGGATATTTTGCGATCTCAGCAGGGCGTTCGACTGCGTCAATCACGAGATTTTGCTAAAAAAATCATAGAAATACGGCATAAGAGGAAATCCATATCAATGGATAATGAGTTATTTGTCTTTAAGACAACAGTATGTTGTTATAAATAACAAAGCTTCCTACCGCTCCGAAGTTAATATCGGTGTGCCACAAGGTTCAGTATTGGGACCTGTACTTTTTATTTTGTATATTAATGATCTGAATGAACTACCAATACAAGGTTCAATCACAATATATGCAGATGATACCTCGATTATCATATCCGACAAATGTGATGAAATGCTAGCTTCCAAATCCAACCAAGCTTTGCAACTAGTAAGTGACTGGACCAGAGCAAATAGATTGTTTCTGAATGTCGAAAAAACAAATGCAATTAGATTTCATAATCGTCAAAAAATATGTAATGAGATTATCTTACAAGCTGATGAGTCATCAAATCTTATTTCTACGGATTCAGGCAATGTTAAATTCTTAGGCCTATACATTGATGAATGCTTAGACTGGCACAAAAACTGCGAAATATTGAAATCTAAAATATATTCATACTCGTATCAATTTAGAAACCTGAAAAATATTTTAACTAGAGAACAACTTCTTAATCTTTATTTTTGTCAAATTGACAGTCGTCTCCGTTACGGTATATGCTTCTGGGGTCTATCCAGCTCATCACAAGAAGTTTTCGTTGCTCAGAAGCGTGTTATTCGTTCCTTGGTGGGTGTATCCAACAGAACTTCGTGTCGTGGTACTTTCATTGATTTGAAAATACTCACTGTACCTTCTCTTTTTATTCTAGAATCATGTCTCTATGTATTCAACAACAAAAATAAATTTATCACTAACAGTTCCCGCCATTAATTCAATACCAGACGTAAAGGTGATTTTTATATCCCTTTTAGCAAGGTGAATATATCAAGACAGTCGCCTGATATCATGGCGCTAAGACTATATAACGCCCTACCTGGCGAAATAAAACAATGTAGAACTTCTACCTCGTTCAAAGCATCCCTGAAACAACTCCTACAAAGAAAATGTTACTATTCGGTGGAAGAGTATCTTTCCCATAATTCTTGTAAATAGCTACATTTGTTTATGTTTCCTATGTCTCTATGTCACAATAATTATGTTATTTGCTATGTACTATAGTCATTTATACTCTGTGCATTCTGTACTCCATTTTACACTTTTATACCTGTTCATTTTTTGTACTCCATATACAAGTACACCCCTATGACCATTCCTATACAATTTTTTATTGTCAATTGGAAAATTGAATAAATAAATAAATGAATAAATAAATAAATAAATAAGGTATAGTTGAATTCCAAAGTCTTATATGAAAATATTCCTTGGTCATTTTCCATAACTTCCAGAAACTATGAGCTTCCGTAGTAACATGAAAAACTGTTTCTTGATGTTTGCTGGAATCGACTTTTGAAAGTAATGTGGTGTGAATTTCCGAAATCAGTTATTCGATTCATTACAATTTGTTATCGGCATTCTGCCTGTCTGCAAACCGAAAATCATCAAAATCACCGCCCAATCGAAATGACAGAACTTTGATTATTATCATTGAAAAAAGGGGAAAATTCAATATCAAATTCACAACAAAAACAAAGTGTCGCTTCCCAGCCACAATCCAGCACAATCAGTTTTGAAAAATCATAGTTTCAATACTCGAAATGGTTTTTCTAGGAATTTCGGCATACATAAAATATTCTGTCACATTCCCCAAGTATTATGAATTTATTTTCGAGTTCTTGTCGCAGGTATACTTCGGATTTCAGTTTCCGTATAAAAACAAGCTCTTCATAATATCATCAGCGAATCGACCTCTGAAATCTTCCGGTAACACGTTCCGATCATCATAATTGATACAAAATAAGAGGGGTCACTTCGCTTGTCTTGTACGTACACCAGATTTGACCAGACTGATTTTTTTTTCTGAAACCCCTCGAAATCTATTTTTTGTTATTCATTGTTTGCACCACACTGTAAATAACTCTGTATAATGGTATCCTGTAGACATAAAACAACTGAAATAACAAAACTGGAATGGACTCATCATGTATGTGGCTCGATGGAATCTTCATCACTGTCATAAATGTCATCACAGAGAGGTCGTTATTATTCTTCTCAGGGTATTGGACGGTTTCTTTTTGTCTTTCGACTCTAGTCTTGAATATTTTAATATTATTTCGTTACCCATACATTATTATGAACGTGTACATTTCCATAGCAACCAACCATTCCAACACTTGCGATTTCTATCAAGTTTTGTATCAATTTATCATAACAGGAAAAATAAAAAGATTGTGAGAGTTGTGATAGTTTGCAAATACAATATCCTACATATATCATTATAAACAATTGGAGAAAGCCTTTTATATTCAACTCGGTAGCAAAGTAGATTGACTGCATTATCAGAATTCCGCGGCAATCAATCTATTACTCTGCTGCTTAGTAAAACAAATAAGTAATAACAGACAATGTGGTATAAGTATTTCATCTCCATATATTCCGTAGAGAATTATTTTCACACGTAAGAAATGACTAATGATATTATTCCTTGTAAGAAACTCCTAGAAGTTCAAATAATAAACTATGATTGATATTTTCAGGTTACTGTGTTTCTTGCCTCCGTTCCAGATTGTCAGAGAGGTATTTCGAAAGTCGGAGTTCTGAAATTTCAAGTATAGAGCATATGAAGTGGATGAAGCGATTTTCAAGAATTTGGACATGTTCAGCTAGCATATGTTCGGCGAAATGTGATCGGTTCATTGATTCATTCATTGGTTTGTAATAAATGAAATTTCCATATAAGAATATAAAACATTGGAAGTAACTAAGAATTCACCGCTGTGAAAAATATCTTCGAAATTATCATTAGGTGAAAAATCATAAATCGAAAGAGTTAAAATTTCGTATAGCACCCATAGGAAATGTGAATCTGGGGATGATGACAAGCGATGGAACATGGAGCGAAAAAGTAGAAACATAATCATAATAAAGAACTTGTCTTCAAATTCCCCCGTTACATTTTTTGAAGGGGTCAACTCAGAAAATTGAAACTTGGGATAATGAAATTTATGCATGAGTACTATATTTCGAGGTGAAATTGACAGATGAAAATTTCAAGATGGCCACTGGGCGCCATATGGAAAAAAAATAAATGGAACGGAGGGTCTTGTGGCGCATCATTCTGAAGCTCCTGATGAATACTTCACAACCCGAGAATACAAGTCAATATCTTCACTTACTACATAATTGCGGAACATTCAATGATTACCTGAATACAAAAACATTAATATCGATATTTCTAGAAATACTCGTTTTTCTCTGCCATATGGCAATCCCAACAACCCGCTGAGGTTTGATGGGTTGTTTTTTGTTTATAAAAAAGACACAAATTTCAGGAAGACAACGAACATCATTGTTCAGTTCAAATATTTTCATTCAGTTTTCGGTTTTACGAGTAGATAGTACCACGTAAACAGGGGAACTCTATTTGAATATGTTTGAAACTACTGTTGATCTTCTAATCATCGATATCGTCGAAGCAAATCCCAATGAATTCGATATGGATATTATTATTCCAACAAGATGGGGCCCACTACATCACTCCAGACAAGTAAGAAACTATTTGGATAATAATTTCCATGGTCGTTGGATTGGCCATCGAGGTCGTACGGAATGGCCAACTCGCTTGCCAGATTTGACACCTTCAGACTTCTTTATTGCTTTATTCGAAAAAGGTGTACGAAACTGAACGTGCTTCAATATTTGATAAACGGCAGAAAGCAATGAATATTTGTAGAAATATCGATGTTATTGTGTTCAAAAATGTTAGACGTGACATATCGGATAGGCTGTTCTTATGTTCAAAGAAAACATTTTGGGCATCTTCTGAACTGAACTCAGCTCATTTCCAATTATTGAATGTTTCGACTTTTTGTAGTAGTTGAAGATATTGACTTCATATGCTAGCGCTGTGAAGTATTCGTCAGGAGCTTCAAAATGATCTATCCTTTCCATTTATTTTTTTCCCGATGGCGCCCAGTTGCTATCTTGAAATTCCCATTAGTCAATTTCACTCCAAAATATTCATGCATCAATTTCATTATCCCAAGTTTCAATTTTTTGATTGTTTGTTATTTTCTTCAATACATCTTTTGAAAGGCTCTTTTTATCGAAATAAATGTCAACTACTAAAAAGCCATACTAAGTGAATGTAATTCTGTCAAAAGAACATACAGGAGCGATCAACTTTCTGACTCACCCTATACATTTTTCTTGAATATCTTGTTTAAATGAACTTACCTGAAGCAAATCCAGTCGGATATTGAATCCTGAGATCAGAATTATATTTAGAGTCAAGGAGTCATTTATTTGATTTTCAAGCAAACCCTCAACAAATTTAATGTTCTCTCATAAAGTACCTGGATTTTTTTTTTGTTTTTGATAAGTCGCGTTTTTTTGAAATTATATTCAGATACGAATGGCAAATCGATAAAATATGAATAATACTTCTTGAACTCACTGACATAATAATGAAAAAAATTATGAACTAGAATGTCGGTCGGTGTCGCCAAGCGGTCTAAGGCGCTGTCCTCATATTCAATTTGGCTATTACACTGCTGATAGACAATCATTGTTAGTAGCCTAGATCCTAATCCTACTAGCTGGGATATCTAGATTGACTACACAAACTGACCCAGTAGCTTTTTGGGTTTTTCTGGATTCCCCCAAGGTTGAAATAGCAAATGAGCTACCGTAAAAATCGGTGAGACGCCCCAGAGCGCTACGGCACCCAAAATGATCAGCCGACCCTTGCCCGCATAAGGCTCTTCCTACTGAGCACAGTCGTAAGAGTTTTCAGCAGGGGGAAATATAAATTTAAGAAAGCATGAGTGCGAAGTTTTGGCTGAAAACACGGATGAAACGACGTGTTCTCAATATGATACCTAGTAAGATCGATTTATCGCCCTCGAAAACCGATCTGGTAGCACTGTGATTTTCTTACAGTTGACATAGTGAATGCGATACCGTGAAAATCGGTAAGACGCCCCAGAATGCTTCGGCACGCATAATTCTTAACCGACCCTTGCCCGCATAAGGCTCTGCCTTCTGGGCGCACTCGTAAGAATGTTCAGCATAGGGAAATATAAATGTAAAAATGCATGAATAAAAAATCACGAGTGCGACGGAAGTTTTGCCTGAAAACGGGTTAAAAAAAGGTTTTTTTAGAAATAAATACTATCTAGATCGACTTATCACCCCTAAAATCCCTGCATACCTGTAAATTTCATGAAAATTGTTAAAACCGAAATTCAGATTATATATATAATATTTAAGTATATATTCATTGAAAACACTGGTTATTCTTCTCTGAAAGTAGGCAAAGAATTGTGTCAATGGACATTATTGTTCAAGAAGCCGACTACTGCATCATAACTCAAGCAATCAAGACTGAAGGGTACGTCTTGAGAGGGGTGCAATGCTACCAGCCACGTTTTCATGTTTCTACGAGGATTCACGAAATAGCTTAGTGCTTTTTGATCTCAAAAACTTTTCGGGGTTACTAAGCACCAAGCCTTTTTGTAAAATGTTCGAAGCTCTAAGCACTGGTTGAGTGCTCGGGAGCACAGTGTTTACGAGCACAAAAGTGCTCTAAGTACTTTCCCGAGCACTAAACAGAATGCTTTGGGACAGCTCTGATACCTAGTATAATCCGATTGGAGAGCCGTCCACGTAGTTTGTAGGACAACGATTTATGAATCTGATGAGAAGAAAATATACGGCAAATAAATTATATATCTTATTCCTCTATGAACATTCATCGTTTGCAAACAAAGATATGAAACACTCGAGAAGACTGAACAATGTTTAACACGTATTGTTCACGTTCTTGTCGGTTGGTAACTCATCAATAGCACATCGGTGCTTGATGTGGCCCCGAAGTCTTTTTGAATCGATATCAGACTGGAACCGGAAACAATAGTGCACTAAGCCCGACAATGGTCCTAAATCTTGTAGATCACAGTTGGCTGCACTGCTCCAGCTAATAAACTAACACGAAGTTCCAAAGTTAAATTGGAAAGTGAGGATTCCGTGTAATCGATGGATAGTTGGGAAAAACAGTTGTATAAAGCATGAGCTGTCGATGACGGTTTCCTTCTACCCGATGATTACTATTATTTTGATTGTTTTCGTCGAGATTCGATATGAATTAAGCAAATCTCTGATGTATTTTTCTAAAGAAATTTCAAACGGGAGAACGAAATTGAACCTGATTGCTGATGAAACAAAAACAAAATATTCTCTCCGTATATGTTTTCATGACACATTTGAATGGATGTTTGTGAGAAAATTTATGCATGAATAATGAGCGCATATATGCAGTTCATATAAAGATTAACTTGAACCACTTTATTTTCGCGATGAATTGAGAGAAAAGCCTCATTTCAACTCCTGATTCAAAATATTCTTGCCTTGAAAGGAAGGCAAACTTGGGTTTATTCAGTTTGTCGCAGTTGAAACTTGTCACCCTCGTAATCTCCAAACTCATGAGAAACATTGAAAATCGCTCAGATCCGTCGATTTTTATTTCAAGGGAGAACACTCTCACCAAATACATGACCATTGGGTTGTCAACCCCCAGCACCCCCTACTCAAGAATTTTCAAGGGGACTACTATACTTGTGATAGATCAGTTTGAAGGAAATTCAATCTTAAATACAAGGTTGTACGGAAATTTAGGATCGATCAAGTGTTGTTGAAGTTTCAATGAAAACTAAGATGCATCAAGTTATGTTTATTTTCCATCATCTGAAATATTATCATCATATGGAAGGTTCAAAATGTAAACCATTAAGTTCCATACAGAAGTATAATAATTTTCAAACTGTCGTCTCACATTGCTCAACATTTCTGGAGTCACTGCACGACACCCAATAACAATTCTCCTTCGTTGATCATCAAGAGAATTTGGCTGTGTGATATAAACTTTGGATTTCAAATGACCCCATAAAAAAGTCTAATGGTGATAAATCAGGAGATCCAAAGGCCATTCTATTGGTCCACGCCTTCCAATGGATCTTCCTGTGAAGTTGTCATCTAAAAATTGACATACAGGTGCAATGAAATGTGAAGGGGCTCCATCTTGTTGGAAGATAAGCTGACCATCAAGTAGACTATCATCGTCTTCAAGGAACTGAGTGATTCCGGGGTTCACAGTTGTATCAAGAAGTTCAAGATACGTTTGTTCGTTGAGGTTACCATCAATGAAATATGGACCTACAATATGATCTCCCAGAATACCAGCCCTAACATTCAACTTCTTGGGAGATTGTGAATGAGTTCTCCTGTGCCTGTTCACATGTCCATCAAATGAAAAGAGAAAAACGCCGCGTGGATCAAGGGACAGGAGATACGTATTGACATTTACTTTGAATTTCAGAAAAGTACACATTGTAAAGGTAACTATTATCACCAATCAATAGCTGACCCATGATTCCACAAAACTCTATACGTCTGTCAGGATCATCTTCACTAAATTCTTGTACATTGCGCATTATAGGAATGCAATTTTGCTTTTTTCAGAATTCGATGTACGCTGCGTTTAACAACTCCAGAAATAGTCGCAAGTTGTCTTAAAGATTGAATGTTGTCCATCACTGCATGTCCTACAATCGCAACAGCGACTCTTCCATTTCTCATTGGCTTCTCCCGTTCATGTGTTTTATTCAGCACTGATCCAGACTCCATAAACTTATTCATCAATTGAATCACGTACTGGTATGATGTGTTTTTTCTGGATGGATTCCATTGAAAATTCGAGCCGTAGCTCTAGCACATCGTACATTTTCAAAATAAGCAGCTACAATGGATATTCTATCTTGTATAATATAAACCAATTTCGAATGTTTTCAAATATTTGAATGAAGTGAATCGAATTATCAATATACCAAGGTATAAATAAAACGCGTATACGAAAACACATGGAGACATTTTTTTAATAAAAACGTCTGTCTCATTTTCTCAACTGCTTATTTCTAAAAGCATATTATTTTTTCAATACAGTGGCTTACCCACAGTGAACATTTCTTACGACAATAATATATCATTATTACCAAATTATTTCATTTGGAATTGAATTCCCTCCAAATTGATGTTTGCAATCCCATTGAAAATTCTGAAGTTGGGGGTGATGGGGGTGAAGGGGTTGACACAATGATAATCTATTTGGTGAGACTGTTTTCCCTTGAAATAAAATCGACGGGCCAGAGCGATTTTCAATTTTTTTCACAATATCTGAGATTAGGGGGTGACAAGTTTCAGCTGAGACACACTGCATACTCATACTATGACGTTATTGTGCTGTAATGGTTTGAGGAATGTCATTTTCATGCTCATGAAACTCGGAAACACGTACTAAACAGTCGAACGCAGAAAGAAACCATGTTTATATTGCATCAAACGATTTAGTTCCAGAATTTCTGGTAGGGTTGGAAAAGAAAAAAAATGGTTTTTCTCCTTGGGGCAAGGAGCTGATATTTTTGTGACAACCAGAATGAACATAATTGGTGAAAACACCAATCCAAACTTTATTGAATTCTAGATTCAATCATAGACGCATACAACTTACCCAATCCATCTTGGTACAGAACTAATAACGTATATGCCCAGCAATCTCTGTGAAGTATAGTAATATAAAAAAACACCTATTATGTGTATTCACTGTGTTGGAGTTTCCTGGTGTTTTTTCTTTCGTCACGATCTACACTACCAGTGTGCAAATGGAAAAGTATCTGAGGTTGTGCCAAGATGGATTCGATAAGCTGTACATACGTACTTACGTACTTTGGAAGTAACTCTGGCCATGATTTTGGGAAAACTTTCACTCATTTCAGGTATCTGAACGATATTATTGAGCCGGCTCCGTCTTGATCAATACCACTCGAAATTAAAGTGAGCGCGAGTTCTGCACTATTGATTTTTACTGTAGCATTCATTGATTAGGGGGGCAAAGTGAATTGATATTTGTATTAATTATACTATGGCAATTACATTATATGAGGCATGTGATTCTCAATACGATTTTCTATTTTATCCCAAAAACTATTGATTTTTCTTCAACCGTTGCAATTGACTCATTTTATAACGATACGGATAACGAGGTCTCGACAAGAAATTGAATTATGTTGTACTTCTATGGTTTTCTGTAATGTCAATTTCAGTTCGTCTTCCACTAGAATGTTCAGGGTGTGTCCTAGTCTTCATTTATTTCTTCAAATCGTTTTCCTTTACATAAAGCGAAAAGTATTCTTTTGTGATTCTTAGGGGGTCTCTTGCGTGAATAATAACTTCACCTTTTTTATATTCTTCGCTTATTACGACTAATGACGTGTTACGCACTTTCAAGCTTCATCCTGGCACTCAGCCGGAGGATATTTCAATTATGGACATGATCATAAGGATGTGTTGTGAAAAGATGCAAAAAGTATTCAAATAAGCCTCAGGGTCAATTTGCCAGTTCATGCAACTACTTCTGAAAGCATCTTTGAAAGCATTTGTTGACTGATGAAAATAGAAACGGTCCGAAAAGAATATGCCAGTTGAATAGGACCTCATTTACGTATCACAGGTACGGATTTCGCAAGATTTGGAAATAGCGAACATAGCAGTGCTTATTGGAAGATGTTTCAATATAGTAAGTGCTATAAAAACACCCAATAGGGTTGGAAGGGAGATCCGTGATTCTGTTTATTCATTCTATCATGAAATCGCAGAGGATCATTCTGTGCAGGTCGAGTCTGAAAATCTATGTATGTATTTTCCGTCCATTGTATTTGTAAGAATAGATAAGAACAAGTGCAGTATTGTCACTGTCAAGTGTCGAGAGCTTATCCCTTCAACGCTCTCCTCAAGACTGTCATAGTCTTCACTTTGTCAAGATGAGAGCTGGGGGTGGAGGAGACTTAGACCTCGGCACTAAGTGGGAGCCGAAACTTCAACAGAAGGACGATTCCAGACAAATCACTCTAACACCGCACTTGACGCGCATATTTCAATACCCTGTTGACAAGTATATGTCGAAATAAATAATTGCATAATGAAGCTATATGAAAAACAAAAACTTTTGGACGATTTCAGAAACTACCAGGATTTACTTGAATTGATTTTTTGTTTTCAAGTTCACGACGGGAAACCTTTTTTTTTCAAGAGAACTTTGAGAACTGGGAAGAAGGAGATGCCAATTTGTTCTCTGCAAGTTCCAAGTCCTATCTATATATGAAAACGATCCCAGAGAGTGCAACAAAGGTTTGGGAGTTTTCCAAGATCACAACAAAGTGGTGAAAAAATTGTACCAGTCGCATCAACCAACTGTGATGGAAATGGCGAGGGAAAAAATGATTTTTTATATTTCAGAAGATGAAAATAGTGATATGATTTTCGATAGAAAATTGATAAATCTCCGGCTTCTCTCAGTTACAAAGAAGTTAGTGAGTGCGTAAGAGAAGTATCATGGACAAGATGGAATTGCCAATGAATTATTTTCATTCATAGATGATTTATAAAAATTGAGTAATCCAGCAAATATTTGAAGAAAACGACGGATTTCTGAAGTAATTTTTTTCTTTCTCGAAGAAATATACAACTACTACGAATATTAATATTTCATTCTCATCAACAATATTTTTCAAAAAAAAAACACTTCGAACAATAAGCTGGTTAACGAAAAATCTATTTTGAAACCTATACTGAAGTCTGGCAAGGAAACCGATTGGTTTCGTTTTCAAATCAGCAAGAGTTGTGAATTGACTAGAGTAACAATTTACAAGCTAGATTTTGGTTTCACTTTATTTTATTACTGATGAATTTCCAATTCATGAATTCGATTCATTTTTTCGCGAGAATCGTGGCTTGTGAATTCACTTCACGGAACTTGTTAATTCATACAACTCTGTTCCTTCACACCCCGTTGTAGTACCAATTCGAAAACACACCTCTTTCAGTACAAAAAATGTAGATCTGTGAAATAATCACGTGTGAAGTCACGTCGAGTACGGTCCTTGCAGTAGTTAATGGATCAGAAGGTATCCTGTTGCTCGACTATCTCTGAAGGCACCCTCTTCACTCAAAAATACACAGAGAAATGAGAACGTTAACACTCCTCTGTCTCTAGTCTGGTAATTCTCAAGTGTGCTCTGCCTCGGCGTGTTGAGAGCTTGTAGTTTTGTCGTGGATATTCAGAAAAATATCGTATACACGAGGCACTAGAGACTGAAATTTCAACAGACTCATCTGGTTCTTTCGAACATGCTTGGAGTTTCGTCGCACTACAAATCAATAGAGCAAATACGTGAATAGTTCAGACAGACAGACATTTGATCCAGAAATTTAATTAGATCACTAATTTGGTTTCCGATGTGGTGTTCACTCAAAGTAGGCGAAAAATGATTATGATTTCAAAAAACTGTTGAAGGTGAAATGAGTTGAATAAAACAGGAAACAAATGAAAAAGCATGCGGTCCGATGGTAATATTGCGCTAAAAATAAGTCAGAATATGCTCGATTTCCAAATTTCGAAGGGCCATAACTTCTGAAAAAGAGGACTACATTTTGACTTCGCATTCGTGTTTAGCGGTTCTGCATATTTTTCGAAACGACTGCAAGTGATCAGTTACCAAACTCTATATTCTGCTTCACTTTTGGTTTGTTTTTTCTCTATGAAGTAAAAATAAATTGAACATTTCAGATATAAATACAGGCCATACATTTATTGCCCACTGAAAAGGGATTTTCATTATGAGAATTGACTGCATTCAATTTTTCTCTGCTATTCTTTTTATCATATTTGGAAGTGTTATCACCTGCTCCTGTGTTATAGTAATTAACCCAGTATTCCTACTGAGGCCATCGAGGGCAAATATTTTTTGATAGTTGTTCGAGAAAAGCGATATTCACATCGGGAAAGATCCAATAAAGTAAAAGATCCATAAAGTACCGTTAGAGATATAGTATACATTTCCTGTTGGTTAATGTTTACCGAAACACGTTTCGCGGTTTTGTTGGTGGAAACCATAGGGCAAACTGTATTGAAATATTGATCACAATCCCACAATGACAAATCTGATCAACTACGATTGGTCCTAGCCTGTATAGTGATCGATTTGCTAAAATGTGATGTACTTTGTTTGTCTCCCATCAAAAACTCCTACAAATAATCCCAGAAGTTCGAGCCTTGTGAGGACGAAAAAACGACTAATTGACTTGGTGTCCAAAACAACACTAGGAATATCCCATAGGGCTTTAGAATCAGTTGATGTATACGATATATAAGAGATCCTACGTATCTACTAAAATTGGTATCTAGGCGATCAAGTGCCTTTCACACGTACCCATTTTCACCGTGGTCGGGGATTGAAATGGGTGAACTAGAGATTTCTGGAAAGTTCCTCTGTCAGTATATTTTGGTCAGTTATTGAAAAAGTTGAGCCGAATACCATTTATTGAGTCTGTTTCAGTTGTGCATAATAATAATAATAATAATAATAATAATAATAATAATAATATAGTATTTATTTTCCAATAGTAATAATAACAACAATGGTGAAAGCACAAATTTCCAAAAATAAATACAGAGAAATCCACAGGAGGTGGTAACCTCGTTCGTGGAGAAATAGCTATCCAATGAAACAAAAATGCTGAGGGTAAGGCTCTATACTTCTATTAAGGTGGAACCTTGTTCAGAAGAAAGAAACCACACATATCGCGTCATCCGTTTAGATAACAATTTCTATTTTTGAATATATTTGTTCTTGTAAACATCATTACAGTATCACATTAAATCTATAACTAAAATTGAAACGGGCATGTACAGATGGACACGTGTGTATAAACAAAACATAAATAGTTACAAGAGGAATAGTACGGATTAGAATGTACACAAACAAAACAATATTTGATTGATATTAAATAATTACATCGGAATAACTTTGAAATAAAAACTTTTTTTTTCGTGAAATATTTTTGGTAGTAAACCGTACGAGTAATACTTAGTGTATTAGCCTCATAAAAACATTAGTGAGTAAGTAAGGGATGGATATTCATCTATGATTTCGTCTTTCTAACAGATTTTTGACTTCGTCGATTGATATTGAGGAAAGCCAGGTTCTCAAAGCTTTTTGGAATTTATATGTTGGTAGACATTTAATTGCTTGAGGAAGTTCGGCATACACTACTGGACAGAGAAAAGTAAAGAATCTTTGGTTTTTAGCTGTATATACTTTCGGTATTTTAGAGGTTTTATAACGGAATCTTGTATTGTGCGTGTGATCGACAGAAAGGAATTGATTCTCATGTTTAAAATGAAATGTCAGAAGACTCTGTAGATACAATTGCTTACAGGTGAAGAACTGTGATTCTGCGAAAAGTTTTTCAGACGAGTAAGTGAAGTTCTTCCTGTAAATTATTTTAATGAGCCATTTTTGAGTGACTTCTAGAATTTTTAGGTAGTTGTCAGTAATTCCCCCCCAAACAATAATTCCATTATTGATATGGGGCTGCACGAGACTCAAGTAGAGTGTTCTAACCTGGGACAGAGTGAAAATATTTCTAAAAAATTTAAATTTATTCATGAGTGACCGGATTTTTCTTACAACATGCTCGATATGTTTGTTCCATCTTAGGCTTTTATCCACTATAATTCCAAGATACTTGAGTTGGTCTTTCTTTTTTATTTCAAATTCTGTATTGAGTCTTTTTATCTTGAGTGTATCGAAGGTTGATGATTACTGATCAAAGTAACTAAAAGGAATAAAATGAGTTTTTTCAGTATTGATAGTAAGGAGTTTACCCTCGAACCAATCTGCTAATTTAGCAAAATCTCTCTCTGCTTTGAGTTTAATATCTTCCCAATTATCTCCCCTATAAACAATGGCAGTGTCATCGGCGAAGCTGACAATATTTCCTTCTGAACCCACGTTGAATAGGTCACTCATGTATATATTAAACGAAATCGGACCCAGTACCGTTCCTTGTGGTACCCCATATTCAATTATTCTATCTTTGCTCCATGAATTATTCATTTTAACGCATTGTTTTCTATTACAGAGATAACTTGTTATGAATTTGAGGAAATTTCCTCTGAATCCTTTATTTTCCATAGTTTTCAACAGTTTTTCATGCGGGACAGTATCAAATTCCTTAGCCAAGTCAACAAAGACACAGAGGCTCGGTTTCCCGTGATCCATAGCTTCATATATTCCTTTCATCAAATGTACCATTGCATCCTGCGTTGACTTGGCCTCTCTGAATCCATACTGTCTGTCAGAAAGTATTGAGTATTTTTTCAAATATTCATCTATTCTAACTTTCAAAAATTTTTCCTATATGACTAATCAATGATATGGGTCTGTAGTTTAGAACGTCTGTTTTACTACCTGCTTTGTGCAGGGGCTTTATCACTGAGTGTTTAAGTGCATCTGGAAAAATCCCTAGTGTCATTGCTTTATTAATTATGAAAGTTATTGGCTTTGCTAAGAAATCAGTGAATTCAATTATCATCTCCGATTTGATACAATCGATTCCTGGTGATTTTCCTGTCTTAAGACTACAGATAGTTTCTCGGACTTCTTTCTCTTCTACGTTTTCCAAGAAGAATGAATTAACCATTCGAGTTTCGTCGAAGTAATTATCGTTTTTGGTTATGGCATTGGCTAGTTTCTTTCCTATATCCGTATAGTGTGTAACGAAATGCTCCGCGATTTCGTAATCATCAACAATGTCTTTACCGTTATTCGTTTCGATGAGATTTATTTTTACTTGCGAGTTCGAAGCCTTGTCGATGGTTTTCAGAGCTTGCCAGAGTTTACTGGGGTTATTTTTCAAGAAATTTATTTTATTTTTATAATAGTCTTCTTTGGCTTTTTTTTTATTAAACCGTTCAATTTGTTACGATATTTTTTATACTGACTTTCCAATAGTTTATTATTAGCATTTATGTTTGACTGTTTCTGAAGGTTATTTCGTGTTTGTATAGACTTGATTAATCCATCTGTTATCCATTCTTTTCGTTTCCTCTGGTTTCTTTTTATCTTAATTTTTTCTGTATATTTTTCAATGTTTTCCTTGATTTTATCAATGAATGTTGAAGTTATTATATGCACATCGGTTTCATTGTAAATATCGAGCCATGTTTCATTTACCAGTTCATCATGGAGCTTGTTTTTATTTAAGAAGTATTTAAAAAATAGGTTTTCGAATTTTCTTTCAATGTTTTTTTTTATGTTTTACTTGCAAGACTATTGGGAAATGATCCGAAATACCTGATTGGATTACGATTGGCAAAATGTCTGAATTTTCATCATGGCTCTTTATAAATACATGATCTAAGCACGATGCTGATTTTTTTTGAACTCTGGTGAATTCATTTATAGCAGAAATAAATCCATTCTCATGCATCATGTTTAGATATAATATACTATCTTCGTTAGAGCTGTCCATTATATCAATGTTCATGTCTCCCGTTATTATTTGGATGTCTGATCTTTGAGTGTTTTGTTGTTCTAGGTAACTTTGCATTGGTATTTGGAATTCGGACGGGTGTTTCGAAGGTGAACGATACAGAGCAGTGATTTGAAAACTTTTGTTGTTGATTGTTGTTCTAATCTCGATTATTTTGTTGTTATCCAAAAGTGACTTTATTTCATATGTATAAATATGTTCGCTTCTAATATGAACAACACATCCATCGTTTTGATTGATATTGCCGTCATTATATATGACATCATATCCAGGTAGATTCGGTTGGAAATAACTCGAATTTTTCCATGTTTCCGTTGAAACTATGATATCAAAGTCTCGACTGAATGCTTGTAACACAATTTTTAATTCATCGAAATTTTTTGTTATACTCCGTATATTGGTATGAATTAGTCTGAAATCGAGTTCTTTTCCGAGCATCAAATTACATTCATCAAAATTATCTGAAACCTTTGTTTTGAGTTTTTGCACACTGAACTCCTGTATGTATGGGTCCATATCAGAATACTCTTTGTTGGGTAGGACAAGATTTGAGTTTATTAGTACGGGTAGTGAATTTCAAAATCATATAGTTGATTGAATCGATATAAACTTTTGTAAAATGGAATTGAAATTTAAATTTAACAACTAGATGTACTTTTTCTACTTTTTACTACCTGACCTGGTGCGCCTTTTATTCATGTTACTCTCCGATTGGTTTCCTAATTTCGTTTGGATTCCGCTGCCAGCTGCTAATATCTGCAACGGAGTCTCCTTTGGGCCCTGGGTGATAATATCGTAGTCTGTGGCCACGTCTTCTGGTTTTTTAATCTTCTCGATGAAGTTAGCTGTATTTTAAAGATCTTCATAGCTGAACTTTTTCTCACCAACATGTAAGACATTTTTCTTTATAACTGCCTTGAAATTGTTCTCTCTTGCAATTTTTAAATGTGTATGTAATGTTTTACGCATTTCGTAGTCCTCTTGTATGAAATCATTAGAGATGAATATATTCATGTTTTTCAGGCAATTGGCCTTGCTCAATATCTCTAGCTTCATCTTACAATTGATGCACTCAACGACAAGTGCGGGCTTTCCCTTCATTTGGTTTTCCTATTCTGAATATGTCTCTCAAATCTGTGAATTCGCATCTGATTTCCATACGTTCATTGACAGTTTTCAGGAACCTATTGATATCTGAGATTTCATCATCTTCTTCTTCCATTCCATAAATCACTAGATTGAATTTTTTCATTTTCCGTTCCATATTGTTGAGTTGTTCGTTTTGATGTTTTAGCTCAATATTTTCGGTTTTTATTGCAGTCATCTCTTCATTAAATTCCCGCTACAATTCCTTTATCTCCCTTGATA
The DNA here is from genome assembly GCA_032362365.1 of Zygogramma bicolorata. Taxonomy (NCBI): domain Eukaryota; kingdom Metazoa; phylum Arthropoda; class Insecta; order Coleoptera; family Chrysomelidae; genus Zygogramma; species Zygogramma bicolorata. Next base: position 573,863 of record JAVJAQ010001368.1, read on the forward strand.
TTACCTCTTTTATTTCTTCTTTGGTGCTCTCGTTCTTCTCGATGAGTGTTTGAAGCATTTCATACAGGTGTTTGTTACTTATCTCACCTTGGTTTTCCATGATTTTTATTTTCAAGTTTTCTAATGATCACCTGTACTAATTTGTATAGTTGGATTGTTGCACACTATGGATAGTCGGAACACTGTTTATATTCATTCGAATGCTTTTAACTGGCTTGTTTCTAAATTTTACTCAATTTCTTCATGTGTCTTTTTGATGGGTATGTTCTTAGGTTATCACTTGACGAAAGTCCAGAATTTTTTTGCTCACTTTCTTCACTGAAACAACTGTTCAAAGCGGAGCGGACTGTAAACCGTCTTGCGAGTTTACTGGTAGTTAAATACATACATAAATACATGATTGTGAGATTCCATTCACAAATCTCCAAGTATATGCTCATTTTCGCCTCTTCATCACATTAAAAACTGAACGATGATCAGAGAAAATCAATTTCAAACCCTTGGTTGTCTCCTTCCAATATTCCAGCCAAATTCAATGAATATCACCATCTTCTGCATATACTACTCGTGACACACTCATACTCTTCGTTGTTGTGAACGATTTTTTATAAAGTCAGCCAACATAATTGATTTGTAGAAATTGTTCTAAAATTGTTCGTTTCCGTCAACCAGCAGATGAACGTCAACCCTCAGAAGTCTAAAATTGTGCGAGCAATGGATCAATGAGGCCTTAACTTTTAACGTGCGATTACCCAGCACGGTGGCCCGGCGGGGAATCGAACCCCGGTTTTCTGCTTGCATGGCGAATGTGCTAACCTCTACACTACCGAGAAATCATATAAATATATGAATGGCAACTCAATGTTCTTATTTCATCCAAGTCATATCTAAAAGGTAGGTTCCATCAACTTTTGTATATTATATGACTTATGGAAATATTTACAAGGAATGACAGGAATTAGTAAGGAGCTTGTCAATTTCCGATAATGAAAACGGACTGAACCCGAGGAATGAAGAAATCAACGCGACGTCAAAAAAGTTAGTTTCTGACTGAAACATAAGTTCGCATCCGATCCTCCACCAGAGCCGGAATTTGAAAGAGATAGCTTTATCTTGTACTGGGCTATAATACGAAATGAAATGAATAAGGTAAAGTGAAGAGAAGATAAATAGCAGAATCGAAAGAAGAGAAAAATGCAATCTTAGGTACTCAATCTATATTGTAGCTACCACAAATTATCACAGTACAGGAGAAGTGTTTCCTGAGGCTCACAAACTCCACAGTAAACTTTACACCAAAATTAACAGTGAATGTTAGTTCGTATATCCTGCCACTCGATTCACATGGCGTTCTCTGAATATTGCAGGGCTTCCCCCCAGTGTAAATATGCATATAAAAAAAATTGTATACAAACTTCGGCAAGAGATGAAATTTTTTTTCAGGAGAAAGCTCACCTTGGCTTTAAGCCTCGAGTAGCGACATTTTTTCTTGAGAGAAGCTGAACACTTTCCGACTCGATGTATGATATTTTTCTTGCTTTACATAGGAGTCAAATAAAAACATCCCAATCACCCTCTCTCACTATTTCCAGATATATTTATCATGAAATGTTATATTTTATTTTAATTGGATTGGTACTTGTGCCCCCATTGAGAAGATCAAAGGTAAAAAAATATTCATTATGTGTAAACGAACTCTCAAAGAAGCGCACTATGCGGTAGAGGAGCGATTCAAAACAAACGAAGCGAACCATTTTTCAAGCGTTGAATATGCAAACTCCACACAGTATCTAGAATCATTTCACTTTGAACACGAATATTAAAAAAATAGTAATGCTTCCGTATCCACTTACAATTTTAATAGGAATAGAGTTTTGTCTCTCTGACAGAAACCATTCGTCATTATTGTTCAGGAACAAAAATTTTTACAGTACGGATTTTCATTACATTTACTAATTGAATGCCAGAGAGCCTGCAATAGGTCTCATCAGTGGAATTCGGTAGATCTTGTGAAAACAGTGCAATTTCAATTGTTTGTTCCTGATGGAAAACAAAAAACCAATTCGAGTGCAGTTGATGTATACCGTAAATGAATACATTTCGCCATTAGATTCCCTTCTTCGTTAAGAAAGTTAATACCTTTCACTTGGGGACGAGCAACATCAAAAAAATATGTATGAGACTTCAACTTTGGCAGTTTTTTTATATACCAACATTCTTTCCAAAAACCTACATTGAAACAGATTTGGTTTCCAAACCCTTAACAAAAATCGTGGTAGGATGACAACCCAAAAAAAATACGAAAAAAAACCGAAAACACTACTTATTTCAAATTCCAAAACATTTTCTACCTGAAAAGCAAAATAAAACTTGTTCTCTCTAGTTCGTTCAACTGATTCCAGTCACTGTCAATCTTTATGAAAAGTGCCTAGCTCTCAACTTCATAATATTCCCAGTGGAAATATAAAATATATATATATATATATATATATATATATATATATATATATATATATGATATGCTGGCTGGAACTTCCGGTTGGAATGATTTTCTTGTCTACGTTTCGGCTCCCATTTCGGAGCCATTTTCAAGACTGAGTGACCTTGCGTCTAGGTCTAAGTTGTCTGTTGTCTTACTAGCTGGAAGGATCGAGATACTCGATCTCCAGTGATGATAGCTAGCTAGTAAGACAACTCAGACCTAGATGCAAGGTCACTCAGTTTCGAAATTAACTCCGAAATGGGAGCCGAAACGTAGACAAGAAAATCATTCCAGACGCGGATACGCGGATCAACCGAAAGTTCCAGCCAGCACATTTCTAACCGCGGAAGCCTAGCCGAACAAATATATATATATATATATATATATATATATATATATATATATATATATATATATATATATATATAGGAAAGTAACTCGTGACTGATTAATGAATATGACTGCAACCTCAAAAGGAATGATTTTTAATTATACGCTACTCGTTAAGGTCAATACTAACTTTTTCCTCATAACTTCGGTCACTTTTTGGAAACGTTTTTCATTCTGAATCCGTGAATTCTGTTCATATGTGAATAATTCATTGAAATTTTGGAATCATTTTCATGTATGACGATAAAAATTTGATGTTGATGTGTTCGGAGTTCGAATTTCTGGTCATCTAGTAGATGGAGTTTCACGCGGCACATCATCCGCACTGAAATTACAATTCTTGTTTCGTTCGAAGATGAATCAAAATGCATTGTATTGCCACTGTAATGGAAGCTGTATGGCTTTCAATTTCTAAATGCAATGATTCGGTATAATGGTATTCCAATGGTATAAACTCTACAACAAAATGGGTCTTGCCAATGATGGCAATGTGGTGGTAGTTGAAAAAAAACACTCCGGAGAAGAATTTCGACTCAAATTGAGCTATTGAATTCATACAAAAATATAAAGAAGACAGAGTTCGGGAACTCTGGATATCAAGGATTGGAAATAATGAAGGTAATACAGCTGATGAAATTCAGTATCTACTACAAAAAAAACAATGTATATGGCTTCAGTTGCAAAGCTTATTATAGTTTGGGTCTAAAAATGACATTTTCTCTCAGATTAAATACGAAATTTGATCATTGAGTTTTAGACCATGCACCAACTCCCATAGAGAAAACATATTCTTGAGAAATCAATAATAAGAATTTATTCAGCCAAATATGGGGTGCAGCCTCTCTGATGGGCACTGTATCATGATTTCCATAATTTCCCATTTCCAAGGCTCTTGCCGATAGGAGCAAATACCAATAACTGTATCGAAACTGCACACAATGCTACTCAGCCGATATTTTCACATCACAAGTCAATTATTCGTGTGTGTGATGTTGAATGAGTTTTCAACAGTATGTGGCTATTGTTACTAGAATAACGTTTGTCAATGCCAAAAGTTCAACGGTAACTTCATAGTTGGGAGCCAGAGGAAGTTTTCAGAACGAAGAAGTGTTACAACGTCAGGTTGGTTTTGACAGTGTTTAATAACCTGTCAATAATTATTGTTCGCATTATAATGTGCGGGTTGCATTCAAAATTATGTTCTCTCAGGAATGAGTAGACGGAGTTGAAATTGAATGCATATCCAGTCGACTGTAGATCTTGGTACGAATATCAAAGCTTGAATCACAAATGAAGAATAATAGGGAAAAATCAAAACAGGATGGTATTGAAAGAAAATATATTATGATGAAAGGAAAGAAAAAATCATTCATTGAGGGAATGCACACATGGTAACACGATTCCAGGAATAGAGGGATTCGTGTTTATACATGATCAGAAAAAATGTATAACGTTTCTGGGATTTTTATATTTGTATACCACAAATCTTTTCCCGATCGTGAATCCAAGATGATTTCAACGGGATAATCACTCCCAACTTCAGAGTAAATAAATGTATCCTTGAGAATTCCGATCCCACAAACAGATATGGAAGATCCAGAAGAGAATCAGGTGTGAAGAGTTCCATGGTACTGTCAGAATTTACCTTCGCGGATCCCTAGGGAAAGAAATATTTTTTTCCGATAATTCGACCCAATCCACAAGCCTTTTTCCAAACGAATATTCGAAGAAACCTCTTTGACAACCACTAACAAATATCTACTCGATAACAAAGCTCACAACTGAAGAGCCTGTGACGGAGTCGGCAAAAGTGCCCTGATACAAACGGAATTGGATTGAATATGGTGAGTGCTGTAGCCAATGTTTTCTTGTGTTTCTCGATATAAAGCAGCCTCATCAGCAAGACGCGAGCAAGCATAACAGCAGATGATTTCTGTCGATTGTATTCGTTCGTCGATAATAATTTGTTTTTCCGTGTGTTCCAAATATTCAATAACTCAATGAACCACGCGATAGTTTTAGTACGATATCCCGCTGCAGAATCACTATGTTCATCACGTAGATAATCAAACTCAAATTTCTACGTACATTTATGAGTGGGCAAATACATTGATAACAGGGTGCCAGTCGAAAAGGGCTTGCAAGTATTTTCAATTGAAATAATTTCAATAATTCCCAACAAAAATATGCATTCACTTCGTAGTGAAATGAAATATCATTTACATCACAGCAATGCATGGAGAAAATCCAAAAAGCCTTGGTAACTGATGCCCACTAGATCGCAAGTACTTGTCAGCCAGGTGTAAATGGGTGATACTTCGATATCAGTTCTACCCGGGGAATCAAGCCATCCATGATATTTATTTTTCCATTCTACAATAATATTCAAAATTGCATCGGAAAATAAGTTATGTATTTCAAATTTCTGATTTCTCCTTCAGATTCTTAAAGGGTGCTTTCACACCGGGATGATGTTTTATCAGATTCTCTTTTCTAGTTTTTCCATACCTTGGTATTAGATATTTAGACCATGTGGTTTCATTGTCTTCGCCTTCAAATGCTGGCACTGAAAAATCAATTTCACTCCTCTCATCAGATTCCGAAATTTTCTGTTGGGTGTCAGTATCATTATTCTCCACCTCTACATAATCTTCTTCGTCCTCAGTATCGTCGAACTCAATAGTTTCTTGTGACTTGTCCTCATTCGAACACTCTGATGTGAGATTCTGTAAATGATCTTGTTCATCTCTCCATGAGTACATCTGAAAACATTCCTCAAACTCTATAAACTGATTTTCACATTGATAAAACTATAAAATTACCTTCAACAATAATGAATGAAAGAAAAAACTCTCAGTCCGCAATAGCATATAGAATCGACACGGCTGGACCCATGGACCTTCAATTGTATACTCATCACCTTCGAACTTATTTATGAAAATAGCGTGAGTTTCATGAGAAAAAGGAGAGCGGTATGGAATTACAACAATGATACAAATCGTGCAGAGCGAGAGTCCGCGCGCGACCACCAGAAAGTTGAGCTTCCCTTTGCCGTGCACTACGCTCTGCATTTTCTCCTTATCTGTACCTTGGTGTTAGATATTCAGACCATGTGGTTTCATTGTCTTCGCCTTCAAATGCTGGCACTGGAAAATCAATTTCACTCCTCTCATCAGATTCCGAAATTTCCTATTGGGTGTCAGTATCATTATTCTCCACCTCTACATAATCTTCTTCGTCCTCAGTATCGTCGAACTCAATGTGGTTTCATCGTCTTCGCCTTCAAATGCTGGCACTGAAAAATCAATTTCACTCCTCTCATAAGATTCCGAAATTTTCTGTTGGGTGTCAGTATCATTATTCTCCACCTCTACATAATCTTCTTTGTCCTCAGTATCGTCGAACTCAATAGTTTCTTGTGACTTGTCCTCATTCAAACACTCTGACGTGAGATTCTGTGAATGATCTTGTTCATCTCTCCATGAGTACATCTGAAAACATTCCTCAAACTCTATAAACTAATCTCCACATTGATAGAACTATAAAATTACCTTCAACAGTAACGAATGAAAGAAAAAACTCTCAGTCCGCAATAGCACATAGAAACGACACGGGTGGATCCTTCGACCTTCAATTGTTCGAACTCATTCATGAAAATAGCGTGAGTTCCATGAGGAAAAGGAGAGTGGTATGAAATTACAACAATGATACAAATCGTGCAGAGCGAGAGTCCGCGCGCGACCACCAGAAAGTTGAGCTTCCCTTTGCCGTGCACTACGCTCTGCATTTTCTCCTTATCTGTACCTTGGTGTTAGATATTTAGACCATGTGGTTTCATTGTCTTCGCCTTCAAATGCTGGCACTGGAAAATCAATTTCACTCCTCTCATAAGATTCCGAAATTTCCTGTCGGGTGTCAGTATCATTATTCTCCACCTCTACATATTCTTCTTCGTCCTCAGTATCGTCGAACTCAATAGTTTCTTGAGACTTGTCCTCATTCAAACACTCTGACGTGAGATTCTGTAAATGATCTTGTTCATCTCTCCATGAGTACATCTGAAAACATTTCTCAAACTCTATAAACTAATCTTCACATTGATAAAATTATAAAATTACCTTCAACAGTAACGAATGAAAGAAAAAACTCTCAGTCCGCAATAGCACATAGAAACGACACGGGTGGATCCTTCGACCTTCAATTGTATACTCAGCATCTTCGAAATTATTTATAAAAATAGCGTGAGTTTCATGAAAGAAAGGAGAGCGGTATGGAATTACAACAATGATACAAATCGTGCAGAGCGAGAGTCCGCGCGCGACCACCAGAAAGTTGAGCTTCCCTTTGCCGTGCACTACGCTCTGCATTTTCTCCTTATCTGTACCTTGGTATTAGATATTTAGACCATGTGGTTTCATTGTCTTCGCCTTCAAATGCTGGCACTGAAAAATCAATTTCACTCCTCTCATCAGATTCCGAAATTTCCTGTTGGGTGTCAGTATCATTATTCTCCACCTCTATATAATCTTCTTCGTCCTCAGTATCGTCGAACGCAATAGTTTCTTGTGACTTGTCCTAATTCAAACACTATGTCGTGAGATCCTGTAAATGATCTTGTTCATTTCTCCATGAGCACATCTGAAAACATTCCTCAAACTCTATAAACTAGTCTTCACATCGATGAAACTATAAAATTACCTTCAACAGTAACGAATGGAAGAAAAAAACTTTCAGTCCGCAATAGCCCATAGAAACGACACGGGTGGACCTTTCGACCTTCAAATGTATACTCAGCTTCTTCGTACTTATTTGTGAAAATAGCGTGAGTTCCATCAGTAAAAGGAGAGCGGTATGAAATTACAACAATGATACAAATCGTGCAGAGCGAGAGTCCGCGCGCGACCACCAGAAAGTTGAGCTTCCCTTTCCCGTGCACTACTCTCTGCATTTTCCCTTTATCTGTACCAGAATGTTTTTTTTTTGTTCGATGTGAATCCCAAATCGCCTAATAGTTCGTGATAACCATTGTCAAAACCTCATTACAGTAAGCCAACTACAAAGAGTGACATTAAGATTGATATGGGAATGTCGCGGGGAAGTGAAAAATCTGGCAGACCACAATAGAATAACCGAACAGTGGGTCCCAGGTCACTCAGGTATCGCAGGCAATAAAAAATCTAAAGGATCATCGACACCATATACTGGAGCCGAGCCACCAGTGGGGCTACCAAAACGATGGTACGGAATCACATAAAGAAACGGGTGAGAGAATAACATATATTATTACAAATGTTTCTGTTTCAAGAATTCCATTCAATTCAAACATCTCGGCAGAGGAAAAAACGAATTTAAGTGTTTTTCCATAAAGCCAATACCGGTTTCCGCAGTATACTTCCCATCAAAACAGTCCTAATGGATCGAACGAATGGATTTTCGATGAACCAAAACGCGAAGTAAGTGTTAAATCAGAGCTTATTTCAGAATTGATTCCAAAGAGTAAAATCGGTAGCTAGTAAATTCATTCGAATCCCTTACGATATTCTAGATGAGATGGGTAGTAGATGATTGCTGATAATCCTTCCTGTTCATGGGAAGTCTTCTGCGTGAAACATCACTTGCATCACCAAATAATGATAAAACGTGTTATATAAACAAATGAATACACTTTCTTCAACTATTCCTAATTGGAGACATCATTTGTATATTTCAGGTTTGTAACCTGATACATCAGTTAGAAACATAAGATCACCAATATGCAACAGGGGACACTATATGACATTTCATCTGACGTAGTGGTTAACACACTGTTTATAAAACTAAATGAATGTTGTATAGCGCACATTTCTATGAAAAATGCACGTAAATGGAACGTTATCCGGGGCACTCTAGAACTTTTGCAAGACTTTAACGGCAGTTTCCTTTTTGTTTTGGCCGACAGTCCGCACCAAACGACCTAGTTCTCGTAGTCGCGTAAAACTAATCCCTTGTTCGGTTAGATGTAGTGTCTGTTAGAATTCTATTTATTCCTGTCGCTTAAAGAGAGACAGAGTCGCGCTAGACCGGTGACAAATTGAGGTAAAAACGTTCTTATCACTGAACTTCGCCGCGTCCGACTCGAAGGAAAGTAATTTCCGAAGTTTTCCTCTCGTAATTCATTTAGGGGCCGCTGTGAGTTATCCGAGAAGTCGATCTTTTAATTAAATGATTTGGGATATCGAATATCTTGAACGGAACTCACAGAGATATTCCCACTGGAGCCAAAATGAATTGGTCACGATTAATCAAAGTGAAATTGAATATCAAAATATCTCAATGAACACACTTGAATCTAGAACTCATAACTATGGACCTACCAAACCTCAGGAAGTATCAGGCAAAGAAAGGAGCTGAATATGAATTCTTAAAATGGGTTTTTCCTGAACCAGCTTACGTTTCTTCACGTACGTCAGCCCCCACAAGTCGGAACTTGTGAGAGCAATAGGTTCACGAGGCCTTAACTTTCGAAGTGTGAATCCCAACACGGGGGGTTCAAAACATTGAATGATTCTGAGTCGTTCAAATAGGTACCACCATTTAGCGCGCGCTTTGGGTGATGTCAAATCACATCCTTCGTGTTTGTTCACTCCAAGTAACCCGATAAAGTGTTTATTCGTATTCCAGTGATGCAAGGGAGAAGAAATAATGTTCCTCCATAACAGTTTTTATAGTTTTGTGAGGATCATTCGAACGTCTGTATGCTATATTTATATACAGTTCAGCGGAATGAGTCAATAGCTATTCAGCAGTGGAAAATTCAATTTTGAACACACCCATTTTTGGAAACATGAAATTACTTTACAGCTCTCATTCCTCCGATATCTGCGTACGTGAAATCGAGATTCGATGCAGGATATGCTGTCGTCATGAATACATCTATTTTTGGTGAATTATCCGATTGTGCTCGGACGAAATCAGTTTCAGTCATCGTGCAAGACTCACTTGGAATCAAGATCCACTATATATCACCACAGTAATACTGGTTTGAATTTTTCCCCGAGCACCAACCACTTACGCAGTATGAATATCGATGCCGATAAATACAATGTTTTGACATCTGATGTCATTCGACCAATGGTGATGCGGTTTGGAAGTTTGATTTTCCTGCAAATCCTTAATATTTCGTATAAAAGTTTATGCTTTTGAAAAATAACTTGATGAAAAAAACTTTTGAATTATAATGTGACGATAATGGAGATTCGAAAAAATATATTTGAATTCTATGCATATTATATTATGTAGTAAAACTATAGGCCAACGTAGTTGTGCTTACCTCGGAAGCAAACTCGTTAATATGCTACCTATGAATATAAAAACATGTAAAACTTTCACCAGATTCAAAATGAAATAAAAAAACTGGATTTCAGAAAAAAAATTCAAATTTTTTCATAACATCGTTAATAACGGAGTATAAATCAATTTAATCGACTGGTTCCCCAGGTAAAGAATTCAAAATTAATATTTCATGAACTTATTTAAAAATTTAATAAATAGACTTGACTTTCTTATGTTGATATAAAATATTATTTGTGATTTTACCCAACGCTAGATGTAAGAGTTTTTACTAACATACTATTTTATATATACATATTTTTTTTTAATAACTAATCAGTCACAAACCCCATTCTTCGTACCACGCACCAGCTGAAATGAATCAGCTTCTGTGGTTCCTACCTGTTTATTCACACCCCCCTTTTGTACACATGTATCTTTCTGAGAAAGAAATTCTATGCTTATGAATAAACATTATTAGCTGCAACACCATTGTACTGACTCAACTGGGATGGACTTGTGACGTATTCCAAGGCACGTACCCGTACCAAGGGACAAAGACACGTGATTAATTTGATGGGCAATTACCTCTGGATGATAAATGTATTCGAAGGAAGTACAGTTCTCCTTGTTCTTTTTGTCTTCGTTATGGAAGTGGTTAGGTATTGGGTTTGTTGTGTTTCTCCATTATGAGCAGTTCGATCGAGTTGTGGTCACTTCAACTTGTTCTGGAACCATATTCATGGTGTTTGTGGATTTTATAATCTAACTTGGAACTATTCCAGAATTAGGATCATGTAAATATGTTGCTAGTTCGAAGTGAGCTGGAAATATTTGGACTAGCTGTCCACCAAAATATGATCGTGTAACTACTTCGATCTATTCCAGAATCGTCCTTCGGCGAAACCAACATGATCCTAGTTCTGGCTGCTTTTCGATATAACAAATGAGTATTGTGAAAATCATCCATGAAGCAAAATGATAATACAGCATCTGATCTGACCTGTCGACGCAAGGCATTCCTTTATTGAAGTCTCTGATAATACTTCTCGTTTATCTCTCCATTTGCAAAGAGCAATTGATTCAAACTCGTTTTTTCAGTTTCTTTTTTCAAGAGATCCTGTGAATTCTCCTTTCTATTGGATCTGGGAGTCCCACAAATACATACTTTCCTAGCAGTCAATGCCTTGGTCAGCTAGACAGAGTTATAAAAGTTATCTGTGAAGAGCATGTAGCCTTTATCAAAGTAGTCCCCCATAACGTGTGCAACTGAGCGGTAGAAGGGGTGATACGAGATAACTTTGATAAGTTTGCGTTTCCAACCACGAGGTGATTCGCCTGAAATTTTTTTTTAAGAAAATAATTTTGTTGAAAATCGTATCAAATCATCGTTATTTCATATTTTTTCAATTGCATAAAGTAGTTTACACAGCTTGGCATAAACCATGCTACTTGAAGAATTCTCCTATGGCAGTCGACGTTTCAAATTCTTAACTAACCGATGATCTTCTATAACCCAACTTTGTCAACAACAATTTTGAATATTTTTTGCACAAGGTGAATAATGTGTCAATCATTCTCTGATATTCTTTTTTAATTTTGCAATCTCTCATGAGAATTTATGGCGGTATCAGGTTCGTTTTTTCTCAGAAGATGAATGTTTTGCTTGAAATACTGGACCTTCATATAACTTTAGATAAGCAAATCCAAGTACTTGTTGAAGTTTCACAGTTTTGACTAGAGCAAGTCAAAGTCCAAACAAGAGGATGGATTCCAATGCACATTTCCATAAAATATATATGGATATATTCAAATGGTTTGCTACTTATCACATCGTTCAGAGATGTAGCATATCTATCCAACATCTCTATTAATCGACATCTGTTATACTGCACTTTATACAGAAATCATCGATGTTCCAATTTTTGTGATGCTTCATTTCGGCATTGAGAAAATACTATGGAAAAGCGTTTGCCACTTCAACATCTAATAACGAGACAAATTGTCGAAATCTGCTTTGTCGAAACCAATATGGGGGTTTAGTTTCACAGTGGGGCAATAAGTGGATTCGAATGAACTGCAACAGAAAACGCAAGAGAAGAAAGTAACAAATATCTTCGGCAGAAGTTCTGAATTTCATTAGTTTATATTTCGACTTTCACAACGTACAACAACGTACAAAGATGAAGCAAACGTGTTTCATCATCAATTTGGATTTTCTTTTCGATGAAAAAATGGAAAAAATTGAAGAAACGATCCCGTTTTGATATTTTTGTATCAACAGAATCAGGAATTTATATTTTAATTTGAAAATTCAAGTGATCTTTGCTCTCATTGAATTTGTCCGAGCACCATAGAGATATTTTTTTTTCAAACGAATGGGTACATCAATATGATCAGAACTTGTGAATCGAGCTAAAAGTGGTGAGTTATCAACCAAAAAAAAAATACAAAGAGAGAGTTCATCAACCATAAAAACTGACATTTGAACAATACAGGAATATTTCAAATTGATTGATTTCGCGAAGTTTCCACTTTCCTTTGAAAAACTCAGAATAGTCACTGTTTGAATGGCATTATTGTTTGGTAGATGAATTTTTTCGTTGTTCTCTTAAGTTCTCAACTAACCACGATCCGAAAAAATTCGAATTGATATTGGAAAGACGGAAGTTGAAGGAGTCTGCTTTTCCTTGATTTGGATCGCGTTCAGCTGCCACTCTTCGAAGACATATGTCGGATCTCTAATCTTTGGTATTCACAAAAATACGGATCTGAAAAGAAGGGTAGCCGGTAAATTCTTCGAAAACAATTATTCGAAAACAATTATTCGAATACAATTATTCGAATGCAATTGTTCGAATATAACAATTATTCGAAGAGTACAATTTTTCGAAAACAATTATTCGAAAAAAATTATCCGAAAATTATTTTAGTTTAATAAATTGAAAATAGATAGAAAGAGGTAAAGGTAGCGAATACGGTAACCTCACCGATTTTCTTGAAATTTGCACAGATGATTCAGAACACTATAAAATCATCATAACCATCGACATTTTTGTGCGGAAACCATACCTTTGGAAGTTATGACAAGATGACATTTGACAAGATGTTGGCAAGTATCTGTAATTCCTAATTATGTTAGTTTAGGTTGGTTTAGGCTAAGTTAGGTTTGGTCAGATGAACTGAGGTTAGTTGATTAGTTAGCTAAGGTTGGCAAGGTTAGTTTTCGGAAGATTAGGGTAGGTTGGTTGGGGTTTGGTTAGGTTAGTTAGGTTGGGTTAGATTAGGTCGCAAATTTTTTCAAACATCATTTGAAAGTTTATAATTGAAATTCGTTTAGGCTGATAGGTTAGTAAGGTTGGTTTAGGTTACGATAGTCACATTAGGCATTCCAGATCACGTGATGTCTGGGTGGCTAAAATAAGTTTTGACCAATCACACACTCGTTTGCAGAAAACAAACGATAGTTTCTGGGGGGCAGATGGCGCCGTATGTGTTCATTTCGATTCATTTGATATTTTTATTGATACACAATTTGAAATTTGTTTTCGAATTCGAGTGATTGCTTTCGAATAATTGTTATCTTCGAAGAATTACTCTTCGAAGAATTGTTTTTCGAATAATTGTATTCTGATAATTGTTCTTCGAAAAACTGTATTCGAATAATTTACCTAGACCCGAAAAAAAGAGGTTCCTGAAAACAGAAACGGATTTGGTTTCCGAAACGACAAAGATAAATGTATTGATAACTATTAGTTGTTGTATTTCATTGATAGGCAACTTTAAGGAAATACGAGAAGTTGCTGAACATAGAACGTGTTCCATTCAGAAAGAACTCTTTTTCAATCGACGCAGATTTTCAATCTTCCCTTTCACACTTTCATAGATTACAACATTAATTCTTATATTTTCAGATTGTGGTGAGTTAGGAATCCAAAAAACTACGAAGGAACTCGGAATATATATATATATTTTTAAACATTACAGTTTTCATAACTGATATTTACAGTAAACTATCACAAATGACACTATAAGTTGAATCACGATTGAATTTCCATAGAATTTATAGTCTTCGCTAAGACAATGAATTCTGGAAATTTATTCGAGTTTCAACTCATAGTGTCATAACTATGGATTTCCATCAAGTAACGGCCACGTCAATCCAAAAAAAACTATCACAAATATTCACATCTGAATATAAGGATGAGAAAAAGTGAAGAGAATTTCAGTAAAAAAGAAAGTCCGTTATTTTGATTGAACAGAATAATATGTGTTAACACACGCTTTTTAACATGCACCCGCGGTCATTGTGAAGAAACTGAACGAAACTGGGCAAACGAATTTTGAAATGTTCGAAAAATGTTATTGCTGCAAAAAGGGGCAAATTTGAGTTATCCATAATGAGAATTTTTGTCAGGCAATTCCATGTCAGTCCACATAAACGTATCCATTCAGAATCAATAAAAAATATATCCATTTTCAAGTTGGAAAGTGACCGATTGGTCACCCAGGAAAAGAAGGCCATGAGGATATTTTCCGGCCGTTTTTGGCACTTCTTGAGCTCATCCTATTCCTTCATTCGAAAAAATAGAAAAGCAATCCGTCTTGCTGATTCTTCGCTCACGGACTCGCTAACCTCGTTGGAACATCGTAGAATGGTGAAAGACTTATTTATATTTCCACGGTCGGTGCTCTGCTGAACTTTGGAACTCCTCGCAGAAGAAGGTTTTTCTTGGGGCAAACGGAATTCAAAAATGTAAAAGTTAATGATAATTAGTATCTTGTCGCTTGGTTCACGTGCTCTTCTCTGAACATTACAAGGCTTTCCTTTCGTGGTAATCTGTACATAAAATGAAAATACTCCTCATCGGAAAGCATGAAGTGTCCAGATTACCAATGTAGTTATAAGAAACCTGTCTGTCTGGCGAAATATTACAGTTGGTGTAGCTGTTTTCATTCGGGGATCGAATATTCGTAAGATGGTTACATATGATCGAAAATATTTCAACCTACAATACTCTTCCACAAATGAACTCCCTGGAATCATGATTATCAACAGTACTTTTCAAAATCTGAATGTTTGAGGCATGTGAGGCATTTTGGACTAAAATTAATCACATTTTTATCGATTGATTGAACTATTCTGTATTCAACAGTACTTTAATGGTTGAGATGACGAGTACGGTTTCCTGTTGTTCGGAAAGTTGCTGAGGAATAATATTCCGAATTCACTATACTAAAATTTGCTCCTCTGAAGTGAAAAATCACGTTTTTTCGTTTTCTATAATAGCCTGAGATTGAATTAGATAGGAGGGACGATACTTAACAACCATTCTCTATGAATGGTTCCTCATTCAGTGCCACCCTGTGTATAAGTGCTGTATAATTAAAAATGAAATTTGTCAAGCCCAATGAAATATTTTGTGGTAGAAACGCATGAGGTGGCAATTGTATATGTTCTATATGTTGTATGTATTCATAATTTATTGCACTAGGCATGACAGACCCTATATATTTCATTTATTGTTTTCACACACAAGGTTGCATCTCAGTAAGGTTATCATTATTCATTCGTTAGGTGAAATGTATAATTTTGGTGGACAATGTATTACATTATTCTGTTATCGGTGAATGAATATTTTTATCGGTATAATTGATCTGCTGTACTTCATAGAGAGGCCGCAGATGAGGGGTCTTCCAGCATCGGAAAAGAATCGTGGTTACTTATTGCACTTTCAGTTCCTCAGATCTGTCCATAACAATTAACAAGGCAAGGAAGGCCTTCTTAGTGGACGTTTTTAACCCACACTTGACTCCTGCAGACATTTTTATGGACTAGTTCACTTAAAAGAATATGTCATATTTCCGAATGACGAAGTGAACGAATTTCAAGTAGCAAATTGTTTCATAAAAATCAACACCATTTTTATCACTTCCATACCTGAAAATCAGAATAATTATCATATCAACATTTGTCATCATCAGAATCAATTTGTCGAAACACTCACTCGATCAGAACCTGAGACACTTTTCCGTAGTAATTCAATGCAACCCCGAATTTTTTCTTGCCTGGAAGAGTGCAGAAAGCAAATTTGATTTGAACGCAATCCTCATATTAATTCCGTTCTCTCAAAGAATCTTGAGTTCTGAGGAAAGGGGCTATTCCGTAAGATTTAATAAAGAGACGAGAATATCATAAAAGCATGACGATTCCAGTATAACGGTGAAACGCAGCAGTTATATTGCGATTTGCATAATAAGGATGGAAAACATGAGTCTAATGAATTGCCCACTTTGACGTTAAACCGTATTCTGTCTGAATGGCCTTCCACTTATCATGCCAGCTCAGTCTATGTATCATCTCTTTCGCGATGTTACTTCAACAATTCAAAAAAGTCTGTTTAGAGCAATATTGTTTATCATGATTTTCGAATCGAATGGAATTTATTCAGTCCATAAATTATTGTTAGAAGCGACCAATCTGAAGTATTACGTTTATAGCGGGTAGCTTGGCAAAAAGTAGCTGACATCACGAAATATTGACAAATCATCCCTCACGATTAGGTTCAAAATAAAAATAATAATAATATAGAAAAATGGCATGCAAGCGAACCCTCTTAGTATCAAGTAATCAAATCAAATTCAACTCGGATAGTTCAATTGAAAACCCTCCATGTGTGATACAGGAATCAATTTTCAATTGGTGCTACGTGTCCTATGGAAATTACTGAAAATTTCAAATACTATTTATTGGATGAAAAAATATTGTATCAGATAAAATATTATTGGAAATGAATGAATATTGTTAGTTCGATGAAATATAATTCAAAATATTCATCGATATCAAAGGAAACATTTTCTAAGAGGAAGACTCCCAATTATTTGAAATATTTTTTCATGCTTTTGATTTCTTCATGAAATATAGAGAGATAAATTTATCGTATTGAGGTAGGGAGAAGTAACGTTTGGTATGGTCTCGAATATATTCCTGATTCGATAGTTTGAGTGTGTGTTTTACGATCTATTCAGTGATCTAATACAAATAATAACATTTATAATATCTCGAATAAATCAACAATCAACATTGTTGTTTGGAACAATCAATGTTGAAAAGGAATATTTCCAAAAAACCTTCAAACAAAAACTTGAAATTTTCAATCATTGAACTGGTCCAGATTAAGAATATTTGTGAAATGAATTGTGCACATTGCAAGGAAAGTAAGGATATTCCAACCATATTATGTGACAGTGACAGGAGAGACCCGTTCATTGAGAACAGAAATGTCCTGCTCTCAATGCATCATAATTGAAGGTGATTGATATGAAAGATGAGAACTTTGAAATTTTAATCGAACAGATTTTTGTTGTTCTTCACATTAAAAAGATTGAATTATATTTGGGGGAGTCTTAATACCGCCATCATCAACTGCTGAGATCTATGAACAACACATTCATGATATTGATCATGCTTTTAATATTCACAAAGATTGTGAATTCATTCTGTTTTTGATTTGTTGATTCCGTTATTTGTATTCACGTGTCTTGCTCTCAAATCTACATCATCCTTTGAAAGAATTTTCTATTATTTACCTATCGAATATAGAAATCGAATTCATGATTAGTTCAAATTACAACCAACAGTGATAACGAAACCAATCATTAAAATTTGGAAAAATGCTGTAATGATATCATTGCATTTTTTTCCTACTATAAACATAGTGCATGTTTCTTGGGAATGAATGAAATGAATGATTGATTCATCTAAAAAAAATTATGTGTGATGCTGTGTAACTTGTTGCTCTTTTCAAAAATATATTAGATTTTGTTCTCCTAGTATGATCATGTGATATCTTGTACGGATCAAATCTGAATCATTCATTCAATGAACAATAGTTTTCCATACTCCGATTACTAATTTGAAAGTAATGGTTGATTAGGATTAGAACTGAGTATGAGTTCAACAGAATATACGAGTACCTTTCAACCGATTTTCAGACATTGTCAGGTAGAAAATTGGAATCAAATAAAATTGAGAAACCTCCTGAATTAACAACCCAACTGAGTTGATATCCTCAGAAAAACAAATGATATCAGTAGCTGAACTCAACTTAATAATATCAGTAATTAGATTCAGTTCAGATATTGATATTTACTGACGAATTGTCGTTTTCACTAGGTTGAATAGTCTTATGATAATCCTTTTTTCTTTTCAATATCCGACTGAATGGCGCACTGAATGACATGAGTCCGTTGTTATATCAATCTATCTCTAGACTTCCGAATGAATACCGGAGCCTATTGTCATATACATAAATACTAATTCGACGATCAAGAACAATTTCTTTACGCCCATGATTTCTTTTAAGCCTTTTCTTTCATGTCTATGCCTAAGTGCTTGAGAGAGGATCAAGCTCATCGACCGTTTTCGCGATTAATCGAGTATGTTCGAGTGAGATACCACAATATTTTTTCATTTATTTCTTATTTGCATTGTTTTGACTAATATTTCATAATCAACAGGGTTCAATAATACAGACAATGGAAGTTCGAATCATTACCATTCAGCAAGGAACATTGTCAACCACATTCAAGCCAAATAGAAGGAAGCTGAAGAACTACGACGCAGAGAGAAGAGTGAGGTTGAGGAATAGCTGAGAAAAAAATAGAGATGTTCCTGAAAATATTCCACGAATTGAAGGAAACCAAAGTCAGTGGAGATGAACCGAAATACACGGAAGGAGAGCTTCAGCTCCATGAAGGTTAAGGGAGCTCACATGGAAGACATGCCTGGTCCACTTCGACGAACATTATTGTGAACAACTTTTGAGGCTGGGGAATGCCAACTTGCAACTGAATCTCCATCATCCAACCTGAGGTCTGCTTTCCGCAAAAAGATCAAGGCGCTGAAGGAATGTCCCGTACAGAAAAACAAGTACGAAGTCAGAAGCTTTCTGTGGATCTGTAGCTTCTACAAACGATTCAAAGGAAGACCATCTCTCCATTCCAACAGGGATGCTTGATGCTTCCCAGTATGGCTCAGGACCCGTTTCATCCCAGATGCAAGGCAGCAAAGAAGTTTTTATCGGCTATTTCAGCAAAGGCGAAGGGAAGGCGAAAAAGAACTACTGCATGACTAGAACTATACTTGATGGTCGTTATGGACTACTTCTGGAAAAGGCCAGAAGTTGTAGCTGTACCCAACCAAGAAGCGAAAACTGTTGCTGAAGCTCTTCTGCATAATGTAATCTCCAGGCAAGGGGTACTCACCATTCCACCCTGATTAGAGCCTCAATTTCGAATCGGACATAGTCGGGCCCAGTGAGCTCCGGTCGAAGAGACGTGGGATGGTCCGGCGGTATGGAAGCGGAGCTTGCTCCAATGCTATGTGCCGTGTAAGGGAAAACCCCGGTTTCCACGTTTAACACCCAAGATAAGGTGAGCATGGACTACACTGCCAACACTCGGGGGTTAATAACAAAGGTCTGGGGACCGGTCGTGGTCCTATCTAACTCAGTTGCTAGCTACTTCTGAGGGGGCCTGACCGGCCCCCCCCAGAACCCCCCGGTGTGGTCGTAACTATGACTCTCTTAAGGTAATCTCCAGGCAAGGGGTACTCACCATTCCACCCTGATTAGAGCCTCGATTTCGAATCGGACCTTTGGAGGTAGATGACGGGCTTGCTAGGGATAAAGAAAACCAGAAACAGTTCTCCGCCACAGGCAGATGAAATGGTCGGGAGACACAACCGGACGATCAACAATAACTTTATATATTCGTGTCTAGCGTACTGAAGTTCTCAACATGAAGCTACCGAGTACACACCCTACATGTTACCAAGTGATTAGGAATTGAAACTCCTAATCGATTAGATTTTTGGCAGACTGGATGAAACCAAAGATATGTTGCTGACAGACCATTTGGAGGACCTCCAAGGTCTGTCTTCGACTTTGCCGGGTCGAAGTTGCAGATGACCAGTGACAAGATGACGATCAGGTTTGTAGTGAACTGGACGCTTAAAGTTAAATGTTCAGTGCCTTCAACCTTTCGAATCGGACCTTTGGAGGTAGATGACGGGCTGCTAGGGAAAAGAAAACCAGAAACAGTTCTCCGCCACAGGCAGATGAAATGGTCGGGAGACACAACCGGACGATCAACAATAACTTTATATATTCGTGTCTAGCGTACTGAAGCTCTCAACATGAAGCTACCGAGTACACACCCTACATGTTACCAAGTGATTAGGAATTGAAACTCCTAATCGATTAGATTTTAGGCAGACTGGATGAAACCAAAGATATGTTGCTGACAGACAAGGACTGTCTTCGACTTTGCCGGGTCGAAGTTGCAGATGACCAGTGACAAGATGACGATCAGGTTTGTAGTGAACTGGACGCTTAAAGTTAAATGTTCAGTGCCTTCAACTTCTGTATGTAAATTTGTCACATATATTATGAGATGTCACTCGAGTATGTGAAGACCTCATTTTCGAATAAAGTGTCTGCAATTGATGTGTTTTACCACCTGATTATTTGGCCAATAGTCACAACAACGAACGAAAATGAGCATTGAAAAAGATCATGCAAGTTTCTTTTGGGAAATGGTTTTCCGTGAATTTGTTCGAATTTTCGGTATTATGTAAATCTCGATACACTGATCAAAAGTGTCCATGGCCCCAGACTCCAAAAATAGACAGTTTTTGAGATATGGCTCATTCAATATCAATTTCTTGGACTTTTTGGGGATTTCAGCACATAATTTGTTCACTCTTATACCCAGAAAAAACAGAACTTCAATAATTTAACTGCAGGTCTTTCGTTTCAAGACACCGCCATTTGAAGAATTTATTAGACACTGCCCGTGTGACTGGACTATTTTTTCATTTTTAATTTCCCGTTTCCGAAAGAACAAAAACTAATAACATAGATTTTACGACTCTGGTAGACCATTTCACCAGTATATTGTCTCCTTCAGTCTCAACCATTGTCTCGAGCGTTTTTCAACTGCTACATCATCCCATCTTAGATTTTGTAACATCACTCAAAGGAATTTTGTAAGACTACGATTTTTACGCCACTTGTACCTGTAGAACAAATATTTCAATAGCTAATACTTCTCTTCGTACTCTCGTACTGAAAAACAACTGGATACGTGAGCAGCTTCTACGAGACATATCTTCCAAAAATGTTGATGATCTTCTCAAGGAAGCAACGGCATTGGAAGCATCCCGCTATGGATAGTGTCAATCTCTTTATCTCAATTGTGGTCACCCAAATCATAGACTGCAGAACTAATCCCTAAAGTGTACCTCCTGTGAAGAAGTAGGTCACGTCACCAATATCTGCATTACCACCTTGCTGAAAAGCAGGCACCCATACTCTCTCGTCCCAGAATACTCAAAATGAACGTGTAGAAGAGAGTCACTTTAAAAATGAATATGGTATATTGTCTGCCTCGGAGATATCGAGGATCTAGGTTCTTCAGAGGCTGATACATCTCAAAGCATCTAAAGCATATTTATATGGATTCAGGTAGTTTGGAGCGCTAATTACTTTATCCGGATTCGGATAATTTTCATAAGTATTGTTTGCCGTAACTACTGAAAACCTCAGTCGCGAAAGCCTAACCATTTTGTCAGGTATTGTTGTATCAGACACCGATAAATACATCATCACAGTCACTCTCAATAACAAACCAAAATCATTTGAAGTAGATTCATGTGCAGGTTTCTCTTTGCTCTCAAAAATCCATCTTGGACTTTTCCTCAAAGTCATACCTGTGCTTGCCGATCTAAAACTGCTATTTTGCCATGGCCATGCTGTTGAGAACTCGCGCTTGCGAGCTCTGAGTCCGTCACAGTCCGCAGAAAGCCCCTATAATTCATCTGTAGGATCGGCCAGATGAGAACTGATAAAGTGTACATCAACTATGCAGGCCCCTTCGATGATCAATTTTTTCTGATGTGTTTGGATGATAAGTCGGGAGTGCGCATGTTGCGAGATTCTCCGTCCTCTGCAACAACTGTAACACTCCTTGAAATCATTTTTTCCCTTCACGGTTATCCCTTCGTCATGGTTTCGGATAATGCTGTCATTTTTGAAAGTGAAGAATTCCATGGACACTATAATTAACGTGGAATTTACCAGAAATTCAGCGCGCCAAGTCATCCTGCTGCTAATGACCTTGCAGAACGTAGCATCCAGACGCCTTCAGCCACGGGTAAGTTTCCTGGGGAATTCTATTTCTTCACAAAGCTTGAGTCTCATCGAAGACCAACGTTCCACGAGTTCGTTGTCTACAAGTGGGATAAATAGTGCAGGCGAGAGTTCACCCGGGAAACCAAGATGTATATCAGTTCGGCACCATGGTATCAAAGAAGCGCGTTGTCTTCGCTTCTTCAACTCCACAGCAGAGGAGGGGAAATCCGTTTTCATCACCTCCTGCTGAGAATAGTTTAACAAGGTCTGGTTACTCAATCAGAATACTCCTCAAGATTTTAACAGGCCAGCTAGACAGGGCTACATTTTGTAACATATGCTTAGTTCAAATTGAAAAGTGAGCGAAAATGTAGTGAACTGGACGGTTGAGGTTGAAATAGGATGGAAAATAAACGACCTAGTCTACCGGTTCCACCTGTCACCCCGAAGCAAACCGAGGGTAAACCCTCCAATACGGAATATTTAGAGGAGTGTTGCTTGGAGAGAAAAAATTCTGGATGGGGGAGATTTATGAATTCACGATTAAGAACGATTCTTCGAAACAATGAAAACTTTCCTACGCCTATGCCTGAGTGCTTCGGAAAAGATCCAGGAACGTTGATGGCCGTTCGAATAGAGAAAATTATAAAACCAAGGACCTATATATAGAAGCAGGAAGAGCAGCAACAGTTGGGTGATTACAGACAGCGATCAAGTTAATAAATAGAAGAAACAATAACAGTTATTTGAGTTGTGAATCATGTGTTTCAGTGATTTTTTAAGTTTATTGCAATCAAGTTGTTTGATTTCGCTGAACCAATTGTCACCTATTTTCGTTTTCTAGAATAGAATAAAAACGTAAGAATATTTTCGATCGTTCTTTCATTGCTTCCAGTAATCGTCTAGAATATTCTGATCTACAGTGGAGTTTTTTGTTTTTTCCCACTGGATTTGAGCATAATGCACTTCGAAACAAGTTTTTATAGCTCATCGACCTCAGTAAGTGTTTCTGTTCTTACAGTTTCCACGGGGATCATACCGATTAGTTTTCCGAAAAACCATCATACGTCAGAAGCTCATGTCAAGAGCATGTGGGAGCAAGGGATACCCACGATCTACAGTTCATGAAGTGAAATCTGAACTTCTTTGACTCCTTGTTCAAATAGCAAATAACGAATTTGGAGAATTGTGGTACTCCTAGGATTCGATGCTGGGTCGTCCGGTTGAGAAAGCGAGCTCTCAACAGCATGACCACGGCACAATAGCAGTTTCAGATCGGAAAATACCAAAATGAGCCACAGGAATTGTCTGGAGGATATCCGCAGGTCTCAGTTCGAGGGCTTGCATGTATCTCGACATAATATGTTTCACAATTCCAGGTCGTTTACCCTACGAAGATTCGAGCGTTCCTTGGCTTACAATTGAGTAAAAATATGAAACGTTTCTGTAGACGACAGAGATATTTCAACGATACCGTTGCTAAAAACTATATAGCACAAACGAACTGTAGTTGAGAAGTTAACTGAGTTCGTGTCACTTTAGGAGTTGAGAAAATTTCAAAGGAAAGAAAGGGGTTCATGAGATTGAGGTATAGTTGGAAAATATATTTCAACAAAAAATTAATCTGGAAGGCAGTCCTAAATGTTTGCTGCCAAGAGATAAGCGGTACCAAGGTTTCTATAATCATTAACCTCCTCAAAATCACAAAGCTTTTCTGAAAGGTTATCATTCTTTGTAGGAAAGGAAAAATCGTCTCTGAAGACGCAAAAACATCCAGGAAACGATCGTTTTTCAATGGTCGCACTTCTACTGTTGGAAAAAATGTAGCCATGTAACCAAACTTTGTGGAGGCGTGGAAACCGGGTAACGCTCGACAAGGGTCCGGTCTTGAATCTGTTGCCAATTAATCAATTCGATAATCAACAACATTATAAAGTGAGAAACATCAATGATAACGGAAAAAATCGAAAAATATCACATGAAATATACCGTTTCATTTGTTTGAACGATCAAAGACACGTACAATTCATTGTTTGTGGTAGTGGCAGGCGTGTTTCAATATCATCATATCATAAAAATCCGGGCGATTGCTGATTGAACCGAACTGAAACGCAAACGCGACTTTCAAACGCTGCTGCCGCCATGTAGTCCACTGTTTGGAAAAGGCAGCAGTAGTATGCTCACTCAAAAAATGAAGACCTTTTCGAAAAGCTTCGGTTTTTTGAGGTCGATGATTTTGAAACCTGGGTGAGCTTATGTCTTGGCAGCAAGTGATAAGGCTTACCACGGGGCTGGCAGCACTGCTTCATCGTATATTCCTACTCCTCTCCAGTATCGAAGGACAATTAGTGACTAGTTAGTGTAGTTCAGTCGAATACAGACCTGATCAATTGTGCTCTCTTGATGAACTGGAATAAAACATAGTTGAAAAACATCGGACCTTTTCCCAAATGTTCAACGTGCGAAGCCACTCCATAAGGGTAACGGACACTGTAAACCATACGCAGTTGTTGGAAGTCTTGGAGGATGTGGGAGTTCGAGGACGGTCACTTGATCTGATGGGAAGTTATTTGTCTCATCGCGTACAGGCAGTTAAAATTGACAAACATACCAGCACGGAAAAAAATTCAGTATGGAGTACCTCAGGGATCAGTAATGGGACCATTACTATTCTCTATTTACATACATAACCTACTAACGCTAAATTCTTCTGGAAAAATCTACAGTTTCGCTGATGATACAGCAATCTTGTACTCTGCAACTTCGTGGGAAACAGTGAAAAAAATGTGAAAATGATATAGCATCTATACTGAATTGGTTCAACCACATGCAATTCACCGTCAATTTCGAAAAAACCTTTTTCATGCCATTTGCTTCCTATGCGTCGTCGTTACCGCAGTACCGAACATTAACAATTGACAATAAGGGTGATATGATCGATATCAAAACAGCAAATCACATCAGATACCTAGGTATAATGATCGACAAGCATTTGAGATGGGACGAACATGTCATTAGTATAACAAAAACCTTGAGGTACATGATATTCAAATTCAAGCAAATTAAAAACTTTCTAGATCAAGAACAATTGAGAACAATATATTACGCCTTAGTTGAATCACGAATACAATATGCTGTTCTCAGTTGGGGTGGCATATTACCATCACACTTGAGAAAACTAGAAATACTACATAAGAAAATATTGAAAATACCGTGATGCAAATATATTAAGTATTAGAAAATTGTATGTTCATAGCATCATTGCATATCTCTACAAAATAGACAAACACTACCAATAATTGATCATAACTATGCCACTAGTACAAAATTTAATGAATATGTCAAAATAAACAAAACTAGAAAAACAATGGGCCAGAGATGTTTCACACGTGTATCACTCAAAGTTTTTAATTTTTTACCAGATATATACAAAATATACATTCGCTCCATAAATTCTTACAGTCTCCTCAAAAAACGTTTTAAAACCTTTTTATTGAGCATAGATTTTGAAGAAATAAATGATCTTTTTTGATAAAATGAAATGAAATTATTGATTACCTGGTGAAAAAGACCTGAATGTTTTGAATGAATGGTTTTTATGCCTGTGTATGAGGGTGCTTGTAATAGTGTATATGCGCATGTGTGTATATGTGTATATATGCGTATGAAAAAAAAATATGTTACTGCTATATGAATATGTTATAACACCAATTTCCTTCCTGTCTTGTATTGTATTTCGACTCAGTGATCAGTATGTCAACTCATACAACCTACTTGGTTAATATGAGGTTCCTATGTTTATGAGTTTTTGTTGCTCATATTTAATTAATTGTATCCAGCCGTTTTCTCAATAAACATATTATTATTGATCACAATACGACTTATCATTACAGAAACCTAAAAAAATGTTTTTTTCTTGATTTTTTTGTAGCGTTGACGAGTTCTATGTATGGACTTGGGGAGCCCTATCAATACATGTTTGGTGTCGATGCCTCTCAGAATATGACGTTTCTCAGATTTTATTGATTTTCCAAAGACTGAAATCAAAGCTTGGTCAGTTTTGAACTTATCTCACATTATTTTTATTTTATTTTACTCATAACGACTTATTCTTCAAATGAAATAATCAATTCAACCTGTGAAACAGGTAAATTGTATGAGTCTCACACTGAATATTTTGGAACTCCACCACTTCCTTTCGGATTTCATTAAAAAAGAGCAACATGCATAAAGAACAGAAAAAAACTCTCACCACCTCGAACTACGCTTCGGAGTAGGTAACATAAACATCACTGCAAAACGTCGTTCTGAATTTCGAACAAAGAGAAACTTTTTCTTGTTTCCGTGGAATGGACGGGGCGCGGTTACATTATTTCAAGAGCGCCGCCACTCTGGGAATCGAAACGTGCCCGTTTCTACCTTCGGGGATATTTCAAAAAGTTCAGCTTAATGTTACGGGAGCAAATCTGGAGGGACTCTAGACAATGAGTGAGAATTAGAAAAATCTCGACCCACAATTCGTTGCACAAAGGGAATCTGTTCATGCAGAAACCCCACGAATTCCCACGGATTTCCAAGAATCAAACCCAGTTGTCTACTCGGAAGGGTATGACCGCGAGGAAACAACATCGGAGTAACGCGTTTCATAGCTTCATGATATGGTGTTTGAACGAGAAGTGAGACAAGATCTTGGACAGTTCTTCGATCTGAGAATTCATGGACGTAGAGGCTGAATAAACCAGGAAGACCCCAAGGAAACAATTACCCAAACTGATAGTTTTGCACCTGACGCGCGATTCGATCACAAAGTTAGAATCTTCAGGAGAAGAGAAGTGATACTAAATCTGAATACTAGGGTTGGCTGTTCATGTAACTAAAGCTTTTTGGTCCGATATGGATTCCGTCTGTTACTACTGATTATTCTGATTGATTTCTCAATGGTAGATTGAAAAGCGGACTGAAAGGTTTAGGTCCCTTGTCACCATTTGTGATGTTTTTACATTTTGCCATTTCTAAACTCTCACATGCATCGAGTAGCTTCGTGTCACATGCTCAATCAGTAACAAATTGCCAATTTCGTGGTCATTTTCTAGATCGTGGTGGGCCACACTGGATTTTCCTACTCTTCCCTATTTCATTCGTGCAAAATTCTCCATGAAACGGATTTGATAGCTCGTCGGCTCTGGCCGATATATTTGTTGTAATCTTGACAACTAATTTCGTGAATTCCTGAATTTTTTGTATTTTCTAATTCATCTCCTGAATCTGCTGTGATTTATAGAGATTTCTATATGGAACTTTCATATTTACTTTGAAGGATAGATAGCACTTGGTGCATAATGCTACGATTGAAGTACAAACTGTTCATATACACATGCTCCGAATCGTTGTTAGTGTGCAAATGGTACGTGGTACATGAAGCTCTTACCTCAATAGGGGTACGACAAGCTCAACAAATATATTTTCTGACATCCCACAGAACCTAATAAAGCAATAGCATGTGCTCAGAATGTGCACGGCAGGTAATTATGAATTTGTGACAAGTCATGACCTTTCATGGGCGAATGGTTCTTGAGCAAAAACCATTGTATACTTATGAGTAGAAACAAAATACGAGTTGCATATGAAATACCCACAGAACAATGATCAACAATATTCACGATGGGAATATAGATAGTATATTGTACGAACCAATGAACGGCGAATCTATATCATAAGCGGCCCTAAGCAATATTTTTCTCTGGAAACAATTTATTTACTTGCCGCCTCAGTATGTGAAATATTATTATTTGCTGTGCCTGCAATTCCCCACAAAATGATACCATAGGCTTTCTTGAGAATGCACTAGTTTTTTCTTTAATTTTCGGAGGAGGAAGATCCAGCGGAGAATTTCAGAGCTAATTTCGATCTCTCCAGTTGAATTTGTCATCCACACCAGTGCCCAGTAATTTTGAAATTATCCCTGTTGCTATTTGGGTACTTGTGAAGATAGAGAGGATTTGAGTTCGCCTTTATTGAAGTTATCGGCTCTGTACCATTCCTTTATTCTCTGTATCTTCTATATGATATCAGATAGTTTCGCTACATTTTTTCCGAATCAATTGAAGTCCCGTCATCTGTATACATGACAATAGATTGAAGAGAAAGTAGAAGAAGTAATTCATGTAGATAACAGAAAGACCTGGGACAGAATCCTTTTTTAATCCCTGGTTGACCACTTTGAAGCTCGTCATTTCACCTTCGGCGTAGACACACTGCTCTTGGTTCCCTTATTCCGTAGTGTTTCAATTTCTTCAGGCTATCGCGGGAGACCCAGTCGAAGGCCTTGCAAAGAGTAATACCTCTTTATTTACCAGACTCCAGACCGTCCAGTTCTGTGTAATAAGGAGTTTGTCATTTTTCTATACTGGAACAAGCATTTGATCAAATATGTCATGATGCTGTTGATTTTGTAAATGTTGAAGCTCCTAATGCTTTTTTTTCAATGACATCGTTGCAGTTCTGACCTCATAACTCGTAACAGGATAGAGAAAAAACTAGCATCCACTGGCGGAACATGTTTCAGTGCGTTTGGGGCTCCTGGACTTGCTGGTCCTAATGCGGAAAAAATAATGATAATGTCAGACCCCAAGAATCGGTCACCAGAAGGATCCTTACTAAAATTATTTTTGTAATTAACGGGTTTAACAATCTCTTGAATTATTTTCTGAATTTTGAATGAAGTTTTATCTTTCGCGCCTGTACATTCGCAGGAAAGAAGTGAAGGCCGCTGAATTCCTGGTACAATCAAAAGTAGTTTTGATAGACGATAGAATGTCACTTATATCTCTCGGTTGAACCATTTAACTGGAGGTTTAGACTTCAATTCTCAGTTTCTAAGAGGAAAATGTTTTCCCACTAATGTTCTTCAGTGTCGTAGTGCTCTGAAGCGTTTTACGTTACAAGAAAAACAGTTTATCTGCCAATATTGAATACGATATTCAGCAGTATTCTTTACTACTTTTACTACTGGGTCGAAATTTCAAGGACCGATATAACTTCTATCTCACCAAATGAGATGATGGAATTAGAAAAGTTTACTCTCTACTTCCGCAATACTCACCTGAATTCTAAAACTATAAAATTTACCGTCATTCCAACTTCGGAATTGAGTCGAGCATAATCTTTGTTTGACCAGGAAATTACAACGAACTCAACTTTTACTTGGATGAAAGTAATTTCGAACAAACTTTGAAGTATTTGTAGTACTCCAAAATGTAACGTCCCTCTCAAACTTGTTCAATTATTTTATTCTCACCAAAATTCTTAGGTTCCACTACTTATTGAATGGGAGAAAATAAATAATATGAAGGGAATTATCAACATCATTTATCTGCGCATGATGAAAAATCGATTCTGGTTTATGAGTGAATGAATGTCAATTATCAGAACCGATAGATAGGTGAACGTGACCCATAAAAAGGAATAGAATAGAATAGAAGTTTTTTAACTACTTTATGTACATAAATACATTTGTAGCACGTCGCAAATAGGTAGAACAAACAAATATGTTGAAGTGATATAGATATATACAACACATTAAAATGAAATAAAAGTTCGGTATGAGTTCAATCATGAGAAACAGTGACTACGAGCATGTGATAGGTATTCCGAGATAGTATAAAAACAATGATTCAGAAGATAGTTTTTCAAAGCCTTCTTAAAACAAAACATGTTCATATTTTTCACATCATCTGGTAAAATATTGTATAAATTAAAGTTATGGGAGTTTTTCTGTGTTTTCATCAATCTGAAACGTTGATTTCTGATAAAGTTACAATTTCTAGTTTTATGATTATGAATACTAGATTGCTTGGGAAATGAGGGGGCCTTTTTGTGAATATCTATCAAGGTAAAGAAAATGTAAAGCGAAGGTAATGGCATTATTTTAAAAGTTATGAATAAATCACGACAAGATTCTCTGTACCCAACATTAGCTAGAATTCTCATCCCTTTTTTTTGTAATATGAAAATTTCTTGTGCATGACTCGAATTTCCCCATAGTTCGATACCATAAGAAATATGGGATTGAATGAGCGAAGTGAATACCATTTTCAGAGTGGTAAAACTGACTAAATGTTTGAGTTGTCGAAGCACGAACAAACCACTTGATAACCTACTTTTCAAACCTGAAATGTGATTCAACCAATTTAATCTATTATCCAAGGTGAAGCCCAATAATTTGACACTTTGATATTCATGTGAACAACTGGAAGAAATAGTCATGCTTTGTGCTTTATCTTTATTCATTTGAAGTTTGTTGAGGCTGAACCAGAATTCGGCTTTTTCCTGATATTTTATTGTCTGATTAACAAGCGAAAGTTCATCATCTCCAAAATATATCAAAGATGTATCATCGGCAAACAGAACACTATGACAAGGTTTCATGTACTTATACAAATCGTTAATGTATATTATGAACAGAAGCGGTCCCAAGACTGATCCTTGTGGTACTCCCATACTGACTGATTTTTGCCCAGATAATTCATTGTTATAAAGAACTCTCTGAAATCTATCTTTCAAGTAAGAATTAATCAAATCCAAAGCAGATCCTCTAATGCCATAGAAAGATAACTTCTCCAGTAGAATGCTGTGTGAAACACAGTCGAAGGCCTTGGACAAGTCCAACAGAGTTAGACCCACTATTTTTCCCGCCTCAAGACCCTCGACTATCTCCCCAACAACACTCCTGGTAGCATCCGTAGTTGAACACTTTTCTCGAAATCCAAACTGATATTGACAGAAAAAATTATTTACTTCGAAAAATTTTATGATTCTTTTTTTGAGCAGTTTCTCGATAATTTTTGAAAAAATACTAATAATAGATATAGGCCTATAATTTTCAACCGATGATTCATCACCTTTTTTATGTAAGGGTAAGACTTTGCTATTTTTAAAAGCATCAGGAAACCTGCCAGTTGTGAATATCAGATTGACCAGGTTCGTCAGAGAAATAGGAATAATATCCAGGGTTTCATTTATTATTCTAATATTGATTCCATCAATATCTGGACAAGCAGATTTTTTTATCGACTTAATAGTTTCCTGAACTTCAACGCAGGTAACAGGGCTTATGAATCACCTGTTCGAAGTTTTCAGAAGGAATATTGGAATCTGAAGTACACATCACGAGACTGGAATCAAAAGGGCAGAGAGTATGAGTGTGCAACAATATTACCAATGAGATATTCCTCGGCGTTTATAATTAAACCTCTATCGAAATCATTATATTCACCGTTGATATCAAGATTCATGAGAGAAACTGATTTGCCTGAAAACTGAGAAATGGCTAGCCTGTGACGAAAAAGAAATAAGAGTGATATCTTTGATCGAATTTTAAATTACTTGGAATATTGCTCTATTGAAGGAATTTTTGAGAAATCAATACTTACCCCTCATACAATCTGGATTTGGGAGCAGATATAGTTGTCCTTCTGCACTTGCAGATGTTGTTGACGATATTGCCAGAGTACGGATCAGGGATATAATCTGTATTTTGATTCAATTAGACTATTCTGAAGCATTCGAAATGTAAGATCACACGGTTCTGAGAATTGTGTTATATTTTATAGGATTTCGTGACTCATCTCGCATTATGATCTCTTTGTATCTAGAAAGTAGAATACAATTTGTTAAACTTGTACCGTTGCAGCTTCCAAGGGCCCTTATTGTCACACACACACACACTTCTGATTTCACTTATTTTGGCATCGTTTCCAGGCGAATGATGGAAATGAATGAATTGTACAAGTTTTGACCAGAATGTTTTACTTAGGGCCAGTAGTTTCAAAACAAGAAAGAAACACGCATTACAGATCGATAGTTCCATAAATAAAATCTTTAGATTAAACCACACGCAACACGAAGCATAGAAACCAGACGGGGACACTATCAGCCAAAAATATTAGAACAATAAGTATATAGAATATATACAGCCGGACCCCTCCAGTTTATAAAATTTTTTCAAAGCAAATTTCTTATAAATCTCCCCCTCAAATTTTTAGAGTTCTATTCGTCACATTAACATACTAACCCCCAAGCTCTTTCTTTATTCCTCCATATGACAACATCACTTTTTTTACATTCTAAAATATTCTTATATTTTGTCACTAACCCAATCAGAAGAGTAGTTTCATCTTCTGTGAAATTTTCGGTTCTTTTGTCTTTCGACATGTTGAAAATATCACATCAGAAAGAAATTGCCTTCCACGTAGACCGGAAAATATAATGAAATTTAAAAATATAAGGCAAATAAACATGACAGTCATGAGGCCATACCATTCTACCAACTCACTAATCATTAATTTCCAGAAACTGTCAACTATAATCGGAACCTGCAAAACACTCAACTGCTACGCGAGGTTTAAACTAAGTTTAAATCGATGGATAACTGAATTTTAATCTTCAGGTTAAACTCCAGTTTGATCCGAACCTATTAAATTGGCCCTTAATACAACAGAACGACATTTTCGCTAAGTTTACCCTGAAAAATCTGCTGCCTTCCTGATTTGTAAATCTGAGAGTCCAATCACTCGATGATATATAATTCAAAATAGCAAATGACAACCTGGGCCTAATCATATACGCAGAATTGAAATCAGCGTGTAACGAAGGAATTGTTGATTTTGTATTCTTTCTTGAAGTTGATTTTACCACGAAAAATGTTTCTGGATTTTATACCGAATTTTTTTACTATGATTTTGTGATTCACTTGATCTCTCACTTAATCACTGTGATATCGTAAGTAGCCTTTCTTGGACAGTATAGATATCAAACGTAGAGGAAAAGTAGAGAGTTTTATCATTTTCATTTCTTAAATAAACAATCCCCAGAGTATCAAACATGGATTAAAAAAATCTCTACATGTGCTGTGGTTGATCATGAATAATAGTTGCTACATCCAAATAGCATGTTTTGACGTGACAACATCTTATAATTCGATGGAGCAGGCTACACGCACCAAAAAAACATGACTCATGCGGCGTTACCTCGCTCTGAGGCGTTCCATTCAAGGCTTGAAGTGCAAGCGAGAGCGCGGAACGAGCGACAAAGAGGCACAATCGGCCTCCGCGTTCGGCAGCGTTCGATATCTGTCTCTCTCCTACTTGAGTGAGCGATGCGTCAGCGTTAATAGCTGCTATACAATAATACATTAACATGTTTTCGTCAAGTATGAATTGCAGTGAAAAGTCAATGTGGTGTCAATGACATGATTGTATTTATGCGTACAAATAAATGTAACATGATCAATTTCATTGTGATTTCCATTTACCTCCTTCTATATATTCATACGAAATCTCATATCTATGAAACAAATAAAATTAAAATTTTCTTTTGACAAATGCAACCATTCCACCAGTATTTTTTTATGACGTTCCACGTTCAACTATCGTCAGTAAACAGAATTTACAGACAACCATTTTTTTTTTATGAATTGGTTGATTTCAAATCACTTCCCTACCTTCTTGGTGACCTCATATTTGGAACTGATGTATATAATCCTAATATTCGGAAGAATCCACTCCTCACTATGCCACAGCACTCAAAATTGGTGAATTGAATCATTTGATCAGATTCAATCCTTATTATTGATTATTCTAATAACTTCCGCTTATTTATTTTAAAAATTTGAAAGTTATATATTTGACTGTTCTACCGGGTGATACAATTACACTACTCGTAACCTTTTGTTTCCATTCGATTTTTCTAGTCCATGAGTTTTTTGTAACATATTTCAATAATGTTACGAATCTATATGTTGCACGCGTAGACGTCGCAACGAACCGTTTAGACAGCGCACGCCGGTGAAGCATCTCATCTCGCCCGCTTTTCTCCGACTGATTTTTTCGTTCAATCAGTATAAAACATAGCCTATATTACTCCTGGATAGTGTAACTTTCTGCTAGCGGAAAAATGTTCATGATCGGATCAGTATTTTCGAAGATTATATTCCCTACAAATGAAAAAGAAAGAAACCCTACCTCTTTATTGTAGTTGATAACATCAGTGGCGGATTTAATAGGTCGGCAAAAGCGCGATTGCCGATTGGGCCCCCCCGACGAAAGGCTTTCAGGGCCCCTCTTGCTAAAAAATACACCTTCGATTTCTTTCTGTTATTTTTTTGTTGAAAAAATGTTTTGATGAGTCCCTTGTGAACAGCACAAGTTCAATTTTCAATCATGGGCCCCCTGTTATCAGAATAATTGCCTGATAACTATCGTAAATTATATATAAAATAAAAGAACTTTTGTATTCAATTAGTTATTTAAAACGTCTACGATTTTTTCGAAGTTTTCGAGGGGGGGGGGCTGAAGAAATTTTGCCGACCGGGCCTTTTTCCTTGAATCCGCCACTGAATAACATTCAAGCAAATGAAAATGTTTGTCATCATCGTTAATATTCCGACTTTGATAAAATGAAGTTCAAGAAAATGAGTTGTCCTAGTACACGTCTTATATATGCCCCTACTTGCATTTCATAAAAATGAAAATGGCCTCCGGAACGTTCGAGCGTTAATCTAATCGAAATTCAAATCACTCTATTGGATCAATACATCCAAATGCTTTCAGATCGGGAATCTTTTACCGACTGAGTGTACCATTTCGCCGTAAAGCGACAAAGGATATTGAATGAAGATTGTTCTTTCCATTGGGAAACCGATTAATTTCAATTTAAACAGCTCCCTCGAGAATCGAACTGATTCAGGGGAATCACCGCTTGGCCCGAGCATTAAATAATTTATTCATGATGTGATTTATGTTTGCACATTCCGGTTCAAGATTCGGTTTTCGCTATAGTCGATTGTGCACCGTTTATCTGGGCCTCGTTAGTTCAACTTTTCATCTATTAATGAAAAATAATAATCCGTTAACCAGCTGATAGTGTCCCCCCCCCCACACACAATAGAAAATGCTGAAAAATGTATTTGATTGGAGTTGATGATTCCGTTCCAATATTTTTTTCTTTGTGTTTGGTGGGAATTTTGTTGTTATTGTCTTTTTAACCCTGTATTATTGGGAAAGTGGATCAACTGAGATATTCAGAATCGCTCCAAAATAAACTGCATGTGAATGACACATTACATTTTTTGTGCTCTGTGCTGAGCATGCACAAATCCTTCTGACTGTGAAAAAAATTTTTACGGTTGTGTTCATGTTCTAGACTATGGAACAGCATTTTATTTTCACAAAAACCAACTACATCAGTGGAAGTGAGTAAAATTTCAAAAATAATTTTATATTCAAATTTCCGTTAGATCATTTTGGAAAACAGTGATTTCTCGTCGGTCAGTGATTGTCGTCAAATGCATTTCCTCTCATTTTGTGAAGAATGCAAATCATCACAATAATCATTTTTCCACAGAACATTTACTCTGTCATCTATAGATAACAGAATAATATAGTAGGTTTTTATTTGGTTCTGTTTGATATTTCCATTTGTTGGAATTGATATCAAAATTCCTAGTAGTGGTTGGGTCATTCGTTTACAAGCAATTCGATAACAAAAATGGATGATGAACATTCGTTTATTATCGACAATAATTCAATCTCTATGTTGTGCCGTTTACATCATGTCAACTCAACTAACCGATTCTTGATGATTAATCAGCACGCTTTATGAATGTCCAACGAGCGTTCATAGATATTTATGAGTTGAAACTGATTGATTTTGGAAAAAATTGGGGTTTGATGTCGAACTCAATCAGCAAACGCTGATGGTTCATTTGTTTGAGCTTATGATCCTTTGAGGCACTAGTAAACCAATTCAGAGGTTGACGAATTGGATTCTGTTTTACATCCAGCGAACTTTGTGGATTTTGATATTGAATGCAATTCAATTTTATTGCAGAGCAGATGGGAACGTGAATCTGAGCGTCCACAGAAAAATCATGTGGTATGTTTTAAAACCTATTTTCACTCCTGAAACTTTCAAATAATAGCCGGGAAAAATTGAATCTAGAAATCTAATGTTTGTAAAAACACAACTCACCTTCCACCAAGTAATGATCGCTGGCGGCCTGGATCCCCTGCACCTGCAGGTCACGTTGTATTTCTTTCCCGCACTGAAATCCGGATTATTCCCCACCAGCCCCACCTCCAAAGGCCTCAGATACATGTCTATCGCTGTTCGCACGATTAAAGGAGGCTGCAACCTGCTGTTACTCGCCTCGCAGCTGTAGACGGCTAGGAGATGTGACCGCGTGACCTTTTCGATTTTGAGGACGCTCTGAGATTTCCGACGGTCTGGGAAATACTCTGTTTCATCTGTGACTAGGTCACCGTCACGCCACCATGATACCTATGGAGAAAAAACTTTCATTACCTTGATGTTTATGCAGTCAGAGTTGAGAGCAATTGAGGGTTTATTTCAAACAATGTGTCTGAAAAAGGTTAAAATCTTCCAGAAAATGAAACTATCAGTCTTCTTCCCTCGAAGGTGACGACCATCATATTAGTAAAAAAAAAAAGTTTCATCTAAATTTCTCGAGCGCGTCACATTGAGGTAGGGTGAATTATTTACATCCTGAAACGTGTATATTCCCTAATCTGACAATTCGAGAGTGACCTAAAGAAGGAGGAGGGCTACAAAGTTGTAAAAAAAACGTCATCTCGACATTCTCGAGCGTGGCTAATATTTTTATTTTGAAGGGAATAATTCAAGAATTACAAAAAATACATAATCTGACGATTTCCACAAGCCGAAATAATAAAAATTCATCGATAAAGTTCAGTGTGTGCAGCTACGTGATGCCTATATTCTCCTCTCCGCATTTCTATTTCTCTCACTCTTTCTATATTTGTTGCTCTCTCGCTCCGACCACTGTTGCCATGACAGTTGATCACACAGACTCGTTGGTGGCATGATATTGTTTACAACGAGTATCCAACGTTTTAAAATTTCGAAAATTCAATTGCTTAAAATTATTTTCTTGTAAATACAAGTATTCTACTAAAAAAACATACACTTTTTTAGTTGCATGCTTTTTCCTGAGCTTTTCAATCAATTAAGTTCAATGATTTGAAAATATTTAAAAAATGAATCAAATTGACAGAATAGGCGAATCCCTCCAAATAATCGTCATATTATGAGACTGCAACGTCTAGGGCGTAAAGATGAAACATATATATCCTAATCTGACGCGCTTGTGTATTTCAAAATGACGATTTTTTTTCACATTCTAATAACGGCCGTGAGTCTGCGTCACATCCAAACCGTCAGATTACTGTATAAGAGCTTTTTTTTAGGTTCACTTAACATCCCCTCAGAAAATCTGACGCACTCGTGAATTTTTTTTTTCATTTTCAACCCTTACGTACGACCACCCCCATCACGGAAACAATCAGGTTGAAATACGTACATTTTCGAAAATATGTAAGACATAGATGATATCAATATCTGACGCGCTCGAGTACGTCCATGCAATAGTTTTTTTTTACATTTTTGAAATCTATAGCCGCTCCCCCCACCGATGAAAAGGTATACATTATATAACATTTTTTCCTTTTATCATCTAAGCTTCGCAACCCAATAGGTCTCTATGACGCTCGAGTAAATCCTGATTTAGCATCGTGGGCTCCTCTACCATAAGGAGAATACTCATGCTTATTACAACCAGCCGATATTCGATAATTTGGTGAATGTGCCGGGATAGGTTTCTGGCTAATTCAGGTGTTTGATGATATCGAACAGGTGAAGGAAGCCGAGTTGACTTTTTTTGATATCTCAACCAACCGCAAAGTGAAAAAACAAGGATTCATATTGAAATCTGCACAAGACTGAAAAATCTGACATTCGATTCGGTATATACGGAAAGTATTGGGAAAAATGCATTTCTAATATAATTTTATAGCGTCACTTTATTTATTGAGAGTCACTAACGGTACTCGGAGTAAGTAGCAGTAGAACCTTAGTCATCATTGTGCAAATCGGAAAACTTCGATAATTCAATTACAGTCGATACTGCAACTTGATTTATGGTTTTGTGTGGTTCTTTTGAAAACAGCTGAATGCGAGTTAGACTGCTACTTTTATTGACGAATCCAGAGAAAAACGGAGTAACTGCTTTCACTTCGTTACTATATTTACAAGAGCTATAATTCATGTAGCATTCGAAAAAAAAATAATCAAGTGATATTATCGTGTTCTTTAATGTGGTATGAATTTTTTTGTATAATTGAATGAGTTATTATTCAAATGTCTTTGCCGTAGTAACATTTATATTCTGACAAATGAATTGAAAACTAATACTGGAACCTTATTGAAATGAATTCCTTGTTATAGAAGATATGGAAAGTTGTTAACTTTAATGAATGAACGAAAAACATTTCCAAAAGTGAACAAAAAATGCGGATGGCTTTGGAACGATTATGTAGAAATCTGAGTCGATCATTGATCTGGCTGAATACACGGGTGATACTGCTAATATTATAATTTTGTTCATCAATAAAGACTGGTCGATTCATGACAGAAATCACAGCGTATGTGATGTGATGTAACTTGATTGGAGCGAGGGAAAAATAGTTCTGGACTGTTAAAAAAATTACCTGTATGACCATACTGTGTTTTGTTATAGGTTCTCCATCGAAGTCGGGGCGGTTACTGTGTTAGGGCAAAGTGATAACTTTGCTATTTATGAACTGATTCTAATTAATGAATAGGGAAAGGCGTAGCAAAACACAGTGAGTTCGCTTACGCTATAATATCATATTTGGTAAAAATGTCGGTTACTCTGTTTTTGCCGACTACGCAAGTGGAAACGTTCCACATTTGAATTTAATTATTGATATGATCATTATCAAATATTTATGGAGAGTCATTCAGGAAGTTTTTTTTTCCCATGGTAAAGGGAAGAGAGAGCCAGAAGCTAATTTACTCTTACAAAAAATCAAAGAGAAATCTATTTGAGTATTCCAAATATTTTCGGTCTAATTTTGCTCTTATATACATCTTTCATAAAAAGGCCTTGATATTCACATCCCTTATATTAACAATAATGTAATTTCGAATTCGGGCACCGGTAACGAAGGATTTTTGAACAGATAATAGATTCGGAAAAAAGGCCAAAAAATTAATTCATCAAACATCAGCTCAAGTACCTAATTCTCCTATCTATAATAGAAATTGAACAGGTTATATTTTATTATATATGTTTTCATTTGAACTGTTCATTCATGTCGTAGACAATAAGAATAGAATGAACATGGCAGATTCTCAAATGATATCCGAATCAGAGAGTTATCCGATGAAGTTTTTGCACATGTTTTCCACCAATAATCATTCCAGATTGTATGCATACTCTGCATTTTTTCTGGTAACATTTTGATATGAATTGGCGGGTTGTCATCAATAATATAATACTGAAGTTCTGATTCAACTACACCTATCGGCATCAAGAAGAATCAGCACGGAAGCGCTGGGCTGCTAGAACGAAACTTAATTAGAGTCATGTACCATTTTATTTGATCCCCCAGAACACGCTGGCAGAAAATATCCCCTAACGGACGCGGATTACACATAAAAATGGGATAAGCTGCTCGTTGTTCTCCCACATCGTACCTGTCTTCAGCAGGCTTTTGTTTTGATGAGCTATTGTTCGGATAATAATGCGACTAAGCATCATATTTTACGCCTTTACGAGATCACTTCACTCGAGAACCTAGGAATAATCGGTGTGCCGGTGGAATTGCATTATATTTATTTTGAGTTGCTTTGTGCTAGCGCCAATATTAGGTTTGCGAACAGTGAGGAGTTTGGAATATTAACTGCCATTAAGGTTGTTATCATTCGGATGTGAGTGAATTATGATGAAGGTCTCGTGATGATCTATTCGTCTGGTGATTATACACCAGAACTAGAGAATACTATGTTCGTTGCAGGTCTAACCTCTGAATTACAAATGATTACCCACCTATGAGGATTTCTCGAACATCTATGGACGATGTCAAATCAATTTACGAATGATACGTTGAGAATCAGTTTCAGAAGTTTTATAATTATTACATTGTCTCATGTTTTTTGTGGATAGCGTGGAGATTGCCGGATTTCTGATTCTTTGAGATAGTGTCTTTTCTTTCCTAGCTAGAAAAAATGATCACTTTTGCGTCAGTAGAAGTGAAAAAATAACCCTGATGAAGACGAAAGTACTCACAGTACTCTTCATACTAGTTTCTCTTCCAGAATCCCCCTACTAGCTCGAGAAACAGAAATTCAAAGAAACTTTCACATCCATAAAATTGTCGATGACTTGGTAAAAATAATAGAATGGGGTAACATGAACTTGGTGGAATTTGATACTAGGAAAACCCAGGCATGTCTCTTCTCGAAGAATCTAGTATTCAGATGTCAGAAGTAACTATTCCTATAAAGTCAAGTATCTCGATGCTAGGAATCACGATCAGTGATGATCTCTCATGGGAAAACCATGTGAAATCGATTGCTGAAGGTGCTTCCCAGAAACTTGGATTTTTATTTCGTGTGAAGAAATACTTCACTTCTCGTCAGCTTCTAGTGATCTACGAGGCTCAGATACGACCTATCTTGGAATACAGTTTCTTATTTGTGGGCACCAAGGCCTCTCGATTCTATTCAGAGAAAGGCAATTATTCGTGTTGGTGATTCTTCGTTCACAGACACGCCCACTCCATTGGAACATCGTAGAAGGGTTGGAGA
The DNA here is from genome assembly GCA_032362365.1 of Zygogramma bicolorata. Classification (NCBI taxonomy): domain Eukaryota; kingdom Metazoa; phylum Arthropoda; class Insecta; order Coleoptera; family Chrysomelidae; genus Zygogramma; species Zygogramma bicolorata. Next base: position 614,945 of record JAVJAQ010001368.1, read on the forward strand.
CTTGTCTCTCTTCTATAGATATTTTCACGGTCGGTGCTCTTCTGAGTTTCTATCAATCGTTCCACACTTGGCGATATCTACACAGATAACTCGTCGATTACAGAATTCCCCTCCCCTTTGTTGTGAATTTGGAGACCTGTCGATCCTCTCTTGCCCAGGGATCTTTTATCAACAGATTGGCGGAGCTTTGGAACTCCTTGCCAAAGGGGTTTTTTTCTGAGGCTTACAAACTTCAGAAATTCAAAGTGAATGCTAATTCATATCTCCTGTCCCTTGATTCACGTGGTGTTCTTTGAACATTATAGGGCTCCGCTTTCGTGTGAATCTGCATATAAAAAAATTTCCATATTACATCACATTCATTCACGAAATGTCAAATATTTTTTAGGTTTGCAAGGAAAGGTAATTTTCAATAATTTGTTTTCCCACAATCGAATAACATATTCCATATTCGTTCACGAAGAGAAGTATGTAATTATGTCAACATCCGAAGTAATTCAGTTCTGGATATTACTCATTATTATGCGTATGTATGACCCCATCTGACTACAATAACGACATCCATATATATATATATATATATATATATATATATATATATATATATATATATATATATTTCGATTATTTTGGAGGTGCAGTCAGTTTGTGGGCAGTTACAAAGAGGACTCTTTGTTTTGAGCTTTCGGTAAATTTATTACCTTCGTCAGCATAACGTGAGAAAAATATAATTGTGCAAACAATATATATATATTATAGCAAGCCATATATATAATATATACTTCAATATTCTTCAATGTTTTGTCTGTTTGTTTTGCACCAATTTATATTTTATTCTCACGTTATTGTCCTGACGAAGGTAATAAATTTACCGAAAGCTTGACTAATAACAAAGAGTCCTCTTTGTAACTGCCCACAAACTTGACTCAACCTCACAAAATCAATCGAATTATATTATAGCCAGTCACTAATTCTTCTCCTATATATATATATATATATATATATATATATATATATATATATATATACATATATATGTATATATATATTCGAATAATGGAACAGTGACAGATGACATGATGTTGTCAATCATCTCTCGGTTCATTGTATCCTGTTTTTCCTGCAGTTCTATGCTCTGTGCCCCAAAAACAACTCTGATCAGAGGAGTGTTTTTCGTTTTCAAAAATTCTATTCCAAATTTCGATACTAAATATCTATTATTTAATCACCACTAATATGTTTAACATTCGATAGGCAGCCCAGTAGCTTGGTTAAGGACGTTTACGAACATTTTTTTTCAACAGGTGAGAAGCAGAACGTTTCTCAAAATATCCGAAGAAATTATATACATGAAGTAATCAAGTGATTGATGTTGTTTTTCATGGCAATACCAAAAATCATTGAGAATTTCAATTACATATCAACATACTTGGTAGGGATCAGAAGCGTGCCATATCAGAGTTATTTTGTTATTGAAATATTCTATAAACTGTTCGAATGTCATTTCTTGTGGTGCATGGATTCTTCCTTCTAGTTTTTCGGGTTCTATACCAACCACAATCTGAAACAATGAGAAATGATATTGAAAGCTATTCAAGTGTAGAAGGGCTGATTTTCAATCTACCCCGATAAGTTGCTGCGATAATTCAAAAATGGTTTCCACTGAATGAAACACCTTTTCGTAAATCCAAAATTCACCTATCAAAAAAATACAAGAAATACTTATCGTTGATGTTCGTTTTTTGTAAATGACAAAAATTTGAATTCTGACATATGTCCTTTCCTTCAAACAATAATAATTCTCATTTTTTATTGTAGTTAGTTAAGAGCTCAAATAAACTCGAAGAAAAAGTATTCTGTGTATTTTAGATATTATAATGCATTTCGAAAAGTACCGTTTGCACACTTCTCAACAATAAAGACTCTGTAGGATAATCCTCATTAGTTTCAAAGTTGTATCAGAATTATTATCAGAACGTGAAAATTTATTTATTCATTCAACAAAATGAAACACAGAGAATCACTAATTACAATATGGTATGATTTCAGTGGGTGAATATGTCGGGTAATTTAAGGCCAGTATTGTTCACCTGCAGATCTCCAGCCACAAAGGGCCCACAAAATCCCGACATGCATCACGCGACACTATAGCCAATACAATTTAAAATAGTAATGAATAATAAACTCAAGTTCACCACTTGCACGCGCAGAAAAGAAACATGCCCAGCGCTGCATACCGCCCGCCAACAAAAATCACAAATAATCTGCCAGTTGTATTCAACTAAGTATTGAGTAGGAAAAAAGAATGATTCGAATCGTGAATCTTTCCAGAACATGAATTCAAACAACTCAATCCGTCCCAATGGAAGAAGAAGAGAGAGTCTCTTGACTGAACTAGTTGAAAAAAACGTCTAAATTCGGAAAATCCTCATGAAATGAGAAATGAGTTGGGCTGATAGAGTGAAACTCTTTATCAAATTGTCGAACTTTCGAAAATCTTTATTTTCTTTCTCAAGATATCTGAAAACAATGGTAACAGTAAAAATATGTTGAAGAAAACTTACTCATATGTAAAAATAGCAGAAGAAGAACATCCTTGTCCATCACGAAACAGAAAAAAAAATTATCCGAAACATTCACAGGTGCTGGATACATATTTCAAAAATATCGCTAGAAACAAATGGATTCATTTAACCATACGAAAGTGAAGGATATTTTTTTTTCTGTTTCGTGATGGACAAGGATGTTTTTCTTCTGCTCTTTTTTCACAATCTCACATTAGTAAGTCTTCTCAAACATGGTTTTACTGTTACTTTTAAGACCTACCATTGTTTTCAGATGTCTTGAAAAAGAAAATAAAGATTTTCGAGAATTCGACAATTTGATAAAGAGTTTCACTCTATCAGGCAAACTCATTATATGACTACAACCACAAGGTTAATTATCATTTCATGAGGATTTTCCGAATTTAGACGTTTTTTTCAACTAGTTTCGTCTAGAGAGACTACCCTACTTTCTCTCTCTCTCTTCTTCTTCCATTGAGACGGATGGAGTTGTTTGAATTCATGTTCTGAAGAGATTCACGATTCGAATCATACTTTTTTCCCACTAAACAGTTAGTTGAATACAACTGGCAGATTATTTGTGAATTTTTGTTTGGGGTATGCAGTTTATTAATTACTATTATTTTAAATTGTATTGGCCACTAGTGTCGCGTGATGCATGTCGGGATTTTGTGGGTCCTTTGTGGCTGGAGATCTGCCTGTGAAAAATGTTGGCCTTAAATTACACGATATATTCACCCACTGAAATCATACCATATTGTAATTAGTGATTCTCTGTTTGTGTTTCATTTTGTTGAATGAATAAAAAAATGTTCACGCTCTGATAATAATTCTGATATAACTTTGAAACTACTCGGGATTATCCTACAGAGTCTTTATTGTTGAGAAGTGTGCAAAAGATACTTTTCGAAATGCATTCAAATGTGTAAAATACACACAATACTTTTTCTTCTAGTTTATTTGGGCTCTTAACCAAGTACAATATGAAAAAATAAGAATTAATATTGTAATGAAGAATAGGACATATGTCAGAACTCCCATTTTGGGTCATTTACAAAAAAAGAACGTCAACGATAAGTATTTTGATGAATATAGGTAAGTACCTGAAATGTTTTGATGGTCGAATTTTGGATATATGAAAAGATGCTGACGAATTGAATGTGTTTCATTCAGTAAAAACTATATTTGAACTATCACAGCAGCTTATCGGGTTAGATTGAAAATCTGTTCTTCTACACTTGAATAGCTTTTGGTATTAATAATCCTCATTGTTTCAGATTGTGATAGGTATAGAACCAAAAAACTTGAAGGAAGAATCCATGCACCACAAAATATGACATTCGAACAGTTTACAGAATATTTTATCCACAAAATAACTCTGATTTGGCACGCTTCTAATAATTGAAATTCGCAATGATATTCGGTATTTCCATGAGAATCAACATCAATCACTTCATTACTTCATGTATATATTTTCTTTGGATATTTTGAAAAACGTTCTGCTTCTCACCGGTTGAAAAAAGTGTTCGTAAACGTCCTTAACCAAGCCACTGGGCTGCCTATCGAATGTCAAACAATCCCGTTACTATGTCATATAAATGATGATTATATAATAGATATTTACTATTGAAATTTGGAATAATCCTTGGAAAAAAACGAGAAACACTTCTCTGATCAGAGTTGTTTTAGGGACAATTATGATATTCGTTGATATATTTGAACAAGAAAGTGAACCACAACTCCTCCATAGATGGGTGTCATGACTAGTACCCTATGCTTTCTTACTGGAACCAATTTGTCATCAAAAACTTCACCGTTGTCGAAGATGAACGGCTCATTTGAACGAAAAAGATGAGAAGAAAATTCCTAGGAAAAAAACATTTCAGTTTACTGGCACACTAAGACTGATCGCCCAATTCTCCACTGATTGTGAAAATCAAACGATATTATAAATAAAGCAATATGGAACAATGTGAACGATTGAAATCAAGATTCGAGTTGAGACTCACGATGATTCGATTGTGCTACTAATCTGCTGCGCCGATTCGTTTCAACAAGAATTGGCGAGGCTCTCTTTCGTCGAGCTTGGCAGTCATCACCCGAAGACGATTGCGTACACCAATAATCGAAACGTCGTAAGTTCGTAGGTGACCATTAATGTAAATATACAACTTGGGATGAATCCGAAAGTAAGGAAAGTCATTGAAATATTGTCAGCGAACATCAGAATAGATCGCATTCAGAAGCTGTCTCACTAAACATTTTTCATTGTGTAATATGATAAAATAATCCTTGAAATCAAACCTATATCGAAATCAAACTTGTTCTTCATCTACTTATTAATAATTATTCAGAAGTGAATATTTGTGGTGAATCAAGTTGAAATTGATAACAAGGCATTGTGTTTAATTTTGTTTCTGGTGCGAATTCGTGACAGTCATTATGATTCAAGACTTGTCGGTCAGACTGGGGTAATAGTAAGTATTTCAGGAGCAATGTGCACATTTTTACTCCCAGTAGAGGATCGTGTAGTGAACATTATGTCAGATCACTCGGACCCTGTGAGACCTCAAAGAGGGGATCAGTTCAAGGTACAGGTTCCAATGATGATTCAACCTTTCTGACCACCGCCAAAAGTAGAGATCATTTATATTCGTATTCTATTTATTTTATTTTGTATGAAATTGTGTTCGATTTTACACTTTCATATTTTCATTTCAATTTTTTTGTTTGGATTCAAGTGCCTTTTCTATTAACTTAAAATTTGAGAGTTATATATTTGGTAATTTCACCGTGTTATTCAACGAGGTCAGTAGTAATTTACTATAAATAGGATAAACAGGATTAAATACACTTGATTATATAGACAATGGAAATCCGAACCATAACATAATTATTGTTTTTGTTATGAATGAATCTATTGCGCGGAATTCACAGTTGAAAGGTTTCTTGCATATAATCGATATTATGTTTTTTGCGCTCATGCGATCACAACAATAAAGATATCTTAACTATGATGTGAAACATTTTTAGGTTAGTGATGAAGTCACTACAATTTGTTTTGTTGCGACGGAGATGTCGCTATTATTTTGGTCACTGGTATTATTGATATCTTCTTGCTAGGACACTAGGAACTGTGTCAAATATTTGCGATGAATCAAATCGAAATACCAGTATCACTACATTTATTCGGGTTTGAAGGCCGTCGTTTTTTGGAATTTTTTCCTGACGTTTCGCTGGCTCGAGTGGCTAGCTTCTTCAGAGGTTCATTCATCTTGGAATTCACTCCGATGACTGGAGATTGTTTCTTCGCAAGTTGTATTTATGCCGATTGAGGTAGTTTGCGGTGCTAATTATTCCATTCGGATTCGGGAAATTGTCATTAATATTGATTACCTTGTTTACCTCATGTGGGTTCGGAGAATAATCATCATTATTATCTGAAGAACTACCTGCAGTTATTATCGATTTTCTTAAAATGGGATTCCATATTCGGTTCAGGTTGACAGCTTCTTCTTTTCTGTTGAAATTATCCGTGTGTCAGTGGATTTCTATTGCCTCCCGTACCAGTCGGCTATGGTATCCCGGTTGGGTGCAATCAGTTTTGCATTTTCAAACAGAATCCTGTGGTTTCCCTCACTGAGTGCGTATTCCGCCACAGCCGACTTGTCAATTTGCCCTAGTCTGCAGTTTCTCTCATGTTCCTTTAGCCTAGTTCCCATGGATCTTTTGGTGGTACCGATGTATACCTTCCCACAGGTGCACGGTATGCGATAAACCCCTGCTGCAGACAGTGGATCTCTTTTGTCTTTAGCCGATCTGAGGCTCTGTTGAATCTTCTTTGTAGGTTTAAATACAGTTTTTATGTTGTATTTACGCAGGAGTTTTCCAATTCTGTCTGTGACCCTCGGGATGTATGGCAAATATGCATGTGCAACTATCTGAACGTCCTCCTTGTTTCGAACAGTGGAATTCTTCAGTTTCATGGCCCTGTTGATCTCGGGTACACTGTATTCATTCGACCTCAAGGTCACTTGAAGATGTTCCAGTTCTTCCCCCAGATGTTCTGGTTCGCATATTCTTCGAGCACGTTCCGTTAGAGTAGAAATGACTCCTCTCTTTTGGCTGGGATGGTGATTCGATAGCGCGTGCAGGTACCTATCCGTGTGTGTGGGTTTTCGGTACACTTTGTGGGTTAGTCTAGCCCCACATCGTTCGATCAGAACATCCAGGAATGCTATTCGTTGGTCCTGTTCAGTCTCCATGGTGAACTTAATATTGGGGTGTTGAGCGTTCAAGTGGTCGAGAAAGAGTTTTAGAGCGTCCCTACCATGTTTCCAGATGACGAATGTGTCATCCACGTAGCGTAGCCAGAAAGCCTCAACTATTTTATCGAAATACCATTGAAGGAGCACCTATGATGGAATCCATTCCTCATTTCATACCGGATATTGCTCCCCGCCTTTTTTGATTTGTGGAAAAAAGTGGGTAATATCAGTGTGCTGGGCTAGAATGAATTCAGAGTAGGGGGATAGTGGAATATTCAACAAGTAGTTGATAGGGGCAATGGAATATATATATACACAAAGTTCTTTTTTTTATATCAGGGCTTCGGTCTAATGAAAATGATGACTCTTTTTAGCTACCCGAGCTTTCGCTAATCTTTATTAGCTTTTTCGAGGGCTACAATATAAAACGGACATAAAAAAGTATAAATATAAAATATAGGTACATACATGTGCTATTTGAGGTTTTTCTTGATGAGTAAAATATAAAGATAAGACATGAGAATTGTAAATTTTGACGTTGAAAGGTGAAGTTATTGATTTGGAAATTCTTAGTGTTTTTTTTTCACTGATGACAGTTATATACAAGATGTATTTATTTGTTCAATAGAAACGAATAAATTTTACTGAGGTTCTCAATATCTGATTTTTTGTTCATGTTGTTTTTCCTCGTTTTAATTTCAGTCATTTCCAAAAAGAGACGTTTGTTCAAATTTTTTTCAATATGAAGAATGTTTGTGTTATTATAATCAATTGTATGATCATTTTCAATAGAATGCTTGGTTAATGCACATGAATTTTGTCTCATATTTCTACAGTCACTTTTGTGTAAAGCTATTCATGTTTTCAAATTATTTTTTGTTTGACCAATATATTTTTTGTCACAATCACTGCAAGGAATTTCGTACACTACATGAGTTTTTTCAAAAAGTGGATCTTCATCTTTCAATTTTGAATGTAATTTGTTCAAAGGATTAATTTTTCTTTGTGAAATTTTGATATTGTTTTCTTGTTTGAATACATTTATGATTTTGCTTGATAATTCTGGAATATAAGGAATAGAACAGTATTTGTGTGTAGAAATTTCATTGCGATTGTTTTCTGTATTATCGATGATATTTGAAGTTGTATTGTATAAAAGTTTTTTTAGAAATGTTGGAGGGTAAGAACAGTTTAATAGCATATCGTAGATTATTTTCAAATTTTTATCAATGAGTGACGGATGTGAAATCTTTTCAATTCTGTGTTTTAGAGCAAGTACTAAATTAATTTTCATTTTTTGTGGATGACTTGATAGATAACTCATGTATCTTCCTGAATTGGTTGGTTTGAAGTAATAATCTAATATGATTTTGTTGTTTTCATTTCTCATTAAAAGAGTATCTAAAAACGGTACGGCATTGTTTCTTTCTTTTTCTACAGTGAACTGTATTAATGGATCATAACTGTTGAAAACATTTTTGATATTTTCGATCTCATCAATAGATACAGCACATATAATATCGTCTACAAATTTTCTTATAAAAAGAAGTTGAAAAGATAATTTTGGGATGCATTCGTCTAATAAATCATCCATTACATATTGAGCCAAAATAGGTGAGATGGTAGCTCCCATTGGAGTTCCTAGTATCTGTTTGTAATAAGTGCCATTATTAATGAATACAGTGGTATTAAAGATGAATTTCAACAATTCGATTACAATTTTTTTTTGAAAGTAATCGAATTGTTCGAATTCATCTTTGATACCACTGTATTCATTAATAATGGCACTCATTACAAACAGATACTAGGAACTCCAATGGGAGCTACCATCTCACCTATTTTGGCACAATATGTAATGGATGATTTATTAGACGAATGCATCCCAAAATTATCTTCTCAACTTCCTTTTATAAGAAAATTTGTAGACGATATTATATGTGCTGTACCTATTGATGAGATCGAAAATATCAAAAATGTTTTCAACAGTTATGATCCATTAATACAGTTCACTGTAGAAAAAGAAAGAAACAATGCCGTACCATTTTTAGATACTCTTTTGATAATAAATGAAAACAACAAAATCATATTAGATTATTACTTCAAACCAAGCAATTCAGGAAGATACATGAGTTATCTATCAAGTCATCCACAAAAAATGAAAATTAATTTAGTACTTGCTCTAAAAAACAGAATTGAAAAGATTTCACATCCGTCACTCATTGATAAAAATTTGAAAATAATCTACGATATGCTATTAAACTGTTCTTACCCTCCAACATTTCTAAAAAAACTTTTATACAATACAACTTCAAATATCATCGATAATACAGAAAACAATCGCAATGAAATTTCTACACACAAATACTGTTCTATTCCTTATATTCCAGAATTATCAAGCAAAATCATAAATGTATTCAAACAAGAAAACAATATCAAAATTTCACAAAGAAAAATTAAACCTTTGAACAAATTACATTCAAAATTGAAAGATGAAGATCCACTTTTTGAAAAATCTCATGTAGTGTACGAAATTCCTTGCAGTGATTGTGACAAAAAATATATTGGTCAAACAAAAAATAATTTGAAAACACGAATAGCTTTACACAAAAGTGACTGTAGAAATATGAGACAAAATTCATGTGCATTAACCAAGCATTCTATTGAAAATGATCATACAATTGATTATAATAACACAAAAATTGTCCATATTGAAAAAAATTTGAACAAACGTCTCTTTTTGAAAATGACTGAAATCAAAACGAGGAAAAACAACATGAACAAAAAATCAGATATTGAGAACCTCAGTAAAATTTATTCGTTTCTATTGAACAAATAAATACATCTTGTATATAACTGTCATCGGTGAAAAAAAACCACTATGAATTTCCAAATCAATAACTTCACCTTTCAACGTCAAAATTTACAATTCTCATGTCTTATCTTTATATTTTACTTATCAAGAAAAACCTCAGATAGCACATGTATGTACCTATATTTTATATTTATACTTTTTTATGTCCATTTTGTATTGTAGCCCTCGAAAAAGCTAATAAAAATTAGCGAAAGCTAGGGTAGCTAAGAAGAGTCATCTTTTTCTTTAGACCGAAGCCCTGATAAAAAAAAAAAAATCTTTGTAAAAAATAGGGGGGAGAAAATTCTACCAAAAAAAACCCAACCGAATACAGGTGTATTCTAAATTGAAGGCGGCCGCTTCCGGAATTGTTTTTCAAAACGATGGGATATGTAACATTTGACCTGATGAATCTGATATCATGACTACATTCAATGGCCCTGTTCATTCCTAGTAAGGCTCAGTTCATTTATCATTAATTAGAAATGAGTTGAAACCCCTTTTTCTTTGTGTTTGTCACGCCCATGCATAAATTGTGTAATTACTCTTTTATTAAGCATTTGTGCTACTCAGGAAAATTATTGTTCTTACAAACTCTCTTTGGATTCGTGATCAAACGGTTAGTTCACAAGTGTATAAGGAAATTGAAGAAACCCACAGCGAAGAAGCCGGCCGGTCAGAAGAAGATACCAGTCTTATCAAGGTAGAATTAAACCTTTGTCTTGGTCGAAATTAAAGTTTACAGTCCACTTTTCGATTACTCAAAACAGCCCCTAAACCAAATTCAGCGAATATTCCTTCCAAATTAGAATTTAATTGGAAATGATATTTTTAGGATATTTTTAGTGTTTCACAGTTTGTCTGATTGGTTGTACTGTATCTAATTATATCCATGAAGCAAGCAATTGTTTATTTATACTTGCTGTCATCCAGTGTCTCGTTGATCATTGGAAATGAGGGATGTGCAAGAAATTTTCACCAAACCAGCAGAAATCACCGCACTAACATGGTGGGAGTAGAAAAAGTACTCGAGGATAAGGCTAGTTACGGACACTCGCGAATTGCCGCACTAGGCTAATTACAGTGCTCAGAATTTTCGCCTAAGATTTTAATCCTGCACTGTCAACGAATTGTGTACAGTGGATCTTCAATCCTTGGTTGAAGTTTCATATAAAGTTATGATCTCATTTTGGAATACTGATGAATGGAAAAATGTTGTATCACACTAGAAACAGTAAATGTATGGTTTTACTTATCTACTTTCGTACATACTATTTATGAGGTGAGTTGTTAGTTTTCATAAAGTTAATTTTATATTTGGTTCGTTTTCATTTACCCGGAAATTCATGCCAGACCCCTTTTGAGGATGACCTAATGAGGGCTTGTTTAGGACGAAGATCCTATGATGGCAGTTAACTAGTTACAGCTCAAGCCAATCCGAATAATTCTACAGCTTAGGAAATAAGGCTAGTGTCGATGGGCAAATACGGAAAAAATCCACTTGAGGATCTGGTGATTTTCTGATAGTGTTTGATCGACAAGGGAAGTCCAAGCCTCCAGTGTATGGAGTCGAGCATACAAGCGGTACGTGCCCTTATAACGAAGCACTACATCTTCAGTTCTTATAGAAGGTGAGGAGATGCCTATTCTTTTGTTTTAGGAATCACCTTCAGGGAAGAAATCGAATCAAATATTGATAGTTCTCTGGACAGGTATGTGATGATTGCAATAAAGAAGCTGAACCCCCCTGAGGTCATGTGGAGATAATTTTGAGTACCTATAATATTTGTTGAAACTGTTAATAAAAATGAACCCGTGACAATATATTTTAAAAATATATTTGGATTATTCTGTAACAATAGCACATCAGAACAGATAACGATAGTTCACTGAAACTTTCCATGTATAGTCGAAATGTTTTATGTGGAATTTAAAATGAAAAAATCTATTCTGGGCACGTTGTCACCTACTCAAGCCCATTAGCAATCGACATATACATCAGGAAATTCTTGTCAGCAATCTTGACAAAAGATAAATTGTAAATTCAGAGTAGTACTCTGTAATACAAAACCTCGAAAAATTGGTAACAGTTTCTTTTGAATGTTGTATCCAGAAGGAACTACGAGGCAAGCATTCAACCATCACAAAATAATATCTTTTGGGGAATCTTCCTTTGATATAATATGAATTCGAATTGAAGAGCAAACATCCTGGATTCTGTTCTGAGAGAACCTACCTTCAGTAAATCAATGCATTCTTTATAGTCATCAAAACAATTGAACACACAGGCACCCAGAGAAATCGTCCGAGGACTCGAAATGCATATCACTCATTTCAAGTTCGTTCACTTCATCTGCGGAAATACGTTTGTACTTTGTCCGTATCAAAGGAGTGAGAGACGTATGTCACCCACGTCTTCCAATAGAAGAGAACAAAACATTCCCAACGTGAAAAACGAGTATCAGCAGCGAAAGATCGTGAATGGAGGATGTTTAGCCGTGCCAGCGGAATAATACGTTAATAGCGTGCCTTTGTTTCCACGAAAGGTCAAATTTATCATCTAGAAGTTTTTTGTTGAAGTCGAGCCAGAATTTTTTGTGGTGGAATGAATGAAAATATTCTTTCCAGAATACAAAATGTGGAACATCACTGGAGTATTCGTGATAAATGCAGTACTAGTGGAGTTGTCTGAACATATTTTGATAAACAAAGCTGACTTCTGCATATAACGTGGATGAAACCTTGGACAAATGGACACAAGTAAATTCACTAGACTTCTTGTTGCTGCGTTAATTGAAAAACAGTTCCTTCTGGATGAAACAAGAAAACTCTTCATCATCAAAATCTTTTTTCCTTTCTCAGGACAAGTACAAAAAGACAAAACAATAAATGCAGAAAAATTATTGAATCTTCTTACATAACTAGAATAACATGAAAGAGATTAGCACCAAGTTATGTAAGTAGATTCAATAATTTTTCTGCATGCATTGTTTTGTTTTTTCAGTTGTTCTAAGGGAAGAAATGAAGCTTGACAAAAAGACAAAGATTATTCTTCAAGACCACTATAAGTATTTATCAATTCCAATGTGAAATAGAAAAAGAGGAATATTCGCCATTCTGGATGTGTCAAATGAAAGGAACAATCATAATGATATTAAATTTGAATATTCACAGGAAAGGCGGAAAAACTTTCCAGAAACATTTCAAACAGTTTTCATTACTGTCCGTAATAGAAGGATTCAGAATTTTACATGGGCTTATAACTTCTCAGTGGAATGAGGATAGGTACAACAGCAACAGGAGCATGATTAAATACCTTCGTGAGGTCTACAGATATCTAACTTCGTGAATTCAGGAATTTTCGAAAAGACGGAAGTCCTCCGAAGTGACTTCATATGAAACTCTGAAAAACCCCATAATAATCTTTTGAAGACGAATAAGGCTTGCGGATCGGATGGAATCCCAGCAATTGTTCTGAGAGTATGTGCCCCCGAATTGGCACCAGTACTTCGCGAATTATTCAACCTTTCATATAACCTGGGGGTTTTTCCTGAGTCCTGGAGGAAAGCAAGAGTTCAGCTAGTTCCAAAAAAAGGAAAGAAAACTTTATTTTGTGATTGTAGACCAATTGCATTGCTTTCTATCATTTCCAAAGTCATGGAAGAAGCAATCAATATGATGAAACCAGAAACCAGGAATAATTGATGATCGACAATACGGATTTCGCCATCAAAGATCAACCAGTGGATTATGTTTCTCATATTTGGCAGCATTCAATCAAGACATTCGGAGAAACGATAGCTGTTGCACTCGATATTTCAGAAGCGTTTGATCGAGTTTGACATTGGGGTCTCCTTTCTAAACTGCCGTGGTTTGCCTTCTCAGTTGTATGCTTTGTTGAAGAGTTTCTTGTCTGATAGGTTTTTGTATGTGGTTGTTGATGGAGTATCATCTGATATTCTCCCAATGAATGCAGGTGTTCCACAGGGTTCAGTTCTGGCATCCTATTCAATACATAGTTTTGCGGATGACAGTACTCTTCATACCAGTTTCTCTTCCAGAGTCCCGATACCAGCTCGAGAAACAACAATTCAAAGAAACATTCACGTCATTAAAATCAACGTCGACTTCGTAAAAATAATACAATGGGGTAACATGAACTTGATGGAATTCAATGCTATGAAAACCCAGACATGTCTCTTCTCAAGAAAAGCTGATCTGTCATCGTCTAGTATTCAGATGTCAGGAGTGACTATTCCTACAAAGTCAAGTATCTCGATGCTAGGAATTACGATCAGTGATAATCTCTCATGGGATTACCATGTGAGATCGATCGCTAAAAGAGCTTCCCAGAAACTTGGATTTCTATTTCGTGCGAAGAAATACTTCACTTTTCGTCAGCTTCTAATGATCTACAAGGCTCAGATACGACCTGTCATGGAATACAGTTCTCATGTGTGAAGTTCGGCACCAACACACTCATTGAGGCTTCTCGATTCTATTCAGAGAGCAAGCAATTCATCTTGTTGGTGATTCTTCGCTCACAGACTCCGTTCATTTCATTGGAACATCGTAGAAGGTTCGGAGACTTGTCTCTCTTCTATTGATACTTCACGGTCGATGCTCTTCCGAATTGTTATCTATCGTTCCACCCTTGGCAATATCTACACGAATGACTCGACAGTCGGATGAGTACAGAATTCCCACTCCTTTGTTGCGAATTTGGAAACATGTTGAACCTCTCTTGCTAAGGGATCTTTTTTCAATAGAACATATGAGCTTTGGAACTCCTTGCCAAAAGAGGTTTTTTTCTGAGGCTTACAAACTTCAGAAATTCAAAGTAAATGTTAATTTGTATCTCCTGTCCCTTGATTCACGCAGTGTTCTTTAAACAATACAGGGCTTCCCTTTCGTGTGAATCTACATATTAAAAAAAAATAAATATGAACGATACATGGTACATGTGAAATATCCAGTGAATTACATTCTCATCAGAGAAGAGAATGGAACGATGAGTCTAGAATGAACATGCAGTTTGAACCAACCAAGTTCCTTTCGAAGAGCATCGTACATTGTGAATTAGACCAAGCGGCGGTGGCGGATTTTTGGACAAATTTTCCATAGTCTGCCTTTGGAATAGAAAATACTTGAATCTGAAACGAGTTATAATCTGGCAAAATAACGGGATGGGTGGTATCTAGGGGGCAAACCCAGAATTTGTCCTTGATGGAACACACTGTATACTTCCAAAGAGTATGCCTCATAAATTTCCGTTATTCCCACGATGAGACTAGTTTCAGTTGTGAAAGGCGTACTGGAAAAATTGGTTTTCATTAATTTTTTTCGCAATTTTCAAATCACCCTGTATCATTTGAAACAGTATATATTCATGATTTTTGTACTTCGATCGATGTTTACTTCCCTTTCCAAAGGCAGACTGTAAAAAATTGGTTCAAAAAAATCTGTCACTGCCGCCCGGTCTATATGGAAGATTGGCAAACATGTTGCGCTTTCCGATATGCTCCAGATAAAGAGCATAAAATGAGTGAAGTTCTAGGCATTCGGTGTGTCGACGTATTCGCGAGTTTGAACATGATGTAGCATGGATGAGGACAAAAAGGCAATTTCATTCGAATCGTTTGCAATCTGATTTTCAGAGCCTATCATCTCAACGGTGACCAGAAGTGGATATTGTTACTTGGAGGTGAGTCTTTCATTGCTTTGGGTTAGATCAGGGAGTTCTTTGATCCAAGTATCAAATAACTCCTTTATTGGTATGTGGTAGGTGTATATATAGTTATGAATACGAGTTTGGTATCAATTGTTGCATAATGAATAATAATATATGTTATATCTGGATTTCTCTCTTTGACTTTTTGAAAAATGATACAAGGGTGGTCACTACCACCATGGAAAATACTTGATGAACTTCTACTGATTTTATCTCAAGTACTTGTTCAAAAATGAACGACTGTGTCTAAAATATGGGTGCCACTTGACTACCACTACTCGTGGTCACGCAGGACCTATTTATAAGGTTGGAAATATAGTGTCAGCATTGGCATTGTGGGAGATGAAATGCGACCACTTGCTGATGCTGCACTATCAGCAGTTTCACGAGAAGTTGTTATCGCTTGTAATTTGATATATGTGAGACATTGTCGTGAGACTGTAATCTTTGCATATAACATATATTAAGATCGATGGCGGAACGAGCAACGAGTGCAAGTGACTTGGAATTGTGTTAGATGAATGAATGAAATATTTCGTATCATTTTTCTGGATATTAAGGTTACTGTGGCTGTCTCATTTTTCAAACTGAAGCAAGACTCTTTCAGAAAAGGCAATTGGTCGTTTCACATTCCGCTTCATGCATTCGAAAAGTTCTCTCGCAAATCCCCAACTCCTACATCTATTTTTCTTATTAAAAACGGGTCACAATTTCAGGAAATGTGCGCACTCCCGGTGCATTCAATATTCCATTTAACATACATGCACCTTGCGTTCCACAATATGGTTCGTATGATTGATATTCCTTTTCACTCACGGCAAGTTTCTCCTTTCCGTTGAAGGTTATTCTTCTCTACCGAATGTTATTTGAATATTTCGAATGATTTTTATTTCTGACACTAATGGAAAATTCGTGTGAAATTTATGTGGAATCGCATTTAAAGCACCATTGTACCGCATGTAATGAATGGAGTACATAAATAACGAATAAAATACTCAATCCAATAGAAATCACATTGAAGTAACGAAAAAACATTGTTATCGACATGTGAACGAGTATTTTGGAGTAAAGTCTATTACAACAATAATGGAAAAAAAAATTGATGATATCTTCAGCTCAATCTCGAAGGGGAAATCAAGATATCGAAAATATCTTCCTCCTGTGTCTTGTGAAGGATTCAAAATGTTGACACTAATGCCCGTATCGGAAATACCAGTGGAATTGGGGGGAAAGTAACGCATTCGAAATCCCTATTTAGATTAACTCGCTTTGTGTTATTTTGATGGCAATAATGTAATCTGCTCGATCATCAAACGTATTTTTTCTACACCAGCACTATAATAATGCACTTACACCCATAATCTGTTTCATAGTGGTAGTGGTACATTATAAAGTGATTGGAAATCTGTATCGTAATGACAGATTTTCAATCAGTTGGAAATCCAATTCTATGTCGAAAGGCGGCACTGAAAATTCGTTTCAGAATCAAATCAGTATTTTGTAACGAAGCGCTTTTTTTCCTACTACTTGATAGCGGAGAGAATAAAAACGTACCTCTAGACTGCTTTTTGTTCAAATTCACCACAACCTCAGTTCTTTCAATAATAACTGAAATTTCTCTCGCTCTATTAAGACCCATTGACAGTATTTCCACTAAGTAATTATCGCGGGCCTTGTCTGATGGTGTTATATTACACTTTGTGCTCCGTTGCACCTGACGCTTCGCCATACCTTCGAATCTCAAACTTCACAGACATAATTGCGGTGAATATAATTGATCAGCTTGATCATGACAACCTCTTAAATGCACTCTAGGAATAAGATATTGAGAATATCACCCTAGAACAGATAATTTCTTTGATTTTTGTGCGCTTCATAAGTGATATTAGGCACACTCGTGATATTTAATTTCGTGATTTTGTCATGAGTGAGTGATGCTATTTACAGAGTCCAGTCAGTAGCCCTGTTATAACCCTTATCTGATTATCTGATTCCTGTCGCACTGAAGCAGGTCGTCAGTATTTTTCCCCGGCGGTCCTTCTATGGAAGTTCTCTCGTGGCCTGTGAATTCTACAAGGTAGATTTTCCCAGTACCTAGCTAGTTTGTGAAATTCTGTAGTTTTTCTTTTATATATATATATATATATATATATATATATATATATATATATATATATATATATATATATATATATAGGGGTTTTTTCATTGGGCTTTGCACTCAAATGAAAATAGCAACCGTAGACACTGGTTTCTGGGTCATTGCCCTTCTTCAGCACGGTGTAGCCAAGTGCAAGGATGTACAACACTTGGAGAAACATCACAAATGAACGGAGTCATCAACAGAAGCCAGCCGCACATTTGTGGTTTCGGTCAGAAGACCTTGTTATAACAAGGCATCAACTGACGTCACCACGGAGGCAGCTATAGCCACCTGCGTGACATCCATGCCCAGGAAATACATTATAAAATTTATAGAAGTTTTGAGTGGATAGATGATACCGTAGACACGTGTTTCTGGGTCATTGCCCTTCTTCAGCACGGTGTAGCCAAGTGCAAGGATGGGATAGGTTAGGATGATTTTTTTGTTAGATAGATATTCAAAAAGTCTATTGGGACACCAAATATCATGAATGAATCTCAATTTCCAGGGCCAACAAATCTTATTTTTCAAGGTCAAAGATCTAAAAAAATTACTAGCGATTTTTTTAGAAAAACTGACTACACCACTGGATTTGTGACATTTTCAAATGGGTAACATGTAAATTACGTTGAAATGCGTCAATCAATAAAAAAGTTAATAAAGGAATGAAATTTGAAAAATATGCCGTTTAATCAACCCACCAATTCATGTTCAGGAATTTTATGGAAATTCTGTATACTCCACTGGATTCAGGATGTCTTGAAATATCACTGGTCACAGTTTCATCGAAATCTGTTCAGTAATAAAAAAGTTATAAGGGAATGAAATTTGAAAAATATGTTGTAAAATGAAATTTTAACAACGTTCTTACTACACCACTGTTGATTATTGAAAAAATTATTGGGGTGATTATTGCAATGTCGTACAATTATAACATCTGAAAATCATGATGGTAAAAATAGTCTATAGGTATTTCTCGAAGTGGAGTGGATACATAAACAAGTACAATCAGGAGAGAACTCCTGGTTAATCTTCATGAAAACAATTTCAACAATACAAGACAAGTCTAATGTACTCCCAATAGAAATTATAACGAAAAAAATATGCAGTGGATAATAATTATTATCATTCCAGTAGGTAACATCAGCTGTGATTTCTTCCTTTTGTTGAATAGCAAAAAATGAGATTTGCAATTTCAACTGCCTGTTATTCAGAATACATTAATGAAATAAACAAGTTAGCTGTGACTTACAGTTTCTCATCTATTTATTTGCGCATGAATTGTCATTTTGTTAAATTGTCATTTTGTTACGCACCATTAGTGAACTGAATAATTTGTGTTTCAAAATAAAAACAGATAATGGCTCAATTGTCAATTCAAGAAAAAATCGAAATTATACGTCTTTCCGGTGATGATTACCGGAGTGAAAGAGAAGTAACTAGAATATTCAATGAAAGACACCCAAATCGTCCAGCCATAAGTAACAGTACGGTACATAAAATAAACCAAGTTTTCAATCGGACTGGAGCAGTAACCACATATATTTTAAAGAACAATATACGAAGAAGGAACGAAAATAACCAGACTATTTCAGATTACTTCAGAAATAATCCAAATAGTAGTTTGAGGGATGCCAGCTTGGATTTAAACTTAGCTAGGGAGAATGTTAGGCGATGTCGGAAGAAAAATAAATCGAGGCCATTTAAACCAAAGTTTTTACATACTCTGGAACTAGGTGATCAAGAAAAACGATTGGTATTCTGCTTATGGGTCCAGGGCGAGTATCTTAATGACAGGCAATTTTTAAAGAAAATTTTATTTAGTGATGAAGCTAGTTTCACAACAAGTGGAGTGGTTTCATCACAAAATATTCGCTATTGGGCCACTGAAAATCCTAACTGGGTGATAAACTGTAAAAAGCAGTATTCAGAAAAAGTGAACGTTTGGTGTGGAATACTGAATGAAAGGATAATTGGACCATTCTTTTTCGACGGCAACATGAATGGCGCAATTTTCCTACAATTTTTAAGGAATGAATTTTCAGACGCAATAGATGAACTTCCCCTTGCAGAAACAAGAAATTTATATTTTCAGTTAGATGGTTGTTCCATACATAATGCGGGAATTGTGAAGAGTTGGCTGAATCAAAATTACCCTAATCGTTGGATAGGAAGGGGGAGTACATTAATTGGATGGCCACCAAGATCGCCTGACCTTACTTCACTCGATTTTTTCCTTTGGGGTTGTGTTACACAAAAGGTTCACAAATCACGACCAAGGAATCGAGTGGAACTGTGCACCAGAATCCAGCAAGCTTGCGATGCAATTACTCCACAACAATTGAGGAATACTTTAAAAAATATTCGTAATGAATTGCACTCATTTATTTTTCAATTCGGTATCTTCTTGGTTTCTATTTTTACATTGATTGTGAATAAAAGATTGTTTTCCGCTAGTTTGTAGCAATTAGAAAAATGTACTTATTTTTTGTAGATTCATTTGAAATTATTGACACTGAAGTTTGTTGTGATAAACTGATTGATTGATATGGTTCGACATACATTATGAAAGGAAATTGATTCTCCCATAAACGTTTCATGAATTTTATTTGAATAAATAATATTTTGTTGAATATTGCCCCTAATCCAGTGGTGTAGTAAGAAATTCCATTGAACAATATATTTTTCAAATTTTATTCCTTTATAACTTTTTTATCACCGAACAGATTTCGATGAAACTGTGATCAGTAATATTTCAAGACATCCTGAATCCAGTGGAGTATACAGAATTTTCATAAAATTCCTGAACATGAATTAGTGGGTTGATTAAACGGCATATTTTCAAATTTTATTCATTTATAACTTTTTTATTGATTGACGCATTTCAACGTAATTTACATGTTACCCATTTGAAAATGTCACAAATCCAGTGGATTTATTCATGATATTTGGTGTCCTGATAGACTTTTTGAATATCTACCTAACAAAAAATAAATCATTCCAATCGGTTAAAAAAAGTAAGTTTCATAAGGGTGCTTCCATCTTAAATGGGTCACATATATATATATATATATATATATATATATATATATATATATATATATATATATATATATATATATATATATCTATATAAGGAAGGATAAAGGATACCTCATCTCTTATCATTGGTCGATATATATATTCCATCAAATGCCATGAATCAAGGAGTTATGGAAATAGTACTGTGAGTTTTTCCCTGTTTTCCTACAGTTGAAATACCAAATGCTCTACCGTAAATATCTGAGAGGCGCCCCGCGCCCGAAAAGAGCTCTGCCATGCCTACTGGACGTACTCGAGAGAGTTTTTAACAAAGTAGTGTTTGGGTAGAAAAAAAATGTTCAGATGTTAAGCCAATTCACGACTGATTAGTAATAACTGCCACCTCAGTTTCTCTAGATTCTAATTAGAAATTATTCGATATGTCCCTGGGGACTTTCAACAAAATGAATGCTATTTCGATTCCATTATGATTCTGAAAACACCAGGTAGACGAAGATATGCTATCAGTGAGAAGCTCGCAAGAAACGTTGAGTACAAATCAATTTTGTGTGATGAAAATAAATATAAAATTATGGTGTGATCAATTCCGTTGAAAATGGTCATTGGGGATCAATAAGTATTTCCAGTTGTTGGAGAATTAGGTCCACCTATGTTTGACTAAACTCACTACAACGGAGTTTTGTAATTCTGAATGATCCAATTTTCGCTGATGATTGGGGAACAATGCATTATCTTCGATAGAGAAATACACAAGGATCTTCCTATATTATGCGGCGGAGCATACGATAATATAATTAATTTATAAAGCCGAAATCTCGAAAATAATTGCTTGTGTTCTCCATTCTGATAAACCCACGTATTATTTTCATTTCTATTATATGAGCTGAATTGTGACTTGTTGGTGTGTCCTAGTGACTGATTCAAAGAAATGAAGGGCCGTTTTTGCCATTCTCTAATCAAGTGAACTTTGTAGTGACTACTGGTTGAAGTTGACCAAAAGTAAAACATTTCACAATAACCTGTCAAGCATTACTCAATAAACGAATAGATTTGTTATAAGCTCGATAAGAATAGAAATGTTATTCTCCTCATCTTATACGGATGAAAATTAGGAGATATCATTGAACAACTGGAATGAATAGTCAAACAAGCTCATCGACCTGAAATTTTACTCAACTATCGTTTGCTAACTAGTTAGGAAATGAGTTATAGAATATTTTGGTGTGCAGCCAGCCAAAACACAGATTGAAAGCATTCGATAATCTTTGTTATCATCATCACGGATGGTAACAGAAACAGATCCATAAAGAGTCAAAACAACTTGAAGTTTAGACGAATCACATGGTTACAATATGACAGAATATCTGTTATTTGTTTCAATTTCGTATGGAGTTGCTAAAACACGGAAGCTGTTCTTCTTATGGATTGCCGCACTACAGCGGAAAAACTAATTATCACATGCTTTCAGTTGAACTTCCAGATTTTCAGTCGCCATAATGGTGGGAGTATGAAATGTTTTCGTTATGAAATGGGGCAATCCGTGCTTCAGGAGAAGTTCGTTGGGTAAACCGCCAATGAATTCTGTAATCTGTTCAGTCCTAGTTGCTTTTCTAAAGTGTGAAAATGCACGATGGAGACCAGCTTCACGTCAAGGCTGTGAATATTCTAATTTAAAACATTCGACATAGTAGGTGGACGTACCTGAATTGAAGACTGGCGATAAAATTTGTTCAGATCAGTCTCAACCACCTACACAGAAGTTTTCTGGTATGACACCTGTCAGAAAACAACTACTCTGCTGGCTAATACTATGAAGGGCGTTGAGTTATACCCGATCGTTTCCAGTGAGGAGTTCCTCGCAGAAAAAAAAACCGTCAGTACAAGGTAGTTTTCATCATCAACACGAATTCGATGACTTTTCTCAATCAAAAATTAAATTCCTTCTATAGAATCATACCTCGAACAAGACTGAAGCGAACGATAAGCAAATTAAGCCGTCATAGAGCCATTGCCCCATAGAAAAAGTATCCAAAAAGCTAACCAAATTTGCCCATTCTTCATGAAAGGAAATGTAAAAAAATCGGACATAGTTGGTAGGCGCACTTAGGGCCTGGCGATAAATCAAAAAATATTTTGAAAATTTTTTCAGACCAGTCCCAACTACCTACCTACAGTACCTACGCAGTATGAACAAATTGTTCAAAAAATGATTTGACTCATCGCCATTCCTCAAGTACGCCCACCGACTATGTCATTGGAAGACACTTGTGCCACTCAATCTAATTACCTCTTCAAATCCAATTCATACCTAAGGATAAAAAAAATATGTGGCAAAGTGAAGTATTTGAAATGAATATACCGGGCGTCCCAGAGCTTTTAGGCAAGCAGATATCTCAGTTATTTTCGAAAAAAATATAGGAAAAATACAAGTCGTAGGAGACCATGAGCCCGTTCATGCAGCATAGCCAAATCCACCTCTGGCAAAAAACCCAGACGAAACCACCCCCAACTTTTTTCAATTGCACCCCATGTTGTTCAAGTTGAACTTACAGCATGTTGAATTCCAAATTCAACGATATATCATAATAAGTAATTCTGAACATAGTTAGTCGGAATGAATTCATTATTGGGTAGTATTGATTGGACCTTCACATACCTACCATACCTCGTATTAAATAACTCTGTCACGTTTGACAATAGTTCAGAGTTTTTCAATATACACCTGTCCAGTACGAATTATAAAACAGTTCCTTTCGAATGACATACGTCCTATTAGTCAGCAACTTCTTGTATAACCCAGATTTGCTTCCCAGAAAACTAAACGACCTAATATTTATAAAAATATTCATCTTTGTTAACCTTTCGGAATCGAAATACGCCTCGTTCTCAGAACAAACAGACGCGGAAAATAGTATTTTTCGCGAATCGTTAAGAAATTCTGACGTAATTTTATAACGAATTTCAAAGCAATTTTCATTCGCGAATGAAATTATTCGAGATTTCTTCTGAATTAATTCATATCTGTCGAATTATGAACGATTTGCCCCCTGGGGAAGAGAAGTTAAAGTGGCGTTTGATACGTCACCAATGAAATAACTTATACGGCATCGACGTCCTAAGCTATATATTCTATTATATATAAGTATAATTTCTACCGTTCATTTAGAGAACACCCTAAGTTTTGTGAAATGGTAGAAATCAGAGAGAAACGAGAAACTAGTTCGATATGTATCGCTTTGGTAGACATGCATACAAAAAGACATATTTATGATTTGAGGATTGTAGCTCCTCGCATTCTTTGTGAGAAGAGGTCCAGCCATATCCATGCCAGCATGTGGAACCGGTTTTATTTGTGAAATACGAATGGCAAGTAAAAGATAACTGCGAAACGGGTTTTGCTCGAAACTATATATTTGAAACACTTGAGGGCTACATTGCGAGTTGCTCGTTTTGAAAAAAAATCTAGTAATTTTGGAGAAGTAGATATTGCAAAGTTCACAAACCAGGGTGGAAATATTCATTATGTGTATGCTCAATAATTATTTGGGTGAGTTCACTCGAATGAGGCAAAGAAGCAGGATGTTTTTTCTCAAAAGGAAGGTTTGCACGAACAAGACGTCCTTCCACTCTGAGCACTCCTGCTGAATGAATGGAAGGGGTGAGTTTTCTATAAGTTTTGGGAAGGATTTTTTTATTTTTCAACAAATTTTTTTTTTTTCGAAAAAACATGGAATTGCATCAGGCTTATCAAGAGAGTAAGAGAATTTTCTAGCTCCGCTTTTGAGAAGGGCAGTTTCGATACTTTTATGGATTTTTTTTCTGTTATGTGAAATCTGATAACGTATAAGAGTCTCAGTAATAAGGGATATATTCAAAGGCCACTGCGTAGATGGTTGGCATTATCACGAGGATACCACCCACTATAACCCACTAGCAAGTGGTTCGAACGGTAACAATACTCAAGCTGGATCAGCGGGATTGTATTCACTTCTCACATGAAGCCAACTCTAGGGCGCAATTTCATCTGGAATTTGCGTGATCCTATTACTCACAAAAGTATTCCATTCATGTGGAGATGTGAGTAAAAGTGCACATCATAATTCCAGCTTCGGGATACAAATTGTTTTCAAAGGTGCAACTTTCGATATTGTCCGAACCTAATTTGTACTAACTGTATTAAACATTCCAACTTGAGAGTTGGGGAAAAGAAACCCTAAAGGATCGTAAATACGAGCCAAAACGTTTCGTTTTGTACAAGGTTCCCACAGGGGGATAACCTTGCAAGTGAAAGCATCAACGGATGGATTCCATTGTAATTCCATTGTAATCAGAGTCGGGAGAGAGTTATCTTGTGGTTGAGAGAGTGGCAGCTGAGCAAGAGCCTCCGAGTCATTAGAAGCTCATTTTCGTAATTCCAAACCAGCTTCACTAAGTTATGCAATCAACCGCTTTTGATCCACAAGAGCCTCAGGCACAGTCGTATGATTTGAAACTATGTCGTAAACACAAATATATGATTCTAGAATATTCGAAGTGATAGGGTATTGAGACCTATATTCAATCGTAAGTTGTTTCATAACTCTCAGAGTCTGAAGTTTGTGATGTTGAACGGATAGTGCAAGCAATCCTTCTCCCTTATATGATAACTATTAGTGGGATTCAAAAGTATTACTTTGCTCCCTCGATATACAAATGGCTATTCTCCGATGATTGTTTGTGTAGTTCCGTCAATGTTCTGATATTCGACATAACATTATGTCCTTCAAGAGTGGGAGCTAAGTGCGATATCAATGAATGCATGGGGATGCAACTCTTCTCAGTATTACAGAAGCAGACTCCTTCAATTTCTCTTTTCTGTCATTGATCTCCTTTCCCAATCTATTGGGTGATCACCATCGGCAGAAAACCACCAATCTGTCAATTCCTGATGTACATCCTGTGTTCACTCTTTCGACAAATTTCTCGTTCGTGCAGTCAATAATACATCGGATGAACATCAGTTTCTCTATCATAATAATTCCACCCCAATAAAAGTAGTAATACATGAAATGAAAATATTTCAGTTCGTATAGAAACTAGTGAAATTTTTGGTCGAAGCCTAACAATGAATTTTTCATTCCGAACATCATGAAAAAATTGCATATGATGTGAGTTTTGCAGACCATATTATAAGCAACATCAAGATATTTATTTTCCTGATGATTCCAATATTGCGAAATGCACGTCAAGTGCAATTTTCAAGATTTTGTTTCTAGATGAGTTGAATTCATTTAATCAGTATGACAATCAATTGAATCTGCATTGTATACACTTATTCATATCCATTCACTGTCAATCGACCATATTCGTCATTCTTTAATTATCTAGTATTACTGATAAAGTGTTCTAGGATTGGCAATTCCCACAAAAAAAATTGGGAAGATTTGAATATTATATATCAACAAATATACATGCTAGCTTGACTGTGCACCTTGCGAAAGGTTACTTGTTCAAAGGATACCCATTCCTTAGAGTTGGCGTCAAACCGCTTCACTCGTACCCAAACCGGCAGGAGGGGCAGCGATATCCGATATAGTTCGAGCAATGAAAAAGTTATTGTTTTTGGCTCAGTGGCTCTGTTAGTCGTATGAATCAAAATGAATCGTTGATGATACCAACTCTGTATGTATGGCACGGAAATACTATATTTTGGAGTGAAATTGACAGATGAAAATTTCAAAAAAATTTAATGGAAAGGAGGGTTTTGTGATACATCATTCTGAAGCTCCTGACGAGTAGTTAACAACTCAAGAATATGAAGTGAATATCACCACCTGCTACAAAATGGCGGAACATTCAATGATGACCTGAATACAAACACATCAATATCTATATTTCAAGCAAGGCCAACAACCCAATTAGGTTGGATAGGTTATTTTTTGTTCATGAAAAAGACAAAAATGTTAGTACGACAACGAGCATCATTGGTCAGTTTAAATATTCTCTTTGAGTTCTCGATTTTAGGAGTAGATAGTTACCACGTGAACTATTTCCAAAATGGTCAATCGAAAAAATTAAGCAGAGGAACTGGATTTGAATATACTGGAAATAACTCTTGATGCCCTAATCACCGAAATCGTCGAAGTGAATCCTAATGAATTCGAAATGGAAATTATCATTCCAACAAGATGAAGTACCACCACATTACTCCAGAAAAGTGAGAAACTATTTGGATAATACTTTCCATGACCAGTTGGATAAACCATCGAGGTCCTAAGGAATGGCTAGCCCGCTTGCCAGATTTGACACCTTTAGACTTTTTTCATGGGCCTATTTGAAGCAAAAGGTGTACGAAACTGAACCTGCTTCAATATTGAACATATGGAAGAGAATAATAAATATATGTAGAAATATCGACTTTGCTGTGTTCGAAAATATTCGGCGTGAATTATCGGATAAGCTGTTCTTATGTCATGAAGTTTGAGGCAACCATTTCGAACATCTTCTGAACTGAACTCAGATCATTTCCTGGAAGTATGAAGTTAAACGTCGATGGATTAATTCAGGCAATAATTGAATGTTCCGCCATTTTGTAGTAGGTGAAGACATTCACTTCATATTCTAGGGTTGTGAAGTATTCGTTAGAAGCATCAAAATTATTTTTTTTCCACATGGCGCCCAGTCGCCTTCTTGAAATTTTCATCTGTCAATTCCACTCCAAAACATAGTATTCATGCAAAAATTCATTATCCCAAGTTTCAACCTCTTGAGTTAACCCGTTCAAAAAATGAAAGGGGGGGTACATTAAAGAAAAGCACTGTATATTCGAATAACCGATTTGGGCCTTATACTCACGTACTAAAATCATACATTTTTTCTGCGGAGTTGTGTTGAAGTCATAAATATTAATAATATTAATAATGACCGGAGAATTTCACAGAAATAAACAGAGAATGATAATTTTTTTGTTAATATATATGAGTTGATAAATGTCAACTAAAGCTACTCTCAGCCTGTCAGAGGCCATCAACCTCGATCTTTTCAAATTTCCTGTAATTGACTTCATCATCTCTATTTCAGACCTATATATGTATCTCAGAAGCAATATATCTGTCAGCGAACATGAGTTGAAATATAATTTTTATTTTGTTATTTATTCATCATTCGAAAATCACTGCTAACATGTAAGTATGGTGCCGACCTGAAATCACTTCCATTTGCTAATTTGATAGTTTCAGTTTTCGTTTAATTTCTTGATAAGGGTTGTTATATTACTTGTCATTCAATATTGATCAGTTGAAACTTATTATTACTCAACCTGTATATTAATCACATCTCAGCAGCAAATTACGGACATGATTCACGAATTATGATCCTCCAGGACAGTGTCCGTACCCGAAGGTGGAACAAATCAATCGAGGATAATGAAACGACCGTGTGCAAAACAACCAGTTGGATCGATATCCACCCTTCGTTTTGAAACGTGTTTATTTGGGAAATAGAGGCATTAGTCAGTGTCATGCTCGCTACCGTCGCATTCAACTTGTCGAAAGATTTTCGGGAATTGTTGAAGTTCAATATTTCATTCTGCACTTTATGAAGTGAAAGATTCCACCATTTCTTTCTCTTTGATTATCATTCTGGAAGAAAACCCCTTTTTCAGAGGGCATCTAGACAATCCCGCTTCTGAAGTTTTGTGTTCGAGGCCTCAATCTGCCCACTCCCCAGGTCTTTATATATATATATATATATATATATATATATATATATATATATATATATCAGAAAACAGAATTTTGGTCAAAGTATTACAATCCTCGTCAATCATGCTATTCATTTGAATACAAAACGCAACACTATTTGCAAAATCATCACCATACAATTATTGATGTAGGTTCAGATGAAAAGGGTGGAATTTATGTTTCAATATAATTCTGTTCACACTACTTTGTGAAGTATCCGTTTCCGCTGCTATCTCCCTAGTGGTTTCGTGAGGATTTTCCTGTAGCATCAATAAAACTTGCAACTCATTTCAGTATAAGACACGCTACCAGTGAGTTTTAACCTATCTCTTAACTTTCCGAATGAAGACACCCGTGGAGTTCTTGCTTCTAGATATTTTTCGTGATAGATTCTGCTTGCTAATAAAGGATTCCTGTCAGCCTCGCCAATACAGTAGACCGTTTTCACTATTTCTTCACGAGTAAAATGTATTGTCAACAATTCGACGTATACAATTATTGACAGTACACAGATGTCTCAAATTTTACGAAAACAGCCTACTAGATTCCATCTGAACCATCCACATTTATCATTTTGCAACATACTTCACAAACTTCAAATAGTAGACCCCGCAAACCCTATAACGACGAAAAGCTCTTGAAAATGCCATTCATTGGTACAATGTAATACAGGGTGTTGCATTTGAATAAGTCGAATTATTGCCATTTGTAATTTGTCATTTGAAAAAAATCGTAGTAGGCGTTGGAACATTGATTTCGAATTCGCTCGCATTTCAAAAGATGCGCCGAAGCTTGAGGATAAAAGTTGGTTGAGTTATCTTCAATGGCTCTGAAGTTATGGATTTATCTGTAGGTCCATGCATGACGCTATTTCAACTCATAAATTGACATAAGTCAAAAACTATTGCAGATAAGTCTATGAAACCAGGGTGCGTTGTATAGATAATTTAGTGGCGATTTCAAAAATGTATCGAAAGTGGGGAGTTGCCATTTAAAAAAACAGAAGTTGGATGTGTATTTCATTTCGGGACATCCTGTATATGAATGAAAATATTTTCAGAATGTGCTCATTGTCGGACTCATCGTTTCAAACAAAAAATCAAGTCAATAGCTTGGATAAAAAAAAGTTATGGAACATGCACGCACCCCTGGGTCACCCTATATATATATATATATATATATGAATAGCATGATTGACGAGGATTGTAATACTTTGACCAAAATTCTGTTTTCTGATGAAGCAACATTTAAGAACAACGGGTCAGTCAATAGACATAATATGCATTATTATGCAGTGGAAAATCCTCACTGGTTGAGGACAGCTGATCACCAACATCAATGGTGGCTTAATGAATGGGGGGAGTTATTGGAAATCACATCATTGGACCCTATTTCTTTGACAATGTGCTGAGTGGTGAAAGGTATTTACATTTTCTCCGCGAACATATTCCCAGATTGTTAGAAGAAGAGGATTTGAATACCCGAAGAACCATGTGGTTGCAGCACGACGGTGCTCCGGTGCATAACCATAGAATAGTTCGAGAATTTTTAGATCAATCCTATCCGAATCGTTGGATAGACCAAGCCGGTACTATTCCTTGGCCCGAGCGCTCTCCTCTGGGGCTACGTGAAGGAAAGGGTTTTCAGAAATCGTCCGACAACTGCAGATGATATGAAAAATAGGATCAGGGAAGCCTTCCATTCAATTGATGGAACAATGCTGATTAGAGTTCGGGACTCATTCAGAAGAAGACTAGCAGCTTGTGTGGGACATGATGGTCACCTTTTTGAGCATTTACTTAAGTAGCCTGTCAAAATTTTCTCATGATTTTCTGTTGATTTCTTCTTGTGAAGATACTAGAGTTTTCGTTGTGATTACCTCTTTTTTTCTATTACAATTTCAAAAACATATTCGTTCATAATTTTATGGATAATGTCAAATTTAACGAAAGCGGCCTACTAGATTCCACCTAAACCATCCACATTTATCATTTTGCAACATACTTCACAAACTTCGAATAGTAGAACCCACAAACCCTATATCGACAAAAAGCTCTTGAAAAATGCCATTCATTGGAATAATAAAATACAGGGTGTTGCATTTGAATAAGTCGAGTTATTGCCATTTGTAATTTGTCATTTGAAAAAAATCGTAGTAGGCGTTGGAACATTGATTTCGAATTCGCTCGCATTTCAAAAGATGCGCCGAAGCTTGAGGAAACGACTGGATAAAAATTGGTTGGGTTATCTTCAATGGCTCTGAAGTTATGGATTCATCTGTAGGTCCATGCATGAAGCTATTTCAACACATAAATTGACATAAGTCAAAAACTATTGCAGATAAGTCTATGAAACCAGGGTGCGTTGTATAGATAATTTGGTGGCGATTTCGAAATTGTATTGAAAGTGCCATTTAAAAAAACAGAACTTGGTTGTGTTCTTCATTTTGTGACATCCTGTATATAAATGAAAATATTTTCAGAATGTGCTCATTGTCGGACCTATCGTTCCAAATAAAAAATCGAGTCGATAGCTTGAATAGAAAAAAAGTTATGGACCATGCACGCAGCCCTGGGTCACCCTGTATAAATCATCGTTGAGTTCGGGTTGAACAGCGTCTAGAGTTTTGTGTTCGAGGCCTCAATTTGCCTACTTCTTACATTTAACACTTCATTCTGGGGAGTAGGTAGTCCATACGTAACATACCGTGTTTTTGAGAGGTACACAGTATATTTCGGTATATTTTTGTGACGCTGTATTATTTCAGACGTACATATCCAGTATCAGTTGATTAC
Organism: Zygogramma bicolorata; assembly: GCA_032362365.1. Classification (NCBI taxonomy): domain Eukaryota; kingdom Metazoa; phylum Arthropoda; class Insecta; order Coleoptera; family Chrysomelidae; genus Zygogramma; species Zygogramma bicolorata. The sequence goes on from JAVJAQ010001368.1 coordinate 646,060, forward strand.
CAGGCCCAAAAATGGCCAGTTTGGTTTCTATACACGGTGGTATGAATTAAAACGAAAATATTATTTTAGTATACGAACGTTCTTCATTTACTCAAGATGTGAGATTTTATAGGCTTTCATTGGAATAGAATTAACAGTAAGATATTCGTTTTACTGGTTCTATATAGGGTGTTCTGAAAAAAAAAAGTCAGGTGGGTGGAATTCGAAAGAAATAATATGGAATTATGTAACATATGGATTGGTACACTGAGATGTTAAGCAACAGCGATATAAAGAGCAACATGTTATTCCAGCTGCCGACAACAACATTTTTTTTCACGTGAACATTTACCACAGTTGCATTTCGGTATGAGACTCTCATTTTTCATGTTGTATCCAAACAAATGTGGATCCAAAGATATAGCCTCCTAAGTTTTTTTTGGAAATTGGGTGTGAGCAATAGAAAAAGCTCGCAGTATATGCAGTCTTACTGATGCGCTGGTGGGAGGTAATTGCGTCAGAGGTTTTTCCGTGGTGACTCCAATATCTTAACTCATCAAATGTTTTGAAGAGTTACCTGGGCGAAGCCCTTGACTGAGATACTTTTCTGCACTCTGCACGAAATCTTTCAATATCTTGCACCAAGAGCACTGCGCTTAGTTCCAATTTTGCTTGTATAATCTGCACCACTCAAATGACGAAGAGCTGGAATAACAGAACACAATTTTGAACCGTGACGATCGGCCATCAAGGGCAATGGGAGATCCTTCTTAGTTCTTCCTACACCTGCTCTTGAACAAAGTTCTTAAAATGATGAACTCGTTATGAAAAATTTTAGTAATGTAACGAAATAAGTTACCTTCATATATATATATACTATGTTCCGACATATTAGTTATGGCTCTGTATCATTTCAGGACTTATGTAGCTAAAGGATTGTAATGATGTTCTTATTATCCTCTCGCACTGTATGAAGTATATGTAACATAATTCGCATATCTTCTCCTATGTTATTTCTTTGTAACATGTCCAACGATGTAGAAATACGTGTCGAACCACAGGACTGACAGGGTTCGATATTGATAGCACTGCATATTACCTCAACCACTTCCCAAAAACGAATGTTTGAAGCTTGATTTTGTTTTCCAGACAACTCCAGGGCTTTCTGGGCTTGAATAGGTACATCATATGGTCTGATATTGCATATGAATTGTGATATATTATCTGCCTCATCTTCGAAATCTCTCCAGACTTGTGTACATTTCTAAGTAGCTATAAAAGCAAATATAAAGAGATTCTGTCTAAACGTCCTTTCAATGTAGCTCTGATCAAGTTGCAGAATGCAAGAGCAACATCTATTTTATGTTAATTCATATCGTAATGGTAACTTCATACTATATCCGTTCTTTAGCCAGCTCTAGGATACGCTCTATATTTTGTTTTTGTGCAATTATGGATTTCTTTTGAGGCACAGTTCTGTCCACTGTTTCGAACGTTGGGAGCTTAATTCTACTTATAGCATCAGAGAGAGGTTTGGTTCAATTTTCAAATCTGTCCTGTTTCAAATATGTTCGAAATACATTTGGTTATATCAGGTGGCGTTTGCTTCTTCGTAATGATGTTACGCAGTGGTTGTTTTCCTTCAATGAATGGATTTCCATGCTGAGAGATGAATTGAATAATTTTTTTCAATTACCATTTCCATTCGATCCGTTTTTCCTGGGTAATATTCATGATAAATCTTCAGTTCATAGTTGTCATTTTTTACAAATGTTTTTTTCCTGTATGAGTTGGAAATTGACAAAATTCCGTGGTTTACAAGTTCCCAAGTAGCATCACAAATTTTTTTACGGGTCGATAAAATGATACCTGCTGTACTTTTTTATAGCGGTTTATGGTTTGCTCCAAAGCTTGATCAGTTTGAACTGATGTGATTTATGTTTTATTCTGCTTCACCGTGTATTTTCTTTTCTTAAATTGTGAAGACCAATGCGCGTAATTGGTACGATCCATAACGTGAAAAATAGGTTGCAGTTATTTGACAGTTTGTAATTGGAGGCTCCAATCTCCAGTACAATCGGCTTTTATCAATTTTCTTAAAAGATTGAGTGCTAAAAACTTATCCCAATAATGGAAAAAGCTGGAGACTTTGCACTTCCTAGCAATAAAGTGGTTGAACTGTGAAACAATATTTAGTGAATTACTTCATTTTGATTGCAGTTAATAACAAAAATGATAAAATTAAACCTATATTCACTACGTATAAGGGCTGAAGAAGTGGCCATTTTTGAGGGTGGTAATCTGAAAAATGACTTTGCAATTGAGTTATGTCGTCGACCGAAAAAAAATACGGAATGATAGCTAGCGTCTGTATTAAGGCAGATATAGTTTTTGATGGCCTGTTCGAGATTTTCTGTCGAAAAAATTTTGAACTTGGGGTTTTAAACATTCGGAAAATAGTGGTATCAGTCGGTGTCATGCTCGATACATTTGCACTTACCCTGGCAAGCGGCTTCCCCGAACTGGCAACGCACGTAAGCGTCAGACTCGCCCCCTCGGCGTAGGACGTCGTTATGCCGTTTTTCACCGGGCCCCAGTCATCGCTCACTTGGACGTTCGATGGAGGAACTGAAAAAATGGAGCTAATTAATTAAAGCAGCAACTTTTCGAAGTAGATAAGAAATTTGCCCTTCTACATTTGAATATTTTTCTAAAAAAAATGTTCTAAAATTGTTCGTTCTGTTAACCAGCTGACGAACGTCAAACCTCAGAAGTCGAACTTGTGCGAACAATGGATTAACGAGGCATTACTTTTCAACGTGCGATTACCCAGCACTAAAATATTATTTCTCAATTTTTTTAGATTGTATTAGGAACTCATTCATGCCCTTCACATGAATATTTTTTCTTAAATAAACAAAATGGCTACGATTTTAAACTTGATATTTGCTATGAAATGAAAATGAATCCTGAGCTAAGACTTTGAAATGGTCCATGAATTGCAAAAACGCAAAAATAGGCGTTCAGAATTTCTTTTCAACTCCTTTGTACTCAGAATACTGCCTTTTCATCAAAAATTTCATTACTGATTTTCATAGGTTACAAATCCCATAGTGGGTCGTTCAAGTGAGATATTGGAATCGCTTACTACAGATGTTAATTAAACGCCTATTTGTGTAACCAACAAATTTCTGGAGTTCTTTCCAGATTCATCCTTCATCACGCCTCAAATTCTTAGACGAAACTCAATTCAATTTGAATATTCTATAAACAAGGTTATTAAGATTCGAATATCTGCGTTGAGATCCCGTAGATGGTAATAGAAGTAAAAAATGAACCCCTGCCCTTTCGCGAACATGTGTGAAAAACCAAAAAATCTGAATTATTTTGTTAGTTGCCCTTTTTTCATTCCCAAAAAATATTGTGATTTTGCTTGAACTTCACAATTGACACTATAACAATAATGTGCTGATGCGGAAATGTGTAAGAATACAAGTATGCTATAGATACGGCAGCTCTGTCGTGGTTTCGCCAAAGTTGGGAGACCTCTGCCTTAAGGGGCGGCAACATATTCATGACAAGTGAGAAACAGGTGAAAAAAAGGAGTAAGAATAATGTCCCAACTTGAATGTACTGATTTGTGAATCAATGAAAATGAGTCAAACAGTTGACCGACTATGATATTAACAATTAATGACCTTGACAATTAAAAAAAAATATTTCTCAGATCTGTGAGATAAGGATTTCGATATTCGAAATGATTGCATACACGAATTTGTTAATGAACATAACTTCTGTCGGGGGTTGCAGCTTCTTCTGCGAGCAGACCGAAGGTGATTCTCGTTCTTGGCAGATCACTTATTATGTCTGTGCTGTAAGATTTGATTTTTCTTCAATTTGAGCCCTTTTTACAACTGTTACCTTGGTATATTATATACCGAGGCAGGGAAGTGAATCATGCTGAAGTTTCAATACTATTTCATTCACAATAAGAAGAAATCAACATTAGCCAAATTAACTTCAATACATATTCTGTTTCCAGTAGGTATTTCAGATAGACGAACTACTTCATGAAACTCCCAACAAATATCGCATTTACTCGCGTGAAAGTTGAAAATATGTACATGTAGTATTTTGGTTTCGTTCTTATAAATACGTTTGGCACATAATGATATTTCACGAATCTCATTTTTTTGACGAGGAGTGCTGCATGTTAGGGTTTTAGGCAATGTATGGATCACTTACTGGGAAATTAGTGACATTATGTTCAATAATAATAGACTGGCCCTGATTAACAACAGTGCGATATATGCTGTACTTGAAAAATGGTTGATGGAAAGGAAACGTTTTATTTTTGAAAACTGATCGGGGTTCCAGTCATTGAAGAGATTCGGAGTTTTGCTGTAGAAAGCAGGTACCTATAACCTTTCTGTACGTTAGCTTCCTTTGCGTAACTACGTAGAGTTATACACGTTAGTGGGAGTCCAAACATTCCGACCGAGGAATAGATCGAAGTCTCGAAAATTCCAAAATATGTCGGGAAATTCATTTAATGCATCGTCTTCTTCTGAGTCCACAATATTGGTCATTTTCCGACCTGAAAGAACATCAGTTACATGCATATTTTTGAATGACTGTGAATGAAACATTTTCTGTTTTAAAAAATACGCAAATCATTTGGTTTCTAGAGGCTACATATTTTTTCAAAGTCATCCTTTTTTTTGTCTCCAAGTGTTTTTCCAGTATATTGCGGCAGTCGACGAATTTTGGACTGAGGTGGCCTTTACTGGATGGAAATCCATAGTTATTATGCTATAAGGTAGACACGATTAAATTTCCACAAAATTTATTGTCTTCGCGACATGTTTCGGTACACTGTACCTTTATCAAGCGAATGTATTTAAACACTAAATTATTCTTCACTAAAAGTTCCTTAAATATATCAGGGCCTACTCTAATTATCTATGATTCCTAGAATAATCCCACTGACAATGATGATGATTCCTAACTGATGCTGATAACTGATACTGATTCCTAATAATAATTATGATATCGGACCGTAGTTACTACTTATTGATTGAATAAGTTCAACAAAGGGGAACTATTGAGATCCAATTGATCATTTAGCAAACAATTTGAATTTTTTAATTTATTGATTTCCAAAAATTCTAAATAAGAATAATTTAGTGTTTAAATACATTCGCTTGATAAAGGTACAGTGTACCGAAACATTTCGCGAAGACAATAAATTTTGTGGAAATTTAATCGTGTCTACCTTATAGCGTAAAAAGCAGTCGACGAAGGTGAAATAATTCCCTTCGATAAAATCTACAAAGACTTGCACAATGTATACATTTGTAGAAGCAATATAGTTGCTGAATTATATATTCGAGTTGTGAAATGAGTTCCTATTCACCATAAAATATCTCTTTTCTCCTTTGTAGTTTCTGTTGGAACTATTATGGTGTATATTCCCACTTTAATTCATTTTACGATAACAATTGTGCTAAATATACCTACTGGGACGAAAAGTTCTACCGCCGAGTTTAGTTTTCCACTTCTTTTTCTTTCTATAAATGAGAAAGCAAGCTACTCCGGAACAATTAAATTAGGGCAATTACTGCTTGCTTCTCGCTTTTATAGCCCAGCGTGTTTAAATTTTGACGAAGGAAATTCTGTCCAACTGCTGCTTGGATATCGCTCAGTGACCTGTGAAGCAGAATTGAATGTGTATTTGAATACTTCAATTTTTATAAAAACATTGTATCTATTCTCTCAGAGCAAAAAGTCCGGAGTTTTGAACATTCCTTCGAAGCCAGACAAATAAACTAAAAAACAACTATTGTAAGTATTCTCAAAATTGATTTTTATTTGTTTTCAATGGAAATGAAATTTACCCCCCAATTGGATTATTTGGAAAACGCTGTACATATGGTGTAAACTGTAAGCAGTATTTTAATTTTGGGGTGTTTTTTCCAATGCTGATCAAAATGAATTCCAGAAGATTATGTACAGTTTTCCCGATCAAAGCTACCGGCGAAAATGCGCACTAAAACTGTATCTAGATTTCAAATAGCCGTTAGTTGCGCATTACCCAATACCTATTCATATTCTTTGTCAAGGTGAGTTATGAAAGATGAACGGGAATTCTCGTGAGATAAGAATACCATTTAATATATTTAGTAGGGTTAAGGATAAAATTAGTATTTCACATGAATACGATCAATCTCCCTGACACAGCAGCACTGTTCAAGTAGGGGAAGTTCATTGAAGACTATAAAAATAAATGATCCCAATTATCAAAGAACAGTTTATTTCATTATTCTCCAACATTCATTTACCTCCAATATGAATTAAATCAGAAATTCCGATTATTCAGAATGCACCGAGTTCGGAGAAGTGGATAAAAGCAGTTCTATTGGATCAATCATTTATGTCGGTATGTGTTCAAATACCTTTCATCATTTCAATATCTGCACAGTTTTCACAGTTATTTTACTGAACAATTTTTTGTTTGTTTCACTGACAAAAAACTACAGGCTTTTTCGGTTTCATTAAATTTGCGAGTTGTACTTTGATGACATTGTGGGATCGCTTCAAACCAATCCATGTTTGGGAATAAAAAACTCCAATATGTCAAGTTGGTGGAGAACCTAATTCAGTAAACTGCGGCAAAAATGGACCGAAATAGCGGTTTTGTATCGATCGCATTTGTGACCTATTTCTGTTCTACTTTTATTCGGGAAAGGTCATAAATTATTCTTTTTGTTCACATTCTGTCTTCCTTATGTTATCGTATGGTCTTTGAGGGTAGAAAAACGTTGAGAGCTTAATACCTTATTGGTCTCCATCGATAGAGTCGCCGAGATATCATTGGTAGTTTTGGTCTTGAAGATTTTCCATGAAAAAATGACTTTTAGTATTTACTGAAGCGGACTTGGAGCATACGGCGAATGAACTGGGTGTTTCAAAGAGAGGTAGAGGGATGTGAATGTGATCCGAACAAAAAAAAACGGAATAACGCGAGCAGAATTTCAGAACATATCCATTTATAGCTACCATTTTTTTAAGTTTTTTTATATTGGCGGAGGAATATGTAGAAATCATTCAATATGTTCTCATTCTTAGTACTCGTGTATTTCACCTGAACAAAAAGTAGATTTTCACACAAAACGGCGAAACAAGAATTTTCTACTCCGTATGAATCCAGACATGTGACATTATACCATTTTGTTGAAGTTCTGAATATTATTCCGATCATGCTATGATGAGTGGACAGAGAGTCATTATCCGTGATAAATTTGTAGTGATGGATTCTAACTCAGATCCGAGAAAATTTTTCAGTTCCACATGTTTTTCTTGAGTCTGTTGGGGAACTGATAATTATTGATGTATTAAATAGTTTTGATTAGCTTTCATATGAAACGTTCTTCAAGAGTGAATAACTTAATATTAACATTTTCCGCGATGAAAGTTACTTCGAATTGTTGAGGAATGGGGAACCAGAATCGAAAAATCGACTTTCTGAACGCGCTGTTTACCAATAACGTAAAAAATATGTTGGCAACGAATGTCCGTGAAATGTCGAATCCCCATCGCTAGTTGGAGCATCGTCCATAGATATTCTATGGACGATGGTTGGAGAGAGGGTGTAATATTGATATTATTGTATGTGAGTTTTGCGTTCAAGTTTTCTAAATTGTTGCCGACGCATATGCTTTGAAGAAATATCAATCATACATAATTACTCGAACCATTTTATAGGGATGTTCTATGCTATCACCCAATTGTGGATTGGAAACAGCTCGCGACAAGTAGCGGAAAAAAACAAAAGCATACATTCCCAATAATATTTACAGAATAATCTATTTTATCCGATTCTATTTCCAGTGATTAGGATAATTTCATTTAACAGAATATTCTAGAAATTACGGAAACCTCAATGTATTTCGAATGTTTGGCAATGGACAACTGTTTTTCAATAATGGTGCTTTCAAGCTTCACAGGTACCCTCATTGTCAAATATGGAGAACCGTCATTAAATAATTCAAAATCCAAAGATGTTTCAACCTCAACTTCAATATTTTAGAACAAAAACACCCAGTATTCAGAATTCTATCTTTTATAATCCAAGTTCATAGACATCAAATTAATACGATTACAGGATATGAGAATATAAAACAATTTCGAAATTCGCAAACTTGCACCGATGCGCGCTAGGCATTTCACCTTAGTACGGTCATCGTCCATAGATATTCTAATATCTATGGACGATGGTACGGTGACCGGAGCAAAGTTGCAACCTCAGCAGATGAATCTTTATAAATATTGAGGGAGGTCAAGTTTCAGTATTCATTATTCAGAAATTAGTCAGTATTCATTGATCACTCTTCAGAGACGGTCTCCAGAGCATTTTTCCGGAATGCAGCACATCTTCTTTTCAACGATCCTGCTAGGAAGCAGTATAATGTAAGTTCTTAGTGTTTCTTTATATTTCTTCAACTATTTGATGTTCAAGGTATTTTTTCTTCATTTTTTTGTAATAAACATTCAATTAAGTTTTGAAATGAGTCGTTTTCATTATTTTGGATGAATGACAGTTGGGTGAAACAGCAAAAAATCCTCTCGCAATAAGCCAAGCGAGTACTGAGTTGCGACATTATAATATATTGTTTGTATTCCACTTAGATATTCCCACAAAACAAATTTTCCGTTTTGTGGAATATAAGCGATAAAGAATACCATCCATGATTTTATTCTCTTTTTTCAAAAGTTCTGTCCATTGCTCATATACGAATTATCGTCAACAAAAGCAATTCAGCCTCATGTCACGTAATTTCAAAGTTTTAATTAACTTTCCGCCAAATTCTGACTAATCTCCTGTCGAATTGAATTCTTCTACACAGAAAACTATTTTAATTTGCATTCGCCTGAGAGTCGCTTGCGAACAGATATTTTTTAGTGCATTACATAGAAAGACTTCAGGAATAGTTCCTCGCAGTGCAGTTTGCTGGCAGTAAAACAGGAATAAATAAGGAAAGCAATTTATTTTAATGAGACTTCGAGAAAGCCTGTCAATCAAATGATTTTTCCACGACGCTTTTGAATCGTTGCCTAATTTCTTGGAATTTGATTAAGGAAAAGTCTTCGAGCACAACCAAAAATTTCCTAGACCTGGAATAGGTACAAATCGATGGATGCGGGCCAAATTGAATTTTATCTGGTTTCTTATTTTCCGCCCAGAAGGAAGACCTCTGGAGGTAATTTTCTGATTGATAATAGTACATTTGCTTTGTTGAGGGCATCTCTACAGTACTATCCAGTTTTGTTAACGATGTGACTAATGCACTACAAGGATTGATATGTCAGCAATGTCTTTAACGAATAGATAGATCTCTTTAAATAGTTCAAGTATCAGTCGAAACCCTATGTCTATGCTGTATTACGGTATATACTATATCTACAAATGTTCGTCTATTTCTATTATGACTTCAGCATGGCAGTAGAAACGTCGAAGAACAAAACATCAAGTACACTGATTTAAAAAAAAGAGCATAATTAGTTTTGAGAGTGTACAAATTAGATTTCTGGCGGTTTTACGGCCAAAAATGATATACCGTAACATTTCCAAATACTGAAGAGTTAATTTGAGTAACATTCAGAAGATAGAAAGTATTTGTTCCGTAGTTCTCTGGGTTTTTCTAACACAATCTGGAAAAATGAGAATTAATATTGGAATCTATACAAGTGTAGAAGGGCGGATTCAGTTTCCGAAACGTTAACGATAAGTACTTCCATATATATAAATATATATGAGGTTGCAGTCAAGTTTGTGGGCAGTTACAAAAAGGACTCTTTGTTATTGTCAAGCTTTCTCGGTGAATTTATTACCTTCGTCAGGACAACTAAAAAGAATACATTGGATGATATTTTGTAAACATAGAAATATAGAACACTTACTAACGTGAGAATAAAATATAAATTGGTACAAAACAAACAGACAAAACATTGAAGAATATTGAAGTGTCAAATTTTGATGTATTGTCATGTGGGAAAATTCTGAATACCTGGTGATTTTCTTCTATCTTTCTCGTATTCAAGTAGAAATGTATAAATTTGGCTTAAATTTTCGAGATCTGTTTTTTTGTTCATAGAATGTTCTTTGTTATTAATATGTGTCATTTCTAGAAATGTTCTTTTGGTTATATTTGTTTCTCTATCCAAAATTTCTGGGTGTTCAAAATCCATCTTGTGATCCTCAATGTTGACGTGTTCACTCAAAGCGCAAGAATTAACGTTTCGTCTACAGTCGCTTTTATGTGAAATAATGCGACTATTTAAGGGTCTTGATGTTTGGCCTATACATGTTTTAGAACGATCCATGCATGAAATTTTGTATACTAAGCTGGATTTTTGTTTGTTTAATATTGGGGTCTTAACTTTGCTATATAATTTAGAGATAGTGATGACATTTCTTTTGGAAATTATAAAGTTATTATTTCGAAATACATTGATTAATTTTGGTGTTAGTTCTTGAATATGAGGTAATGATTTATAAATGAAAGGTTGTACTGGATCGTTATTTTCATTATGGGAACTAATGGAAACTATTCTTTCACAAAAAATTATTCTATTTACTGAACTTTTTGGATATGAATTTTCAATTAGAATTTTACTCAACATGGATAAGCTCTTGTTTTGCAAACTGGGATGACTGATTCTGATAATTCTGTTCTTCAAAGATTTAATGAAATTGATCTTCATTTTATTTGAATGATAAGAATGGTAGTTAATAAATCTATTACTAGATATAGGTTTTCTATACCATTCTGTGATGATGATATTTTGTTCTGATCTGATCAATTTCATGTCTAAAAATGGAATAGAGTTATTTTTTTCTTCTTCGATGGTGAACTGAATATTTGTATTATAAGAATTGAATACATTTAAAATTTCTTCCTTACCATCTGAAGGTATCGTCAAAATCAAATCATCGACAAAACGTTTGATAAAAGGAATCTGAAGAGATAATTTTGGAATACATTCATCGAGAAGCTCGTCTAAAACGTAGTTAGATAAAATAGGTGATATTGTTGAACCCATTGGGGTGCCAAATATTTGTTTATAGAATTTATCATTGAATACAAAATAAGTTGAATCAAAAATGAAGTCTAAAATTTTTATAAAAGGTTGTATCCTGGACGGTATGGACAGATATTCGTCTCACAGTTCTTGAGAATGACTTCAAAATGGAAGTCGAAACGTCGAACAAATCAGAAGATACCAAACGGATAAAAACCCAGAAAATCCATCTTGCATATCGAAGATCCGTGAAAACATTAATTTCTACATAATACCTGGATGGGCAGGATACAACCTTAGAGAGTGTGTGTATATGTGTAGGTGTGTGTGTGTGTATCAGTTCTTATAATTTTTTTGATGCTGACTTATTGGACTTGTTCTATCCAGAAAGAACCGTTCTTCAATAAACGCAGCAACTTTTCGGGGTAGATTGAAAATCTGCCCTTCTACACTTGAATAGATTCCAATATTGATTCTCATTTGTTCAGATTGTGGTAGGTTACAATCCCAGAAAATTACGGAACAAATATTGATCCACCACAAAATGATGATGTTCAAACAGTACAAAAAAGTTGTATTTCCATTTGTGAAAATGGTACTCATGTATATGAGATACGCAGAAACGTTTTTCTTTTGATAACAATGAAAAGGAGAGGAATACTTATCGAATCCTCCAATCAATTTCATACTATATTTTCAATGGTAATATTGAAACATTCAGTGCCATTTAACAAAATATCATCATTTTCATTTATTTATCCCACTTGTTTGTATTCAAAATGCAATGTTCTTGAGTTCATAATGATAGTGATAATAATATGTCACGATAAAATGATTAAAAATTCGTAAACAAGTGTTGATGAGTTTTGAGAATAACTTTTTGGCATTTTTCTTCTCCGAATAAAAAAAATGAAATCAAAACTTCTGTGAAAGAAGTGAAATCATGAAAATTTCACAAACACTTTCTGTTGATAGGTACGTGTATGTCCTTCAAAGACCGAAATGTCAATTGAAACTCATGACAGACTTGTCACGAATTGAATTTTTCGGATGTATGAAAGTTTTTGTGAAAGTTTTCAGTAATTTCCCCTTTTTTCACTGAAGAGCTCAGAAGACAATTTTCTCTGAGGGAAACGATATCTTGTATGGGTTGGAATGAAATATTATCCCAGTGAGTGTGATTTTGTCAACAAATAGCTCTCTATTTTGCTTTATGTTGATATTCCTATGTTTGCTATCTATTTTATTCATTTTTCGCATGCTTGGTTTACAAATTGAGCAAGAAAAAGTGATTTCCATGTAACCCAGTGCCCGTCGTCGGCATATAGCCAGGGCAGTAGCTGTTTTGGAAGGACTTCCTTTTGTGAATGAATCAAACGTCTTTGAATGATATACACGTACCTACCTATCGACAGAGAGTTTTTGTGAAATTTTTCTGATTTCACTTCTTTAATATAAGTTGTGATTTCATTTATTTTTCTCATTCTAAGGAGAAGAAAGCCAAAAAATTATTCTCTAATCTCATTTTCTCCACAAAAATCACTAAGTTTTTAATTTGTTGCTGAGAATAAATTATATACGCAAAAAAGAAAGAGCTGAATCTATATTTCAGTTGAATTGGCATATCTGGATTATTTGAATCATTTGGTGATCAAATTGAGAAGAGGGAACCACAAACACATAGAAACAATTACGAGACCAACGTTCTACCATTGTCGATATAACAAAAACGACTGTTATTTGTGTATAACAAATTCTAACAGCTCTCAAAAAACAAAACGTGATATTATTCATCATGATATTTTGAAAGAATCCATTTGCTCAGTAATTTTTCAAATAAACTATTCGTATAATTTTTTTTTATTTCAGCAGGTATCAGATTATAAAGTTTAGGTCCTAGATAAGTATAACATCTTTGCATTGAAGATTTTTCAGCTTTTGGTACATAAACATAATTTTCTTTAAATCTGGTTCTATATGAATGGTCGATGGTAACTAGTTCATGTCTATTGTTATGTTGTCTCACGAGTATGTTTTTACAGAATAATTGACGTATGTCCATTATACGTGTTTCATCAAAAAGTGTGTCGATTCCATATCTCCAGGGTTTTTTGTATACTATTTTCAGCCATCGTCTATGTACTTTTTCTAGATTGAATGAGTACAGCTTATCCAATCCATCTTGGCACAAGCTCAGACACTTTTACAGTTGCACACTGGTAGTGTAGACCAGGAGGAAAGGAAAAACACCTTCTAGGAGTATATTCCAATACTGTGAACATATATAATAGGTGTTTTTTATCTCAGTACACTTCACAGAGACTGCTGGGTATATACGTTATTAGCTCTGTGCCAAGAAGGATTGGATAAGCTGTACGTGTTTTGTGCTCCACCCCAGGCTATGATTCCATAATTTATATGGGTTTCTATAAGGGAATGGTAAAGTGTTTTCATTTGTTGGAGTTCGAGGACTTGAGAAAGTTGTTTGAATCTGAAAAGTAAACTCCGAAGTTTTTTTGTTACAAATGTGATGTGTCGGTCCCATCGGAGGTGACTGTCTATGAATAATACCAAGTATTTTATGGTGTCTTTACAAGAAATCCCGACTGATACGTCTTGGATAGTGATATTCAGCTCTTGGAAGGATGGTTAGTTTGTAGCATATGATGTGAAGGGTTCGAAATGAGTTTTAGTATAGTTAACTGTCAGTAATTTTTCATTGAACCATCTGAAAATTGTTTTGGGGTCTTTCTCAGCTTTGCTTTTCAGTGAATTCCAATCCATATCATGATACACGATGGGTGTATCATCCGCGAAACGTGTTACTCTTCCAGTCTGTGATAACTGATATAGGTCGTTGATGTAAATGTTGAATAACAATGGACCTAGTACAGTGCGTTGGGAGATACCACATTCAACTGTTCTCATTGTGCTGTATTCGTCACAAACATTCACAAGTTGTTATCTTCCTTGCAGGTAACTGTTCATCAGGTTCCTCTCCACTCCTCTGAAACCAAAACACTCAAGCGTGTGGCCAAGCTGTCTGTGATCCACCGTATCGAAGCCTTTCGCCAAATCTACAAAGACGCAGAGTGCTGTTTTTTTTGTCAATACAATCACCCAATTCTGATGTTACTCTGGCAATTGCGTCCTGTGTAGATTTATCCTCCCTGAAACCGTATTGCTTCTCTGATAATAGTTTATATTTTTTCAGGTATTTTGCTATTCTTATTTTTATCACTTTTTCGAATATTCTTGGAACGTTGAAGATGAGAGAAATTGGTCTATAGTTGGTGACATTCATCCTATCCCCGCTTCTATGAAGCGGTTTTATTACGGCTATTTTGAATATCTCTGGTACTTCTCTCTATGATCACTAGTTCTATAAAACATCTATCATGTAATGGGTGTGAACATGTCTCTTGTGGACATAATCTTCTTTTAAATAATGACATTGGAACCTTTGGTCTGAGAGTTGTGAATATTTGTAAAGAACAATTACATATCAAACTGAAATTATTTGCACTCGACTCGCGTTTCAGTAGTAGCAATGTTAGCCAAACTGGTAAGCGAGAGGCATGTCGAGTGCAATATCTATAAAAAGATTCACAATCTTCGTCAAAATAGATTTTTTTATGACAACCTTGTCGATTTGTGAGGCGAACATGACCACCGATTTCACCAAACCTGATTGTTGAATGATTGTATTTTTGAATCATCTTTCGAACGATTCGTTGTATTTCGATTGCAATTTTGAACAATGTGATGATAAATATCGCGGGGATGGTAATTGAAAACCGCCAGTAAGTCATTTCATTTCATATGAAGATGATTCATTTTGCGCTTTCGTTTCTCTCTTTTTGATTTAACAATTTATACATTATTTTCAATCGTTGTTAGGAAAAATATTTTTTTCCAGTCCTTGCTTCATTTTGCTATGTCCAATTTTGAGTGTAGAAAACAGAGTTGCTGTATGCAGAGGTGCAAATATCAATTTCGAAAACTTGAGAAGATTATGAGGTGAATATTTTTCATTATTGCTTCGATGAGATATTCATTTCGCATTGTTAGAAGTGTCAAATGCTTTCATATTTCTCCTGTATTTTTGAAAAATTGTTTTTTGGAATCTTAAGAGTACGTTACGCTTCAGTGAAAAATTATAAAATGAGTATGTTTCACAAAGTTTCTAAGATATTCTGATGATTATAGACAGAAACAATTTTTCTTCGAACATAAAAAAAGTGATAAGCATTTTAAATAGAATGTCATCAAAAATGAGATTGACACCCATCAAATAGAGAGCATCAACACTATGATTATGTTACACTTTCATTGCTACCGGAACTGACAGTAATAACTAATCACTTCTGCTCGATCAGTGAACGTGATCATTATCAAATTTGATTCGTTAAACGGGTCGTCAATAGTTTTCTCTCCACAATAAATATGATTCGGTACGTTCAACATTTGTAAAATGTTTACTATAGATGGGTCAACATTCATGTGAGTATATACCATTTCACACATCAAAGCTATATGTCGAATCGAATATAAGCATGAGTCCACATCACGTTATTCACCAAAGGGTATGGAAAATACGAATGCGTTCCGAACAAACAATCTCGTATGCAGTACAAACACAGAAGAGTTTCCTTTCCAAATTGAAGGATTTCTTATTGACATACCATTTTACTTGGGTGCGTTGCCTTTTCAGTATCACACCAGCATAAAAATTCTAACTTCAACACGTTCTATTCAGATCCTTCAACAAAGGACCTAAGGTTTTTTTTGTCGGTAAGATTGAAGGAACAATCGAACGAATAATTCCTTCATATTCAAATTCTTGAACCTCTTGGAGCCCTACATTCGTTTCTGAGGGAATTTCGCGGCATAGTAATGAGTTTTCCAGATATTTTATGCGACAGTTTTCATGAACTGAGAATTAATCGAGTTTCAATGGAAGTTTCGTCATGCGGAACTTGAAGTTTTGGAAACATTCCCAAAAAATATCCTATTTCACCGCAATAAATCATATTTCCATTCTACGCTGCGATGAATTTCAATTTAGTGATACTGATGAACATTCCTCTCATCGAATGAATGGATTCAGAGCTTTGAAAAAATGATGTCCACTTATATTTTTTCATAGAGCTTGATTCAATTTTTCCAAAAATTTCGTTTCATGTATTTCGTGGTATCACTGCTGTTTTCAAGAACTGTAACTGATTGAAAGTTCAATTGAGTTCGGGATCTCTCATTATTAATTAGAAGCTTAGATAACAGCATGAATTCCAAGCTCAATGAATAGTGTCATATTCTGATAGATAAATTATATGCTGAGTTATATGATACTCAGTGTTTTTGCAGGTAGAGTGATTTCCGAATGAATCGGGTTCATACAGGCCTATTCAACTGACATGCGTCAAATTAATTAATTGTTTTCATTTGAATCACTACTGAAGCAAGAGCAATGGAATATTTTGGTACGCTCTCATTGGTGCATGGCTTTTACCGACTTCGTCATTGGATTCGCTTTCTTACACTAGTTTAATTACTCTGTGTATAAACTATATACCATTCAATATGTAAATCGTAACAAACGTAAGCAGAAATGTGTTGTTCACGAACAAAAGTCGTTATAAGAAAAGATTCGTACGATAACAACGTTTTACGGAATAGTCTGTAAACAATGTGTACAAATGCCAAGCATTTCACGGGCTGAAATTCACAGGCATAGGATTATCAGTAATAGTCAGTAGATTTCCAATTGGACAGAAAACTTGGGTGAGTTTACTGTTAGTGATTTGTGGAAATCAATCACGAAAGGTAAGTTCATGCAGAAAAAAGAATCGATAATGATATTCTTCTTGTTTTTTATTCAATAATGATATTTTCACTATAGATTTGACGGTTGAACGAGCCTAGAATGAGACCCTCACTGAATAGATAGAGTTGAGAATGCTGTATATTTCATAAATTCACTGAAAGTTCTTCATGTATTGTTTTTCCCAATGCATTTTTCGAAGGCATGAGTTACTACATTTTCTCTAAACGCCAGATATATTTCATCAGGTGCATTAATGAAGTCTTTCGTTGAAGACCATGATACTTTATCTCTTCTTCATTTCCACGTTGTTGCTTGAGAATTAATTCTTCTAATAGGTGCGGAAATGAAATATGAAATAGAAATGAGTTTTTCTTGCTCGATTTGTATACTAAACATGAAAATTGAATTAGTTAGATAGCAAACATAATAATACCTACACTGAGCAAAATAGCGAACTATTTGTAGAAAAATCTCACTCATCAGGAAAATATTTCAATCCAACCCATACAAGATCTCGTTCCGCACAGAAAAAAACTATATCTTGAGCTCCTCAGTGGATGACTGAGAACTTTCACCAAAATCTTCATTCAATTCTGAAATATTCAATATAACTTGGCTAGGATATCATGAATTCAATCGAAGGACTCCGATGAATCTTGGGAAACTCAATAGGACATATGTCTCTTCCAGAATCTTGTTAGTGAAATGGACAAGACTAGTATCGATAGATTCGAATACCCATGCTAATGATTTGAAAATAGATTCGAGTCCATGGAAAATAAATTCAACCGACATAGCCAACCGAATTCCAAAGAATGTATTTAAAACCTGTCCCACTCATAAATAAAACTGTTGGACGAAGAAGTTTGAATTATGTAGGCCCCAAATTTTAAACTCGATCCCTTTTGTTATTATAAGTATATATCCCGCAAAGAAATTTAAAGAAGTCCTGGAAAAATTCATATCACAAAACAAAACGACAATAGAAAAACTTATTGTCACCGAAAATAACTGTACAAAAATATATCTATTTTCGCTAGTCTAGGTTTGAGATTCCTCACATAATCATTGTTCTTTTATATTTAGAGCTTCATTGTATATTCTTATGTTCTATTTACTATTTATATATTGTAACTTCGCTATAGCATCATTTGACTGATTATACATTACATGTGCCTTATATTTAACGGATTAATAACTTCCGTGATGTTCAAAATGTGATGTTTACCATTCGCACACAGTGTTCAGCGCTTCTTCTTGTAAGTGTTGAACACTCGCGATTATATCCCAACGTTTATCTGAACATAGGAAACATTTTCTTGTAAACTTTGTTTCAATGAACGTTATTATTATTATTATTCACTTTGGTACATTGATATGTCTGGAGTTAGATGGATCTATTTATTCCTAGATATGATTTATTGATGGAAAAGCTGAACATGGACACATTCAAAACGCAATATTTCAAAAATGTATAGGGACTTGAACTAATATTAATCGATAGCCTCCTTTTGTTTGTCTCTCTCTCTCTATGTTATTGGCCTTTGCTCCTTCTGTTTCTCAATTTCTACGTTTTTTTTTTCTTCGTGGCGGCTGAGTGTTCACTTGTTTACAATGATAATGACTTATCTGATGATTTGTCACATCAGGAAAATCCGAAAAAGTTCCTCAAGTCTAGGATCTATCAACAAGGATATATTCGTTTACGAATTCGATAAAAATATATGTAACAATATTAGCTATCAGAGGTAACAACCTAAATAGTATATCCCGTATGAGAGGGACAGTATGATGCATCATCGATATTCGAAACCGGATGCCCGACCTATCAGCTTTGTTTCTAACCCTGCTCCAGACTCGAGGTGACCTCCAAAACTTTTATATGGAAAAATAAATGACAAAAAAATCCTTGCTGATACAGCGCCCGGAAAATCCATCTAGTTTGCTGTCAGCGTCTAGAGACATGAAAGCGTGTCGGCCCCTCCGTTGACGCCTCCTTGAAATTAAAATGTTATGTTTCGAAGCGGAGACTGGGATTGTTGGTGGAAAGTGTCTGGAAAAGTGTTTATTTTCGGATATTAATACACTGTTGCTCAAATCTTGGAGCAACGTTGAATGATTTGAATTAAGAAATTTTGCATTCGGAAATGATAATGGATAAAATTAGCAATAAAGTTGAATGCGAATATATTCATTGTTTGCCAAGCGGACCAAACCTCATCAAGACGTATGCTCTATGACATTGGACGTTTTCTAGCATTTCATGTACAATATCCAACGCGTATACGATTTCCAAAGTGTGATTGATTCGACACTTGTATGATTGCTCTATTCTCAATGTAATCGAAAAAACACTTGATTGCGTAATTTTCACTCAACATATCATCTTTGATTATAAACACATCCGAATAAAACTCACGCGTTTATGTTCATGTCCATAGGGAATACAAAAAATTGGTGAAATTAAATTGAACACGAAATGATGAATGGGCTAAATCATTCAGATTCCTAAGGGGACTTTGACTTCAACATTATCAACAATAAACTATCAAATCTTTAAAATTTCCTAATAATGTTCAATGATGTTTAGACCGATGTTTCGATACACTACTCATTCCATTGTGAAAAATTCTGAACGATGCAAGGCAGAGATTTTTTTTTTCGATTCTGGTAGGAATGGCGTAGTAAGTTGGTTACAAGACCTACGTCTTGAATGCCATCAGCCGGAGTCGATGGCAATAGGTATGATGTTATCATAAATAACATTTACCACTATTACGGTTTATGGCTTTTAGTGTTTCTAGGTTTGAAAGTTTGTGACAGGGGTTGAAAATTCATTGTTATATAATAATATGACAATTTTCCTCGACATTTGGAGATTGCCTGTTCAGTACTGTAAAATATGAAAAATTCAAAATATCTTTGAATCTCATTGAATTTTCAACAATTTCAGTTTTGACTGAAGCTTGAATCTCGGAATAAGAAATTTCATGAAAATCATTGGGCATTTTGATCTCTTTCTGAAGTTGAGGTGGATTCATGAGCTTCAATTATCAAGGAAAAAATGACAAGGAGCAAGTAACAATTACCAATGATTCACTGTAGATGATTCATGTAAACAAATCATCAACTATCAATGAACAAGTAACAAGGAAGAGTTGGCCAACGTTCAATTCTCTTACTTTGATAACGAGGTATTTGTCTCTCATGTGTAGGTTATGACAGATTACATGAACATAACCAAATTTTATTTGTAGTAATTTGTTTTTTGAGGTTGTTTAAATGTTTGAAGGTCGACAGTGATATTTCATTTTTAATTTCAATCTTCAACTCTCCAAAACGAAGTGAGTATGAAAATTAAAAAGTGCTATTCGAAAGTATATGTGAGATTAATGTTGTCCCTCACCGCAAGCTTTGATAATTGTTTAGTATAGGTAAATGAATGCCCTCTCTTTCATTACTTGGTACTTGATGATTATCAATTGTTTCTCGTTAATTGGAGCTGCATGATTCCACCTATATTCCAGAGAGTATTCTGGTTCTGTGAACATTTGGCAAAATGTTATCAATGTACGGATCTGCTGATAACATTATAATACAAAATTCCAATGCCTTATGTAGATTCAGCATGAAAAGTTCAAATTCCTGAATATTATTCGATTCTTACTGAATTTTAGTATTGAGATGAAGATGCGGACCTTTATAACTGGATTCTGGAAAACAATTATATAAACAGTTCCCAAAGAAAGGGAGAAAATTTTACCTTGTAATTAAATACCAATTGCTATCATTTCCAGAGTTATGGAAAATGCACTCGATGTGATGCTTATCGAATATTTAGATGAAACAGGAATAGATAATAATCGACAATAAGGATTTCGCCGGATCAATCAGTGACTTGTTGGCGTATATGTCACATATTTGGCAGCATTTCATCGAAATTCGGGGAAACGTTAGCTGTTGCAATCGACATTTCAAAAGCATCGTGATTTCCTTTCTGAATGGTTCACTTCCTCAATTGTGTTCTTTGTTGAAAGTTTTTCTGGAAGGCCTCTCTGAGTGGTTGTTGATGAAGTATCGTCTGCTATTTTCTCAATAAATGTAGATGTTCCGCAGGGCTCAGTCCTGGCGCCCACTTTGTTTCTGCTTCATATTGATAATTTTCTGAAGTAAACATGTTGTTCAGTGCATAGTTTCGCATATGAACGTACTTTTTATTTCTCTTCCAGAGGCACCATATCAACACAAGAAAAACAAATTGAGAGAGGCATCAGCGTCAATATAATTGACGATGACTTGGTGAAAACAAAAGAATGGGGTAACATCTACTTCATGAAATTCGGTGCTGGGGAAGCTAATGCATGACTCCTTTCGAAAAAAGCATTTCTATCTTCATTTGATATTCAAATGTGAAAAGAAAAATCCCACAATGTCGAGTAACTTTATGCTGAGAATATAATTAATTTGGAAAGTCCATGTAAGATCGCTAAAGGTGCTTCCCACAAGCTGGGATTTCTATTTCGTGCGAAGCAATACTTCAATTCTCTTCAGCTTCCAATGATCTTCATATCACAGATACGGCCTATCTCAGAATATACTTCCCATGTATGGAGCTTGGGATTGAAACATCCATAGATTCCTTTTGATTCTATCCAGAGGAAGGCAATCCGTCTTGCTGGTAATTCTTCGTTGGTAGACTCGCTTACTTCGTTGGTGGATCGTAGAACGGTTGGAGACAACACCAATAACCCGACGAGTTCGCAATTTCCACCCTTTTGTTGTGAGCTTGGAGAACTGTCGAACTCCTCTTGCTCATTTTTTTCCAATACAACAGGTGAAATATGGAACTCTTTACGAAAAGAGGTTTCTCCTCAGACTTACAAACTTGTACAAACTAATTACTCAGTATCAGAAACCTTTTCTACTATATTGGAATATACTGGTACGACTGAAATCGGGAGGTAGATATTCATAAATTCCATTTCACCATTTTTAAAAATTGGTTCAACTTTGTTAATTTCAAATTCATTCAAAAAAATGCCTATTTCGAAACTGTAATGAATAAATAAACTAATAAATCTTGTCAGTTCTTCCTGGTGTTGAATTTGAATATTTCAAAAATAATTTTGATGAAAAAATTTGTTCACGGTTGATCCAAAAATATATTCCAAGAATTTTTACGCTCCTGAGTTGATTTTGATATCATATATTTCTCTGAGTCCAGTTATGATATGAAATTTAAATGAAGGAATTGAATTCATCCTGGAGGTGGCTGTGAAGTTTATCAGAATTTATCGAAATTGATTCAATTGAGTTTGGAGCGAGTTTCCATTCAAATCACGGTTTCCGTTTGCTTGAAGAATATCATTAATAAAAAAGAACCGGTTATCAATCGAGTTATAACAAGAACCCTCTCTCTATTGAATGAGTTGTCGTTATGATATTGATTTTAGTTAACGAAAATTTGACAATGGAGAATATATTCTTCAATTGCCGCATATTAACTCATGTCACTAGAAGTCATCTCATGCATAACGCATACATTTCAATATAACCTGTTTTGTTCAACACTTATTTATTGAACAATGAAAAATATACTATGGAAGAAGTTTGGAATTTCGAAGAAAATATTCCATTTATTCAATTCATTTTAGGATTGGTTGGAAAAGGTCTATATCATTTTTTGCTTTCAAGAAGGGGTTCAATTCTCTGTTTCCTCCGGGAACAGTTGAAGAGGCCTGCGATATTATTAACTCCGATCTTGACCGCTTCATTCAGCTAGCATCGGCTCAATCAATTTTCATTAACACCAATAAATCCAAGGTGATCATTTTTGGGTCAAAGAGCAACAGAAATAAAATCATGAGCTCAGTAAAAATTCGGATAAATACAGAAACGCTCGATGTTGTTAATGAAGCTAGGAGTCTTGGGGTATTGTTTGATTCTGATATGAGGTTCGAAAAGCACATTAATAAACTTGTTCAACAAGCATACTTACCCCTCAAACTCATTTATGGTAACAGGCATTGTCTTTCAATTGAATTGAAGAAAATATTATGCGAAAGCTTAGTGCTGTCACAACTGAATTTTGCAGATATTCTTTACGGTCCGAATTTGACGAGTATATATAAACAAAAAGTTCAGAAGGTTCAGAATTCATGCTTGAGACTTATATTTGGGATCAAAAGGCGAAACAGAATTTCCCACAAGCTCAAAGAAGCGGGATGGCTGAATATGGAGAAGAGAAGAAAACTGCATGCAAACTGTCTCTATCATAAGATTATTATGTTCAAAATTCCTCCTTACCTTCATAGGAAAGTGACGTTCCGAACGGATGTTCATAACCTTAATGTTAGATTCAGAGGCTCTCTGATACCACCCATTTTCAGAACTGAATCATTCAGACGCTCATTCAGCTATCAGATTAATAAATCATTGAATGCTATCCCTACACCGTACAAATATTTACTTCCCTCACAGTTTAAACAGAAAAAATACAAATCATAACTGCTTCAAAACCAATAACATAATAGACCCCCAATTTATTTTCAGTTCATATATGTTTCTCTTCGATCGTACCATCTCAGGACTATTGATTATCCTTTCGTGCTTCCATGACTAAAATTAATTACTGGCCACTATTCTTTGATCGCCTTTAAACCTATTGATTCTCGTGTTCATCATCAGCTCGAGCAGAGATTGTTTAGGTTAAGTGGAAGAACAGTGGAGCAGTTCCCTCGTAACTGTGAAAACTGAACTTCGCCTTTTACTGTATCCATTAGTTTAAAATTTAAAATGTACACATTGTTCTCTTTGTTTCTGGTTGTAGTAATAAAGACGTTTATTATTATTATTATTAATTGATACAAGATTTACATGAGAAATCGATTGTCAGGTTTTTTGTTTCCCCATTTCCATATATCCGGAAGCAAGTGTGTATCAGGAGTAAACATAAACTCTGCTCAGAAATTGTCTTGAGAGAGTCTTCTTCCAGTTGGAAACATTTGAGACGATGGATCTCATTGTCTCAAATGGTCACATCCATGAACACGACTTCCAATTCGATGACTGAATGAGTGTTCAAGAAAAGCTATAGAGCGCCCTAATTGGACACAGACACAATCCACTGTAACATCTTCTCAAGTAGGGTCGTGAATGATCCACTCAGTCTTTCTTTCTTTTTCGAAACCAACGAAATCTCAATATGAAGTTTTGGTCCATATCGAGTTGTCAGCCTTTCTTTCTTTTTCAAAACCAACGAAAATTTGGTCCATATCGAGTAGTGAAATCATCATAAAGACGAACGAGTACCTAGTACCTAATTATATTCACAGCAATATCGTGATAGCGAGTGGAAGTAAATCATGTGAATACAGCAAGTGGCAGCAGCAGATCAATAACCCTAAGATAAGCGTTTATTTTTTGAAAATATGTTTCAAATATTGCCGATTATATTGATAAACTACCACCTTGCGGAACTATTAAAAAAACATCAAATTTCGAACTTGCAAAACGCAAAGAGCCATCTTTCATCTAAATACGAATAAATTCATAATTGAGTGAGAGTGAGGTCTGAACGGTCGTAAAAGAGGAATATGAATCGAACGACTCCGAAACAATCGAATTTCTCACGGTACACTTCCAACAATGCAAAATTTGCTCAACACTCTTCACTCTGAATTTTCTCCAAGTAGCTCAGATACTTTACCAGCTACTCCTCCAGCAAGATAATTTCTTATTTGCAATTGTCGGCTACCAATATGCACACGTTTAGCGATTGGTATCGGATATGGTTCAATTTCAGAGATTCGTTTTGTTTTGTAGTAGATGAAAGGACATATTTGAAGGACGAAAAGGATTTTCAGTTACTATGCTCTCATCTCGACGGTGAACTAATAAATACCTCGGAGACGGCCTCCGAATACTACAAAATAGCGTGGGACATGTTATGTGAACGATTTGACGAACGTGATGTGCTTGTGAGGATGTAGGGAACCATTTACATGCTTTCTGGAATATACAAAATATTACAAACTCTCCGTCATTGGAACTGAGACAATTTGTGCATAACATAGCGAATCATATTCGAACCCTTCAGCAACTCAACGTGGAAACTGCAAACTGGGATATATTACTGAGATGTATTTCAGTTTCTGAATTCGACAAAAAACTAGAGATTTGATAAGGAATTTTCAAACCAGTAGACGAATGAAAAATGATAATTCATTGTTATTCTTCTAAAAGAGGGGGGGTGATTATATGGAGGAATTGAAAGTGAACATAAAAATGGTACTTAGTCAACCAATAATTTCTCTGAACTCCAGGCTCAGACATCTAGACAGAACAAAGATTTCAACACTTTGATATCAACCTGTTGAATCACTTTTAGACGTTGCAAGGGCGAGCATTAATAACCGATTGGAATTTTTTTTTGGGATTTTCTGTTCCGGCTTGTTCAATAAAAACTTCGCATGAATTGACTCAGATCCAACTATAAATTGCTCGAGAGCAGATCTTCCAACTGTAAGTTTTGCATTGCTGGGTGTCCCATGACTACTCACCGGTTAGAAATCCCTCGAACTCATTGGGGTAATTCGAAAATCCAGACAAACAATCAGCAGCTGAAGCCAGATTTCACCAAAAACTTGCATCAAATGCTTTCAAATGTTACATTGAGAATCAAAATCTAACAAAGAACTACTTTCCACAACTACTCAATCCTATTCCTACCGATCTCTTCGATCAATGGCCTTACTTACACCAAACTTTGGTAATGCTTAATGGACTTCATATTCTAGATCCAAGGCAGATCGAGCTGCATGGATTTGCTGACGCCTCTCTTCCGGGTTATGGCTCCTGCGTTTCCATTCAAAGTATTGCTCCATCTGGAGGAACAATCGTAAATCTTCTGATGGCAAAGTCTGAGGTAGCACCTTCAGGACTCCTAACTGTTCCCAAGCTTGAACTTCGAGCAGCTCTTGTTCTAGCTAAGATAATAAAAAAAATCACTATGTCTTCAAGAACTGAGTTCAACTCTCAGCCTTTTTAGGGTGATTCCACTACTGTCCCATGCTGGATAGAATCGGACAACCCCTACCACTACGTTTACAGTGATCTCTCTCGATGCAGGCAGAGGAACGGTGGCATCGTTCGCATTGCAAGTATAAAAACTGGAAGTGTTGTAATGGAATGTGTCTCCTCAAAACTGTTGGAAGAAGTTTCACTCAATTGCATTATTATTTTTTTAGATAATGACTCTTGTTTTGTATGGTTTATGCTGAATTTGAAAGCCAATCTTCCAACATGGGGCTATGTTAAGTGTAGAGTCCCTTCATCACTTCATACTTCAAGATGTTGGATATCATTGCCTTATAATATCACATTTTTTAATTTATCCACTTCTTATTGGCTGGCTCTAGTGGCAGAGTATTCGAGTTGAGCTATAATGCTCTCTTTCTAGGCACAGACAGCCGTACAATTTCATCAAGTACGTTCGTTAATAATTAATCACTGTGAGCCTTAACCGATGTTTTATTCCGAAACCAACGAAATCTTAATACATTATCTGATGCGGTAATCCAACATTGTCTCTAATATAATACACTGACTGGAAATGAATTGGCTTCAGAGTAAACATTTATATTCGTTATTCCCATGACAGTAGATTTATTCAGATTATTTCCGAATTTGATATGTCATACAAATTTTCGGTTCAGCCTCCAAGAGCGTTACTATTCAGGAAGTCCCATGAAATATCGTTCCATGGAAAAGAACAGGGGGTGAGCGAAACTTCATCCAAATTGTTATTCAAGATGAGTTGCGAATATTCTGAATAAAGATCACTTACCCTTCTTCTCAATCAGAAAGTGAATATGATTTCAGGTCCAGTATGACGGATAGAACGATTCCCACAAAATTCTCTACATGAACTTTTTCAAACAAGATTTTGAAAGGGTGGATATATAATTGAGATATGTTATTGTAATTCACATCTTATTTATGTTTGGGTTATCTAATATATCGGTAAATGCACAAATAGTTTTCGGCCAAGACATTAAAAATTTGTATGTTCACAATGCTAGTCGACATTTGAGCTTCGTGTTGACATATCCTTGCTTGGTGAAGGTTTGAGAGAAAATATGCATGTTTAGAGAGAGAACCAGAGATATTGACATCATCACATAAAGACTTCGATACTTGAGGAAAGAACATTGTGCTCAGTCACCTGTATCTTTCATATTAAACTTCCTTCATATATAAAACCATGCTTCCTCTATGAACTATATTGACATGATTTCCATTGAGTGTAATACAATGTCAACCAATCATTTCTAACAAGCGAGTCAAAAAATTACCTGCTATGAATAATAAATAGCGGTGGGATTGATTCCAATAAAACTACAAAGGGGATATCTGCAACAAACACTTCTTTTTTCAAAATAATTGAATGATAGCGGCATTCAGATGATTCGTAAGTCGAAACGAATATAATAGATGGACGCTGAAACATTGAACTAACATCCTTCTCAAGTTCTATTGCTAGTTCGGAAGTCCAGTGGTTAAAGCATTCATCTAGTGGATAGAATATTGTAGGTTCGAATCCGACCTGAGAAAGTTTTTTATACACAGACATGAACACATCCATGATTTTTTTTAAAGGACTTCATGAGATCTTCCCTTTTTATTCAGTTTTCTGTTGGTTCCTATAGAAATAATGCAATTACGATGGCGTTGTTTCATCGGAGACATGATAATATATATGATTATGAAGTTAGCTCTCACAAGCAGCAGTATCTTTGAAAGAGTCTTCATTTGCCTGACTTGGTATTCGATTCACCGAGTGCTGAAGAAAATGAGGCGCAGGATTATGCAGCCTGCTTGATAGCTTGACAGGGGATCCACGGAATATTGAAGATATTTAGTAACATGACGAAGACTCCATACGATCAGAGAAGGAGATCGTATATTGCTGTACAATCCTAGTCGTAGCAAAGCAATTTCTCCCATCCCAAATCGATGAAAAGGACTCCACACGATAGTGTAGGATATAAACGACTTGGTCAATAGGGTTCAATGTAGCCATAGTGCAAAAAATGAAAGTCGTTAACTCAACAAGTCATACACGTTACAATAGGGACGAGCCATTGTCTGATGCAGACGATCTAAATTTCAGAAATAATGTTTCGTAATTTTAAAGAAATCCCCCAAGGGACGAAACTCAGTACTGCTCATTTTCATGCCAATTGGGCTGCCCTTTTCGACAGTAGCCTTGTCTACCTGGATGCTTCTCGAATCATCTTCGAATCTTCCGGACCCACAATACTGAAATTTGATGATGGTTTTCATTTGTTTCAATGGTGTGAATAAAAGGACGCATTTCATCAAGAGGAAAGGTTTGGTGATAAGTGTCGGATGTTACAGCTAGTTGAAGTCATTTCGGAAAAGTGAATTATCAGATCGTGAAATAGTTATATTTTTGTAGTGCAGTTATCAAAACTAGTTTTTTGTTGCTCAGAGTTTTTTTACGAAATACAAACACCGAACTAACCTAAAATCAGTTCGAGAGCTAGTATCACAAAAGCGTATCTACAAATTATTTATTTTGAGATTACCAGCAATAACTGAATTTCATTCAATGATTCGTCTATTACGACCATATTTTCCGGAGTTTGATAATTAACGAAATTTTGACAAAAATAAAAGGATACGTTTTTGTGACTCTAATATATCTTCATTGATAATAGATGCGTATTTTGTTATCGATTATGATCGAGGTGAGGTGAATGAATTTCATTCTTGATATACTATGAAGACGCCGTCGGTATCGGAAGAGTCTGATCAAGAAGTGAATAATTGAATATCAAAATGTTTAAGAATGTTCTATTCTACAAACCAATTTTTCTCAGAGTCATAGCCGCTATTAACTTCCCTCCAAACATTTTGAAACCTCTTTCTATCGAAAATACTTCACGAATGATCGTAAACAATCAGAACTTTTGAAAAATAACAATCATTTCAGTGTAACAAGAGCCTAACAACTCTTACGCTTCCATCTTTTCAAGGAGAGTTAGACTCATGCTGATGATCTATTGAAATGCTTTTCCGTTAGATGTTATAATATTTAAAACATATATTTGAGTTTGGCTTTTGTGTTTTGAAGGAAACGTTACTTTTTGATACATTTTGGTCAACCGAACTCAAAATCACCAATTTTGTAGTTATTTTGTAGTAAGGCCTCGAGTTGGTGTCAGGATAAAGTTTCGAAGGTGTAATTTTTCGTCATACTAACCCAATCTAACCTCACGTAAGTGACACATAAGTGATAAAAATTTCAAACTATTAATTTCGTATGTCTACTTATATCCGTTAAAAATGGTGAATTTTCTCTCCTCACGGAATTATTTATTCATGACCAATACGCTTTTCCGAATCGAAACGAATTTTGGTTAACGATTATAAGGGCACCCAGTACGCTTTTTTCCTCCCCAAGCATATCAGGAATACATATACGACTGCTGCTTTTCTGCCATTAAATGTGATTGCCGATTTATCATCGAATTTCCATGCGCGGTACGTATATCGCTGTTCTAATATTTCCGTTCATATATGAGATGGAATCGATGCCCACATATATATTCACATACGGTTTTCTTTAGTATTCGCATCACATGAACGTTTTAGTGCTTCAATCAGGAATTGCGAGCTGTGCGCTTTTCGTCCATCAAATCTGATTCCTTCTTTCATTTTCAGCATTTTGAAATGTGGGGGACCGTTAGAATCATAACGGTTGGGGTTACTTTACGTAAACACTATTATTAGCCTGGGAGCTCATGACAAAAACAGCAAGAGTAACGCTAATAAATGCTCGAGCTACAACCCAATAGCAAGGACACTCGGTAGCGGAACACCACGTTTTTCAATTGTTATACATGCTCTTACAAGTGTTTTTATTTTCAAAAACAATTTGTTCAATATGTATATCCTGCATTGGAACTGAATCAATCCGGTAGCACTCTTGAACGGAAAAAAAGAGTATTTTGGAATTACTGAACTGCCAAGAAAGACAGGTAGATTGATTGTGAGGTTTGTTTTTCTAAAACATGTAGCGACCCCATTTATTTGTTGAACCTTCGTGCTTATATTGGTGTGGGGTTATGCAAGTGGGAGTGTATGAAGTAATCTTGTCTCAAATATTTTCTCCCTACGCTAGCACTGAATCTCAAAGGGATTTCAACTCTGCTCGAAATATTCTTTCTCGCCATGCTGCTTCCAAGTCATTTGCCCATTAATTACAAGCCCTAAGAATTTGAAGGGTACTGCAAGATGCTTCAAAATCCAATTCCGATTCACGTTCTTCTTTGATTCTACTTTTATCAATCCATATGATGAATATTCCTCAATCGTTTCATGAGTATAGAGCCGTCTAGTTGATTTGAAAAGCTTATATGGATCCAAAACAAAACTAGTCCCATAATAGAACCGCGTGTTACACTACATGATACTGTGATATCCATCCATATCAAGAAATAGTTTTCTATTTGTGAAGTAATCACTGAACCACTTGACATAATTTTCCTGGTACTCCTTCCCAATCACCGAAGTTTAAAGTTTACCCATAAAACTGGCTCCCATAGAGGTTCGAAATGATTTCTAATATTGAACAATTCCAATGCTCCTGATGTTTATGAATGGAATAGCTTCACAAAAATATTCTCTTACGAAATCCAATTTCATTTTCTTCACATCACATACAGTATTCAGTGTCATTTCAACATGAGGTCGCTGCAAAAATGACGATAAAAATGATATTTGATATCAAATTAATCTATGTTCATAACGTTATGTGCATTAGGATTTTATCAAGTCTCTGAAAATTCATGGAGTGAGATTTTTCGAAAAGTGAAAATCATCTCCGCCCCTACTCTCTTTATAGTTCAATTTCTGTAAAGGTAAAAATCATTGACGAACTGGAACATTCCAAGGAATGATTGATAATGTTCATGTTTTTCAAATCACCATGATGCTCTTGAAATTATAACTATTTCCTCAATCTGACCTAACTGGTTTTTTCAGCTGCCCTGGTATCAGCTACCGTTAGCACAAGTAGTTAAAAAATTTCTGTCCTTGGAAAGTATAAACAAGTTCACTGGTTGACGATCAATGGACATTTCTACTGCTGTTTTGTGGAAATCAAATCACATAGGATGAAAATTGTATTTAATACTTAGTGTTGAGAAGATGCCTGTTCGTTCAGGAAAACCTCTTGTAAGTACAGCCAAATCTTGGCAGGATCTTTGAGAAATAACTTACCACCTGAAGAGAAACAACCATATTATAATATATATAACAAATCGGTTTATTTTCTGACTGAGATAGTGTCGATTAAAATAATTGGGCTATTTTAAATATTATGAAACTGCTGTGGGCAGTGTTCCACATGATCAGATTGTTTTCCTCCAATTATAATTACAACCACTCTCTGATGTTACCCACTGCTAATATGGAATGAACGAAATGCTCTCAAATATGTTAATCTATATCGTTTGGATATATCCTTCCTAGATCAATTTCGCCAGTTAATTGATAGACACTGAGGGTGACGAGCAAAAAAGCAATCACACGCCTTCAGAGGTTGCGACATAAAATTCTAATCTCGATAGAAATCTCCGTTTTGTGATTGAATACTTTCATCCCAATTTTGTTTCAGTGAAATGATACCTACTGGCAAAAGGATTTCTTGATTAACAAATATTTGAGTGTTTCCAATTATCTTCTTTTTTTCTCTATTTTATTCATGGCTCAGTTCAACATTTGTTGTTTATTCAAATTAATTTTCTATATTATATCTCCTCTTTACATAAATTTCCATGAGCGCGCAAAAAGCAGAGGGGGACGGCAAATCTTCTCCAGTACCGTAGCACTCTGAGGCGTGTCTTACGGATCCTTCAACATCTACTGTTTCAAATTAAATACAACCCAAATATTTCATTCACTATGTGTAGCCGAGAGTACATACCACCGAGAAGTTCTTCTTATCATTAAAACATCGAGTGGTTGCAGATGACTTTTTCCTGATCACTGGCGATGTTCGTGCTGCTTCGTGTTGTAACAACTTCGAACAATCGAAAGGAATAGATTGGGTCGACGAAACTCTAAAGCTAACACCACATTTGAAGAAAAATAAAATAAAAATGAATTCGAACAATTTTTTTAACACAAAAAACAGCATTGATAAGAATGGTTACGCATAATAACCGAAACGAGTATACAGGGTGTTGTATCTAACCTTGATTCTATTCAATATTAATAAAGTAATATACAGGGCTCGCCAAGATTGAACAGTACTGATTGAGCGTATCAAAGTTAGGTTTTTTCAAATGAAACAATATGCTTTCGCTATTTGTCTTGGATAGAACTTGAAAATATATGGTTTTTCTAGTGTATACCGAGCCAGACAGAAGTAATACTCAAAATAATTGGAAAAAGCAACTTTTTCAGCATTTCTCATCTCCAACAGAAACTCAGTGGAGTGTTCAGTTTCCACGGCGAAGCTTTGAAACAACACGAAGTCAATGTATTGTATTGTATTGCGTGTCAGGAATACATTTTGTTCGACCAACTTCTGGTGTTATATGAGAAAAATAAACGAATTGCATATATTTAAGAAGCTTGATTAAATTCAGAAAAAATCAATGTGTCGATCTCAACCAAAAACTCGCACACTTCTCTGAAACACAACAGAAAAGTCGAAGATTTATCTTCATGAATAATTTCAAAGCCGTTGCACTTCTGGAATACTACTAATCAAAGATCTAACAAAATTTCACTCAATCAGAATGTAGAAAACTTCATTGTGTGAATACCAGACAACTCACAACATCGCTACACTTGTATTATAAAGTGAAACACATTTAGCGGTTTTGTAAACTGTCTCCTGAAAATCTCACAATATAGTATTTTTCAACTATGTTATCATGGATTTTTATCAAGTATAGGTCAATTTTCTCAGTTATCTTATTTACAGTGGATTACGATCCACTCACATGAACCATAATTGTTGGAATTTTGCCCTATATTTGTTATAATTTCCTCTACAGTTTCCGATACTCAAATAATTCATAACCTTTCGCTCCCTAAAAAGTCGTAAATGTAATATCGAAATTATCTGTACACAAAAGCAAAAACATGGGAGACTGAGCACCTGTGGACAGGAAGATGCGTTTGTTAATGAAAATCCATATTTTTACAACTTTTGTTCAGTTATGTTAATCGCTTATGTTTCATTACTCCCGCATTTCATGATATAAAGGATGATCTAATGAAAAATTTAAACAATTATTGTTTTGTTTGTCTGTACGAACCGTTCTGATCATACTATAATTCGACAACAAATAAAGTACATTTTCAAAGCTCCGTCATGACAAACTGAACACTCAACTGAGTTTCTCTTGGAAATGAGAAATGCTGAACAGAATTGCTTTTCCTAATCATTTTGAGTATAACTTCTGTCTCGCTTGGTATACATAAGTGAGACCATATATTTTCAAGTTCTATCCAAGAAAAATCGAGAAAGCAATATATGTTGTTTCATTTGAAAAAACATAAGTT
This sequence comes from Zygogramma bicolorata, assembly GCA_032362365.1. Taxonomy (NCBI): domain Eukaryota; kingdom Metazoa; phylum Arthropoda; class Insecta; order Coleoptera; family Chrysomelidae; genus Zygogramma; species Zygogramma bicolorata. Next base: position 679,556 of record JAVJAQ010001368.1, read on the forward strand.
TTGATAGACTCAATGCGTGCAACAAATATTCTTGAAAAATTCTTGTTCGAAACACTCATACCGAACAGTTTCGATACTTGCACAATTTCATCTGTCATCCCCCATAATCCCTTAGCCATTGTTTTTCACTGGAACAAAATTGAACTAGGATGTTATCAATGAATTCATATATTCCCATACTTTGTACATACAAAGAACATAACTCCGACCAATAAAATTTCACTCGAACAATGACGGCCGTCTCCTACTCGCATAGGGCTCTGCTTTTTGCACGCTCATGGAAATTTTTGCAAAGAGGAGATATCAAGTAGATAATTAATAAAAAAAAAATATTTTAGTAGATGCAATCATCACCAATGGAAAAACAACAAATGTTGCACTGGACCAAAAATAAAATATGGAATTTAGATGAAAAATCTCAAATTTTTGTTAATCAAATCCTTTCACCAGTATCATTTCACTGGAACGAAATTGAGATAAATGTTTTCAGTAGATCTAATCATCTACAGTGGAAAAACACGATAAATGCTGTACTAGGCCATAAACAAAATGGAGATTTCTGTCGAAATTTGCATTTTATTTCGCACCCTCTGAAAGCGTGTAATTGCTTTTTCGCTCGTCACCCTCAGTGTCTATTAATTAACTGACGGAATTGATTTAGCAGAAGGATGTATCCAAACTTTATAGATTAACGAATTCGAGAGTATTGCGTTCACATTAGAGAAGGGTATCATCAAAGAGTGGTTGTCGTTATAATTGGAGGAAAATGTTCTGATTAAGTGGAACGGTGCCCACACGAATAAATAGCCCTATTATTATAGTTGACACTATATTAGTCAGAAACCCTACAGATTTGTTAAATTTACGTTTTCTTCATATGATAAATTATATCTTGGAGATCCTGCCAAGGTTTGGTTATACTTACAAGAAGTTCATTGGAAACTTGTTTTTTTTTTAATAAATACCTAGATTTGATGAACGAATACCAGGAAACACTCTAATAAATACTATTGTCATCCTATGAAATTTGATATATATATATATATATATATATATATATATATATATAATATAATAATAATAAATAATGTTTATTCAGTAAATATCAATATATAAAAGTAATAATAAAAGTGTGACAAGAACTTTCAAACAAACATGGAGTGTCCCACTAAAACCGAAGTTGTGCGTGGGTTCATGTATCCTTAAATCTAAAAGATTATTACAATATATAGGTGTATGGTTGTGAATATAAAAATGAGTATGACACTAGCGTGGTTTCAAGATAGTAAGAGCTTAGGAAGGTGATTTGTGATAACTGTGTGGATGGTCGGAGTTTCAAAGAAGTGTTATCAGTCTTTATTAGTAATCAAATGATGTACAACATCCCTGTTCAGGTCAAGCAAGTACCTTTTGAAAATTTTTTTCATGAGGTTTATATTGTTTATTTCGTGTATATATACCTTGTAAATTATTGGTAAGTAGTTGTATATTCTACCACTCAAGTAAACATATGTGTGCTGGCCAATGTTTTTTCTTGTTATGGTGACTTGTACGTTACCCTTAGATTTATTTCTTGTGTTATAGTTATGTTCGGGATTTTGAAGGATAGTTTTATTTTTGAAGATGTATAATATTATGTTATACATGTATAGTTGACGTATATCGAGTACTTGTGCATCTCTGAAAATGAAGTTTGATGAGTAGTCTTTTTTTTTGTAGTACATTATTCTCAGAATTTTTTTTTGTATTATTTCCATTTTTTTTAGGTGAGTATCAAGTATTCCACCCCATATTGATATATATATATATATATATATATATATGTTAGCATGAAGATTCTCACGGACGAAGTATGATGAGTTGTTTTTTCGGGTTTCATTCCGTGTTTTGATCCCCTGAAGGATAATTGTCACAACGTTTCGGCAAAGTCTCATTTGCCATCTTCTAGGTGATGATTGAGTTTCGTCCTCCGAACTCGACTGTCGAGTTCGGCAATTGGCAATTACAAGGTAAAGTTTTCTTCAATTTTTTAGGAACTGGCTATAATACAGGACATACAAATTTTTTAATATTTTTTTCATATGGGACACCCAGTATATTATTCAATTTTTGAATGGTCATTTTTTCCTGATTTCAAAAATATACCATATGTTACCCCTATCTTATAACGTTTTTGAGTTTTTAGAGGTGAGGAAGAAAAAATTCAAATATTGAAAAATGGAAAACAAAAAATCTATTTAGGAATTTAAATAACATGATAAGTCATAACAGATGTTCAATATGCCCACCATTATTGTCAATGCATAATTGATAACGTCTTCTTATATTTATAAGTGCATCGGAAATTGCTTCACTATTGACAATCAGATTCATTATTTCACGTCGAATCGTGTCTTTAATCAATTGAATATTATTATTATTATCGTTTTAGAAATCCCCAGAAAAATGTATCCATAGGGCTGAAGTCTGGACTGTTAGGTCCCCATTTAATGCTTCCATTATTTCCTATCCGTATTGGGAATACATTATTTAAATGTTCTTGAACTGATAGGACATTATGAGGGTTTGTCCCATCTTGCATCCAAATCATATTGTTTAAAATAAAGAAAGCAGGAAATCGTTTTCTATTGTCCTTTCTTTCCCACGACCTTCGATTTATCCTATCGAAAACTCCTGCCGTGGAAAAAGATGACTCATCAGTCCATAATATTTCAGTTAGATAATCGGTATCTGCATTCAAGTTTTGAATCATCTGCTGGAAAAATTCCAGCTCCTTTCTCTTATGATCCTCTGTTAAAACTTGCACGGGTAAAATTTTATATGGTTTGTATTTATGTATTTTCAACGTACGTTGGATTTTGGAATAGCTTTCACCTAATTGATCTGCTGTATACTTTATACTTCATTCAGAATTTTCTGGAAAATAATGCAATGTTTCAAAAATGTCTATTTGCGGATAAATAGGCATAGACTTACCTTCTAAATGAAGCAGTATATCTAGGCGTCCTTCCTGGGTTTCTTGAATAACACGCTTTTTTCTACTGAAACTGAAGGTATGATTAACCTTTTGTTGAATATTCTTGAATGTATTCTCTGACGGTGTTGGACGATTTGGATACAATACCCTATATGCTCTTTTTGCTGCACGTTCATTATTGTTGTTTTGTATATAAAAAGTATATATTTGAACTTTTTCTTCCTTACTGTAAACCATTTTGATTATAATGTTATTCTTAGTCCTAACTTCAAACTGAACTTAATATTGCCTTGAAAATACTTGTTGGGTGCAGAAAGTGTAAGTATTTATTATCTCGGCACTCGTCGTTCGAGCATTTCATTCTCTAGTATCTCAATAATGAAATGAACGATGAGCTATTTGAATAATTAAAATCATTTCCAGTTCGCGATATTCACAGCATAATTCGAATAAAATCGACGTTTCCAGTTGGCAATTTATGACGGAGGCAGTTTTTTCTACCATCTTCCTCTATCTAATAATCATGTCTAATGAAAATGCGCAGAAGTCGTAGAACCTGATTTGCACGAAGAATTGAAAGTTGGCCAAATTATGACTTTCTCAAATCACTCTTAAGTACTTGAGTCGCGTGCATGAACATTATCATAAAAAAATTATAGTTTCATCTTAAGTTTATGATTGAGTTATGTTAAGACTAAGTTACGTCGTGAATGAACTCACCATTAATCGACGTCTCATAACTCGAAAACGGTATAAGATAGGGGTAACATATGGTATATTTTTGAAATCAGGAAGAAAGACCATTCCAAAATTTCAATAATATACTGGGTGTCCCATTTGAAAAAAATATAAAAAAATTTGAATCCCCTGAAATCTCGACAGCATTTAATCAAACTTTAGTCATAAACACACTACTTTTACGTTTAACTTTTCTTTCTGTAGGCAATAATAACGATGATAAGGGGTGGGTAATTTATAGTGAATAACCCTGTACATTATTCGTTATAACCAATTTTGTTCACCTGGAATTACTTGCTTTGTTGTTCGAAAGATCTCTTTCATTTCGTCAATAACGAACTAGATGTTGTCCAGTTACTAAATCGCGAAAATATAAGGCTTATGTAATACTTCATATAACACGACTGAGCTCTGCCACTCATTCAATTCGGCTTGGAGGAAAAGGAAATAAATCGAGCGAGTATATCGTACCATCGCAGTATCTTTTCATCCGATTAAGGAATATGTCAAATTGAAAAGAAATACTCGTTGATATTGGAGTGCTTCTGATATTATGTCTGCCACTTCAATCAATCCTGTGATCATACCCAGAAAGAAATTTCACTGAGATGGAAGTCTGGGACATATGTTCATTTCATGACGATTTTCACGGTTGAGTAGGAGACACTGTTCCTTAACAAAATCTAGACCGCTCGAAAGGTTTTTTGTTCTCAATGCAATAATTTCAATAATCTCAATTCTTATTTCTGTGAAGGGTTGCAGTTTCTTGCAAGTAGACCGCATGTGTTGTACTGTGTCTATGCTGCAAGAGGTCTCATCTACTTGCTGCAGTAGGAGTTTGGGTTTTTAGTCATCCAGCAGATGGTATTTTCTTCTAATAGTTGACTTCATTTCTCACCAGATTTATACTAATGTTTCGTTAGGAACAGACCGTTCAAAATGAATGTTTTGCGTTCGCAAGTTCAGATGAGTGTCACTGAGGAGACCTATGGCGGGTCGAAACAACGTTTGGTCTCGGATTTGTGAATGCAATCACATCGAACATCGTAATTCTGATTTTCGTGGAGGGTTGTTGCTTTTTCTACGAATAGAGCGAATACGACTCTCGTTCGCAGCGGGTTATTTGTTACGGCTTTATCCTACTATAATCATGCTTTGAGAGGTCCCACTTGGTGTGGTATGATATCGAGTCTTCGGTCACCCAGTAGATAGCGTTTCACTTTTGGGTTCGTTTATCAATTCAGGGATAAGATTGAGTGGCAGTTTTATCCTTGAGGATCATGCCAAGGAGCCGCCATATATATATATATATATATATATATATATATATATATATATATATATATATATATATATATATATAATCATTATGGAGAATCACCAACACTGAAGTGTGGAGTAGAATGAGGTATCACTTCTTGCACAAGAAAGGAGTTACTTCTGTTGAGCCGCCAAGTTCATTTGAAATAACGCAATAATCAATAATTTCTCCTAATTGCAACAGGTGATTCTACTATAGTCAAAATGTTTGAAAGTGTACTCTTATATGATAGATAGTTTCCCAACGCGACGATTGAAAACCTATTCGTGTGAAAGTCTTTGATTACGATATTTTCTCTTCAAAGTGATATCATTCATTATATCACTCCTCATGAGAATCATAACTGCCGTTGATATGGAATCCAATGCTGGCGGCATTGCTCGATCAGATCCTCCGTCTCCCTTCCTGTTTAGGTGAACGAGAGTTCTTGATGATGACTCCAGCATGAGAGTCGACGCGTCGAACAGGTAAACATGAATTGGACTGTCAATTTATCAGTTCTTATTTATTTTTGGAACCCTTTCCTTCCTCGTTGAAAGAGACCGTGTATTTTGAAACGTTGGAATCCATGTTCTATGGATGTTGGGACTCTGTTTTTTGTGATTGGAGTGGTCTCTATGCTCATAAATTCTGATGATATGGTTGAAGGGGCATGATACTGACTTCGACCGAAGTACTCGATAGAAGTATGCGCTTTCAGCCACGACTCTATAAGGAGTTTATCGAAATTTATAAGCATAGAGGCAACAGACGTAAAGAATAGTCTTTACATTCGTAGAACATGGATACCAGCAGTTCGCATCACACAGACTTCCCCAATGATAGAAGAGGGGGTTCCGAAAACACAATCGAAGCTTCGCAGCAAAGGAGAACACTCAATACCGCATCGCCTCAGAGAATGTCTGCCGCAGATGCAGACAAATCATCAGTTGTGAAAGAAATCCAAAAGCAGGTAAACATTTTCGAGCAATATTAATTCCCAAGTAATTATTCAAATCTACATAAATGAGACAACTGATGTATAGACATCTGTGCACTTTCATCAAACTCTCGATTGACTCTATCGATGATAACTGAATCAAAATAATAATTTCGATTAGTTGGGTCTGGGCCATATGAATTCAATATACAATACGCTTAGATCCATAATTCTCATGGCATAGAAAAAGCTTCAACCGAGGCCTCATTTCTCAGAATTTTTCATACATGCGACCACAAATGACGCGAGCTTCTCTGGAAAGGACTTTTCAATTCATCATTGCATATTTCATTTTCAAGTGAAGCTCGAATCGACAACAAAATAAATGAGACTTGTATGTCAACCTGGGATCATGTGTGATTTCCTCATCATATTGAATTACAGTATGCGCGCATGATGAAGCTCTTCATTAATCAAGACTCTGATCATTAAAGTGCACGCGGTTACCATCTGAAATTCCCAATTCCCGCAGATCCCGGAGTTTGGTAGGGAAGGCCAATTTCATTTCGGGTGATAACCAATTTATATATGGAGATCTTGTTCAAACAGACTTGCAATGTTCTGGTTATACATTATTTGTGCGGAATATATTATGTGGAAACTGATTGGTCGGGCTGGATTATAGCGGTTTGCTCTTTGAGCAGAGCATTGGCCATACCACCAGACCAAGTCATTATTCAAATCTACATAAATGAGACAACTGATGTATAGACATCTGTGCACTTTCATCAAACTCTCGACTGACTCTATCGATGATAACTGAATCAAAATAATAATTTCGATTAGTTGGGTCTGGGCCATATAAATTCAATATACAATACGCTTAGATCCATAAATCTCATGGTAGGACTGGAGTCCTACGAGGTAAAAAAACGCATAAATGGCTTCATTCCAAATCATTTCTCACTATAGAATATCGAACGAACCAAAGAATAATGTTATATTGTTTTCTAAAAAAACAAACATTCCTGGACGACTGTGAAGATTGCTAAGTCGAGGTGCAAACTGAGCAACACAGAAGTAAACATACTATTTTTCCGCAAATCTTTTACAATTCGAAATATCAATTAATTTCGCAAAAATCGGGAATATTCACATTATTCACAAATAAATAGTGCTTTCTAATTCGTAATAAAATTAGTTGGATTACTATTAATGCGCAATATAAAATTCTGTTGAGGAACCATAGAAAAAAAATCGACTTTAAAAAAAAAGAGTATTTCAGCAACAAATTTCTTGAAGCTGATAACAAATCCGAAGTTGCCTGGAATATAATCAAACAGAATGTCGACACACAATAACGTGAAAAATTGTTTACCGAATTATTTTGAAACAGATAATGGAACTCGGATTCATGATGGCCATGTCATTCCTCAGGTCTTTAATGATTATTTTGTTGACTCTGTAAATTCTCTAATCAATGATACTGAGCCTGCTGGTGAAGATCATCACGATATAAAACAAATTCTTTCTTTCTTCATCCTTTAGACGAAACTGAACTTCTTGATATCATTAAGCGTATATCGTCTAAGAACTCTAGCGGCATAGATGAATTGCCTAGCAGAGTCTTGTTGAATGTCGCTGAGCTAATAATCATACCACTCACATACTCAATACTTACTTAATCTATCTTTCCTTAAGGGTTCATTTCCCTCCTGTATCAAACATGCTATTGTGGTTCCTGTTCACAAAAACAAATGATAAACACCTTATCTCCAACTACAGAGGTATTGCATTGCTGTCTTCATTTTCAAAAATCTTCGAAAAATCCTATCTCGGTAGGCTTGTATCCTTCTGTAAAAAGTATAACCTACTCGCTAAGAGCCAATATGGATTTCAATCTGGTTTATCAACTCAAGATGCTGCTCTCTCCCTGGTCAATCAAGTTTTATTCAAATTTGAAAATGGTGATAAATCCATTAGTATTCTGTTTGATTTGTCATGAGCATTTGATACCATCAATCATCAACTTCTCCTCGATAAACTTTATAACACTGGAATTTGCGGCCAAAGCCTCAAATGGATTGAGACTTATCTTACAGGCAGATCACAATCTGTGAAAGTTAGGCCCGAATCGGGAATATATCATTCTGATAATCGTAAAATTTCAACAGGGGTTCCCCAAGGTAGTGTACTGGGCCCCACTCTCTTCCTCTTATTCGTCAACGACATCTCCAGTATTAATCAACAATATTGTACTGTACAGTTTGCTGATGACACGTCCTTCGTATTGAATTCTTCTTCCAGTGAAGGTTTATCTGAACGGGCTGATAATGCAGTTGCAAATATGCTTGGTTACTGCGCTCGAAATGGCCTCGTACTAAATAGTATTTAAACAAATACCATTGTTTTCTCGCCTAGAGAAATGGACTGTAGTATGTTGGTTAGAGCCAATACTAAATCTATTGTACAAAAATAATCAGTCAAATTTCTTGGGCTTGAATATCGACTTCCAATTATCCTGGAATGATCATATTGACTCTGTTTCTATTAAATTATACAAGCATTGTTTCGTTATTTGGAATCTTAGAAATTTTGTCCCCTTGTATATTTCATTGAGTTACTATTATGCCTATGTTCACTCTAGTCTAAATTATTGCTCAGTCTGCTATGGTAACTGTAACAGATTGAATGATCTGTTGATTGCTCAAAAAAAAATACTAAGAACCATGTGCTTAAAAAAATATGGTGATTCTTGTAAGCAGTTATTCACTGAATTGCAAATTTTAACTGTGATATCCACGTATATTTTAAATTGTGTCACTTACGTTAAGAATCATTACCATGAGTTTCAGCATCGAGATACTATCCGCACAGCTGCCGGTTATACTCTACGACAAAATTATAATCTGATAGTTCCTGTACATACGTTAACATCTGTATCAAACGGGCCTCATATCATGTCTATAAAAATTTACAATAAACTTCCTATATTCATTAAGAAAATGTCTAATCCCATAAAGTTCAAAAATAGCGTTAAAAGTATTCTGTACAAAAATGCCTACTACTCACTTGACGAATATTTTCAAACTGATCTAACCGGTTGACATCACCATTGCTTTGCTTGCTCGTTTAGTATTTTATTGTTCGCACTCCATTTTTGTGTAATTGTTTTTAATGACTATCTTCAACATTCAACACTGAAAAAAAATTTTTTATGTACTTTCAATATTAAAGTATATTTTTTCTTTTTTCGCCTGTGTATTCCATATTTCATCACCTGATATTATTATTATTTTATATTTCAAATCCAATCATTACTTGTATATGTGACGATTTCCATGCTTGTAAAAAAGTCTCAGGAAATAAAGTATTGTATTG